>OZ034807.1:50869726-51562226 GCA_964028335.1 Altica lythri
TTTTTGAGATCAAATTTCTCTGTGGTCCAGTAATCGGACTCAGCTCAAGGATTTTTTTATCTACAAAGTTAAAAATGTTAAAAACTATGGTAATAATTTTAAAAAAGTTATTTTACCGTCTTCCTTTTCGCTATCCTCTCTTCTTCTGAGTTATGCCCATGCCCATGGCAATCACACATTTTTTATATATTTAAGTTTCGTCGCCTTCAATGGTAGACAACTTACTTGGCGTTACAGCCGTTTTTAAATCAATGTCCTTTTTCATTAATTAACTGTTCCAATATTATTTATAATTTTCCAGAACAATTAAAAGTGTTCAAAGTTCACTCAACAAGTTTTTAACAAACAGCCATGACGCCCGAACGAATATCAAATACATATTTGGTATCAATATATTTTTATTTTATAAATATTTTTTATGCACCCCTAGCCACTAAATCTTTTGAGAAAAACTGACTTTCTTTTTAATTGTCCTTGTCATGATACCTACTGTATTTTAAAGTTTCGAAAATTTGTTTATTATTGGAACTTAGCATATCTTAAATAGTAAGGGTAATCCAACAAGCGTTCTGGGAAATTCAGACATTTATTTACAGGCAAGTAGGCGGAGGTAAATTCCTCAGCAACCAGTGAAATCAAATAATCCGACAGGCAGTGTTTTGCTCACCAAATTTAAGGGTTCGTATTAATCAGGTACATGGCTACCACCTCGTTTCCAACCAACAACTTAATATCACAAAAGCTACTTGTCGCACTGACCCAAAAGCGAGAGCGGGCTATTGTAACGGTTGTGTTTCAACGATTTAGTTTATAAATTAATTTCACAAACGCACACGAAGTCACGAGCAATTCTAGTTCATTAATAAAGCCATATTTAACTAAAAACTATTTTATTATCTGTGTTAAGTTAAGCATTCGTTTTAAAATTTCTGGTACGGCAACGATTGGTACCACTATTTGTTTCCCTGTTTCTGTGCCCTCTGAATTTTTTATAAGCTTTTAAGGAGTCCACCGTCCAAAATTAAAGAGTTCCATTGGGCCCAATATATTTTTACAGCAGGAGCGGATGAGGATATCTTTCTCCACAACGAACGACGGTCCATTCATTTCTGGAAAGTGCATCAGCATTACGGTGTCTTGTTTCAGGTCTGTACTCGATTTTAATATCATATTCCTGCAGTTTTCGATCCATCTTGTTATCTGTCCTGGGTTCCTAAAGCTAAGTAGTCACTTTAAGCTGGCATGGTCTGTTCTGATCAGGAATTTTCATTCGCTTTATTGGTGTGAGAGGCTTCGGGATTTTTTGAGGTTAATGCCGCCTTCCAGGAGATGGAGTAACACTGAAGGGCTGAGGCACTCGAAGCTGATGCTCAAAGGATACTCCAAAAAACTTACGTCTGACATACTGGATCTTGGCAGGAGTCAGATCAGAGTACTAGTGGGCCTGCTCACCGGGCATGGACCATTCAGACTACACCTTCGGAGGATGGGGATTCTGACACAGGAACCCACCTTGTGCCGACTGTGTGAAATGGACGATGAGACGGCAACTCACATTCTATTCGAGTGTGGGGCCTTGGACTATAAACGGTTCCTCATCTTCGGCGACACGAATCCTGAATCCTATCACCACCTTGAGGAGCTAGTCACAGGACTCAAATCTCTTATAAAGGATTCTAGCCTTCCTGGGGATCAGCGGGATGCTGATTTGCAGCTGAACAAACTAGAGTCCTGCAAGCACGGGTGCATGTAGGACTCTTGGTGCTGAACCTGGTCACAATATTCCCACAGGAAGCAGTGTACAAACAGGGGGCTCCGCAGAGAGACCATGCCAGGTTATTTAGATTAGATTAGATTAGATTATTGGTGTGAGGGGCTTCGGGATTTTTTGGGGTTAATGCCGCCTTCCAGGAGTCAACCCGTTCTAGTTTTTCTGCATGCGGGGAAACTTCAGCAGGAGTATTTTCTTTTTGGAGGCAAGTATTTCTTATATGGCCTAGTTCTCCGCAGTTCTAGCACTTCACTGGGTCTCTTCTTTTTGAGGATACCTTCATTAACCTCTCCACTACCGCCTCGACGTCAGTGACTGAATGAATGGCATGGTCATGGTTACCGCTGACTTCCCTTAGTCCAGTAACTCTACGTGAGGCCTCCGTCGCCGCATCGAACTCCAGAACAAGGGTCAAGGCGTCCACAAGAGACCTTGGCCGCGCCAACCGTACAGCCCGTTGCAACTTGGCGTCTCGAAGACCATCTCTGTAAAGGTTTCCGTTGCATTTGGATACGCAAATCGTACCATTCTTGCCACTTCTGCTTCGAACTCCTGGATAGTTTCTACATTTTTCTGCTTCAGACTTTTTAACTGCAATCGGTATACCAGTTGTAGATGAGTTTAGTCACAACGCATCCCCAGACGATTCACCAATAGCTCAATATTGTCAGCCTTATCCGGTGTCAATGAATGTAGGACGTCTAAAGCCTCTCCTCGCAGAGCTATGGTTAGTGACAAAGCCTTCTCCTGGGATGAACATCCATTCGCTGCGTCGAATTTTTTCAGGTAATTTGGCCAGGAAGTCTTCCTGTCGAAGGTCGGGGGTTTTATCGCCGTTCGTACCTGGGTCGCCTCTTCGTTTAATCTTCGTTCGACGTCTTCGTGGCATGTTTCCATCCTTTCTGCATCTCCGTCGCGGTGGTTGATAGGTTGGTTTCGGCGACAAGCTTCCTGTTCTCGTTAAAGCTTGCTGGCGACTTGCTGATTTTCCTCGGCCCGAAGAGTGCAGATTTTGGAGGGCACATGCGATATTTGCTGGGAGAAGGAACTGGATAACTCTTCTGGTAGAGTAGACACCCGTTGGGATAGCTGGGACATTTGTTGCGTCTTTTCTTCTTGTTGGCTCGTCATTTGGGACATATTTTCGCGCTGGCTCCTTATCTGAGTAAACAACTTGGAAAATTGTTGCGTCTCGACTGTTCTTCTTGTTGGCTCGTTATTCGTTGTGACAACTAAGAAAAATGTTGCGTCTGTTCTTCTTGTTGGCTCGTTATTCGTTGTGATAGCTCGGAAAATTGTTTCGTCTGCTCCTCTTGTTGGCTCGTTATTTGTTGCGATAGCTCTTCTTGCAGCCGGGAAAGTTGTTGAGTTGGTTGTTGGTTCTTCTTGTTGGCTCGTCATTCGTTGCGACAGCTGGGACATATCTTCTTTGAGGTTAGTTTTTATTAAAATAAATAATAAGAGCTTTAAATATATAAAAATATAAAAGTGTATTTTATGTAACAATTAACTTCATATACAACTATTAAGAGAATTAAAAATGTTTGGAGCATTTTGCTTGTGAAAACATTGGAATAATCTTGTTATGGAACACATCTAGTACTTACATTAAAAAACTCAGAGATCTTTTGAAAATATCCATCTTCCGAAAGTTTCTGGTCCTTTCTAAACATATACCTAGTAGTAACTGTTAGCAAGCCAGCAGCAATGAAATCAATATGAGATTAAAGAAAATATATTTTTATTAAGACCACTCAAAAGACTATTGCCAATATATATATAACATAAGTTAACTTGACAAAATCAATAAATTAACAAATTGTAACTAAGCTAGAACACAGGGTAGGTACCTATATCTTAATACTCCGCCTCAATTTGTGCATCTAGATAAGCACTAGAATTTAAATTAGACCCAGACAGTCTCTAAAATATTCAAATTTAACACGTGTCGTGGCAAGCTCTTTGTTGTTCTGCAGTTGAAAGATATTGAACATCAATGCGTCCCTCAATGTACAAATCTCGTACAAAATTATATTTTACTTTTTTGTTTCCAGTTTTGAGAGTGTATGCAAGATTGATTGTTTTCAAGTAGGTATTATTGGAGTAGAGTTTATATCATAAAGTATTTCGTTTAGTAAGTTGTACTCCCATATTATTTCGGTTGATGCGAGTGCTAACGCAACTAGTTCTGCTTCTGTAGTGGAATAAGCTATGGTAGGTTGTTTACGTGTAATCCATGCTATTGTACATCCTGACAATTGTAATACATATCCTGATATCGATTTCTGATCTGCATAGTTTGCCCAATTAGCATCTGCAAAAGCGTGTAGAAACGTTTCCGAACTTTTAGTAGGTATACCTACACAAGACAAAGTTTTTGAGTTTTGTGTATATATCTGAGGATTCGTTTTAAACCATTCCAATGCTCATTGGTTGCATTACCTACTTTGAACTCTACTGAAATAGTCGATTTGGAATCTGAAGGTAATGCAGAAATTCCATTTCCAACTTCCGTAGGAGTGTTAGTAGTTTTGCAATTTTTCATGACAAATTTTAAAAGAAGATTTTGTGTGTAATTATGTTGACTTAGAATTAATTTATCCGATTGGCGTACAATCTTTATGCCAAGAAACCCATGTAGCTCTCCTAGATCCTTCATTTCAAATTCTGTTTTTAAAACTAAAGTTACTTCCTTTAAGAAATCTATATTACTTCGAAAAAATGATTAAATCGTTTACATATACTATAATATATGTTTGAGAATTTCCTTGAGACAAAAAATATAAGCATCTATCATATACTGTGACTGTTGAAAATTAAGAGGTAGATGTCTTCGACTAGGTCACCATGGAAAAAAAGCATTTTTGATATCCATTTGAATAGCAACCAAATCTTTCTGGTGAATGATTGCAAATATAACTCTTACAGTTGTCATATGGGCCACACGTGCATATGTTTCAGTAATCAGTATAGTCGAAACCATGCTTTTGTGAACATCCTTTTACTACCAATCGAGGTTTGTACCGTTCTATATTTCCATTTACATCATACTTTTTCTTAAATACCCATTGCTTTACGTCCTGGAGGTAATTCAGTTAATGTCCAAGTATTATGTCAAAAAGAATATATCCCGAAAGTTTTAAAAAATCTGTTGTCATTGCAATCCATAAAGGTAGTTGTACCACTGATGCGAATAACTACCGTCCCATCTCACTAACTTCTAGCATTTCAAAGGTGGTTGAAAAAATCCTCAAAAACCGACTCGTAAAATTTTTCTCCTTAAACAATCTGTTAGATAGTAAGCAGTTTGGTTTTATTGAGAACAAATCAACCAACGATGCAATTGCTAGGGTGGTAAATCAACTGTATCAACTCTATTGATACCACGACTTGACTAAAGCCTTCGACATGATTTCACAGAGTCAACTACTGACTAAATTGGATAAGTCTTTTGGAGTAAGAGGAATTGCACTCAATCTTATTCAAAGTGACCTGTATAATAGAACACAGCAGGTCAAGGTCGATGACACTTACAGCTCTGTTTTGAATGTTCGTAGGGGGGTGCCACAAGGTACAGTATTGGGGCCGCTGTTGTTTCTATGTTACATCAATGATTTTCTGTCCCTCAACGGCATTGATGAGGTAACAGCCTTTGCTGACGACTCCGTTTTGGTTTTTAAGAGTGACAGTTGGGAATCGTTAAGAATAATGGTGTCAAAAGGTCTTTTTATTGCTAAAAATTGGTTGGACTCTAAAGAGCTTTTGCTCAACAAAACCAAAACAGTTGTTGTTCCCTTCGCAAAGTATAACTCCAGTTTGCCTCCTTACAACACCATAAAAACTCATTACGAATGTGATTATTTCGTAAAAGGGCACAATCAGCGGTCTCAAAAATGTACCTACCTGCAAGAAAATACTGTTCTTCTTAAAAACAGTACCAAGTATCTGGGTATTTTTATAGACTCTGCTTTAAATTGGTCTGAGCAAGTAAATTATATAGGTTTGTTCCTATCTGACTAGTACATGAACACCAAAGATTATTATTACCTTACTCTGTGATGAACACGTTCATAAACTATAAAATGCGCAAGTCCAGTACATGTATTAGTTCATGGTTTATGGTCCTTGTTCGAACGCTTTTATTATATTCTTCTACTCTCTTAACTTTATTACTAATAATAAATTTATTCTTTGTTGAGTAACGCAAAAGTTTTTGGTTTTGAATAGTGAGATGTCTATTTTGACTATAAGATAATTTTAAAAAAGAAGAAAAATGTCAGATATAAAAAACAAATTTTTTTATACACAGTATTTTTCAATTAAATTATATTTTTTACAGAAGTTTCTAAGCATTCAGAGTTTATCATTATAAAGCAAAGTTTAATTTAATCTGTGTTATAAAGAGTACAAAGTACCCAAAGCGCAAGTCCTGACAAATTAACCATGCCTCGAACCAAGGATAGATTTGACCGTACATGAACGCGTTCATGTACGAATCAGAACCTTTGTTGGAACGGCACTTTGACCGTACATTGGATTATCCGATGCTCTGTTGGAACGGTCTAATCGTTCTGCGCATGCCTCTGACGTCCTTCTGACAGTCAGGAGGTCTGTTGGAACAAACCTTTATATGTGCAACAAGCTCAGATATTTCATATATGTATTTACAACCCTGAGCAAATTCCTAGATATTGGTAGTTTAAAAATGGCTTATTCTCAGTCTTAGACTAAGGTATCATTGGGTGGGGCGGGGTGTACAACTCTCATTTAGAGATGGCTAATATTATACACCGGAAGATAATAAAAGCAATGTTTCACAAACCAATAGACTTTCCCACCGACGAATTATTTGAAAGTTAGTTACTGACCATTCGCCAATTATACATTAAACACATTCTAATTAGTTGGTTTAAGAAAAAGATCCGAGTGGGGAGTATAAATCACGCCTTTTTAACACGTAGTATATCCAGAAACATAGTCTATGAACATGGTGCAAAATCACGCCTTGGTCAAAGATACTACGCGTTTTTCCTTTACAAAACTCTAAATATGCTTGATGTCGATATCAAATTATCATCATCACTTGTCACTTTTAATAGACTTGTTACAACTGATTGGATCTGTGAAAACTCTAAAAGATTGGAATTTTTATTCACGTAAGCACAATCTTAAAATGAATAAAAATCCAGTTGCTCCTCTATGATTCAGTACCTCTGTTTGCCTCCCTCGTCAGGCTAATTATTAGTTTTTTCTAATATCCTGATCCTGAAAGTATTTTACTGATTATGTGGCTATCTTGCTCTTGTACTGAGCCACAAACAAGGTTCGCCTTCTGTGGCAAAAGGTCAATTTTTTTTGTTTCAATTAATAGGATAAAATTTATTAATTTAAACTTATTGTATTTAATAATTACTTTAATCTACTGATGTTGAGGTAAATAAATTTATTTATAATTTATTATTTTTATAAACCGAGTGTAGTTCTTCTTGAACTGCATCATACCATTCCTGCTCATCTTCACGTCCACGTATATCAATGTAATCTTCTAGAACATTTTCAACAAATCCTTCAGCTACAAGAGCAAATCCGCAATAACATTCGTGGATGTAATTATTTATCAGGTAAGAAGGAATTGTCCGATTACTTGTACTACGAACTACGACGTATACCTACTATTGTTTCGTCTAAAACTTCATTTTCATCTGATTGAAATTTAAACTCCTCTACTTTAACTTCTTCATCTTCAGAGTTTTCTTGTATTTGTTGCTAATTAATTTGATCTTCATGACTATCTCCGGCTGAAGATGAGTAATACTAATTTGGTATGTCGTTTAGGAAGCTATCTTCATCAAAAATTACATCACAAGCCCTGATTATTTTCTTTTCTGAAGGGTGCCATGCCCATTTGGGCAATAACACAGCATAATGTATTCGATCGACCTGGCGTTCAGCTTATTTCTAATACATGCATCAGAAACTCGAACGTAGGCAGTACATCCAAACGTTCTTTGTTTATTTATATCAAGTTTTTTACGATACCAAGCTTCAGCTGGTAACACATTGTTTAAAGCTTTGGTAGGACTTCTATTTATCAAATAAGCAGCCGTTTGGACAGCTGCTGACCATAACATTTTTGAAACTTTGGAATTAGCAATCATGCATCTTGTCTTTTCTAATATAGTGCGATTCATGCGTTCTGCTACTCCGCACTGTTGTGGTGTGTGTATTCAATTTGGATTTCTTCTTTCGCTGAAAACTCTTTAAAAATATTGGAACTAAATTCTCCACCATTATCACACCTTAAACGGCTTACCTTAAGATTGAAGTGAGAACTGCCATGGCTATATAATTTTTAAAGTCGTGTAGAACATCTCATTTTGTTCGTAAAGGATAGCATACGACAAAATGGGTAAAATCATCAATTATGGTAAGAAGATATTTCTTTCCATAAAAAAAAGCAGGCTTAAACGGTCCCATAACATCGCTATGAATAAGTTCTAACGGACGAGCTGCTCTGATACGCGAAGATGTATGTGGATTATGAGTTTGTTTACCTTCAATGCAATGTTTGCAAATCCTGGGAAGTACTAAAGTTTGCTTGTATTGCTTTCGGTTAAGGCTTGATATTGTAATTAATGGCAGATTATCTTTGGATAAAACTGCTGTACCATTTTCAAATACAACTTTAATTCCTTTTGAATTCAATTTATGGACTGATAAAAGATTGAATTGTAAACCAGGAACAATTAAAATTCCAGAAATATTTACTGTTTTGGTATCATTTTGCAAAGTATAAAATACTGTTTTTAAATCTCCAATTTCACAAGATTCAAGGTTCTCATCCGATTTAGCGACTTTTATTTTTAAAGGATTACTCAGTCAAACCACGAATGTTATTTAGTATGGGTTTATACTCATCGCCAACCATATGATCTGTGACACCAGAGTCTAAAATAAATTCTAGTTTTGATATTCACTTCATTCATATTCGAGGAACCAGCAAAAGTAGATACCATAAAACTAATTTCTTTTTCACTTTCAGAAGCTAGTTCCGCTACATTCACATTTTTATTGTATTCTTTTCCTTTTAATTTTTTTCATTCAGAACGATGGTGTCCAAATTTAATACAATAGTTGCAAATAATACGTTGTTTGGAAGAATTTTTTATGTCTTTAAAACAGTATTGAGGACCAGGGTATTTGCGACCGGAAGAAACTGAAGATGTGAAAGTTTGAGCAACCTCAATCGGTTCATCCGCTTGTCGCTTACGTTGTTCGTCAAGCAGTCGATTTTTAACAAAATTGAAGCTAAATTTTTCTGAGTTTAGTGTTTCTAGTGCGGTCACAACTTCGTACTGTGACGGCATAGTTAGTAACAAATAGCACACAACATCCACTTCTTCCAGAGTAGCTCCGGTGGACCGAAGTTCGCGAATAAGTTTATCGAACTGAATAAAATGATTTTCTAAGTAACTTAAACTGGGATCAAATTTTAATGTTAGTAACTTTTTTCTCAGCAGTAGTTGAATTGCAATTCCCTTTTTTTCGAATGTGTCCTCTAACACCTTCCAAACTTCAAACGCAGTTTCATAACATTTTACACATTCAAGATAATCATCAGATATTCGTTTTACACTTACGGTCTTTTTTTATGCTTTTTTAATACATGTTATTTACTTTGTCTTTCTTCGTCGGATTCACCATCAACAAATAAAAAGTATGCTTTATAGTTTGATTTAATACATTCTTCTAAATCAAGTTCTTCAAGGAGAACTACAATTTGAAACTTCCAATAGCTATAATTGGTTCTATTAAAAAGCTGTATCTTGTATTTGTCTACTTCCATATTGATTAATAAAAATAATAATTCTATTTGAAATAATCTGGGCCCATAACCAGTTAGCAGGGCAGCACCAGCAATGAAATCAACATGGGATTAAAGAAAATATATTTTTATTAAGACAACTCAAACTATTGTCAACATATATATTTTTTTATTTTTTGGTCTGTGTATATAACATAAGTTAACTTGACAAAAACAATAAAATAATAAATTGTACTTACTAAGCTAGAACACAGGGTAGGTATATCTTGATAGCAACTATGTATTTTTTGTCTCTACACATTTTTTTTTTCGGCATATTGAATTTTTTAATAGGTATAACTATAGTTGATTCAAATAGAAGTGTCATCAAGTGGGCTGGGTACGTGTGAGATCATCTTTAACTTTATTACTAGATTCAATAGAAACAGAACTTTAGTTAGGGAATTATATGTCATTGCGATGTGTCAAAATGTTTATAGTTATATTGAGCATATGTAGCAATCCTTTGAATATAGAGGTTTTATATTCAAAGTAGCAATCTGATCACAAGCTGGATAATATTGCGATTCAAATTTCACTAAACGTGGGTGCTGCCACTACAAATTTGAATTTTCCAGAGACTACTTGATGACACTTCTATTTGAATCAACTATAACAATTATATTTATTCTATTTGTTGTCAATCTTGACTTTCAAACGCCAACATGTCAAAAACCAATACCAGTGTCATAAGACTAGATACCAGGAGTCTACACGGTATAGGCTTTTCCATAATATTTCTGGTCTCAATAATCAACCTAGATCATAGTTCTATTTTTTGCCACTGGTGGCGCGAGAACCGATGTTTATGACATTTAAATTTCGATTTATTTATTTAAAATTAGTTGTCATAAAAGCTGTCAATAGTAACAAAACTTCCCGCGTAAGTATTTAAACGAGTATCTTAGGAACACGAGCGCACTCTATCGGCAATAGTTCTGTCCCCTAAATTGAGACCATTTTTTTAACATTACATTTAAACTCCTGGTATCTATACTTCGTGACCAATGTGAATAAATAAAAAAACAACCTACTAGATATTTTTAAACCTGGATTCATGTATATGTTCTCAGTTTGGATGGATATACTTTCTGTACTCTTTATTCACAACCATTGGTCATTGGTCGCCATTTTGGTACAAATGGAACACCAGCGCCCTCTTATTTTGATAGCCCTATTTGCATACATGGAGTTCGTACTCCTTGTCTAGTCTCCATGTTCACAACGTTCATTACTTTGTGTTGTTTTTTAAAATTAATAACTATCCGTTATGGAGTGGATTAAAGAAAAGTACCTATCTGGAATTAATAGATATTTTCGAAAAATATTCTGTATTATGGAATTTTAAAGATAAATATTACTATTCTAAAAACAAAAAAAAAGAGCTTAGGATGAGATTGTGAAAAAAATGAATATATGGAAGCACGAATACTTGAGACCAAAATAAACAGCCTCTTGGGTTCCGTTGTTCCGTAGCCAAAAAAGCAAATGTGGAAAAACTTTTGGAATAGTTACAGGTGTGTAATATAGTATATTGTGAAACAAGTGGGAAAAGTCGAACTTTTCTTACGAGTGTGAAACACACGAGTAAGAAAAGTGCTTTTCCCACGTGTTGCACACTATACTTTTTCTACTACTGCAACTAAAAATACGTTTATGTACTCACCGTCAAATTTAATAATAAAATATTTTGATATTGTTGGATGCTTTTAACGAAAACTTACCTTTTCTTATAAGTATATTTTATCCGGAGCCCCGTTTAAAAATTTTTGGAGCTTTTCCGCTGATAATATTTTCCAAACTTTAAAAAACTTTTGTTTCGATTTTCTTTTTAAATAACATCACAATTTGGCATATTTAGAAATATCAATGTTATTTTTTATATTCATTGTAGGCACTTCTTAACATCGAGTATTGTAGAAGCCTTTAAAGTTTTAGATAAATGCTCAAAATAAACTATAATAGAACGTTCCAGAAAGGGAATTCACTTTACAATTTTTCTTCCAATCTATAAACTTATCGTAAGCTACTTCATATTTCTTTCTGGAAGTTACTGGTAATAAGTCCAGAGTGTCATTTGCCGCTTTTTCGATAATTTCTGGCGGGATACTATCATAATCACTTTCATCTATATTCATAATAACAAATTTAATAAAATTTATAAATTTATATCCTATTTTTGGTAGCTTAATCAAAAAAAAAATTAGAATTTATAAAAGCTTTGAGACAGAAAACAGAAAACTCAAGAACATAGACTAAAAGCCACCTATGTTATGACTAAAAAAATGTCAATTCTCCATTTAAATGTACATAATATCGTGGGATAAATGATTAAAGTCGTGGGATAGATTCACTTATCCCACGGCTTTGGAAAAGTCTAAGATTGTAGCATCGGAAAATGTGAGAATAGAGCTATATTCTATAGCAGTCGTAGAAAAAATAAATTGTTTTCCAAGGGCGAAAAGATGTGTATATATCAAAATGGTTTTCCATTAGGCAAATAGGCATCTCGAGACGTTTTGAAGTTTACAGACTAGGGACTAAAATATTCTACATTACATTGAAAAAGAACAACACTCATAGCTCTAGCGTCTGTAAACATCAAAAAAAATTTTAAGTATTATATATGGTTGAAATCAGATAAAAAATTATTATTACGTTTCTGGTACTTGTTTATTTTTATTTATAAAAAATTAATCACATAAATTTTATATATGTTGTAAAATTATGAGTGCATACAACCACATGCTGAATAGAGGCTCAAAGGTCGAGAAAAGGGTCGAAATAATAGAGCATACCCGCTGTTCCCAGGTAAGGGGAGACTTCAAAGACTCTTTAACTAAAATTTTCCACAATTCGACAAGTATTTTGAATTAGGTACACATTTTTGTAAATAAGTGGATGTTTGGATTTAAGTCTAATATTTAACCCTTTAACTTATAGCGGTATTATTTTTATTTTATTTAAATACGAAATTAAAAGAATAATTGGTCGAACGCCCATGGAGAAATGCTTTGTGTAAAGTGCCGTTTTCGGATAGTTATCCAAGTTGTATATTGAGAGAACTATACACATATTTTTTTAATATTTAGATACGTTTTGTGGCTAACGCATTTCAGCAAACCCCATTTTAAAAGTATCCCAAATTTATATAATTATTATTTAATAATAGTACGTATTTGCTTTATTAAAACCATTTAATGCCATTTTTTGGTTTTTACATACAGGTAGAAAAAATATTGTGCGCAACTCGTGTAAAAATTGTTTATTGCACTTGGCGTGCTGTTTTATGTTGACGTGTTGTCAAATACGACCAGGCGGTTTCTAATGATAGACATATTAAGTATAGACTAGGAAATCAGCTGATGAGTGAAACGAGAAGTCTAAAAATACAATGGTCCATCCATATACTTATGGGTCCATCTATCTCACTTACGAAAAATCGTACGCGTTTGTCCGATAAAGATAGATAACTCGGAATGATATTTGGCGCGATACAGACCGGTCGATACCTTGCCTAGTCAAGTAGTTAATATGTTGCTAACACTTACTTCAAAACTGTGACAAAACAAATAAAATGATAATACAACTCTAAATTGATTAAAACAGAAATCAATGCTCGTATCAATATTATCTATACAGTACTTTTGATACGCGCTGCTAAATATTTGTTTTTCTTTTTATGAACCTAAGTAAATTAATTGAAACTATAGATAAAATTCAAATAATATACACCTCATAGATATCAAACGAAATATTGTTTATGTAAAAATTTGAAAAGATGTGTTTTTTCTTTTTACATGAATATTCCACAATCGCTATTTAAATATTACTGACCAAATACAAAAATTGTAAAAGTCAGAAAAAAGAAGAAAATATTTAAATTATTATTTTTTAGTTATTTTACATATATAATAATTCTCGTAGTATTGTGATAAAAACAATATTTAAAATTAATTTTATTGTCAGTTATACATAAACCATAGACTGCTGGGATCAATAAAATACATGGAATAGGTACCTAATTACATATATATAAAATGATAAACATTCTATCGTTAACTTGAAATGAGGTCACGTAATACGTTTTGTATAGAAAATTTTCAGTGTAAATTTGTGGTGATTTACTTATGAATTACGCAAAATCGAGCAATATCAGATTATGAAAAATATTAGTATAATATTAATATAGGTAAATTTGAATTGATAATAATTTCATAAATTTCTATTATATAATTATTTATTAATCAATTTATTATCTTATTATATTAGATAAATAAGGTATTATTTAATTTTAATTTTGTAAATACTGATAATTTTTTTATAAACGGTACATTTAAAATTTGGCGGTATTTTGTAATCTAAACACAAATAGTATGCGGCGCTACTGTCGAGCTTTCTTATTGGTTAATTGCTTTATATTATTGTGGCGGACTGACAAATGTTTTGAATTTGTAGTAAATAGTGTTTTTAGCAAATTACAAGTGAAAAAAATGTAATAACTTTGTTAAAAGCTTGTCTGAAGTGTAAAGATTGAAAAAATTTACGAAACAAGTCGAGAAAAGAAGCGCAATCCCTTGGTTGGGCGTATAGAATCAAGCGCAGCGAATACAGTGATGGCCGTACGAAGCAGCTAGTGGAGTTGGCTATGGATTGTCTGCCTCGGCGTTCAATATATACGTGTCATAGCTAGCTTGTAAAATACTGTATAATAAACTTAAGTGATTTTCTAGCTTATACGGTGATTACGTTTAGAATTAAAGTGTTTTTTATGTGAAATTTGCTTGTGAATCTTTGATGGAATGAAATCAGGTTAGTAGTATTTTCCTGCCTCGGGCAATGATCTTACGTAAATTCTAATTTGTTCTTCGCCTAAAAAACTTTCCATTGTAGTCTTATTTTAGTATTTTATTTATATAAACGTAGAAATCTACTTGTAATCGTTAGTTGGCAGTTGCTTGATTTTGTTATATAAATGTCAACTTGATTTTCTGTTATTCTATTTTCATTTCGTGTATTGCTACATTTTCTATCATTTCAGCATTTCAATTTTGTTAACTAAATTAAAATAACTTTACTTTTCTACTGGTTAATACTTGTTTACAAATTAGAGTTTTATTTCTTTACACCTGCTGTATTCGTTCATAGATGATAGTTTGTTTATTAATTGTGATGGCAATAACGTTATATGAACCTATTTATAATACAAATCATTGTGTGAAATTAGCGTTTGATTGAATTATTATTTATGTTTAATAGAACAAAACGTTTGCAGTTGATTCATATACTTAACACTTAGATGTAATTAACATTTCTCATTAACAATGCAACTGTTTGCTAGTATCACAAATTTTCTTAACTTGACTAATGCTTGAGAAATGTATTATTTAGATTTCATTTAAAATACCCACGTTTGTACACCTACTTTCACAGAAATGTCTGTTAAGCGTAATTGCGCAAGATTTTGATAAACTTGAATAACTGCGATTGTGGTTTTAAATGGTCTGACAAGGTTTGTTTGTGGTATATTTATTTTTTAAACTCTATTCGATCCAGCAAACTAAGTGCATTCAGCATGGCATGATTGGCATGTGCTAGTATAAGCAGTGCAACGTTAGGTAGGTAAACGGCCGAAACCGCCCTCCTGTCGTCGCACCTCCCGCTAGTATCCTGCTTTCAACAACAACACAACAAAGCTGACAATTTAAAGTTGGACGGCTCATAAAATTTTGTAACGGTTATAGTAACTGTTCCTGTTTCGGATATTATTGCTACGCGTATACCTACGGATATTCTGTATTTTAATGATAACTGAAAAGTCTATGTTTTTTATATTTTAAACTTATCTTAATTTTGGTTAATTGTGTTTGCTTTGTTTCATAATTTATATATTTATGTTTTATATAAGACTTAAAGTTAGAGTTATTTATTGTAAAACTCTAAAAAAGAGTTAACCGTATAACACGAAAAAAAGCGGAGAACATATCTCCGTATATAATATTATATGGTCTTGTTAAATAACAGTTTGCAGGAATTATGGGATATGCAAAGGTAAATTTGTTAAATAATTACGATTTGATTATTGGAAGATTGTCTTTTATTTAAAAAGAGAGTCTCGGAAGTATGTCTTAACAATGTCAAGGATCAAAGAGAACTGACTGCTTTTCAACTATATTACTGTGGTTGTCCTTTTAACATCTTGTAATATTTAAGCTTAAATTATACCTAGTTTTTATGACTCGTAGTACGAGTACTTTTATCTTACTCCTTAGAAATAGTAAAGTAAAACACCCATCAAGGTTGACAATATGTTCACCAAATGTTAGTTAAAAGAATACTTTCACTTTTAAAATAAAATAAACTTAAAATATAATATAAAGAGAAGGATTTTTGAACTCAATATTTCTACACAGTTTTTTTCATAGTAGATGTTTTTCATTATTTTTAAGAAATTACTACCTATATAACAAGATATTTTTGAGTGTAACTAAAGTTGTCTAAATAAAATATTTTTCTACAAGCATGCGTAAAACAACACTTTCCCGCACGCATTTTAATTCAGAAAATATCTCTTTCCCGCACGCATTTTTTTTTATTAATTAGAGATGTTTGCCGATAACCTTTTTGACAAATTATTGTATTATTATCTTTATCTTCTTGGACTACATACAAATAGTAAAAAAAATTAAGATTATTTTACATGAAAATAGGGATTTTTAAAATGTTTGTTTATAAAAATTTTTAAAAAATCATCATTTATTAAATCACCCCTGTAAACCTTACTCAAAGCAATAACAATCTCACCTGTTTAAGTAGGGTTGCTATAGCTACAGTCGTGTATTTATTGACACTATGAAAGATTTAATTGTCACAATCGCATCTTTTCAAATATCTAAATAATTTTCGAGGTGATTTTTCTTGTAGAAAAAATATTGATCCTAACTCTTGCGGAAATTAACTTTCCCGCACTTAACTGCTTGCCTGAACTCCGCTTCGCGTCGTTCGGGCATCGGCAGTTCGCGTGCGGGAAAGTATAACTTTCCGCACTATTTCTACATAATGCAAACATTACAAATTTTCTGGCAATAATTGTGTAGTAAATTCTAAGAACCGAATTATGGTTATCAAATTGTTTCATTTTGCATTAAATTTTTTGAATATTTATTTTTCAATTCAAAACAAAATCAATTATTTTTTTCTCGAATTTAGACTGTAACGTACGTATTGAATTTTTCATACTTTTGTAGGTATACACATCTCACAGATATTTAAATTTTTAAATGGAACTTCTTAGCCCTATTAACTTTATTAAGTAAATGAACAAAAATATGTAACTGATTTTCAGAAGTTATAAAAAATCTATCAGTCCAGGATATTTCATGCAATTCTGGCAACATCCACAATTCTCATTGCTTCCTTCGGCATTCAGAACTCAACGTTGTTGCCAAAATAAATTAGATATGCCGGCCGTCGCCGGTTCACATGGCAGTAATGCGCTGGTGCCGGTGGTTTTATCGACAAATACAATGAAATAGCTTTCCAGGGTGTTCTGTCCCGATATGTTCAAAACCGATTTTAAATGTTGCTCGTAGAGCGTTAGCAATATGAAATCAAATAAAAATGGAAACGAGGACGGACAGAGATAGAACTATCATTTTTATTGAGTTTTGCATACAAATTCATGCGTTGTAGCCGCAAAATGTACAATGTAAAATTAGTAATTGGTTGTTGTCTTTTAATTATAAACGTTAATTTAGGGATTAATGCTTGTTTCTAAACGATCTGCTTCTGTATTTTCTGTTTAAATAAATTAATAATGTGTATGAAGACAATTATAGTAATATTATTGTCTCTGTTAGTATATTTTGCCAAAACACTATTATTGAAACAAATAAATAAATTTATTAAGTTTGGGTGATTCTCGCTGAACCGCAAATATAAAACTATAATTTTGTTAACTAAAAAAAATGTACTTATTTTTTTATAAAATTCGTTTTAAACCTTAGGTTTTGAAATTGTTACAGGAGATAAAATAAGTATTTTTTATTTTGTTGATGTTTTTTTTTGTTCCAGAAGTGGGTGTTATATGCCATGTTGGAAAGAACAACAAAATCATATTTGGAGAATGTGATAGCTGAAGACTTCAATTACATTCAATCAGACATAGTTGAATTGGAAAAGAAAAAAACTGATAAATCGAACAAATCGCGGAATAGTAAAACTACTCTGCAAAGTAATGATATTAATGTAGAACCGCATATCATGACCCGAAAAACCAGGTAGGCACTTAATTTAAATTTGATTATTTTACTGGTCGTCTAATTTGCGGTTTTAAAAATTAACTAAACTGTTTTAAAGTTTTAAAAGTTTGTTAAAAAAAAAATGAAATTAACAATTCGTTTACTTAAATATTATAATACATTTTTCAACTTACGCCTAAAAGAAAGTATATTGCACCTAGATCACTGGCAATCTGTATGTACAAAAAAAATTCAAATCAAATTTTTTCAAATTTAAAAATGTTTTATTGTTTAGCTTACAAATTATTTCTTAGAATTAAATAAGTAATATATTTTATTTCTCTAAACCCTGCTATAGGACTTAGTGTCTTTTTCAGGGTAGTGCTACAGTTTACTGTTCCCTGCTTTTTATTATAGGAGTTGTCCGTGACAACTTTATCCTGTTTAAGAAAGACCATTTAGCAAGTTCTTCCTGAAACAGCCTATTTCTAGACTGAGACAGGTCGAACTTGGGTCGAGGGAAACCACAGAAAACCTCGGCCTACTTTCTGTACAATTAGTTCCTAATGTATTTATTTTATTATTTATAATATATATTTAGAGTATTTTAATTATCTTAGAGCTAGTGGGGCCTCTTCTAGATGGTCCTGGAGCTCCTTTGGAAGTAGCTGCCCTGCAGCTTGGAGTAGCCTCAGCTGGGGGCAAAAAAAAATCATGTCTGGTTAAGTAACTATAATCAAGTTAGATTAAGTAAAGATTGAACAAATCAGTTATTAAAAATAAAAGTAGAGAAAAACATAATAGTTATAGCTAGCTCCTGGGTTCGTGGCTTCCTTCTGAGTTGTTTTATCAATTCTCTCCAAAACATAAATTCAGGGCGCCAAGTACAGACAAACAAATAAAAACGCAAAAATCAGTTTCAGGTAGATTTATTATATCAATTTAAAGTTAAGAAATTAAAAAAAAAATATCAATTAATTTTCTTATCTTTATTTATTCTGGCTTCTATTCGGAGGAGCTTGACTATCTGTCCTCAATAATTCTTTCCTACTTCCAATCAAGGGTGGTCAGGACTTTTCTTAAAAAAGAATCTCCTTTAATAAACTATCCCGGGATGGTTTTTTCTTTGTGACGACTTCTTTGGTCAGGTTTTCAAAATAGTTGACGGCTGTCAGCGATTTTTAATTGACTTGAAAAATAATTCCTACTAGGGCCCTTCTTGATTTGGCAATACCCTAATAACGAAATTATAATCAAAACTCCAACTATTAATAATTTACAATCAAATACATTCGCTATCTGCTTCTCCATATTTTCGGGAAAAAAACTAATTATATTCACATGTTAATATATTTTATGATCACAAAAAACTGACCTTTACGATAGCAAATGTATTTGACATTAAGTGTTAGTAAAAGTTTTAAATAACAAATTCACCGCAATTTGGATAATTTAATACAAATAAAAATTTATACTGAAGCAAAAATTTACTTACTTAAACGAAGGGCCGAAGTATTCAAATAATGTTTCTATAGTTTGGTGAAGAAACGGAGTGAAAATGAACGAATCGAACTAATAAGCTGACGAAGAAAATAATTCGACCGTCTCCCTCCACGACGACGCGATAAAACTTAAAATAAATACCAAATATAGTCAGGTGGATTCCGGCCCAAAAACGAACGTTACAAGTTATTTTATTTTATGTTAATTTTACATAAGCCAACTTTTTTATATTTTTGAACTTTTAAAGATATTTTCATTCGTTGTTAAAAGTCTTAAAATTAATATATTTTAGAACAAGAAGACCTAGAATATCTGCTCTTCAATCGGGGTATTGTGCTGTCTGTAACCTCCCGTATAACAGCGTTGAAGAGCATATTCAGTCTAAAAAACATCAAAAGCTCATAGGCGAGGATGCCAATTATATAGCCCTGAATGGATCATTGAATGGTTTCTTGCAATCCAATAGTATTCCTTTTTTAAACTTAAACGGCATAGATGCAATAGGTAACTTATATATTATTAAAGAGGAATTAGAAATTTTACTGTATTTATATTTCAGGAGTTCATGATACCTCTTTAGACGACTTTACCCCAATTAAGAAACGACCGATGCGTCGAACACGAGCAGCTTCTGTCATGATCGACAGAATAAATCATCCCTCCCCTCTTTCACCTACGCTTAGCGATGCTGCTGGCCATCACTTAAGGTCACGAAGAAACATAAATTACATGACACCACCCTTAGAAGATGACAGTTTTCAAGAAAAACCCGATTTAACTCCAAGGGATGACCATGAACAGGAAAATAAAGATTGTCGGGAGTTAAGGTCTTCCTCAAAATCACTATCAGTAAGATTCAGTATTATACAAAACGAAATATCTGATTTATTATTTCTATTATTATTTTTTAGAAACTAGTTTCTTTGCCATTACCTCAAGATGAAGTTTGGAATTCTGGTAGACCAAAACGAGCATGTATTAGTAGGAAAAGATTGTCCGTTGATGAACGGTTAGCTGCCAATTACAAGACATATTATAAAGTTGAAGTCGTCCCTCCTAAGCAAAAATCTATTTCCACTAAAATTCAAGAGACAAATAAAAGGCCACAATCGCAGGTATTGCTTTATTAAGGCTCTAAGATTTTTATTTATATATAAGTATAATTTTGGTAGTTTCGTCAACTGTTATCCGTTATGTATTTCTTTTCTTAATATTGTTCAGTTCTGTTTAGTAGTTAAACTCATTTTTTGAATATTGCGAATTTTTATTTTCCTCTTATTTTTGTGGATAATTTCTTAGTAAAGCTTTCTCGAACAATACAAATTTTAAAATAATATCATGGAAGAACTAAACTATTATTTTTTAGTCTCCAAAACGGGATGAAGAAAAAGATAAAGGTCTAATCGTAAAATTTAAAAAACTACGTAACTCTGAACTAACCCGTCTTAATAATGAAGCTACAAATTTTCTATTTCCTAAGAAAGATGAAACTAGTGAGGATGATGAATGTAATACTACTGTTAGTTCTATGGGTAGCAATAGTAATTTGGAAATGAGCGAATGCCAGCAGTCAACACCAAATATTAGAAATGAAGATGAAGGTTCAATGGATAGTACAGAAAAGAAGAGGAAGCGAAGGAGTCACGCTGAAGCGTTTATCCTTGACAATCAAAAGTATTACAAATTTGAGACACCTGGCTCCAGGTTAGTGTAGTTAAAGTTTCTAGTATCATAAAGTATTTTTTAACTGATTTACTTTTTTTATTATATAATCGAAACTTTTATTCTAACTTTATAAAGTTATTGCAGGTTAAGGTACCAGGGGTCATATTTGCCGATGGTTCTGCGATCTCCGGAACAAGCAACCAAAACAGAAGACGATGTAGAATTTGAAGAACCTGAAGAAAAGAAGATCAAATACGATGCCAAAGTTAAATTAGATAATTATAAGTTCGCATTTGAGAAAGTTCCAAGTAAAACTGGATGGTACAATGCTTTTAAAAGACTGGACAATAATGAACAGAGTTACGCATTTTTTAGCAATTGTAAGTAGACATCCGATTCGTATTTAACATTAATAGTTCGAAAAATGGCTTGTAACAGTGAAACGTTGTTAAAGTTAAATTACAAATTTGACGTGCTGCAACTATTTTAACTGTTTATCCAAATTAAACAAAATATTTGTGTGTTATTGTATCCGTTGGTGATATCGATATAATCAAGGGTAAAATAACAATACCTTGATTATAGTCGGCTATTTTTGTGGTATCTAGATTTCGAGAATATTTTAGTATCAATTTGTTGAGACATAATTTGACGTTAATAATCTGATTAAAGCCCGAGAGCTTTAGCTCGAGGGCTTTAATCTTTGATTATTAATGTCAAATTATGTCGAAACAGTTTGTAAAATGTTCGAGGAATTTAGCCAAAACAAAAATAGCAAACTATTAATCAAGGTTGTGTTATATTTTGGAAAATTATTTCCTGAGAACAGCTTTTTCGATGGCATTAGAATCTAATGCACCAAATCTTTCCATTATGGGAAATTATAACAATAATTAATAATGCCGTTGTTAAACTGACAAATATTTGACATTTATATTTGGCGTGACTATTTCTCTAGTGCAATAGTCGCTGATATTTGATTCTGATTGGTCCAATTTCAAAAAATTATGACATTCTATTGATTAATTTGAATCGAAGGAAATAATCGATGATATTGACAACGGTTGACTGGTTTTATTAGGCAAACTACCATAGGCGAAAATAAACGTGATAATTGAAAATTGTTTTATTCATATATCTTCATTTAGAAAATATTTGATACTGTAGCTATCATTATGCAATGAAAGCAAATTTTCATTGTGTGGAAGGTTACAATAAGCTGTTCCTCAAACTAGGGATTCAACTTAACATTTGTATTAATTTATCCGGTGGCTACATCGTCGTTTATTATCATCCGCCATTTTCATTTAGTTATATTTGAGCATAAAAATAGATATTCTTATCCGCCATTTTGGATCCATTGTCACAGCAATTGTTTTGTTTTACCCCCATGAGTAACGCGGACCTGTACCGGTTCTGCTCTTAGTTACTGTTTAACATTTAAATTACAATTGTAAATACATCTCTTAGATCTAACCAATATTATTTTCAAACATTTTATCACAAAATTATACCTGGATTTGCATTCACATGGCATTGACGTCATATAGTATGATTTCAATCAAAGGATAACTACATTTTACTCACAGAAATGACAATATATTGACGAATGGTAATCAGTGAGATGGGATTATAAACTGCTTCTGCTAATACTAATGTTATACTGTTAATAATCAAAAGAGTGAGAATATATGGACGATTAATGATCAGTATCAATATGGCGGATGACAATATTCATATCTTTAACTTTTATGCTATATATATATATATATATATATAAAACTCCAAGACTAGAAAATTGGTGGCAACAGGGATGTGGACTATTTTTGGGAAAGTGTTTAAAACCATGCATATGTACCAAATATAACCCAAACTATTTATTATTATTTTTTTATTACAACTAATACCTTTAAAATAAGTTATTTAAAATTCCATTTCAAATTTCGCGCCAAAACGTGGATACCTGTGAAACGCCCGCTGTGACGTCACTTGTTCCTAAACATTGTCGAAGTTGTATGTAATAGAAAGATATTTCGTAGTTTTGTGTTAATAAGATGGATTTTACATTTTATAAATGTTGTGCAGTGCCGCAGTGTGACAGTACTACTATTAAAACACCTGAAAAACTATTTATTCAAGTTTCACGTACAAAAACGATTTGGTTTCAACTAGCCCGTCGGAATCCGGCACTTTATGTTCCGGGCAAATTTTGCACTTAACTGTGCACAATTTTGCATCTCGACGTAGTTGGACATATCCCTCAGCATCGTCTCCATATGACTGCCTCGAGGAACTAAAACGAAATGAAACAATTTGTTAAAAAGATAAAACATAACCCCAAAATCATATTATTTTATTTTACTATATTTAATTTAACTTTTCAAATTTATATATACCTACGATTACTATTTTAATGTATCCTGAGTACATTACTTACATGGAGGTCTTCACATTTCTAAATTCAGCAGAACAGAAGTTACTATTTGTTGAGAAGAAATTAGCCACCGTAACGCAATCAATTCTTGGCAAATTTGAACTATCTGCCTTAATATATCCACTTTCCATTATGGGAAAACCTTTAAAAATTGATTCAAAAAGATAATTGTTCAAATTTTGAAGAAATTTCACGGGAATCACAGTAATAATTTTATCCAAATATCAACAAACACCATATTACTTGACAGCGAAAATTCTTGTTTGGCAACAAGTGACGTCACACATTTTGATTGGTGTTCATTGTCACGTGACTTGAGAGTGGAATATTTATTTACATTTTATTAAATAAAAAATTAATCCCTTGTTTATTGAAGAAAATATTGTTATTATGTTTTTTATTATAGAAACTAACTTTTCGTGGTAAAATTATATACTTATTTGAGTACAGTCCACAGGGTCAAAACAGCGGATGATAATGTATTTTGTGTTTTACATTTACTCAGTCGTGAGCTCGACTCTTATGTTAATGATCGAACAATCTGAATATCGCCAAATCAGTGACAGTTAAGCTGATGTATGAAATGTTATTAGATGCTTGCCTGTACATCCAAAAACTCATACAAGTATCAGAGGCTGTTATAATTCATTTTCCGGACTGAAATGGAGATATATCTAGACAATATGAAAGTTATTTTTTATTATTATTCTAGATTTGTGGGAATGTTTGCTGTTGCCATACCAGATGCGTACAATACAAGCCTTAGATAGGAGAGCTTGTTTAAAAGTTTACCACCAGCTCCTTAAATGTTTACTTAATCCACCTTCCGAGTCAAATTCCAGAACATCCTCACCGGAACCAAGTGGTTCAACAACTTCTACATCTATGTACGACCCAGCGCAAGATGAAGACAGTACTTTGAGTGCTTCTACTAACATCTCCTCTTGTAGCGACGAAAATAAGATAGTAAATACGAAAAATGCAGCTGCTAAGGTTCGTAAAGGGGTTTCATCAAAACTAAAATCTATAAGTCCCCATAGTTCCAAAAATCCCAGAAAATCACCCAGACAACATGCATCCACTTTGGCCATTTTGAGTAGTTTAATTCATCAAAGGAAAAAGAGATCTAAAGGTAAAGAAGAAGATAACAAAAATCTGTCTCCTATTAAGGAAGAGGAATCGCAGGTAACAGAAGAGGTAATTGGAATTTTTATTAATCGCACAGTTACGCTAATTTACTTGTTTTTCAGGTGGTACCAATATCAAATACAACAGTCTCTACTCCAGTTCTTCGCGGTAGTGCCCCACTTCATATGCCTGTAAGAAACTCCGTGAAAATGTCAGTCAGAAGTCTCAAAAAAAAACCTGTAACTGATCCTTTAAAAACACCTAATGAGACATCTCCACGTAAAGGGAAACCTAAGATCGATTATTATTCTATAGCTAGGCGAATAGATGAGGAACTCGAAACAGCTGGTGGTGAAGATCTTGAGAATATTGAACTTGAAATCAGTGATGAAAACCAAGTTCTTTTCAATAATACCAGGACTACGGTTTCTGATATTTTGGGATTGTATGAGGAGACTAATTCAAAAGAGACTGAGAAAAGTTGTAGAAAGTTTTTTAATGGTAGCCCGGGGCGAAAACCAGGATTAAGACGAAAAAAATTGAACAAAACAGGTCAGTGACGCAAAACTCTAAATTTGATCAAACATATTAATTTATCTTTAACTGTAGGTTGGCCCAATAAGAAAACTAAAACATTCATCAAGAAGGATGCGAGCAAAAGTAAAGATGATGAAGTAGAAAGCACAATAGATGCTGCAAGTGTTCACGAAAATGATACAGATGATGATCCGGAAGAATCGAATGAATTAGCCGTTGAAGAAGACGAACCACTATTGAAGAAAAGTACCCGTCAAAATATAACACAAAAACAAGTTAATAATAAAACGCCTCCGCGTGTGAATAGTAAAAGTTCTAAAGTAAATGTGAACAAAAGTGATGAAAACAAAATATTAAGTGAACTAATGAGTAGTGATATGCAACCGTATGTGTGTGTTCAAAAGTTAGACAAGAAAAAGTATAATAAGAAATTAGTTCCGCAAAGAATAATGAATCGCCACAAGCGTGCTTCAAAATGCTCTAGAATGTCGCGGAAACCAGCAGGTCGTTGGTATAGAGAGAGATAGAAAGACAACGGAATATACAGGGTGTTCTCAATTATATTGGTAACTTTACGAGGTAAGAAACGGTGATACTAATTTATGTTTATGTTCCAGTTTTTGTCATATTTTTATAATTTTCTAGTGTTCTGTAAACTGTTATATTTTTCGATAAATTGAGAATTTGTTGTAAATTAGGTTTGTTTTTATTAAAAAGTTGTGTTTGCTCCAAAAAATAAAACAATTGTTAAACAAAATGTCAATAATACAGATGTTTTTGAAAATTTTCTTCAATAAAAATGTAACCTAGTTGAAGTTACCAAATATTTCAATAAAGTATCCCTGTTTTTGTATTTATTTTTTCAATGTATTTTTTATTTTTCATGAGAGATTGTATTCTATTTTGTACCAGAAATGTATTTAACTTGTACAGTATAGTGAAAAGAAAATAAAAGTTCTCGTTTTCCAACAACATTATTCTTTATTAAAATTATTATAATAAAAAATCTCGTTTTTTATCGTTGGATACTATGTATAGCCTACTTAAGTTAACGAAGGACAATTTATTATGAAATACTATCTTGGTGTGTATATCCAGTAAGTATCTATAAGTACCTTCGACTTCTTCATCTTTTAACTCAACTCTACTCGTTCACTTTTCTCAAATTTTGACCAAATTTAATGATTATATATTATATAACCAAATTGATGTGGAATCAGCCAAAATTTCAAAAAATAGAGTTTAGTTTAAAAAAGGTATCAAGAAGTAAAGGGCAGTTTTTCAAAACCAAGTTTATTTCTATAAAAATGAATTTAACAAGAAAGCTATGTAAATATTAATTATAATGATAAGTATTGGCGAGGCATGCTATTGATGGAATTGTTAATGTCTTATTGGGTAACATTTGTCCATTCCTCTAAAGCCGCTTGTATAGGTTGCTCAGTGTTACCAAGACCATTTTGACAAGCTCTAATCTTTCCTTTTACCGTATCCCATAAGTACTATATGATTAAGAGCAGGTTAGCAAGGCCACTCGAAAACTGCAACCACCTTCCTTTTCCAAGATATATTTTGCAACTCTGCTGGTATGTGGAGGGGCATTATCTTGCATAAATAAAAACCACCTCGCCAAAGACTAACTTCAGGTTGCAATACCCAATCTACACACCTTTGATCTGTAAGTGTTTTTCGAATGGTAATTAAAGGAGTTTTTAGCCATTCATAATTCCACCGCAAAACATTACAGTACCTCCTTTGTATTTCGGCATAGCAAGATGTATACCTCTTAAAATGTGAATCCGCATATCATCGTATCGTAGGCTGATTCTGGTTTCATCCGAAAATACGACCTTTTTCCAATCAATAGTCCAATTTTCATGCTCCAAAATTCAACTTTAAGAGTAATTTTGTTTTGTCTTAAAACTTTTGAAACCCTAGAGTCTAGAGTGTCTTCTGCTAAATAATTCCCGACCGCGAAGTCTTGTTTGTAAAAACTGCTTTTGAAGCTCTGGTTGAGATGTGGGATTTCTTCTCCTCGGTCTGTTCTCTAAGATTTCCAATTCCAGAAATCTTGAATAGGTTTTTTAAATAATCCCTTGTTTAAACCCTACCGTTCTTACTATCTGCCTTTGTGACAAGACTTCTTACCCTCTGAACTTCCTATGACCCAACGTATGACTCTTTTGTTTTATTTTCGATAATAATATAGTATATTTCCTAACTAGTGCGCAAAGTAAGTCTCGTTCGCACGCGGGCAGCAGTCGAGTGCGAACAAGACACTTTGCGCGAGAGTTAGGAACAGTATTTTTTCTACGAGCGAGAACATTTATAAAAGTAAAAAATTAGACAATCAATTTAAAAAATTATATTCATAACAAAATACTAAGCAACAACTATATAACAAAAACTAATTATTTAATTTATTATTAACTATATTAAAAGTAAATGAACAATGTGAAGCATTATGCAAGGTTAATGCTGAATATGCGGTTCCTTCAATGGAGGAAATTACTTGTTTTGTATTGTTTTTGTAGGTTCCGTCGGTGCCAGTTGGAGTTGAAATAATATTTTCTTGCAAACGATTTTCAGCAATATCTGGTGAATTTAGAACATTGTTATGGTGGGTCTCGACGCTTGTAGAAGTACTGATAGTAGTGGTCTTACTACATGACATCTGCAAAATTTTGTTTGACATTTCTTTCTTATTTTTTAATGACTCCTCCAAATATTCTTCCGCCACAGCTGTGGATTTCCAACCACCGAGACGTTTGATATTAGTAATTTGTTCTCCATTATCAGCTAATATTGTCACCGAACTGCGGCGGAACCTAGGCCCTGTGTATACCTCTGGGTTGGGTAAGACCAGAAAAGCCGCTATTTCAGATGGCATTTTGCCGAATGTGTTTATTCCGACATGTACACTTGCCGTTTTTATAATACACAAAGAAACGCCGATGTGTAGTAATATGAGGCCGAATATTTAAATATTTACGATATAATTGCAGGTATATTCCATTATTGGCTTCAGATGTAATCACAAAATTTCTGGCAGTATGATTTTTTGAGTCTCTAATTTTAACTAGAATTAAATTCTGTTTATCTTCAGCTCTTTTGAACAAACTGCCTTCATACGGACTCTCGCCAAACCTTTGCATATGGATATCCAACTTTCTCTCCAACAGGCACATCCAAATTGCCGTAGATGGACAGTCCTCCAACCTCTACAAGATCATCGCTGGAGTGCCCCAAGGATGGGCTCTATCTCCTACTCTATTCCTATTACACATTAATGATCTACTAGAAGCCACTAATAACCCGATACACGGTTTTGCAGGTGATAGCAAGAGGATCCACAACGGCTTCTCTCAATCAAGATTTGAGAATTGTAGACGAGTGGGGAAGAAAGAATCTTGTTAATTTCAACGCTTCCAAGACAAAGACATGTTGCCTATCCAACAAGAGGCAAACATCCGAATCATCTATCACAATGAACGATCAGACACTAGTAGCAATCAACTCCATTACGTTGGTTGCTATAGCGA
This sequence comes from Altica lythri, assembly GCA_964028335.1. Taxonomy (NCBI): domain Eukaryota; kingdom Metazoa; phylum Arthropoda; class Insecta; order Coleoptera; family Chrysomelidae; genus Altica; species Altica lythri. The sequence goes on from OZ034807.1 coordinate 50,898,411, forward strand.
TTCCCAGGACTTACTCTGGAACAAATATATTGCATCCATAGCAACTGCAGCAGGAAAGAAGTTAGGCATTCTTTTTAGAGCACGGAAATATTTCTCTCCATCCAACTTAGCTTCTCTTTACAAAGCCCAAATACGACCTAATTGTGAATACTGCTCGCATGTATGGGGATCGGCGGCTCCATCAAGGCTCACAGTTCTTAATGCAATATAGAGAAGAGCAGTTCGACTAATAAACGACACCAGTATCAACAAAAACCTAGCCCCATTGTCCCACCGAAGAGCAATGTCTGATCTTTCCCTGTTTTACTAATACTTTGCCAGACAAGCCAGTGCAACGCGACGTGCCAACTCCATGCACCCTTATATTGTTCAGTGCCAGACATCGAGAACGGATCGATTCGATCGTTGCTTCATCCCCAGGGTCTCCAGATTGTGGAACTCCTTACCTTCCCAGATCTTCCTCACTCGTCCTAACTTGCTTTCCTTTAAATCCCTAATTAATAAATTGTCTCTTCTGCCCCAATAGATGTCTTGGTACATTTGTATATCCCTCTTTTTTCATCTGACCAAAAAGGTTTATTTTGCTTTTATCAGTAATATTACTGAATTCCAAAAGTTCAAGTCTTCATTAATACACTCCTAGGAATAATTTTCTTAGACGTCTATTTTTTGGCTAATAAAAGATTTATTTCTAGCAGTTCTACCATTTAGATTATTTTTTCGCAGTATCCATATAACTGTTTCGGTGATATATCTTTTTCCAAACAGACTTTTCACCTAATCCCGCTATTTCGGCGCATTTTTTTAGGGTTATTTGCTAATTCTTTGACAATCCATCTTTCCTCACCTTCTATTTGGAGCCAACATGATTTATTTTAAACTCTTATTTTAATTTTGGTAATGTTCTCAACAGTTGCACATATATTTCCTATTCTGGAAATTTTTCTTTGGTTATATCCATTTCTATGGTGAGTATTAATTAAATTTTATTTCTAATCGTAGTTCGGCAACCTATTCTTAAATAATTTCATTACACTTACCAACAAAATGCTTTGAAATGTTAAACATAAAAACAACTACAATAAAAAGCGAATGCACCACAGTCTTTGCATTAAAATGTAAACAAAATAATAAATATTTACTGCTACTTAAGTGAGGCATATTTAAAACAACCAAAAACTAGTTTAGAAGCCGTATAATAAATTAATTTCAAGTAGTTTTTTTAACTTCCCGCCAAAAAAATTATTTTTTTTTAATCGGGTAGTTATTGGTTTTACCCCGTTTTTCGAAAATCGAGTTTTCATCGGATCTCAACGTTTTGATGTATTTGGAACCTTCCCTGACTATTTTTACGAGGGTGTCTGTATGTATGTGTGTGGATGTATGTAAACCTCTTATAACTTTTGAAAGGCTTGACCGATCGGAATGAAATAAAAAGCGTATCAAAGAGTTCCATCTAACTTAGACTCCCTGTAAGTTTGAGCCGATTCGAACCGGTAGATTTTGAGAAATTTCAAAATAACCGAAAAAAACAATTGGTAAAAATGATGTTTTTTGGGCACATCTTTTTGGCGATTATATCGATCAATTTCATAACCTAATCAGCTCTCAAGCTTAAAAAAACACGTCGAATGCCGTTTTGCAAATTAAAATCGGTTAATTCGTTCCTGAGATATCGTTGTCGAAAAATTTCAAAAAAGTGTTTTTTTTTAATAACTTACAGGTTTTTCTACTAATCGATTTTGCACTCCTAGTAACATTTTTAGGTCTCAAAAAACTGCTCCGAATGCCGTCTTGAACATCAAAATCGAATAACGCGTTAAAAAGTTATGGCTTTTTAAACATTTCAAAAAAAGTCAAAATACGTCACGTTACTATAGCTTTGCGGTTTAAACTAGCGGGAAGTTCCAAGGATGGCCTTTAAGGTCAACCTCTTTTCGAATTTTTTTTTCTAAAATTGAGCCACTGGGACAACCTCCTTCAATTGTTTTATTTTATAGCGACTGCATCATTTAGACTGTTGGAAAACTTCTTTGATTAACACATTGTAAAAAATGTTAACATTAATTCTAATTAATAAGGCAAAATTTGTTCATATAATATTGTAGCGTCACAACATAGCTTTATTGTTCATTTGCATAAACTTCTATTATGAGAATCACGTAACTTTTATAATTTTAGCGTTTACTCTCTCTCAATTTGGAAATTCATCATTCGATACAATCACAAAGTAAAATTTCTTTTTTATTTAGTTTTATCCTTATGATTTTTCTGTCGGAATTTCCAATTAGCTTAAAATATCCACCAAATATTGTCTTGGAACGAACCATTAAGGTTCGTGAGTATAGAAGTATAATAATTATAGAACGACATATTATAAAATATCTTTATTTAACAATAGATATACAATAAGAATATATTACCACAGCAAGACCACGCATTACTTATGTTATTATAATATAATAAAACAATGATAATAAATATTCCATAAAGATAGTCAAGAAAAACATGTACATGGTCAATAACATTGGTTCCAAATTCGTGAATAAATCGGCTTAACTCCACAGAGTTATGACAGTAACCTATTGGACTGTTTCTACACTGCTTAAAAAGAAAGTTTAGAATAATATTTCTCAAAACTTGACAAAACGTGTTACATTAAAAATGACTTGCTCCATCGACTCCAAAAATATATTCAGAAATATATAAGTATAAGATAAACATTTATTTAATTCGATATTTAAAAATCGAAAACGTTAGCATAATTGATTCGGAGTGGACCATCTTTAATTTGCTCTGATAGTCATTATAAAGTATTTTACAAAATATGAATAAAATAATTTAATACATCCACATTTCATAATCAAAGATGCTTAACATATGGAATGTTGCTAAAATAGACCCTTCGTAAAACTTGAATTAATATTTCTATAAATTATATGAAGAAGTCAACGAGATATTTCAATGTATTTTATTTCTAAGCATCGGATAAAGATACTTTTTAAGCAGTTATTACATCTCACTATTAACACTGCAGTCACACGAAAATAGTGAAAAATTGGTTTTTTCACTTGATAATAATATTCTTGAAAAAACTGGTACTAATTAGAAGAGTATTATTAAATATTTTCTAAATAGAGGATGTGAAAAAACAAATTTTTATTGCAAGATTTTTATTTAAGAATATTTAATTTGTATATTTCCGTGTACTTTTTTTATCTTATAAAAACTAATACCAAACTTTTGACATCACAACTTGAAGATCAATTGTAATCGCGTTTAGGCACCCAGTGTTTTCAGTCGGTCTGGTATCTGCTGTTGATAAATTAAGTAGGAGTAATTATTTGTTTTTTCGTAAAAATTTCTCCTCCAAATCACCAGGAACCTTTAAAAAATATTGTTTTTAATATATTCCCTTAGAGATTTACATGCTGTGTTAAATTCTAAAACGTAAATGAATCATAGATACCTACATATAAAAATAAAAAACAAATTGAATTGAATATTACGATGTAAGTGCATTGTAAAATAATGAATAATACATTTTATACACTTATAAAAACACTAGCAGGCAAGGGTATATCACATTAGGTTTAAAGTATTATTTAAATAATTATTAAACTATCATAAATTGAGCAAAATTACATCCTAAATATTGCACTTTATAGCTAACATTATATTTGTAAAAAAATTTACATACACCAAAATTTATTTAGAAAAAATAAAGAACACCCTTTAATGTACATAATAGTTAGTTTAATGTTTGAAATGCCAACAAACAAATCTATCAACTGGCATGAATATAAGATGAACATGCAGAATTTTGACACAGATGTACATGATTATATAATATATGAACACATTTATAACAATTGTGTTAAATAAAACTGAAGGTATAAATGTAAAATTTTAACTACCAACTCTACTGGCGATATAAATTCACTCACAGAAGCAGAAAGAAGTACTTTCGGAGCCAGGCCAATAAAAATTGAAGCCTAAATTGATTGATGCAAGAATTCTGCATGTTTCAATAATATTTGTACAACGTATTTTATATTAGAAAATACAATGCAGTTAAAAGTATTGGCAAGATTTCAGACATAGTTCTGTATATATAATATATATGAAATACGTTGCATAAATAATAACGAGAATTAAAATTTTGTCTTACTTATTTCAAGATTTAAGTACTTAAATTTATTAATTAAAAATATTGCAAGTCTATTGCATTATCTTTTATTAGTCAAATAAAAAATAAGAAATTTAATACAGAAAAAAACATTAAAAAATGAAGAAAACACTCTTCAGTTTATGTTAATTTCTTGAAATAAGTACTTTTGTACGTACATTTTAATTATGACCGATGTAAATTTATTACATAATTAACAAACAAATTAAAATAATACATATTGTAGAATTTAAATTTTCATATTTGCTTATGAATCTAAACATTTAGTTAAAGCTAACCAGTTTCAAATCATATTTCATAAAAAAAACTTTATTTTTCATTTGCATTTGTCGAAATTTGGCCTGGTTCCTGGAAAAAAATAGTTACATGCGAAAACAATGGTTAATTTAAAGCGAAACAAACTCCATTCTAAATAGTTTAAATATTCTCTCTGTATTTTTGTGGTATTTAAATTATGTCTTTGACGATATTAATATATACTAATCACTAAAAATGAAAATAAAAAGAATTTTCTCAGTCAAAACGTGCGATTATAAAGAATATAGAAAAAAAACACAAAGTATATAATAGTATATATACAGAAATGAAATTAGTTATAGTGATTCTTCAGATGACATGAAAGAGTTGTCAATAATGTTAGTTCAAGAAGGGAATCGTATTTGGTGCAAAAAAGAATGTAGCTCTGAACGACACTTTGTGGGGTGAGAAATCAGTTGGTCGTGAAATGTGTCACTGATAAAATAAATTGTAAAGAAACTTCTGTTGAATATAAGAGTTTTGATTTTTTTAAAATGGGTCTGTTCGGTTCGGCAAATTCTACCCCGACATTTGTCTTCTGAATTGTGAATAGGTATGATGTGAAACCTTCTTATCTCTCGCTATACTCGCTTGGGGATAATTCCCAATTCAACTACGGGTTCCGAAATACGTAACACTAACAAAAAATCTCCCAAAAATTCGATCCTCGCAAGGTAAACCTTACAAAATGGTTTTTGTTCAAAAGGACTCAATACAAATTTTTTTGAGATCCATTACACTCAACTTCCAGTATTAAAGGACAAGGAGAGAAATATATCTCAGAGCTGTATTTTTTACTTCACATCTGATTCCTTTGTTGAACTAGGAAAAAAATTCTTCTCTACGGCGACATGAATATGAAAAATATATATATACATTTTAGTATTTAATAAATAGAGTTTGCTTTTCGTGATAAGATAAGGATATATGAGATTAAACTTTAACTTACTATCGGTTTTTCTCTATGTGTATCAACGCATTCAATATTGAGAGGAATCTCTTCTACTCTACAACCATATGCCACTGGTGTAAGTTTGATAATGGTATGTAAGGGGACTTTTAAATAAGGTAGTTCATCTAGAAAGTAAACGAACGATATTTTGACATCACATAAATCTACACATATCATGATACTAACCTGCAGATTTGTCAAGAAAATAAGCAAGCAGACACCGCATCACAGCCTGGTGAGAAACCACTAGTACATTACCCTGTCGTTCCAATTCCATAATAACAGGCTCTAAACGGGCCACTAAGTCTTCATAACTTTCACCCCTTGGATATCTGTAAGCGAATTTGTTCGTGTCTCTGGAAGCAAACTCATCAGGATATTTTTCTTTGATTTCTTCGTACGTCATTTCTTCACATACGCCCTACAAATGAAATATTAATATATTCGTTTCCACGAGAGCAGATCATTAAACTTCAAGTCAATAATTGAGCAAAATCGTAGAGTGTATTTGTTTTTTGTTTCTTATCAGTTAAATGTTTCATAAAAAAACAGAATTTTTTGTATGGAAAATGAATTATGAAAAGTGTTTTTGAAAATGTAGATTGTTACTTCGTATTCGAAGGATATCCTGAGGGTGAAACAAACCGTAGCACCAAATTTGCGGAGCTCTCCCGATGATCACGAATAGCTGCTTCAGTAGACATACTTTTTGATGAGGCAGTGATTTCAACTGTGTTACAAAATAAAATTCTGGGGAAGACAAAATTTGAAGTTGAGAATTTCATCCTCTTACAAGCCACGGAAGATGAGAATACCGCAATACGTATTTCACCAGTATTCGATACCGTAATAGTGGTCGGTGAAGATAAAGATCTTATTCTTTTGACAGATCATATTTTATTTTTGCAAGCCTTCAGTGTCTGTGACACATGTATTATTATTAAATTTATTAATGTACTCCGAAAATATCCGAATTTAAATGATTCAGGTATTTAAAAATCCAAATTCTGATCAAGAGATAATTGCTTCTTGAATTAAACGGTTAGTGATGTAAACAGTAAGAACAGAATGTCTTTAATCGAGTATAGACATGCATGATTCACAAAATCAGCATTTAAAAGTAAACTTAGTATTGCGTCAGTACCACCAACAGAAGCAGCAGCAGCATGACACCATTCATTTCGAATCTATCACCAGGTTCAGTCCTACGCATTTCGAAATGTATTTTGCGGCGCTCGTACGCCCACTACACATAAATTGTAGTAAATTTTCTTTAATTTTAAATATTTAAGTATATAAATGTTTTTCTGATGAAATGCGTCGGAAAGAAGATATCATAAAGAAACAGTTATTCGGCACTATTTTTCCAATATGACGACGAAATCTATAAAATTTCCAATTTTCAAAACTAGCAGAAAACTTTTCAGGTAAAACTATCAAATGACTAAAGTATACATTATAGGCCAATATGAAATAAAAGTTATACAAATAATATAATTTCAACATAAGGATGAAGTTACATGTAAAGCAGATTTAAATACTTGATCAATGGTTACATTATAAACAATAGGTAGGCTTTATATAAATTCAAGATTGTAAATATTCTAAACTTTTCAAAATTCAAAATCTGTTTGAAGGAGGTGTAGGTTTTCTACTTAAAAGGAATCTTGAGAAAAACATAACAAATATGAAATATGTAGATGAACACATGATAAATCAAGAGAAAAGACACTAAACTTTATACCAGTTTACGCCCCAGATAGGTCAAAAACTAAGGAAGAGGAATACATATTCTATGAAAACATACAAAATCTTCTAGATAGTATGGAAACGAATAGTAAAACAATAAAATTAGTGGATTTCAATGCCCGGTAGACGAAGTGAAGAAAAGATTCAACGAGGAGACACAAAACGACAATTTATAAAAAACAGACGAAAACAATGGGATCAACACGTGGACAGAATGGAACAGAAGAGATTACCGAAAATTTCCAGGGACAACAAACCATATAGCATAGCAAAAGGCATCAAGGAATGCCACCCAAAAGATGGAAAGAAAGCTGTCAGACAACAACCACAGGATCATAATAGAGGCAGACAAACAGGAATAATCCTAGTCGAAGGAGAAAGGGGAAGAAGAAGAAGAAGCTTTACTTGTAAATATTTGTTCCTACTTTTACGTAATTTGCGATAGCTCCACTTTAGATAAAAAATTATACTCTACTAGATGGATAAAGTTTCTTAGTTTTCTAAACTCCATTTAATCCCTAGTAGAAATAAGTAAGAATTGTAAAAGCAAGTGGAAAATAAAAATAAAAAAGAGTGTTTTGGCATTTATGCGAAAAATATAATTCGATTATTTGAATAAATTAGTAAATCCTTAGTTTTTAAGGTAACAGTTATTGAATTATAAAATAATACTTGAACATGATGATTTGGAAATTATTATTTATCGATTTACTAGTCAATACAATTGATCAGAACACCGGCAGCACACAAATTCTTATTTTGTAACTTTTCTTGTTATCGTATACAACGCATTAAATGTATAAATAATGTGTATCTTAAGAGTAATAAAACTAACATAAACTGAAATAGTAGGTTGGAATGAAGAACTACACATTTTTTTACAACCAAATAAATAATTACCGCGTCTATTTCATTCAATGCCTTCCATCTTTCTTGAGGTACATGTAGACCAGACACAGTTTGAATAGTTCGTTTTAACCAAGATGTCCAAATTCTTAAACCATCTATTTTCTGTTCTTGAATATATTCAGATAAGGCAGATGCATAATGTCGTCCTCTGTTACTTAAATTAGAATCACCACCTATTCTGCCATCTAAATTTTGTTCACTTTCACCATGCTGAAAAACAGTTTATTTAATTTATTTCAATACTTAATATTTCAAAAACTTACTCTAGTTAAATAAATAGTCCTAGGAGTAATATGTATATTCATTAAATAATAAACAATCCTTGCTTGTACGTGTCCTTCATGTTTATGTACAACAACCTTCTCTCCAGTATTATAGATTTTCATAAACGATACATCTTTTTCTACTATCTCATCTAATGGATCATATTTTTCTTGATAATGTTGGATTCTTTGCAAAAAATCCGTCAGAACTGTATCTTTGTTCATATTTAGATAATCTGGACTGCTTACTTTCACTTCCATTATATTCTGTTCAATTATATCAGGATCATCACATATCTAAATAGAATATTCAACATTAAAAACTATTTCTTTACATATTTCTATTACTTCTCACCGATTCAACAAAAAATAATTTAAAACCCATTTTCGTAACAACTACATCATGTATAAGTTTCCTACGATCCAGCGTAGAATTAGTAGCATCAAAAACAGCAACTTCTCCACCATTTTCTAACCACTGACAAACGTCATGGAGTGCTTCCAAAGCACATTGTGTTCTTATCGCCATTGCTTGCTGGTTATCAGGTCTAAAACACAAGTTCATGCCAAAATTAAATTAAAATGAATGAAAAAGCAGTCTAAAAGTATAAAATAAAAATACGAACTTATTCGCTATATGTACATATAATGCTAAATCTAACAATGGCATATATGAGTTACTGTAAAAGCATTTCAAAAATGGGTAATTTATTTTTGTTAATATAAGATTACAATAAAACTCTATATAATTATTTAAAAAAAACTGAGTTTGTTTGTAACCTCGGGTGACGCCAGATGCCTTTAAATTGATTGTTATTATCAAATCATGTTTGACCCATTTAGAGAGTAACAGTTCACCACTAGCATTCATGTTTCGCAATCCATGTCTTCCAATAGCTCCCTGTCAAATGCCATAGTTCCTACTCGTGCGTTGAAGTCCTCGAGGAGTAAGATTCTATCTCGAATTGGAACCGAACGAAGAATAGAGTCAAGGCTCTGGTAGAAAGCGTCTTATGTTTCCTGATCAGCGGTAAGGGTTGGAGCTTATGCACTTATAATAGTGATATATTCAGAGTTTAAGACTCTCAGTTTTAGCGTCATAAGTCGTTGTGATATTCCGCAGGGTACTTGATCTAACTGAGAAGCGAGGGAATTCTTTACTGCTATGGCTACACCATGGACAGATTTTTTGGTTTCAGTGGGGTAACCTTTCTAAAAGAAAGTATAGTCCGCTTCTTGTAGAGTTCCTTCTCCTGTTAATCTAGTTTTGCTTAAAGCCGCGATATCGATATTTAATCTGCATAATTCAGTTTATATTAAAGCAGTTCTTCCCTCGGAATGTTTAGATTTTGTACTGCTCATATATTCCAGGTTGTTACAGTTAAACTTTTTGTTAAATTTTTCTTTCGATGAGGTGCTCGCCAGGCACCTCACCCCGGAGATCCGGATTGTTTTTTCCCATTCGAGTAAATGTTACTATATCCAACATTTGTCTTTAAATGTAGGATATAATAACCAGAAGAATATTCTATTTAAGATAACATTTTTAAAACAAAATTGAGTACATACAGCTTAAAATAATATATTAGTATGAAATAATACCACGTAAAAGCAATGAAAATACCCGAAATGAAAAATTAGAATGAAAATTATATTAAAACTTAATTTACAGATGAAGGTTATACTGAAATCAAATTAAGAGATGGAAATTTTATTAAAACCTAATTTAGAAGTGAAAATTCCATTGGCTCACGATTTAACTACGATAATATAATTTACCTAAAAAAATCATGGTTCTTGTATGCGGACGTTGCATGTCTTCTATATTCACCCAAGTTAAATACTTTCGTATTAATTCCTATCCAATTTAGGTACCTGGACAGCTTTTTGGAAATGTAAGTTTTACCGCGAGCAGGAAGACCCACCATGGCAATAACATGAGGACTGTTGACATAATTAGCGCGTTCCCCTGCAACAAAATATATACATCTGTTAACACATGAATGTATCAAATTGTATTAAAATAAGAAAATCAAGAACTTTAATCTATTTGAGTTATTATTTTATTTATTATTTAGTTATATGAATTATCTAATCTAAATTTAGCCTTTATAATTAAGTAGGTATTCAGTATTGTATCCTTTTGTCATATTGGTGCACCCAGTCATTTATACAATAAAATATAAAAAGTTCGTATTACAAACCTATTCTTATAGAATATGCACGAGTCATGACACGTTTAGAATTGATATTTTCTCTCATTTTGAACAATTTTTCAAATTTGGTTAAAAAATCACGTATACTTAGTATATACACAAAAAAATTAGTTAGTGGTTACTCAATTTTATAAACTGCACATTAATTTAAACACTTATGTTAAACAAATATTTGTTTAAGACTTGTGTTATCTGTGAATATATAGTATTTTGGTCCAAATGGAACTGAACTCTCAAATCTATTTGAACCTTTAGACTACAGAGGTTGTATTGTGAAGGTTTAACCTAGTCGTGGCAACATAATTATTTATATTACACTGCTTTTACTATAGCAGATTAAGTAAAAATAGAAATTACCAGGGAATTGCGGTATGTTTATCTACAGTAATCGTTTACACTTAACGTTTTTAATTATCTGTACTTTGAACAGGTGTTTTCGATTATTGATTATTCCCTCGTTTGTTGTATTATTAAACAAATTAAATACCTAAATAACTTAAAAATGCGGAAATTTGGTCCATTTACAACACTCCTTACTCAATCATTTTTAATCTTTAGGATTACTGTCATTTTTTTAAAATCTTTGAACTTTCTTGCAAAATATTTGTTAATTTCAACATTTAAGGTTGTTAATTGACGTAATAGTGATTTCTTGAAAAAAGATAGCTATCTCGGCTACTAATGGTAATAGTACCATTTTTTTTAACAAATGCGTGGTTACTAGCAAATTTTTTAAATATTTTAGTGCCATACTACACATTTCAACTTTCAAACTCATCTATACAATTCTTTCGAGAAAAATCTAATTTAGTTAGCCTATACATTAGATATCATTAAAAGCTTTGCTTCTATAGGAATTCAGTAAGTAGTAAGTACCACACATTTTTAAAAGTTTATTTAATTTTATAGAAGACAGCAGATTGGAAGTAAGAACACAAAATAGGAATATAAATCGCTGTCAGGAAACGATCACTAGAGTCTATAAAATGGTAAAGTAATTTAATTTTACTGTTTTATTACAATTTTTGATAATCTTTTAAAACGTTAAACAATTTAGTTGTGAAATAAGTAACCAACATCATAATTAAACCTCTTTGGATTCTATACTGAGTGCTTGTTAATATGCTAATGTATTAGTGTTTCAGATTTTTTAAGAAAATATCTTAGGAAATACAAGTGTTCTCAATTCAATCATTAATCTAAAAAGAATATTTAATTAGAGTTTTATGTTGGGAATGCAGAAAGGTAAAAAATTATGGGGAAACATTTAACACACATACAAGAAGTGAAAACCTCTCAAAAATACACGGGGAACAATTTGTCTATGAACCTGGCAAATCTATAAATTGTGCTTTGCATTATCTCGTAAGAGATCTTAAAAAGGCTATTGACACAAAGATGAAGATGAAGAGCATTCTATCTCATATGGTTCTATTAACGCTGCCGTAACAAAATGGGTATAGAACCTACCATTATCAAATGGATACAATCCATGCTTAACACTAGCAAAACCTTCGAGATTAATCGACTGTCTCAAGGAGGAGTTATATTGCTTATACTGCGGTCAATGGACAATCTCAGCAAAGCTTAAAACGGCTTTGGTGCTCTGGGTTATGTTGATGATTTAGTTATAGTGGTAAGAGGAAACATGTTTTATTGCTAACCGCATGCAAAATACCTTAAATCGCATACCTATTTGGTGTTTGAAGAAAGGACTTTCCGCCATTCCTAACAAAATGACACTCATTTCATTCACTCACAGAAGGTTATAGGGGTTACAGGTACTTCTGTTAGGTTCTCAAATCTCAATAGCCGAGGGAAAGAATCCTACATTCAAACAATAGACTTTTGCGCTCAAGAGTGCTTTAAAAACGCCTCAATTCAGCCAGGATATTTATTGCATCCGATAGCCAAGCTGTTTTGAAGCCTCCACAATCAACCACGTTCGAGTCTAAAACAGCTTGGAACTGCAAATAATCCAAGCAATTGGTTAAACACAAAAAAGTAATTTTGCTGTTTGTACCAGAGCATAAAGGGATTGTCAGAAACGCGATTGTTGATAGTTTCGCAAAAGAAGGAGCTAGTACTCGTTTTATCGTACCTAAACTTTTCTGTAACATCTCAAAAAAACTCTCCAAGCCAAAGACAAACAAAAAGATTAATAAGATTAAATTCTTACAGATGTACTGAGTATGCAGATGAAACGACTGAACATATTATCTGTAACTGCAGAATAATATTTCGTCAACGATATAAATATCTGGGATAGGTCATCTTAGAGCCTAATCAGGTTACAAACGCACATCCTAAGCGAATAATAGACTTTCTTAAAAGTCCAGATCTTATGGAATCTTTTAGGTCGTATTGTAGTAATCAATCCCACTTCTAATCTACAATTTTTAATTTCTCCTATTAGTTGTGAGCGGCTTACCCCTTTAAGCAGAGCATCAACCAACTAATTTTTTTGCAATTCCAATGCACCAGACCTTTTTTATTCGATTCTATATATTTTTCTACATTAAAATGTATTTTTTTCCAATGGGCCGGCAATTGTTGTTCACAAAAAAAAAACAATATCACCGAATTGCTTCGGAATCAATTTTTCTAGACGTATTTCATGGGAGTGAACACTTTTACTATCTTAGTAATTTTTCGAAAAATGCTTATTTTTCGAGTTATTTGCAATTTTTTCTTGAAAAAATTCCTTAATTCGTGATTTTAGAGATCTTTTTTCTAAAAAACTACTAAATGAATTACAATTCTACAGAAATCTTTATAATCTTTAAATCTCTAAGTACAATTAAGAATATTTTGAAAATGTATCTTTTTTTTCTAAATAAATTGTACGTAATATTTGTATTGAATTAATGTTTTAAATTTAAATAAATATTTCCACGCGCCGCGCGCCTGTATCGCCGCAACCGCTGTACACACTTAGCGTTAGATTGGTTGAAAGGCATATTCGAAATTATTGTCCCCGTTTTTCTGATATATTTTAAAGAAGACTTGCTCTTATTTCTACTATAGAGCTGAAACATATCGAAATTTTGCTATTCAAAAAATATATGTTCTTGCTTTTTAATATTTTCACTTTCACAGAGTAAAGGTCATCTGTGATTTTTATTTAATGTGAATGTGCAGCAGATAGGAGTATTAGGTTCGGTGTATGTAAACGGTGAGACCGTATTATTTTTCAACCCCCAAGTAGGTGTAATCTGCCAAACCCAACCAAGGTCGAGCTGCCAGACGAGGGATTAATGTATTAGCCGCTTATTAAAGGTACACATTATTGAATGATGGTACCTACCCCTCATTACACTTGCATAATTGTCAACTGTCGGACAGGTCTACTTGAATAAAGAAGGTAGCACGCATTTTTCTTCTGTTTCTCCCCAGTTCATATTACTAACTGCCAGGCGTATTTTAAGAAGATTAAATGACTAATATTGATGGACATTTTTCTAGATATTTTATAATAACTGATATATAAACTGCTAATCCACTCCATTATTTTGTCTCTGATTTAGTGAAACAATGTAGAGTTAACGTGAAAAGAATTTGATAGTTTTAAATAACTATAAATTTTACTGTGAACATGTCGCAAAAAGTGGCGATACACTAAACAGTCGTGCGAACATATATACATGTTGGTTTGACCAGTAATCCATACAGTGTTTCCCTTGATTTCTATTACTATAGTCCATTTCATCGTTTTTGGCCGATTTGATATTAGAAACCACTGAAATAAGATTAAACTGTCATCCAAGTTACCAATGGCGGAGAGTTTTTTTTCTAAATTAAGTTGTAAGTTTTTGAAACTATCAGTGTGGTTTGACATCTACAGAAATATGATATTAATAATTATTAAATTCAACCCTTCAACAACGAGCCGTACATGACGGTTTCTAGGCATGTGAATTAAGTCAAGACTTCCGTATTAAATACTTTTTATCTACCGGTGAAACAAGATGCAGTTACGTAAGTGTTGTATTAAAAAACAAACGTTTAAATTTAAATTTCTAACTTGCCTGTATCTGAGAGAGATGTAACTCTAAATTTACTTCGAGCATGATTTCTGTCATCGGCCAAAATCGGTGAAAGAATATAAAGAATGTTTTTGCTTTTAATGTTCTACAATCCAAACTGCTGTCCATTTCTGTCACCTTCCTTTTGACATTGCACCTGTTAGTCTTAGTTCAGTTTTAATCTTTACTCAACGAATTTTTAAATTCCAAAAAAATTGGTTGACGTTAATGAAATCTTTGTTGACTGGCGCTCTAATAATTGGATATATGAAATATTGGAAATCTATTTAATATCACGGGAGAATTTCATGTTTATTGATAATATTATTATATGGTTCTAGCGTATTTAGAACATCTATTAGATAGGATCCCTCTTATCCTATTCAATAACCCATCGGTAATGTATAATTTCTGATAGATTTAAATGCTAAGTTCATAGTAAAAATTTCTTATATTATTGACGTGGATTTCATCATTTCCAAAATTACACCCAGTGCTCGATATTGTGTTTTGTTTAACCTCATAAAATATCCTTCTGATACACTTTTTAGAAGTTTGATTATGGGGTCAGTTCCCCATCAAACTCTAGTTACTGTTTTAAAAACATTTATTTATCTTACTGCTTTAGCTATAGTGTATTTGTATTCCTATTTAAATTATACATAAATTTAATACCTAGATATTTTTTACAAATCACGTTAGAAATGCTAGA
Organism: Altica lythri; assembly: GCA_964028335.1. Classification (NCBI taxonomy): domain Eukaryota; kingdom Metazoa; phylum Arthropoda; class Insecta; order Coleoptera; family Chrysomelidae; genus Altica; species Altica lythri. The sequence goes on from OZ034807.1 coordinate 50,913,723, forward strand.
TCCATTCATCTTTATAATCAGTGGGTCAATGGTTTTCTGTCTTCCCGTTTTAAACAAAAAGTTGTTGTAAATTTGTCTTCGTTCGTTTCTTAGTTTATGTCTCGCAAACTAGTGATCAGCCAGCGCATTTGTTATAACTAATTTGCAGGGCCACCAGTGTTGATCTGAGTCATAGCTCATACCCTGACTAACAATAAAAAATAACACCATCACAATACTTAAATATTATTAAACTTCTTAAATTTAGTACAAAACTTCAAAATATTATCACTTCACTATATATTTAACTGTAAATGATTAAAGATTTCATTATGTTTAAGATATTTATAAATTTACTCTATTTAAAACGATGTTTTTTCATGTTAAACCGCAAATTTGCATCTGTAAATTTTGAGGTTAATTTTATTGACATAGGTGTCAACGTGAATATGTCAATTTAAAACTATGAGAATTCAAAGTTTAGAAATAAACAAATTGTTTATTTATTTTTTGACTTTTCAACGATAAAAGAAACTTTTTTAATAGGGTGTAATTTTTTACAAGGATACTACATAACACTTATTTTAAGTTTCATACATGTACATATTTTTTTAATTTTCAAAACTTAAATAACTTACCAGGTGGACCAAACGTTTCTTTATTTAAAAATCTCCAACCAAGAGAACCATGGATGTTGTAAGACACATTATCGTTATTAGACATAATTGAACACTTGTTTTCTTCTATAGCTTCGCGATGACTATAGCCTGTACAACCGGCTGAATGTTTAATTCCACGTAATCATTTTGGAATCATTATAAACGACTTTATTTATGTTAAAGGTTACAGGAGAACAATGAGTATTTAAAAAAAATATCACGTAAACTTACAGTGCAAATCAAAACTATATTGGCTCGTATATACAAATTTAATTATGATGTATTACAGGTTGCCTACATGCCTACATATCACTAAAGTGCACTAACGATCAATATTTTTATATCGGGAGCGTTCAATATTTAATGGTATTTTTTAATGTATCTTTACAAAAATTGATCCGTTTTAATCTAACACTAACGCAAAACTATGTTAAGACAACAGAATCTGCAAATGTTGCTGATTCGAATTAGTTACGCATTAAAATATTTCTTAATTCAAGATAATAAAGTTCACAAAATGTTAATAAAATAAAAATGATTATAATGGAAAAACATGTTTTATTCAAATGTTTTAATACAAAATGATAAAGGAATAAGTTATTACATATGAAATTGTTTAAAATTGTGATGAAACTTCAATCTCAATTATTTAACAATAAACATTGTCTCATTGTTCAAACATCAAGAAAACTGATGCAAACAATTTATATATAGGTAATCTGAATCTAATGAAATTTAGTATTTTTCATTTTCAACATTTTCATAATTGGATCTACCCTTGTTCTATCCTCCAACTCATCTTATCCCCTATGATGTACAATGATGTATGAGCAAAATTAGGGGTAACAGATACACCTGCGACCTATAAGCTCTATTGTGTCTCCCTTTTCTTGCTATAATTCTGATGTTTCTTTAGAATTATAGCAGCTCTTCTACTCCTATCTTTTTTAGAATGTTTAAGATATCGTTGGGATTCAAGTTTAGTAGGTCTTTCTCTTCTATTTCGTATGACCCTAGGTATCTGACCCTAGACTTACGTAATGCAATCGATACTGAGAGTACGTGTATTGAGGTTTTATCCTCTACCTGACAGAATCTGCACTTTGCTTCTTCTGCCAATCCTAGTTTCTTCATGTGTCCTGTTAATCGGCAGTGCCCAGTTAATATTCCCGTTATAATACGGAGGTTCTGCTTACTAAGGTTTAAACAGCTGAAATATCTCTTCTGGTTAGAGTTTCCAGGAGCATCTTCGATTGTCTTAGTCCTTTTAGATCGTTCCAGTACTTGGATATTTTCTATCCACTTCTTTCCTTAGTTTTTCTAAAACTGTACTACTGCTGATTCTACAAGATGGTTCTGGTCCCAAGTATGGTGTTGAAGCTCCTTTTTTAGCCAGCTTATCTGCTGTTTCGTGTCCTGGAAGCTGGAACTCATAAAATGGTAACAGTGTTTTTTTTGTCCTAGTTCATTTAGTTTACTAAGCATTCCCAGACCATCTTTGAACTGATTGGGTGTGAGTTCCGAGCTTTGATGGCTGCTTGACTATCTGACATGATTACAATCTTTTGTCCACGATAGTTCCTTTCTATATTAAATTCTACAGATCTTTCAATGGCCCGGATTTCCGTTTAAAAGATGTTTGGGTATGCTTCTGTTCCAATATGGTGTCTTTGTCCCATTCAGATTTACTTCCCAGTTTTGTGGTAAATTTTCTTACAATTCCATATATTGATTTCTTCCTTACACTTTCTACTTGAATGTGTAGTGACGTGAGATTTAGGTTTGCGTCTATTGCAGCAGTAGGACATGTTCCCATTGCTCCAGTGATGCATGCACAGACTAGTATCTGAATCTTCGAAAGGTTTGTCTTCGTAGTATATAGTCAGATTAGCTCTCGTGCTCCAAGCTTCTGCCCCATAAATGATGATTGGTCTCACTATTGCAATATATTTGGGTTATAACCCCAATTCCTGCAATGTTTCTACACACCATAAGAGCTTTAGTAGCTTTGTCTAATATTTCGTTTTCGTGAATTACACCATTGCTTTGCTTTGTTGAGTCCTCTCTGCACTATGTCACAGAGGACATTGTTATATTTCTCTCTTGCGTGGATAGCCAAGCCATCGGAATACCCTTGGCAAGGTATACCTAGTTCGATCAATTGCAAGGGTAAGCTATTCACGGTAAGTCTCCACATGAGTGGGAATGCAACTCTCCCCTGCGGGCAAACTCTGGTCGTATTGATGGTGATAGTGTCTTGGTCTATCTTCATTCCTGCAATTCTTGTGGACAGCAATTGCAATAAACAGGTGGAAGTCGTTCTATCGACTCCTCAATCATTAAGTGCTCTTTTGACAGCCTCATATGAAGCATTGTCAAAGGTCTCCTCTAGATCTAGAAAGGCACATATTATACCACGGTTTCTTTTTTCTTCAGAGCGTCTTGGATTTCATCAGTCAATTGTATCAAGGCTCTCTCCGTAGATTTGCCCGCTTGATAAGCATGTTGACGAGGGTGTAGTGGCACCTGTTTCAGGACTTCTGTTCTAATATGATTGACTACTGCTTTTTTCATCGTCTTAAGAACAAACGATGTAAGGCTGATTGGTCTAAGGGATTTGGTGTGTATGGTGTCCCGTTTCCTTGCCTTTTAGATAAGAGTGATTGTGGTCCTCCTCCACACTTCTGGTATATATAAAAATCGTGGTCTAAAAATCAGAGACGCTTCCTTTCCATAATAAAAACTTATTCATAGAAAATGGTTATCCCTATACTATGTTAAAATCTATATATAAAAGAGAGTTTCTATGTATATAGTCACTCATCACGATATCTCTGGAACTATAAGGCCGATCGACTTGAAACTTGGTAGGAATATTCCTTAGGGAAGGTAGAGGTCAGCTTATAACGGATTTTACAAAATTCCTCCCACAAGGGGGGTTGCGGGGGATATATATAAAATGTATATAGTCAGTCATCAAGATATCTCTGGAACTATAAGGCGGATCGACTTGAAACTTGGTAGGAATATTCTCTATAAACTTGACTTACAACTTACAACCTCCATATTCCGAGTGAATTTTCCACGGTTTTTGGAACGAAGTTCCCTTTCGGGCGTTACGAACAGTTAAGACTGACGCTAGGAGCTAGCCAAAAAAAATTCATACCAAAATTTGTCACGACATACGCATGTTGTCTCTCTCTCCTCTCTCTCTCTCTCTCTCTCATATCTTTATTTAAATAGGAAACCCTAATATAATAAATACTAATAAAAGTACAATTAAAAAGAGACTAATTTAAATTAAAAGAAAATACTGTAGAAAAAAATAAGTACCTATAATAGTTTTATATTTTATTTTATCCTGTTTTTATAAATCAATAAATTTATAAACATTTCAAAAATAGTTCTTAACTTGACTAGTTAGGTACCTACGTCAAATTACCTTAACTGTCAGTTACTGTCAAATATTTTAATTTTAAAATTTTGTATTAAATTGTTAATTCCTGTTTTAAATTAAATTGAAATAAAACGTAATTCTAGGTAGATGTATATCCTCTAATCCTATGGTATTGTATAAATGGACACTTTTGTTAAAAGAAACGAACTGTTGAAAATAATGGATTTACTATTTTTTTTTTCTATTTTGCTTTGAACCTTGTAGTAGTGTCGCGACTTTGTTAAGTTTATACAGGTTTTTTGTAGATAATAAATATTAAAATAATAGAAAATAAAAACAATAATGTATCCTGACAGTGTTTCTGCACAAGTTCCGGATATTGCTGATAGAGTTAGGTAAGTAGAGATTTTATACAGACGATAATAAATACTTATTTATGTACAAACTCTCTGTTGTGTTTACAAATTACAATTCCTTCACTAATTAATCGAAAGGAACTTTGTTCCATCCGGGTGTCCCTTGACACCTCTCACTTTTTTTTGTCTTTTTTATGGATGGTTCCATAAATCGCATTAGGTAAAACTTTTTATATAAAAAGTACATGACAAGACGAGGGTATTTGTTTAAAAACGAGCCCTCTGTCATTTATGGTTACACGGGAAATTTATGCTAACTTTCAATATTTCGGCAACCAGTATGCCAAATGTATCTTTTTTTAATAGAAGCGTCTTTTAATGTTCTTTAAGTGTATGAATTTTGAAATTCATATGTTTAAAGCTCGTAAAGCAGTCAAATTGTTTATAATCCTAAAAAATGTTTAAAAGTTTAAAAAAAAATTCTAGGCTCTCCTAGCGGACCGCTTTTAGTTTTAGTGTTTGGAAATTTGAGCCTTCCTTTATATACAAAAAAAAATTGGCGACTATCTGAGAGCCTTATTTAGGGCCTAGTATGAATTTGAAAATGCTTTAATCATATTAAAAAGCTTTCCTAGTCTGAATTGGAGGTTGTAACTCAAGTTTAGAGGGCCGAAAACAATTAAAGCATAAATTTCATTTTTTTGTACTTTTTTTTTTCACAATAATTGCTATTTTTCCAACAATAAACATTAGATTTTTAATTTCTAACTAATGAAATATTGTGTAAAATTAAATAGCGAAACTTTTAACTTCTTATGTTTTTTTCTCTAGGAGCACCATTTTCCGAAATATACACGAAAATAGAAGCAAAAAAAAATGGGAAATATTCAATTTTTTTCAGATTTTGTTAAATAAAAAATTTAACACAGGGTTTGCGACTGACGCATATCGTGATTATCGATATTAGGCACATCCTGAAGGGATTCCAACAAAAAATAAGCTTCCTATGGAAAATATCCAATCCAAAACAGATCCCTTCTAGACTATAAAGAATTACACGAAAATCAGGATTTAAAATACTAAGTTGTACATATTACATTGCTTTGAATAGTCTAAAGTAACTTTTTTTTAAACCGGCCAGAAATTAGTACTTTCCGGTTTATTTTTAGGCTAGAAAGTCTGATTTTGTCGGACAAGGCCAGAAAATAAAAATGAGTCCGGTCCGAAAAAATGAGATTTTTTGACCCAACAATAAACTGGAAATTACTAAATTCTGACCGGTTTACAAAAATATATTGTACGTAATACGTCCCAAAAGTGCTTTTACTGAACTCCAGTAATAGACCACTTTCGGGACTTTTTACGTAAACTACTATTTTTTAATGTTTGGGAGATAGAGCATACTTTTTCAAAAAAGTGATGTTTATCTCATCATACCAGGAAATGACACTTTCAGCTGTTGGTGACAACAACATCATAATAATAATTATTATTAATACAATAAATATTAACTATTATTGTATTAGGAATTATTTCTTTGTTACTGGAGTATTTATTTATACTTTCATGTTCTTATTTACAATCCTCAGCGATATCATGACACTTTCTGTTATATTGATCCAGAGATATCTAATTATCTCTTAAGTAAATAGGCTGTAGCTTTCCATTTTTGCTCAAAACAAGGGAATTTTTTAACCATATAATAATGCCCCACTTATTAAACATTATTTTATCAGCAAAAAAATGGTAAAATTTAAAATTAACCGATTTTAGATAACAGCTTCCAATACGCACTCTAAATGAACATTAAACAGCACGTGATTTTCACGTGTTTTACTGAACAGTTTCTCGACATGGTTTCATGTAATCGGAATGCAAATAAAAAGCGAACAAAAACTTATTTTTTCCGAGTTTAATCACCTGCTAAATTTTACATTGTAGAATACTTTTAATTAGTTAGTTCCATCTTCATTGATAATACCTCAATTAGATAACACGTGGGCCAATAAATATTTATGATTTTTTTAATCACACATTTATTATATACATTGATAATAATGATTTAAATATTCTAATAGGTTTATTATTTATTATTGGGATTGGGATTTTATTAGAAACTAGCTGTACCCGCGACGTAGTTCGCGTGGCGTGTTGCTTGTTATATAAAAATTTCTCCCCAGAATTCGTTAAAGGGGTGGGGGAGAAATTTTTATATACCAGATGTTAAGTTAAAAGAAGACAAATACATCTGTGAAAACCGCATTCGAATCGGATTAGTAGTTTTAATGTGATGCGCGCACAAACATACAGACAGACAGACAAAAAAAATCTAACCACATTTTTGGGTTCTATATTGATGTAGTAACACCCCCTGCTAATTATTTTTTAAATATCTTTAATGTACAGAATTTTCATTTCTACAGATTTATTATATGTATAGATTATTTTTCACGCCCCCGCATGGCCCTTGTGGGTGGAATTTTCTAAAATCCGTTCACAATTGACCTCAAAATTATAAAAGTTTCAAACCTTTAGGACTTATAGATTTTAAATTTAAATTTTTATTTTTCACGCCCCTGCAACCCCCTGTGTGTGAAATTCTGTAAAATCAATTTAAAATTGACCTCAAACTTACAAAAATAACTATTTTGCAAAGTTTTAAACCTGTAGGACTTATCGATTTAAATTTTTTTTTCACGCCCCCGCAACCCCCCATGTGGGTGAAACTTCGTAAAATCCGTTCACAATTGACCTCAAAAATATAAAAATAACTATTTTGCAAAGTGTCAAACCTGTAGGACTCATAGATTTATTTTTTTTTCACGCCCCCGCAACCCCCTGTGTGTGAAATTTTGTAAAATCCGTTGACAGTTGACCTCCAAATTATAAACATAACTATTTTGCAAAGCTTTAAACCTGTAGGAATTATAGATTTTAAATTTTATTATTTTTTTTTATTTTTCACGCCCCCGCAACTCTCCTTTTGGGTGAAATTTGGTAAAATCCGATCGCAGTTGACCTCCAAATTATAAATATAAGATGATTTCTGTATAGCTTTAACCATTAAGGATGCACACGCGACTGAAGCTTAAAAAATGGAGTAACTTCTCCCGTTTTCCCAACATTTCCCTTCACTGCTCCGCTCCTATTGATTGTAGCGTGAAGAAAAGTATACTATAACCAGCACAGGAGTATGAAAACTAATTGTACCAAGTTTCGTTAAAATCCGTCGAGTAGTTTTTGTTTCTACAGCGGTTATACAGACAGACAGGCAGACAGACAGACAAAAATTTTACTGATTGCATTTTTGTAATCAGTATCGATCCCTAATCACCCCCTGATAGATATTTTGGAAATATATTTCATGTACAGAATTGACCTCTCTACAGATTTATTATAAGTACCTATAGATATAGATGAACATTCTATAAAGAAGATAATACATAATAGCTTTTATAAAAGGTAAAAGATTCAAGGCGGAAACATACTATCAAAACGTGACACGACGCCACGCCACCCGACGCATGTTAGTACCTCTCAATTCCATATATTTAATACAGTTAGAAGCACATAGACAACACGCTATGTGACCACACGCCGCAACATAAATATATGGACTAACATGCGTGGCGTCGTGTCACGTTTTGATAGTATGTTTCCGCCTTAATGCACTGTGTGTAAAAACTTACGCTTTTACCTGATATATGTCGAAAATGACCTTCACTTTTATATTTAACAATTATTGTTATCAATCTATTTGGAAGTATACCAACATTATCAATATTTAAAAAATGTTAGAAAAAATATAAAACAAATATACTCACTGGGACGAAAAACCTGCACTTCGAAATTTTGACCAAATTTAAATTTTTTTTTTGATCGATTTTAATGATTTTCTCAACCATTTGTAGCTAAATTATATTCGCCTTTATAAAGTAAAAATCGGCTGTCTGTGAAGTCGGTTTACTGACGATAGTTGAACGTGACAACGTCATAATAAAATACACTAAAGGAAAATTTTAATTTTAATTGTTTGATACATATTTTGTATGGATATCATTTTTCATTTAAGCCTATCAGAGCGAGGTAAAGCCTCATTTTTTTGGTTGTACAACCGGCTCCATCGAATTAATAAGACGTTGTCACGTCAAAAAGTCAACTCCTTTGATGTCCTTTTTACGAGGAAAAACAAAATGTTTTTTTCTTAAATTTGAAACACTCTGTAGAGTGTAGAGTCATCAGAACTAAATACAAAAATTATCTAACCGTTAAGACTTCTCTTTTCTTGACAGTTTATTTTTTCTTTTATCTTATTTTTTATGCGAGATACACAGTCTTACAGGACGTTAATAATTTACAGTAATTTTCATTTTCATATCCTGATAATTTTATAATTATAATAAATACATCTTTGGAATATTATTCTTTTTGATAATTTCATTTCAAAAACATAATAATTGTTTGTTGTCAGTTACTTGGGGAAAGATGGTTTTAAATCCATAAAGTGTGGCGGCGATTATTACTTTAATTCAAGACGGTATAGAGAGTATAGACCATTGCAGCGTGTTTACACATATTTTTTAATTAACACGCTTTTATTAACTTCACCTGTAAGTATGTATGTATGTATGTTTGTTTGTTTGTAACTCTCCACTCCGCGGCTGCTGCATCGGATGAGTCCCGTACAGGGTTGCCATTAGTGGGGATTTTTCACCACATGTGGGGAAAAGTTCAACAAATGAAAGCAGTGTGGTGAAAAGTGGGGAAGTGGTGATATTTATTGGAAAATACTATAAAAGTGGGGAATAATTATGGTATTTAAATAAATTATGCCTTTACAGCAAAAATATACCTAGGTATATTTAGTGATGGGAATACCGGTTACCATTATGTCGCGTTACTTTCGCGACAGTTCCAGAAAAATACCGCGACAAAATACCGCGATTAAGTAACGTATCGAAAAACCTGGCAGCCCGGCTCCCCTTTAATGGTTGGTTACCGAAACCCGATAACCGAGTTTTGGAACGGAACCGGCGTTCGACGGACTACGCATACCGAAATCAAGCTACTTAGCACGTGTGACCGGTGACGCAAGGGTTTGTTTCATTGTTTGTATATTTTTGTCTTTGTGTTGTTAGTCGTTATGTGGTTGAGTCAGGTTGAGTTACTTGAGTTTCGCTGTTTTGTTGGCTGGTAACTGTATTTATATTTTTATTTGGTGGATAAAGAAAAAAGCTTTAACATGTTACGTAAAGAATCTTTGAAGATGTCAGACATTTGGAACCATTTTCAAATCAAGCCAAAATCAGAAAAAATTGCGATTTGTAATATTTGCAAAACAGAACTAAGTTTTAAATCAACCTCAAACAATTTGCGAAAGCATATGCAGAGAAAACATCTTCATGTAAATCTTAATGTAAAAAGAAATACCACTGAAAATACTATAGTAAATGAAGCAATGGATATTGACACTAATTTAATTAATAACGAAGAATCCCATCCATCTACATCTAGTACCTCACTGGGCAGGGGACACTATATCAATAACAATGTAATCAATTAACAACGTCAACGTGAAACGGTGTACAAAATTTCGGTACAAGGAAAAGGAACGAAGGAACAGTTTTCACGTTTTCAGTCGCGACTTTCAGTCGCGAGACTCGCGAGTCGACCCCGCAACTTGGAGCGGATAGCGGAACGCGGAACCCCGAACCGCACCATGGAATGGAACACGCATGGAACCGACTATACGTTATAATAAAGGTTCGCTACAATAAATGTTTATCGCTCCTTGGTAACTAGTTACTTGGTAACTATGGAACGCGACAGGACCGTTCCAATTAAATACCGTTCCAAAATCGCGGTATTTAAATACCGACTCATCACTAACGTATACGTATACGTATATTATAATTATTCTAAAACCTTAAATTAATATATTGGATGTATAGCTACTATTAATTATGGTCGCTATTCGCTGACGCGCTAACTGAAACTATTCTGTAAAATCCTAAATGTTGCAGGTGCACTCTATTGAGTATTGACGGGAAATGTAAAGATAACATTGTTTACAGTATCACAAATAATATTGTAAGCTAGTTTGGCTTTATTACCAGAAGATACTTTCTATTGGTAATTTAAAAAAAATAACTATAAATAAATTTTAAATAGTTATTAGGTGCAAATTACATTACTTTTTCGATAAATATACCAATATTTATGAATAATTGTATGTTGTTTTTTAATTTAGTTCTTTTTTAGTAATTTTTTTTTCGTTTCATATTATGTTTGTATTAATGTTTCTGCAACTGTGTTTATGCTTATTTTGATTATATTAAAAGAAATATATTTAAATAATGTCAGTAGTTTTATTTGTGTTACTGTTATATTAAATTTGCCGCCATTTTTTACGAAGTGGGGAAAAGTGGGGATTTTGTCTTCAATAGATGTGGTGAAAAATTTTCTTATGGCATGGCAACGCTGGTCCCGTATCGTTATTTTTAGTCACTACCTCCCCGTGCCGGGAGTGGGTAATTTGTGCGCCAACTAAATAAACGAATAATGATTGAGTGAGGGTCTTGTAATCGTCACAGCAAATTAACGAATCTATTGAAATAAAATAAATTGGACTAAAAAGTAAAAAATAAATATAGTTTAAAAAAACTAAAAAACACGCTTTTATAGCATATGAAACTAACAAGTAAAAAAATAAATGTAATTAAGGAAAACTAAAAAGCATGTTTCTGAAAAAAATCGAACTAAAAAGTTAAAAATAATTTTCAAAATAAAATTAAAACAAAAATAAATGAAAAATACTAGTATTATTGTGAAAAAAGCGTGGGCGCTGCATACCATATTTTTCGAATGTCAAGCGCCCACTCTTTTTTCACAATAATACTAGTATTTTTCATTTATTTTTGTTTTAATTTTATTTTAAAAATTATTTTTAACTTTTTAGTTCGATGTTTTTCAGAAACATGCTTTTTAGTTTTCCTTAATTACCTACATTTATTTTTTTATTTGTTAGTTTCATATGCTATAAAAGCGTGTTTTTTAGTTTTTTTAAACTATATTTATTTGAGACAGTCTTATGTAGAAGACGTCCAGGAACAGATAATAGTTTTATTGTAATTTTGTTATTCAGAAATTGTTATTTACCAGCATTACAAATACGTTATCATTTGCAGCATGTAAACGTAACTGTTAGACAGACGAAGATTACATGCATCAAATCTGATATCAAGGAGATCTGCTACAGGACCATAACTTGCTAGAGACTAGAGAGCATCGTGCCGCCCGGCTACGATTTGCTGGAGGTTACCAAAATTGAACTGAGAAATATTAAAGGCATGTGTTATTTACTGACGAATCAAGATCTCCAGATGACCGAGAATACCTTAAGTATGGCGTCAAACAGTTGAGAGTTATGCTGAATGTACATGGCAAATTACCCTCTATTTTAATCTTAGCTATTAAATCTAGATTTTGAATGTTAGTAACTCAAATCTTTTACAAAGATATAAACCATTGGAGCCGATTTCAAGGAAATCGAAATCAGATGCCTAGTTGTTTCCAATTTTTTTTAGGAAATAAAGATTTTATTTCTGGCTTTTTAGGGGGTTTAATTTTTTTTTAAGTTTTATCTGAAATTAACGCTTAATTTTAATTTGAATAAGATCAAAATGTTAGTTTATTATAAACATTCCATTCCAACAGTGCATTATATAAGAACCTCAGTATTTGGCGCCCATAGATAAAAATAATGCATTTTTTGACTGATGCAAAGATTATTGTGAAATACGTGGGGAATGCATTAGATAAGATATGTCAGTTAAAAAACACCAATATCTACAATCAAAGATATTGTTAAGAACCCAATCCGTAAACGAAAAAAAAAATGCTAATATTATTAAATGTGTAGACGAATATCAGAAGAGATATATATGACAGATATACATACATTATCTAAGAATAACAAGTGATAATACCCTAGAATGAAAAAATATAAAAGTGAAAATCGTTCTATTATCTATGTCGACAACGCAACTATCATACCCACCAATTAAATACAGTGGCAAATAGTAAAAATACTAAATCTGATAGTCAAGAATATGTATTAGTCAATATATCTTAGGAGCAAAGTCGACGTGAAGGAAAATTTTCGTACGGTTTGAAGAGGAAGCAGAGGCTAAAACAAAATATATGCGTGTAGCAAGAAACCCACATTGAGATCGCATACATCAGAACGTCACGATTGATACCTACGATTTTGAACACATATAAGCCTTTCAATATCTAGGAGCGATCGTAACAACAGATAATAATATTCATAAAGAACTAAAGCATCGTATAACACAAGGGAACAAATGTTACTACATGTTGCATTCACTATTTAAGTCCAAACACCTCACAGAATCAATAAAAAATAGCTTATATAAGACCATAGTAAGACCTATAGTTACCTATGCCAGCGGAACATGGAACATTGTACACGATGAACACACCTTGGGATGATTTAAAAGAAAAATTCTTAGGAAAATATATGTACCATACCGAGACTTAGCATCAGGACAATATAGAATAAAAACTAACACCATTCTACAACTCTCCAGACATCGTACCAGAAATACAAACAGATTACGCTGGGCCGGACATATACAGAGGAGCCAAGACACCAGAATTATAAAAGCAATATGGAAAGAAACACCACATGGAAAGAGACCACTTGGAAGCCTAGATTAAGATGACGGGAAAACATCAACAAAGATCTCTCTAACCTGAATGGGGGAAGTGATGCAGGCAGCAAAAACCCACTTTGTAATGAATGATGATGAATATCTCTTACTAGTTAACGTTTTACACATTAAGAAATAGTATGGCTATAAATATGGATCACGCAGTTGCTACTATATTCTTATATTCTTATAGTAGAAGCCCCGACAAGATGCATAGTGTATGTAAGATGGATATTCGATTTTATTAAAAACCTACAAATCCTACAATAGATGACAGTACTACTGCACGAGATCGAGTCGCTAAAACAGCAACTCAGAAACGTCATTACAGTCCAAATAAAACAATAGATGAGATCATTTGTTGTTAAAATACAAATAACAGGTTTTTGATGTTGCGTTATGATTTTTGGCAAGGTGTATGATTTGATTTTGTGTATTATGTATTAAGTGTTAACAAATAGACTGTGTTTTTTTGGATAACTTTAAATTTTATATATTACTAGCAGACGCGTTGCTGTGGCTGAGAGATTTAGAAAGGACTAGTTGTACTCGCAACGTCGTTCGCGTGGCGTGTGATTGTTGTATAAAAATATCTTACCCCACCCCATTTAAGGAATGGGAGAAAAATTTTTATACACCAGATGTTAAGTTGAAAGAAGACAAATACATCTGTAAAAAACCGCATTCGAATCGGATCAGTAGTTTTCATGTGATGCGTGCACAAACATACAGACAGACAAAAAAATCTAACCACATTTTTGGGTTCTATTTCGATGTACCCGCGACGTCGTTCGCGTGGCGTGTTGATTTTTGTATAAAAATTTCTTTCCTCACCCCGTTAAAGGGGTGGGGGGGGGGGGGAGAAAGTTTTATACACCAGATGTTAAGTTGAAAGAAGACAAATACGTCTTTGAAAACCGCATTCGAATAGGATCAGTAGTTTTCATGTGATGCGCGCACAAACATATACATTTCTACAGTTTTATTATATGTATAGATTTACAAAAATTTAACGCAAATTAGCTAAACATTTTCAATTTCATTTCATTAATAAATAATCTAATTAAATTTAATTAAAATAAATCACAGTTAGAGTTTACTGAAGTGTCAATCGGTCTACAATAAAAAAGACGCCATCTGTTTGAGATTTATGAAAATTATGATTAATAACACTAATTAATATTAATAGTCAATTTATTGTTCGTTATAAATTATTGAGACCATTAATCGTAATAAAAACTATCCTATCTCTCAAGTTGAACAAAATAACACCTAAATGCAAACTTTCATCAAATTCGGTTGACTTGGTGAAGAGTTCATGATTTTTATATATTAGAACTATATATTAGCTCTCTCTCTCTCTCTCTCTCCCTGGTGTCTAGTCTGCAAACTTCAAAATTTTGCGTAAGTAGGTATATGGTTGTAATCAAAAAAAAAATCTTTACGTTTCTGGTATTTATTTATTTTTATTTATAAAAAATTAATCACATCTATTTTAAACAATAGATTGTAAAATTATGAATGCATACAACCACGTGCCGGATCTTGAGTTTAGGGTCGAAAAATGTCTCTTTAATAGCTCATTTATAGACAGCCCGCTGTGCCCAGGTAAGGGGTGACTTCAAAAACTATAACCGAAATAGTTAGAAAAAAAAATGTTATACTGCGTTTTTTTTTTACTTTTTTTTTACTAACTGTTATTATTTCTTTATTTGAAAGAGTATTTTCTTTTATGCTTCAAGGTTCATTTTAAAATATTAAGATAATTGTTTCATTAAGTAAAGAAAAACAATTATTAATTGTTTTAGAAAAAAATTATTACAACACAATGTTAATCCGAACCTCCGGATTTGTTCATGGTTACCATATTTGATTAGCACGTAAAAGCCTTATACAGAACTACATCTATAACACAGGATTGCGGATGCAATCACAATCAAATCAATTTTTTTAATGTATACGGAATATTAAACCATTATACAGGGTGTTTCAAAAAAAGGTAACACCGTCTCTAGGATAGGTAAAAAACTGAAAAATAATTGGGGTTTGCTTAGTAAAATTTTTTTCTAACGCCATCCGTTTTCAAGATAAAGGGCGTTGAAGAAAATGATAAATTACACATTTCTTACGATTTTGCCGAAACTACTGGCACCATTGCAATGAAATTTTATACGAATATGTTTTGGAAGCTGATATATCCCATGAATTTGTTTTTATATCTAACTCTCATAGAGGGCGCTAGTTACACGATTCATACAACGTATTATTCAACATAACTTTTTTAAGGGTAGAATTATTAGTCAAAACTCCAAGTGAACATAAACGTCATTTAATTTTACACCAAAAAGGTACTCTTGGTAAAACTCGATATTATGTACCGTTTTCGGAATATTTTGATTTGAAAATTATGAAGTAATAATCGCTAATGGTATAAACTAATGATAAAGTTCGCTTTTCTCTAAGTTTGCCATGTAAAATTGACATTTATTGATTGTTATGACAATAAGTCAACAATAAATAGAGTTTTGAAACCGTGTTATTTGTAAAATTAGATATTGTTAAACAAAATGTACTCAAATGTTGAATACACCGACATGTTATTAACTTTAGGCGAGTGTTTAGGAAACTCTAGTGCAGCTTTTACGCGTTATGCAGAAAAGTTTCCTAGAAGAAACTTACCAAGTAAAAAAACATTTAGAGCAGTTGAACGACGTTGTCGAGAAACTGGGAATGTAAGACCAAAGAAAGACCAAGAACAACAAGAACAATTAATAAAGAAAATATTATTTTAAATTTAGTTGATCAAAATCCAACATTAAGTGTAAGGAATATGGCAAGACAAACAAATACATCTTCTTCAACTACTTGGCGGATACTTAAAGAGCAGCAGCTACATCCTTACCATTACAGACAAGTTCAAGAACTCTTGCCGGACGATCTACCGGTTAGAGTCGATTTTTGTGAAACATTGCGAGAAAGGACAGCCCTCAATCCAAATTTTTTAAAATGTATTCTTTTTACGGACGAGGCCACCTTTACGCGACAAGGTATGTTTTAACTCCCATAACGCACACTACTGGTGTGATGAGAATCCACAAGCCAAAAGGGTATCACATTACCAAAACTCATTTAAAGTTCATGTTTGGGCAGCAACTTTAGGTAACAGATTAATAGGTTATCATATTCTACCTGGAAATTTAAGTGGTGATATGTACCTTGATTTTTTAAATAATTACTTATTTGAGATATTAGAAGATTTATCGATAAATGAGCGAACATCATTATTTTTTATGCATGATGGAGCTCCACCGCACTTTGATAGAAGGTGTCGTAATTGGTTGAGTAATAATTTTCGAAATCGATGGATTGGTAGAGGTGCAGAAGCTCCGATTCATTGGCCTCCTCGGTCATGCGATTTTAATCCTTTGGACTACACAGTCTGGTCGTATATTAAGGAAAAAGTCTATGCTACAGAGGTAAATTCTCGTCAATAATTAATAGACAGAATTAAACGTCACTTTAATGACATCATAGATGATCCCCAACCGTTAAGAAGATTAATGGATTCTTTAGAAAAAATAATAGACTTGTGTATTCGTGAAAACGGAGGACATTTTGAACATTTACTCTAATTGAATTTTATGTTATGTTCTTTGTCTTTATTTTAATTTTCTTATTGTAAGTTTTTTTAATTAATAAATTTATCATTAACTTATACGAGGAGCGGTTATTACTTCATAATTTTCAAATCAAAATATTCCGAAAACGGTACATAATATCGAGTTTTACCAAGAGTACCTTTTTGGTGTAAAATTAAACGATGTTTATGTTTACTTGGAGTTTTGACTAATAATTCTACCCTTAAAAAAGTTATGTTGAATAATACGTTGTATGAATCGTGTAACTAGCGCCCTCTATGAGAGTTAGTTATAAAAACAAATTCATGGGATATATCAGCTTCCAAAACATATTCGTATAAAATTTCATTACAATCGTGCCAGTAGTTTCGGCAAAATCGTAAGAAATGTGTAATTTTTTATTTTCTTCAACGCCCTTTATCTTGAAAACGGATGGCGTTAGAAAAAAAATTTACTAAGCAAACCCCAATTATTTTTCAGTTTTTTACCTATCCTAGAGACGGTGTTACCTTTTTTTGAAACACCCTGTATATTTACAATAAATTTTGAAGATTTTTTTTTAATATTAATTTTGATGTTTAAAATTGAATCATTCAATACGGTAGTGGTCAACAACAGATGTTCGCTATGTGCAATGCGTTGGATATGATATGACAAACGGTCGTATGTTTGCATCGGCGAAATCTTGCATTTTTTTTTGCATATTTCGATAAGAATGACTTTGAAATAAATGGAATTTCGCAAAAGCTGTGGTATTAATACTATAAAAAACTTTTTTCATAAGTAGATATTTATATGGGGCATTAAAAATCTAAATTTAATTTTATAATAATAATTTAAATTAAATATGCTATGGTACTTTACAGAAAAAAATATGTAAAGCATGTCCCTAATTTTTATATTTTTGGAACGAAGTTCCCTTTCGGGCGTTACGACCAGTTACGACTGAGGCTAGAGGCTAGCCGAAAAAAATTCAGACCAAAAGTTGTTACGACACGACACACGCATGTTTCTCTGTCTGTCTGTCTCTCTCTCACAGACCAAAAAATAAAAAACTCTCTCTCTCTCATATAGATAGATATATTACAATTAAAAAGACACTATTTTAAATTAAAAGAAAATGTACCTTAAAAAGAAAATACTGTAGAAAAAATAGTTATTTGTGACACAAAGACGGAAAATGCCATTTTGTAAGAGCGAGTAAAGTTGTGTAGCCGAGGGGCGTAGCACCGAGGCGAAACAATACGAGCACTTGCAAAACATTTTGCGGACGTGTAACACACACTATTTTTTGGTCCGACCAATTTTTAATATTTTCAAAAGTTCAAAAACTGTTTACTTTGTGACAAGATTAGGTGTATATTGACATTATTGACATCTATTGCACGATTAAATTAAAAGAATTAGTAATAAGGAATGATTTTCTGATAATCGATTTCACGATCCTTAATTTTTATACATACGAATACTGTGCTAATAAGCAGCACAGTAAAAATTGTTATATTGATAATATTAATATCTAATAATTTTATATAAAAATAGCAGAAACAATGAACTATTATAGTTCAATGAGCAATAATAAAATCGAGATATGTATTTTCATAATCGAATGATAAGTAGTTGTAAATTGACATAAATGTCAAAATAAAAATAAAAGTTGTGAGAGAAATTAAATGTAAGTTTGAATCCTGCTTACCTTTAGAAAAAGTTATTAGTTTAGTATATTATACGCTGTTTTTAAATGAATTTAATTAAAATTTGTAGTATTCATTATGTATTTTTGATGACTCATAGCGCCATCTCTTTAGATAATCTAAAAGCTACTTTGCCGCTCTATGCCGGAAAATGTCATTTTCCGGACGATTTTGATTTAATTAATAGTATTGTAGCGGGATAACCGTAAAGGAAGGGACCTTAATTTGAAAGATTGTTGTTGACAGTTGATTTTTAGAAGTTTGTAAAAAAATCAACTGACCATTTTAAATAATGTTTCTAGAAAATTCTAGAAACTTCTAAACACACTAACTAGATTAAATAATGTTGTATATAAGGGGATGCACGGACAGTTAACGTCAGTTCGAGTCAAGTGTTCAGAAGAGTTCATTGTATTGTCAAATAGTAGACGTTATCCAGCAGAGTTCAGTGTATCTTAACAATTTTGTAAATAAATTGTGTAAAAAGCCCCCATACGTGTTTCAAATTGGTGTCAGGTGTGGGGTGAAGATACAAGAATGCCTGGAAAAAAGATAAATGAACTATTGGTGGCTGAGCTCAGAAGAGAGCTTGAAGAATTAGAGTTGGAAACTACTGGAAGCAAATCCGTATTGTTGAGAAGGCTCCGTGAGTACTACGTAAATAATAATTTGGACCCTGACGCTGTGGAGTTCGAAGACCCAGTTCAAAAATTAAATTCTGAACTAACTCAACAACTTTCCCGGCTGCAAGAAGAACAAACTCAACAACTTTCCCGGCTGCAAGAGGAGCTATCAGGACGAATGACGAGCCAACAAGAAGAACAAACTCAACAACTTTCCCAGTTGTCCAGTCAGATAAGCAGCCAGCGCGAAGATATGTCCCAGCTGTCGCAACGAATGACGAACCAACAAGAGGAGCTATCCAGTCAGATGAAGAGCCAGCGTGAAGATATGTCCCAGCTGTCACAACGAATGACGAACCAACAAGAGGTGCTATCCAGTCAGATGAAGAGCCAACAAGAGGAGCTATCACAACGGATGTCTACCCTATCAGATGAGTTATCCAGTTCGTTCTCTCAGCAAGTAGCCAACTTGAATCAGCAAGTAGACAACCTAAATCAGCAAGTGTCCAGCTTGCGAAACGAACAAAATCAGCAAGTGTCCAGCTTGCGAGACGAACAAAATCAGCAAGTGTCCAACTTGCGAGACGAGCAAAACCAGATCAACCAGCAAATGCAGTCCGAGATAAGGAAGCTTCAACAAGAACAGGAAGCTAGCCGCCGAAACCAAACCATCCACCACGGCGACGGAGATGCAAGAAGGATGGAAACCTGCCACGCAGACGTCGAACGACAAAGAAGCGAGGAGACGACCCATGGACGAACGACGATGAAACCCCCGACCTTCGACGGGAAGACTTCCTGGCCAAATTACCTGAAACAATTCGACGCAACGGCCAGAGCTAATGGATGGTCATCCCAGGAGAAAGCATTGTCCCTAACCGTAGCTCTGCGAGGCGAAGCTTTAGACGTCTTGCAATCATTGACGCCGGATGAAGCTGACAACTTCGAGTTATTGGTGAATCGTCTAGAGATGCGTTATGGTCAAACTCATCTACAACCTGTGTACCGAATGCAGTTAAAGAGCCGAAAACAGAAAAATGGAGAAACTATCCAGGAATTTGAAGCAGATGTAGCAAGAATGGTACGACTTGCGTATTCAAATGCAGCGGAGGATTTCCTGGAGTGCCTAGCAGTCCTAACCTTCACCGATGGTCTTCGAGACGTCGAGTTGCAGCGCGCTGTACGATTGGCGCGGCCGAAGACTCTTGTGGACGCCTTGACCATTGCCCTGGAGTTTGAGGCGGCGACGGAGGCCTCATATGGAGTTGCTCGACTAAGGGAAATCACCGGTAACTACGACCATGCCGTTCATTCCGTTAGCGACGTTGAAGCGGTAGTAGAGAGATTAATGAAGTTATCTCCAAGAAGAAGGCGCCAAGTGAGATGCTGGAACTGCGGAGAACTAGGCCATATAAGAAATACTTGCCCCCAAAAAGAAAAATCTTCTGCTGAAGTACCCCAGCAGCAGGAAAACTAGAACGGGTCGACTCCTGGAGGGCGAAATCGACCCCAAACATTCCCGAAGCCCCTCACACCGTTAAATTGGCAACTCTGCGACATCACGTGGACAGCTTATATGTAGATGGCCTCCTTGATGGGAAGAATATTAGCATGCTGGTAGACACTGGAGCTACAAAAACTATCGTCCGACCAACCATCATTATGCGAAATAAGATGTTGCCTACCAGTTGGAGACTGCGTACCGCAACCGGAGATTCTGCTAGAGTCTACGGTGAGATACAGGTGACGCTACAGTTTGGTTCAACCTCCCTTGTTCACTCAGTGCTGGTGGCTGACGTTGATGAAGATGTTGTTCTGGGCATGGATGTTATGCTCCACTGTGGTTTTCATTTGGATCTTCGCCAACGTATCCTTCGTACTGGTAATGAAGAAATATTCCTGCACCGAAAACAAGTTGACAATGCCTCGATTAAGCTAATCGATGATATCGAACTTCCGGCAAGCTGTGAATGTGTCGTCACAGCGCGGTTGGATGGACTGGAGCCAGATGGTGCCCCAGCCATGATAGAGCCGAAGAACCATGACCATGAATTGGGAAAAGGACTCCTTGTGGGTAAGACTCTTGTTAGATCCGCCAAAGAGGTACCCATCCGAGTTATCAACTTGAACGATCATCCAGTTCTTCTCCGAAAGGACACGGAAATGGGAAGTTTAGAACCAGTAATGGCCATAATTCACAAGATAAATGTTACGGAAACAGATGAGACCAACGAAATTGAACAATTAATGACAAAATTAGACCCCTCTTTGTCAAAACTAGAAAAGAAACAGGTAAGAGATCTACTTTACCGTTATAAACCTGTATTTGGTTCTAAAAGTAAACTGGGAAGAACTGATGTTGTACAACATAGAATTTACACTGGTGATGCACGTCCGATTCGACAGGTACCCCGAAGGATGCCTCAAGTTAAAAAGGAAGAAGCAGACAGAGCCCTTAAAGAAATGATTCAAAATGGCATAGTCGAACCATCCAGTAGTCCGTGGGCTTCTCCTGTGGTATTAGTGAGAAAGAAAGACGGATCAATGCGGTTTTGTGTCGACTATCGAAAGCTAAATGATGTCACTAAGAAGGACAGTTATCCTCTGCCAAGGATTGATGATGCCCTCGACGCTTTGGCGGGTTCTACTCTGTTTTCTACCTTGGACCTTAAAAGCGGATACTGGCAAGTTAAAATGAATCCTGCAGACAAAGAAAAGACTGCCTTTACCAGTGGATCAGGGTTATGGCAATTCACGGTCCTTCCATTTGGCCTCTGTAATGCTCCTGCGACGTTTGAACGACTAATGGAGAACATCCTGCGGGGTTTGTCATGGGAAACTTGTCTAGTTTATCTAGACGACATCATCATAATGGGTAAGACCTTTAAGGAACATTTATCTAACCTGGAAGAAGTTTTTAAAAGATTACAGAACGCTAATCTAACATTGAATGTTAAGAAATGCCACTTGTTCCAGAGACAGGTCAACTATTTAGGACATAACGTAAGCAAGGATGGCGTTGCTGTTGACCCCGCTAAGATACAAGCCGTTCAGGAATGGCCAATCCCTATCGACAAACATCAGCTCCGGAGTTTCTTGGGTCTTTGTTCCTATTACCGACGATATGTCAAGAATTTTGGAGACATCGCCAAACCCTTGACACGTTTGACAGAACAAGATAAGTCCTTCTGTTGGGATCAGGAATGTCAAGAGGCGTTTGAAATATTGAAGATGCAGCTTACGTCAGCACCTGTTCTTGCTTATCCACTTCCTGATGGTAAGCTTATTCTGGACACCGACGCCAGCAATGTGGGAATTGGAGCCGTCTTGTCACAGCTACAAGATGGTAAGGAAAGAGTGGTTGGTTACTTCAGCAAAACTTTATCGAAAGCTGAAAAGAACTACTGTTAACTCGAAGGGAACTGTTAGCAGTTGTAAAATCCGTCGAACACTTTTATAAATATCTGTATGGCAGAAAATTCCTGATCAGAACAGACCATGCTAGTTTAAAGTGGTTACTAAGCTTTAGGAACCCAGAAGGACAGATAGCAAGATGGCTCGAAAAACTGCAGGAATATGATGTTGAAATCGAGCACAGACCTGGAACAAGACATCGTAATGCTGATGCACTTTCCAGAAGACCATGTCGACCTGATTGCCCCCATTGTACCCGTATGGAGCAGAACGAGGAAAAACTTGCCTTAGTTAAGGTTGTGCCAGAAGACGAGAGCTCTATGCTGGAGGAGCAACAAGAAAACGATCCCGTTCTGAAAAAGATTAGGGAGTGGAAGAGAATGGACCGTCGTCCGTTGTGGAGAGAGATATCCTCATCCTCTCCTGCTTTAAAAGCATACTGGTCCCAATGGAACTCTTTAATTTTGGACGGAGGGCTCGTTAAAAGACTTGTAGAAAATTCCGAGGGCACAGAAACAAGGAAACAAATAGTGGTCCCAAGAAATGCTGTACCAGAAATTTTAAAACAGATGCATAATGATAGTTCTGGAGGACATCTGGGTATCACAAAAACGCTACAGAAGATCCGAGATAGATTTTACTGGGTAAATTGCACTAATGATGTTAAAGATTGGTGTCGTAAATGCACTACATGTGCTGCCAGTAACGGTCCGCACCGAAAACCGAAGGCGGAAATGCAGCAATACCTGGTTGGAAGTCCTTTTGAAAGAATCGCAGTAGATGTATTGGGGCCACTTCCACAGACCGATGTAGGAAACAAGTACATCTTTGTTGTAATGGACTACTTCACTAAATGGGTTGAAGCATATGCAGTTCCCAATCAGGAAGCCACCACTTTGGCAGATATATTGGTTGAAGAATTCGTAAGCCGATTTGGGGTACCATTAGAATTACATTCAGACCAAGGAAGAAATTTTGAGAGCAAACTGTTTCAAGAAGTTTGCCAAAGATTAGGCATCCACAAAACGAGAACCACAGCGATGCACCCTCAGTCTGATGGAATGGTGGAACGAATGAACCGGACTATAACCAACTATCTGTCAAAAGTGGTGTCAGATTGTCAGAGGGATTGGGATCGACATATTCCACTATTTCTAATGGCAATTCGATCGGCCATCAACGAATCAACTGGCCAAACGCCTGCGAAGGTCCTGTTCGGTAGAGAAATGAGGCTACCATGTGACTTGGTGTTTGGTTGTAAACCTGGTGAAAAAATGGCACGTGAACAATATGTCGCCGACCTTCAGAATCGAATGGAGAATATACACAACCTGGTGCGTGGAAAACTACAATTATCTAGTGATCGGATGAAGAGGTACTATGACACACGGACAATGGAAAAGAGTTACCAAGTTGGAGATTTAGTCTGGCTCTATAACCCCCGACGGCGTCGGGGTATTTGTCCCAAATTACAAAAGAACTGGGAAGGTCCTTACACCATCAAGAAGAAGATTAACGATGTCATTTATCGGATCGTGAAAATTCCCAGAGGGAAACCCGTCGTGGTCCATCACGATCGTTTGGCGCCTTACCAGGGAAACCACAGTGGAGATGCGCAGCAACTCCAAGAAGATGGTTTGGCTGGCTCAGGGAGTGTGCGGAATTCCGATGTAGGAAATAACATTCCAGGAGGAATGAATCTAAGGAGGGGGCAGTGTAGCGGGATAACCGTAAAGGAAGGGACCTTAATTTGAAAGATTGTTGTTGACAGTTGATTTTTAGAAGTTTGTAAAAAAATCAACTGACCATTTTAAATAATGTTTCTAGAAAATTCTAGAAACTTCTAAACACACTAACTAGATTAAATAATGTTGTATATAAGGGGATGCACGGACAGTTAACGTCAGTTCGAGTCAAGTGTTCAGAAGAGTTCATTGTATTGTCAAATAGTAGACGTTATCCAGCAGAGTTCAGTGTATCTTAACAATTTTGTAAATAAATTGTGTAAAAAGCCCCCATACGTGTTTCAGTATTGTTTCTGGACGGAGGACCAAAAAAATAATTACCTATAATAGTATTATATTTCATCCTGTTTTTATAAATTAATAAATTCATAAATATTTTAAAAATAGTTCGTAACTTGACTAGTTAGGTACGTCAAATTACCTTAACTGTCAGTTACTGTCAAATATTTTAATTTTAAAATTTTGTATTAAATTGTTAATTCCTGTTTTAAATTAAATTAAAATAAAAAGTAATTCTAGGTAGATGTATGTCATCTAAACCTCTGGTATTGTATAAATGGACACTTTTGTTAAAAGAAACGAACTGTTGAAAATATTCAAGTGATAATGGATTTACTTTTATCTATTTTGCTTTGATAGTGTAGTGTCGCGACCATGTTGAGTTTATACAGGTTTTTTGTACATAATAAATAATAAAATAATACAAAATAATAACAATAATGCATCCTGACAGTGTTTCTGCACAAGTTCCGGATATTGCTGATAGAGTTAGGTAAGTATAGATTTTATACAGACAATAATAAAGGCTTATGTATGTATAAACACTCTGTTGTGTGTACAAATTACAATTCCTTCACTAATTAATCGAAAGGAACTTCGTTCCATCCGGGTGTCCCTTGACACCTCTCACTTTTTTATTTTTCCAAATTAGTTTCATACTTGGGCGCCTTATTCCACTAATAAAAATAAAAGTAGACGTTTTATCATGTATGTCAATCTAGCATATCTATTTCATAATACCCAATTGTAACCACAACAATATCTTATTTTTAATTTATATTACGAAAAAGAAAACTATTGGTTCAACCGTTTCCCCTAAACAATAACAGTCAAGCTAGCATAGCCATAGCTGTATCTCGGTAACCAAAAGGACTACAAAGTTGGTAAAAGTGGCCTATTTTATTGCTCTCGAATGGTACATCGGCCAACCCCCAAAAACTAACCTATGATCACCTAACGTGAAACTCACCCCAGAAGAATGCGGAAAACGAACAAAATGATTTGGAACCAAATAAAAAACAACCCAGATTTAATTGCTATTTTAATACCAAACATCTACGTAAAAAATTATTGCTCCAGCCTTTGCGAGAAACAATGGTTATGCTAGCTTGACAGTCAAGTAGGGCTACGAGGTTCAAAACGGTGGCATATTTTATTGCTAATTTATTTCTCTCGAATGGTATATCAACCATCCCTCAAAAACTACCCTATCATTCCTTAACGTGAATTCCATCTCCAGAAGAATGTGGAAAATGGGCAAAATGATTTATAACCAAACAACAACTAATCCTTTTCGAGAAACAATGGTTATGCTAGCTTAACTAACATTATACGAATATAAAGGTCTTATGATTTAGATGTTTCACGAGCAGAACTCATCATCCAATTACTTATGTATATTAAAGAATGTAAAAAATTATAAATTGTGTGTGTGGGTGTCGTTTGTTCCAAAACTATACCGACACTTCTCCATGCGAATCTTCTACTGTGCGAAGTAGTGAAGCAGGTCATCTTCCGACAGGCTGTTGAGTATAATAACTGCGCCAATTTTTGTTTTAAGTCCTCTATAGACTCGTGGCGGGTTTCCTTCAAGCAGGATTTGATTTTTGGGAACCTATGGAAATTGATAGATAGGGCGCGTGTTCCAAGACTGTAACCTCTGTTTTCTTGGCCAAAAAGTCTTGGCAGACGTTAGAAGCCGGTGCGTTGTCTTGATGTATAGGATCCAGCAGTTCTCTTTCCACATTTCGGGCCATTTGTGAATTTTTCTTGATTGACTGCCTGACTTTGTGGTACCTATTCCATATGGACTACACCTATGTTAAGTTCCTCATGCAAAATTCGCCTCACAGTTTCTTTCTTAATATTCACATATTCAGCGATAGCCTTGATACTTAATCGACGAACTTTTCTAACCATTTTGGGCACTTTTTGAACGTGCAAGTCCTTTGTATCACTCAAAAATTTGGGCAATTATCTCCGCAAACTCTCTGCACAGTTTCACAGCTTTCCAATGCGGACATCCCGAGTTTTAGCCAAAACTTTAAAGAAATTTGTATCCAATGTGTTTTCAGTGCGAGCGATTTTTGCACCCTCTGTATTTGATAATTACAACGAGACTGTCTATTGCAGCTGGCTGGTAAAGGCGAAGGAATATATGTCGAACAAAACTCAGTCAATTTCATTCGTCTCGCTATGAAGGTGTTTTTTAAGAAAAATCAGTTTCTGAACTTAATTGCTAGACCTTGTATATGAAATTTACAATGTTTTACATTAATATTACAACATCCCTAGACCGATATCTATCGGTCGCCTGCTTACAAACAGTGTATCAATAGTATATTGTAATACAAGTGTTACAATGACAGAGGTTTCGTAGTACGAGTTCAGTTTGTGAAACGAACCGCGAAGCGGTGAGTTTCGCAAAGAACGAGTACTACAAACCGTCATTGTAACTCGAGTGTTACATACTATTTTTTATAATGAACTTTTAAAAGTATAAAAAAAATAAAATGAGAGTTTTTCGAAATATTTATTTATGTTGGCAATCTTGACAGTTTTGACACTTGTCAGTTTTAATGATTTTAAATTAGAATGTTTGTCAAATTTGTATAAAATATTCCGAATTTAGCAATAACGCTGATAATGTAGTTAATAATTTACTACAACATACTTTTTGATTTACTACCTGAACTCTTTCGTTGAAAATCAGTGCAGTGCAACCAATTGTGCAAAACAAATAGTTACCAAAAACAGTGTTACAATGAATCTATTTCGATACTGTTTTTAGTATCGAAATAGAAACTTTGTGAACGTGAATTATAAAAAAACCATTATCTAATTTGTGACGTTTCAACCACTTACGCAGTTTTATCGCGCGCAGCCTAAGAATTTTAATTTCACTTATAAATAACTTCTGCATATATGACGAAATATTTTTTTGATGCGCAGTGAGTTATTTATCCTATTTTAAACTAAAAATAAAATATAACGAATGTAAATTAAACTCATTACATAAAATAATTTAGTAGAAACCAATCAAATATTCAATAAATTGAGCACAGATAAGGGAAGTTCATTACTTTTCTTTATAAACATCTAAGGTTTCTTTAAATT
Organism: Altica lythri; assembly: GCA_964028335.1. NCBI lineage: Eukaryota > Metazoa > Arthropoda > Insecta > Coleoptera > Chrysomelidae > Altica > Altica lythri. Next base: position 50,941,359 of record OZ034807.1, read on the forward strand.
ACGTATTTTTGATCAATACAATGTCCTTATTTTGTGATACGATTTTTTTAAAGTTTTTTATTTATAATAGCATTTCATAAAGTTTTTTAAATCCAACAGTTGGTATAACAATATTGCCAAACTTTTCGTTCATTATTATCAACATATTTTTATAAATAAATGCATGTCATTATACCTTATCTTAAGGTTGCGTATTTAGCATTGTGCTTTTTGCTAACTACGACGAATTATAATTAATCTCTTAATTCTTTTATATTATGATTTATTATTATTAATACTTTATCATTAATCCTAATAACATTTTATCGGAACTGACGTTAGAAGCATTTTATCGGGTTTATGTTTTATTATTTTGATAAGTTTATGTTTATAGAAACAAACATGATATAATTAATACAGTAAATAGTCTTCAGTTATTTTTATTATTTATTTATTTATTTATTTAACTATATTTTATCCTTCATGACTAATAAATTGACTGATTGAAAATACTTATAACCAGTAAGTTCTAAATAAAATATAAACTGTATATAAAGAGAAGTTTAAAAAAATGTTATTTATGTATAAATATATCTTAGCCCCTTTCCGCATATATACAGTGCGGGCCACAGAAAATAGCCCACCTCGATATTTGGCCGTGTATTTATTAGATTTTAAGAAAATGTTTAAACAGGTCGATTTTTAATCTAAGGGGGACACATTTTTACGATACATGCATCTGTCAATTATCAACCCCTCCCTTCCACTTCCTCAACCCCTTATTTTTAAATAGGGAATATACCATGTGCGGCACATCATTAGAAAGGTATTTAAATGAAGGATTCAGAAATAACGACTGTTTACGATTTTTTTTAAGTATTTGTACTGTTTTTGCAAAAAAAAGTCTTAATTCATTTAAAGTAAAACACCTCTTAAAAATCAAATGTAACGCCTATGGTTTGCTAATATGTCATTTTTTCTTTCACATCAAATTAAATTAAAACAAATATTTCAAAAGCAGTTATTTCATTGTAATGTAACGCAAATTAATTAAGTAAATGTTAAATGGGTATTCAAAATAAATTTATATAAAAATAAATATTTTAATAAAATTTCGAAATTACAAAACTAACATTTAGGGGGAAGTCCCGTAACGCCGGACGGCACCTAGCGCCGGACACTCGTACTATTCAAGCGAGATAAAGCAGTTAGATTCAAAATACAAGTGAAAGGGGCGCGGGGGGCACACATGTACAGGATCACGCGCCGCGCCCCGCCAGTGAGCACACTGCCGCGGCTGGAGTAACCGTTTGCTGTTTTAGGCGCGAAATCACGGCGTCACCTAAATATCAATGTAAGTAATTCTAGTATATTTATGCATTTACATTTGAGTGATATTCAAAGATAAAAGCAGTACTCGATTGTTATCCGTAAAATGGTAGAATATTATTAGATCTTTTAAACAATTTTAGTAGGTACCACCTAATGAACGAAAATGTGTGTCCCTTAGCACCGGACACTAAGAAGAAGACACTGACGAAGACTGGATCCAGTGCTCATCCTGTCGTGGGTGGGTACATGATCATGTGCAGACATTCCAGAGTGTGGAGATGGCTACATATGTGATCGATGCAGGTTATTTTGAAATGTCCGGTGTTAGGGGTATGGCACAAATATTCGTCCGGTACTAGGTGCCACTTTTTAAAATTATAATTTTTGTTACCAAAGTTTGATTGATAGTATTAATTATTTTTTAGCAGAGGTTGCATTTTTGTTAACTTAATTTGATTTCTAACTTTGTTATCTAATATAAGTCATAATTTAATAAACATTCCTAAAATATTTTTTGTTTTATTTATAAATAACCTTAGGTGTCCGCCACTAGGGGACTTCCCCCTAATGATACACTTCAAGAAATACCAGTTTGCTGAAGAAGTAATTGCCAATTCAGTACCAGAGAAATGAAAAAAGATTTATAAAACAATTGATTAGCCAAATAAAAAAAAAGGAAAGGAACCCGGAGTTTTAAATCGAGAGTCCAGCGATTTACCGACAACCCAAGGTAATACGTGTCAAACTAAACGACAAAATTAGTATATTACGCTACAAGGGACGAAAGATTTCAACTTTTGGCCCGTGTAGTGTATACTATTTTTCTTCATACCTCGGTCGAAAGTACTTGCGGAACGAGCGAAGCGAGTGCAGCTGGTCGTGGAACAGGCATCAAATACATTCGAAGAGTCAAGTTTTGTCATTGATGATTATTTTTAAGGTTATAGATAGAAATAGAAATGACACGAGAATAAACAGTCCCTAGTTAAAAGTGTAACTACGCATGAGAAATTTTTCCTCCCGCCGTAAACAGGGAGTAAATGTTAAAGACGACAAAACATCATGACGCGCAGGGCCGAAAATTCAACTTTCGTCCCGCCGTAAACAGGGAGTAAATGTTAAACTTTCTTCCCTGCAATTAGGGACGAAAGAACGTACTTTCGACCGAGGTATGAAGAAATAGTTATTTTTGACACAAGGGCGGAAAATGACATTTTACAAGAGCGAGTAAGTTGTGTAGCCGAGGTGCGTAGCACAGAGGCGAAACAATACGACGGACGTGTAACACTCACTATTTTTTTGGTCCGGCCAATTTTTAATGTTTTCAAAAGTTCAAAAACTTTTTACTTTGTCACATAGAAGATTAGATGTTTATTGACATCGATTGCACAATTAAAAGAATTAGTAATAAGGAATGATTTTCTGATAATCGATTTCAAGTTCCTTAATTTTTATACGTACGAATACTGTGCTAATAAGCAGCACATTAAAAATTGTTATATTAAAAATATTAATATTAATATTAATATCTAATAATTTTATATAAAAATAGCAGAGACAATGAACTATTATAGTTCAATGAGCAAAAATAAAATCGAGATATGTATTTTCATAATCGAATGATAAGTAGTTGTAAATTGACGTAAATGTCAAATTTAAAATAAAAATTGTGAGAGAAATTAAATGTAAATTAGAATCCTGCTTACCTTTAGAAAAAGTTATTAGTTAAGTATATTATACGATGTTTTTAAATAAATTTAATTAAAATTGGTATTATTCATTATGTATTTGTGATGACTCATAGCGCCATCTCTTTAGATAACCTAAAACATGGTTTGCCGGCCTAGGCCGGAAAATGTAATTTTACGGACGATGTTGAAGTAATTAATAGTATTGTTTCTAGACGGAGGACCAAAAAATCATTTAAGTGCAATGTAATATAGTAAACGTTTACTTTGAGAAATATATTAAGAATATATTAAATGACATTAAAGGAGAAATTGAATAAAATATCACATCCAGCAGGAATCGAACCCACAAACTTTACCTCTACGCAGCAACGCTCTAGCAAATAAGCTATAAATGCTTAGTAATTATTTCCCTTTTTGGTCGTTAAATTCAACTCATCTCACATGTGACACTCACTCACTTAATCCTTAAGCACATATAGCATGACGTTAATGACAGAGAGATTTTGTCAAATCGACAATTGAAACTTCAAACTCTAAATCACTTTTTTGTGCCCTGTATTATATTTGAATTCGGTTAGGAGACAGAAACCATGGATTTTTGTAAACGATTATTTTGATATATCTTTCATGGGATTTTTAACATTTTTGAATGTACACAAATAAAAATATATTAATTGACACTAAAGAGTAGGTAATTGAAAAGATGTAGCATCCAGCATGACTCGAACCCGCAACCTTTGTGACATGAGGTGAATTGAACGACCAAAAAGCAAATTAATTACTAAGCATTCATAGCGTTTCCGCGTAGAGGCTAAGGCTGCTGGTTCGAGTCCTGCTAGATGCAACATTTTTTTCAATTTCTCCTTAATGACATTTAATATATTATTGTTTGTATACTTTCTAAAATTACAATATAATATATTGATAATTTTGAAAATACAAATAGTTTTCAGTAGAAAAATTAAAATCTATGACTCTTATGTATTATTTATTTAACTCTCGTGTAACCATTATACTCGCCTTCGGCTCGTGTGACAAACTTTTCTCTTGGGTGTAATATAGCACATACCATACTATTTTTGATTGGATGTATATTTAAATGTAATCCCCTACCATTTAATTTGCACAATATTGTATGATACTACGAACGTTTAAATGTTAGAATATAACCCTGCAATACCTTAGAATCTTAGAATTTGGCAGATGGATCAAAATTGTTTATTAAAACGACACATAATGTTCAGAGACTGCACTTAAGTTTAATCTCAACATGACCTAGATATTTTAGTTTAATTAAAAAAAGAATATATTAGTTAATATCCTACAAATAAAATATTCGCGTTTGTAAGTTACACACGATTGTGGGACTAACACAAATGACTTTATTTAATCTTGTTGCAAATATAAGCTACTTTCAGAAAAAAGGGTGTTTAATGGTAAATCATAAGTTTCACTCACCTATTCTCACAGACATAATCCTTCTGGTTCTAAAAATTCGATCATTGCAAATATCATCAAACGGTTCCATTATACAAATTGTCTAGGTATTAAGCACACAAATATGAATTGTACTCACGCTTTAAATCAAAGTAATCTCGTTTTAAAATGCTTTGATATATGAATAATGAACGAACAAGGTGTGAATTGTTAATCACATGAGTTTCAATTAAGTAATGGAACCGTGTCTCTTGTTTTCTACGTGTTATAAAAATACTTGCTGTAGGTAATAAATAAAGATCGCTATGGCTCGATTGATACTAAACGGTTTTGTCAACTATTAGGCAATACGTAAATAAACTAATAATTAAAATAAGTGTTTTTTTTCTTGATATAATTACGAAGGATTACGATTAGTCGTATATTCTAATTAATTATTTATTTTATTTATTCACATCTATAAATAATTATTCTATAAATATGTTCGATCGAGTATGCCCTCGATTATTCGATACATTTAATTTAAGATTTGCTTTACAAAAGTATATTGAAGGATTTTAGGAGATGACAGAGGAGGGCCAAGCAAGTATGGTCATTCGTTTCTAGAGTTGAATGGTTAGTTTAGTTGGGCTTAACTTTCGACAGATTATGAAGATAATACCGCGGTTCATTGCTATCATTGTAAATCGATAGTTACTACGTCAATATTGTCTAAATCAATGTATATCGATTAAACATTTTTATCTGTGTTAAGTTAACTTTCGCTTATAATTTTTCGCACACCTTTACGCCAGTAAAAATAGCCGTTTTTAAGGGTCAACTTTGCACTAAATTTCCGATTCAAAATTTTGTTTTTATAAGATTTGGGATCACTTACTGAGCATAAAATCACAAAATGCTGACAGATCCAGGTGACGCTAGAGGCGTTATCTTGAAAAAACGTTTTTGGCAAATATCTTGGAAACTAAGCACTTTAGAGCAAAAGTCATACAGACCATTATTATAGAAAATAAAATTTCGAATCTTTTGTTTCTAGTAAACTTTTTTGTAAAACCTACAGTTTACGATTTATGGCCCATTTAATGAACCGGTTTTTCGATCGCGGCCAAAAACTCTTGAAATATTAGATTAATCAATAAAATGCATTTATTTATTTTTAAAGATCCGTTTATTCTCTACAACTTTTGTTTTAAACTTTTTTTTCTAATGTCCATACTTTTTGAGTTATAGGACGTTTAATGAAGAAATGTCGACGCTCGGCGGGTGACGCGGCAGCAAAATATAATTAAGTAAAATAAAAAAATATTCGTTACTATTGCAGGTAAAGAATTGAACTATTATTTGTTAACTACATAAACAATCGGGATATTTTTTTAATTTATTTGTTGAATTTGTACTATGCGTATCTTGAAATTTTCAACTTTTTGCTCGGTATTCCAACATAAAACGTCCTATAACTCAAAAACTATGGACATTAGAAAAAAAAGTTTAAAACAAAAGTTGTAGAGAATAAACGGATCTTTAAAAACGGATTAATACATTTTATTGATTAATCTAATCTTTCAAGAGTTATTCGCTGCGATCGAAAAACCGGTTCATTAAATGGGCCATAAATCGTAAACAGTAAGTTTTACAAAAAAGTTTGCTGGAAACAAAAGATGCAAAATTTTATTTTCTATAATAATGGTCGATATGACTTTTGCTCTAAAGTGCATAGTTTCCGAGATATCGGCCGAAAACGTTTTTTCAAGATAGCGCCTCTAGCGTCACCTGGATCTGTCAGCATTTTGTGATTTTATACTCAGTAAGTTATCCGAAACCTTATAAAAAAAGAAATTTGGATCGGAAATTTAGTGCAAAGTTAAATGCTATTTTTACTGGCCTACTTAATGCATTTGCAATGTATTCAAAAATGTGCCGCAATACCGCTGTAAATATCTTCGATTATTTCAATATTACGTTTAATTTTTTTATTCTAACAATTAAGATATTTCAAGCTTTAATTAAAAAATTATATCAGTTAATGACACATTAATTTGAGATCTTTATTTCCGGTTTGTTATACGTAAAAAAATTCAAATTTAAAATATGGACCGTGCGCGAAATATAGAGGCAGCACTATTGCCGAAGTAAGCGCTCCCTAGCGTTCTAGTTCCGAAGATAGTGGAATGAAAACATTCATTAAAAGCAACATACAAAAAACGGGTGAGGCAGTTAGTGGGACTCCCGGCAGAAGTTATACTTCTATGCACGCTCCCGGATTCATGAATTTGTATGCAAAGGATTAAGCAAAATCATTATGAGGTCGCTAAACAGGAATATCATATTCGTGTTCAGCGACCTCAAAAACCTCTTAATACATTCATTTTGTATCCAATTTGCATTTGCGCCAGGTGTTTCGGAGACCATCGCCATCATTATATTCGTATTCAGCGACCCAAAAAACTCCCGGGTACCAAGTGTGCACTGATTTTGTATAGAATTTGCATAAAACCCCAGGAGAGAGGTAAATACCATGCACCCTGGACACCAAGTGCCGCAGAGAGTTTCGGCATCATGATATTCGTGTTCAGCGACCCCAAAAACCCAGAGTACATAAATTGAACCCATTTTTAGCAATACTTACCGAGTTGTAATTTTTCTATCTATTGTCTGTTCGCTTTTCGAATGCAAAATGCAATTTCCCAGTTTTACAGTATGAAAAATAGCGACAAATTTCCTGATACTCTAACAAATCCAATGCAAAAAACCGCATTCCAATCCATCTTATGTTACAAATTTCGGAGGTTTTACTGATTTACTAGGGATTAAAGAAATTATTGGGATTTCCCTAATGTGTACCATGTGATTATTGGCATTAATACGTTTATAATTATCTATGTGCAGTAAGGTAAGTACTTGTAATCTGTACGCTTTTCATTTCTTATTTGGTGTTAATCATGGAAATGTCGAAAATGTACAGTGAAAAAGGGAAGGTACTGCAAGTAGTGAATGGTGAAAAGTTTTGCAAAGCGAGAACCCTGATGAATGGGCAAATACGATGGCGCTGTGTGAAGCAAAGGTGTACGGCAAAAATATATACAGATAGTAAGTACAAAAAAAAGTAATGTAGAAATTGTCCAATTTTTCTTATATAATTTTAAATTTTTTTATTTGGATTTGAATTAAAAATGAATATTTTTATTTTATATTTTGATACTGTTCCTTATTGCAAATTTTATTTTAAAGGTGAAGACAAAATCGTGAGTACTGATTTGTCTCACAATCACAACCTCACCGATCCAACTTCCTTGGTTCATCAACGAGTTAGCAACGGTCTAAAGGGAAAGGCGAAAGAGGACATATGTGAAAAACCTGCCAAACTGATTCATCAAGAATTACAAGTTACTGATACACAAGGCATCACTTTAAATATTCAAAGCATAAATAATATAAAACGGAATATGTATGTTGCAAGACGGTCCACATTACCACCTTTGCCCAATAGTTTAAATGAAACACACGAAGCATTAAATTCAATTCAGATTAAAACTATTAAAATTGATAATTTTTATTAATTAATGACTTAAGTACAAACATAGTAATTTTTTCTTGTTATTATAATTTAAGGTTTTTATGTTCAGTTGATACCGTTTACGTGGATGGCACTTTTCAATATTGCCCAAAACACTTTTACCAATTATTTTCAATTCATGGGTATAAAAATGGGCAATATGTACCCTTGGTATTTACATTATTGCCAAATAAACAAGTACAAACTTATGGTGATATGTTTAAATTGGTAATTGAAAAGTGTTTAGAGTATAATTTAGTTTTTTCCCCTAAAGTCATTATTGTAGATTTAGAGAAATCAATACACATATTGCAATAGAGCAATGTTTTCCTACCACCAAAGTTCACGGATGTCTATTTCATTTAACTCAAGATTTTAAGAAATGTCAATCCGAAATAGTAAAATGGCTGAAATATGTATTCGCTTTACCATATCTACCACCAAATGAAATTGGCGATTGTTTTGTAGAATTAATGGAAAATCACCGGGCAAGCGACAAGTCAAAGTCTTCATAAAGGGACACTCGGCAAAGTTTACTGCAGAGCTGCTATCACAAAGGCGAAACGATGTCAGAATGATTGTCAGTCTCTTGACAGGACATTGAAGGCTCAAGAAACACATAAGTCAGCTGAAGTTAGCAGATGAATACATCTGTCGATACTGCCAAGAGGAGGAGGAAACCGCATTTCATGTCCTATGCCAATGCGAAGGACGCGGTAGGTATCAACTATGTAGTACTGGGAGAAGAGAAACCGGCTGCTCCAAGTTATGCGGATAGGCCACTCTCAAGGCTAATTAAGAGGGCAGGGCTGGACAAGGTGCTCTAATCCTATTCTTGAGATAATGGGTGATCTACAAAGGTCGCAGTAATACAGGCTAACAGCCAACCCAATAAACATCTAATCTAATTTAATGTAGGATTAACGAAAAAATAAAAATATTGAAATGATTACAAAAGACTCAGAGTAGACAAAAAGCTTGTTAGTTGTTAAAGCGGCATGTAAAGTAAACATTCGAGACTTACAAAATATTTGTAAGTAAATTGAAAGAACCTAGAAAAGTATTAACGTGAATTCTCGTGTTTCACAGTGGTGAATAGATTGGTTTTGAATAACTAATAATTTAAATGTGACAAATATATTAACAACATATTAGACACACAATTACGAATTTTATATCATTGGAGCACATACTGGTAACGACCTCAATTTTTGTAAAGAAAAATAAATAGTATGCCACAGAGATATTTAAATTAAAAATCATTTTTGAACATCTTAAGACGTATTTTTCATTTCTTTAATACATCGTCAAGAATTATCTAATACAATGAGATTAAACCAGAACAGTTATAGAAAATAATACATATAAAATTTTAAATGGGCTCAAAGTTTACAGTTTACTAAATAAACTTTAGTATTTCATAGTAATTAATAAATAATATGAAATAATTTTTTTTATACAGCATACCTACCTACGTAGCTGTACTATATATTGTTTTGATAAAATACACCCACTTACTAATTGATTTTATCTTTCCTTATTTCGCAACAGTGTATGCACAATTTTTATAATTTGATATGAAAATCTCCAAAACCTCTTGAACAGGTGCACGCACAAATTTCATTTTAAGAATAAGATAACATGTCTAATCTTTCAGGTATTTTAATAGTCTCTTATTAATATATTATTATTTGCCCTATTTAATACATTTTAATAATATTAATTTATTTATTATATTTATTTATTTATTTATTTTTCAAACAGGACAAACCCAGACAGTACCTATTCATAACTAGGGAAATTAGGTACTGCTAATTAATACAAAATATGAAAAGCGGCTAAATGTGATACAAACAATTTTATATCAACTGATTGGCGACACAAACGTAGCAAATACAACTCCAATCACACTTTCCGATACCCTTCCTTGGACCATAGATTCTTCTATTGTGGACATATTGCTATCAATATCAAGTTACAAGAAAACTGAATATTCCACATCCTTTCTACGTTTTTCCTTCCTAGAGATCATACATAGCTAGCAATACGACACAATACTCTTCATCCTCGGATACATCTAAGGATAAGGATGATGTTGGTTCTGCGATCGTCACCAAGAATGTAACAACTGCTACATACCGACATACCTCATTGCAGTATACACACTACAGAACTATATACTATCATGAAAGCTCTAAATTCCACAATACCGGATAATTCAAACTTGGTAATTTACACAGACTCACACAAATATGTTCTCTCAGAATCCACTTGTCCAGAATAAAATAAATTCCTACCATCAGTTAACCATGAGAGGCAGCCACGTCACATTCTAATTCGTACCATCCGATACACGCATCACTGGAAATGAACATGCTGATCAAGCCGCAAAACGAGCATGTTCCAGCCTCAAAGTAGAAAATATCCAATTCCACCAAAGATCTCCAAACCACAATCAGATCAATGGTACAAACATCCTGGCAAAGCGATTGGAATAGAGCTAACACCCAATTTTACGGAATCCATCCAAATATAGCACCCTTAAAATTCCCTTCCCTTTCCAGAAAAGAGAAAATTGTTATGAGAAAACTAATGTCTCGTGAGTGCCCCTTTGTGAACGATGCAACACTCTTGTTTCTGTAGAACACCACCTTACCAAATGTGAACTTTATTCATCTTCCCGCAATCGCCACAACATCAATGTTCAATGTAATATAACGTTTATAAACTGTAAAAGTCAAATTTGTCAAGGGCCGTCTTTTAAAACTGAAAAAGACGGCCATTGACAAATTTGACATATCAATCAAGATAAATTAAATAAACAAATTTCATTTTCAAAATATTGATTTATTATTTTTATTTTACTGGTAAAAGTTTCCTTCCTAAATATATGTCAACAGCATACAAAAGATGTTTGAAAACAATTGACAATGCCGTTTTTGTAAATATTGACCAAGGGGATCAGGTGTGAGTCTTGGAGTACATCACAAAAAAATTGTTAAAAAAAATTGGTCTGTAAAGTCGGTCTACTGACGATAGTTGAACGTCACAACGTCATAAGAAAATACTGATGGAATTTTTTAAAAGAAATTTTTAATTTTATTTGTTTGACAGATACCTACTTCGTATGGATATAATTTTTTATTTTTCATTCGGAATGCCTCAGCGCGAGGTAACGCCTCATGAGCCGTGCATTCAGCCAGCGAGGTAACGCCGCATGAGTCATGTTTTTTGTTGCGTGCAGCCGGCTCCATCGAATTGTAAGACGATATCTACCAATTATCACGGCTTGTGATCTATTAGGTACTTGTATACGAGTTACACCATTTAAGAAGACTGTGTAGGCAAGGAAATAACGCATTACAGCTCTAAATTTTAGCAATAATATGCCGTTTATTGCATTCGATTCGTGCGAGCCTCAGAAAGCTTTTCCGCTATTTTCCAGAAAGTAAAAATGAAAAATTGTATTTTTTCATTCGAAAATTGCATCGGAAAAATGCATTTTAAACAGACAATAGATGGAAAAACTCGTTAAGTATTACTAGAAATGAGTTCAATTTTGTTACTGGAGATTGGAGTTGCTGAACACTAATATCAAGGTGATATGTATCTCCTGGTGCCCAGAATACATGATTCACCTCGGAGTTTCACGAAAATTTATTACAAAGTTAGTCGAAACTTGTTACTTGGCGGTTTTTGAGGTCGCTCAGCACGAATATCATTTCGTCGACAATCTCCGAGGTACCCAGGTCGGAAGGTAACCACTTCTTCTTTTGGAATTTTATAAAAAATCGTTATTTATTCGGGTCCAAAATTGTGTCTCAAAGGTCTAAACACGTATTTTATGTGCAAACAATTTCCAAAGCTTCTTGTTCCAAGGATTCCCAGTATTCATCTCATCTCTGGAAGTTTTATGGAAATTTGTTACAATATTAGACGGAATTTGCTACTTCGGGGTTATTGAGATCACTCTAAGTATACTCTTTCCAATCCTAATGTGAAATTTTGTGCCCTTTGGCGGTTTTTAAGTGCCTTTGACGACATTTCCGACCATTGGCGTGGAATTAAATAAAAAGAGTTCATAAATTTTTATTAATTTTTGTTTTAAATTTCAAAAGAAAAACGGTTTTTGTATATTTGTAAATTTTATATCAATTTGAAAATTGTCAAATAACAAATTAATTCTTTCAAATTGAAACTTGTTAATTTTAGTTATTAATAAGAACATTTGACTCATTATTCAAATAGTACATAACTTATAATATTTTTATAACAATTGTCTAAAAATAATACTCATTTTATTAGACAATCTTAAAAGATTGTCTGTCCAGCAAGGACCATGAGGAGGTATGAGCCTTCCTTTCCTGGAAAGGAAAGGGTTGGGTACGTTAGTAAGAATATAAAATTAGTTTGTTTTTGAAAACAAGTTTTCAAGATACATCACGATAGTTGTAAAGGAAATTGGTTGGAATTAATAACAAGAATTGTCAGAGTCTTCTGAAGTAGAATCGTTTCCAGGTTGAATAACTAATGGTGCTATTGGCGGTAAAACAGGATATTTCTTTTCTATTTTTATAACATGTGTTTTGCAATTTTTCTATACATCGCTATTAATGTCACTAATTACCTCTCGAATATTATCAAGAACAACTGCGCTTAAGGTTGGTGACTGAATATATTTTCGTAAACGTTTCTTTACAGTACTCCAAACCATTTCGATTGGATTAAAAATACAGTAGTAAGGAGGTAAACGCAAAAGGGTATGACCATGTCTGCTGCAAATGGTGTCAATGACGTATTCATTTTTAAAATTCTGACTTTTGATCATTCTTATTAATTCGTTCTTTACTGGAACCTTTTTAGGAACATTGATATTTTTGATTGCCATAAATCTTAAAAAATCATCGTTTTTTGTTTTATTATTAGATATTTTGTTTAATATGCGGAAATGATACGTGGCATTGTCTATAACAATTATTAAATTGTAAGAAAACCCAAAAGATAGTGTTGAATTTCGATTCATAAATAAATAAATAAATAAACGAAAAACTAAAAGAAACTGGAAAATTAAAAACAGAAAAAATGCGAAAAAAAATTAAGGCTAAAAAAATACCTTTCTAAATCAAATAATATAACGCCACCGTAAGCTGGCGCAGTTATTATCTTATATATTTAAACGAGAAATTCTTACTATATTAAGTACTATCAAGCTGACCGTAATATATCTAATATAAAAAATGAATAAAAATCAATCACGCTACTGTGTACTGTAATGGGGAACAAGACTATTCGCGGTATTAAACTCACGCAATTTTTCTCTTTGATCTTTCGTTTGATGCACCCGGCGCTTAGTAAAAGCCGTCGGCATTTCTTTACAATAATATCAAAAGGGTGCGTACCGACTTTTAAATGGCGAACTATATACACAATGTTGCCATTATTTAAAAATGTATTTAAGTATAAGTAATATATACAAAATTGATATCATTAGAAGTGAAAACTGTTTAAATAAGAAGAACCTAGTTAATTAATTTAAGTATATATTTTGTAAGAATATTTTTATATTATCTTTCTAAGAGTCATTGACGAACAATTGAATAGTAAAGTAGAGAGAAAACTTTCAAAATATATAAACTTAGGAATATTCGCAAATATATCTGACAACCTAGATTCAAAAGTCGGTTCCTTTGTTGGGGTTTAAGGGCGTGGTTATGTTTTCACATTTAGATTGGATAAACTATAATTGCATCCATAGTAGTTAGAATTTTGCCGATTGGGACTTTTTATTTTTAATAACAGCCATTGAATACATACCTGTACGTTTCTGTTAATTCAATGCTATTAGGCCTGAACTCATCTGGTTTTCTAAAGGTAAATGGAGCATTGTACATTGCCAAAATAAGCTGACTGCAATGCTCCAGTATTTCTTTAATCAACAAAACAGCTTCTTTAAATTTATTAGAATGTACGACTAGATCGGGCTAGCTTTAAAATGTGTTAATAAATTTAATCTTTCCCTGATAAAACGTGGCGAAACTGTGTTGTAGGCAATTTTAATACCAATAATAAAACTAATAAAAACCCATTAAAATAAAAATTTTACTGATACCAATAAAACATGATGCCAGCAACTATAAAACAAAAAAATCACGTTAAAAAAATAAATATCATAAAGTACCGTGTGATTATCTTTTGACGCAGTAAACTTTAATATTAATAAACTTGCAAATTCACAATTTTGATAAATCAAATATCAACAACACCAACGGAGGAAAACCCCGTCTGTATTTTCTAGCACTTCAAAATCACAAAAGAAAAAAAATTAAAATGATTTACTTATCAAGAAAATTATAAATTTATTATATTTCCAGCACATGGTGTTGTAATCTATTCTCTTTTCGAAATGTACTTTTCCGATGCAATTTTTTAATGCAGAAATGTAGGATGGAAAATAACGAAAAAGTTTCCTGACGCTCTAACGAATCGAATTCCATCTAACTACAAAAAAATTGGAGGTTTAGTTGATTTTAGTGGTTTATTCTATTTTTTTTCCTAGTCATACACGCCGTTATCAGTATGTTTATTTAACAAAGTACATACATAATACATACTTGGTCAATTTTATCGAACACTTTGCTGAAGTCGGCTTAAACCGAATCTATCTGACGACCTGACTTCATATTTGCAAGTACATAATCAGTAAAAAAAAAAATTAAACTCAACAGTTTTTTATAAAACCATGTTGCGAATCAATAATTCCACCGGAACACTAAAAAAGTGATCGGCACGTTTGACCAGACCAGTGTTTTATATGTTTTTTTAGTTTTGAGTAAAATTTTAGGTCAACAATCAGTTTCTTGGGGAATATCTTCACCGTATAGTTAAAAGGGAGGAGGCGGTCTGCACTGACAGCGGAGCAGACCTCGATGGACCAGATCACACGGTGCTCTACTGCGGTAAATGGAGCGAGGAAAGGCGTGGGCTGTGCCCTGGTATCCAGTCCTCTACTGAGTTACTGGACTGGATGCTATACTGGAGCCGTTCAAAAGATGGAATTCAAGGACGCGTGATCAGTGACTACTGACTGGCCGGCGTAATCGTACGATGCCACGCAGCCACGCCTTCTAAACTAAAATAACGAAGGACAGTTTACACTGTACTCATATCAGAGATAATATAAACTGTAAGCATCGAGGGTGGGTACATTTTTGTTGAGTGGTGTAAATCGGACTTGTGACGTTGGGTGGGGAGAGTAATATTCAAAGAGTGCGTGCCGTTCACGTGATCATTCCATCTTTTGAACGGCTCCACTATAGGCACAACCGAGAGCTGGAAAAAGGGTGCCGAAATAATAAAAAAAAATTATTAAAACAAAAGAAGAAGCAGATAGAGCTGCTTACGGTTAGAATAGCTAGCTAAGAGGAGGGTTTTTTAGTGGGTACCCGGGGAGATAGCTCCCCGGAAATCCCACACTACCTGGCCTGACCAACCAAAGGCCAGGCGTACGTAAAGTATTTTTCTCCTACAGCCTCCCCTGCCTGAAGAAGGTTGATCAGACGGTTCCAGGCAGGTAGTACACATATATAAAGGCAAAAAAACAATCAGTGTTTATCTGCTTCTTATATTTATGGAGTAGTCGAGATAGATAATTGCACGATGTGAAAAAAATATGGACAGCTAGAACAAATTTCGATCCAGACTCTAAAAATGTTATACGAACACCATTGATTGATCCTTCTCAATATCTGCTCCTACTTTTGCATATTAAGCTTGGTCGCTTGAAGCAGCATGTAAAAGCTCTTGATAAAAACAGCACTTATTTTCAATATTTAGAAGTAAAATTTCTGGCAATGAGTAAATTAAAAGATTGAATTTTCGATGGACCCATAAATGACTGTGAAAAAAGTAGCTAGGCAAAGTTTTAAATTTGTTTGTCAGAACTTTTTGGAAAATAATAAAATTGAGAATTAGCTGGTAAAATTGAAAAATGTGGCTTAATGAATCCTTATTTGCATTTCTAATCTAATCTAATCTAAATAACCTGGCATGGTCTCTCCTGTGGAGCCCCATGTTTGAGCACTGCTTCCTATGGGAATATTGTGACCAGGTTCGGCACCAAGAGTCCTTACATGCACCCTTGCGTGCAGGACTGTAGTTTGTTCAGCTGAAAATCAACATCACGCTGATCTTCAGATAGGCTAGGTTCCAGGTGTCCAAAATTCCTTGAGTTACTGTTGCCACAGGGCAGTTCCCTTTATAAGAGATTTGAGTCATGTGACCAGTTCCTCAGGGTGGTGATAGGTTTCAGGATTCATGTCACCGAAGATGAGGAACCGTTTATAGTCCAAGGCCTCACACTCGAATAGAATGTGAGTTGCCGTCTCACCGTCCATGGCACACAGTCGGCACAAGGTGGGTTCCTGTGTCAGAATCCTCATCTTTCGAAGGTGTAGTCTGAATGGTCCATGCCCAGTGAGCAGGCCCACCAATACTCTTATCTGACTCCTACCAAGATTCAGTATGTCAGACGTCAGTTTTTTGGAGTAGCCTTTGAGCATCAGGTTCGAGTGCCTCAGCCCTACAGTGTTACTCAAGTGTTTGGTCGACTCTTCCCAGACCCAGTTCCTGACTTTGGTCCTTACCCAGGCTCTAGGCAGTCTCAATACTGGTTGAATCGTGTATCCGCTCCCTTCTTGGCCAGAAGGTCCGTGGTTTCATTGCATTTACTACATTTTCATTTTGAGAAACAAATGAAACTAGAAAATAAAAGAGAAATCCTATGCACAGATCGTTTGAAGACAAACGAGTGCGATACAAGCGGAAAGCAGTTTGATTTTTTTTTCAAATTTTCAACCATTTTCAGAGTTTTTTTTTACAAATATGTTAAAATTTTGATCTTCAGCATACTACTTTTCGCAGTTTACTCAAAACGAATTTCGGATTTTAATTCAGGGAATAAAAACACAAAAAGTTGTTCTGGTAAAAAGCACTGACCACACATTTTTTGTGTGCCAGATTATTACTTTAAAATCTGCATAAAAATAGTCAGTAATAATAAATTCAAATAATTTGAACATAAAAACGAGTTTAGAAATTAGTCTGTAATATTTATTATCTGACTTTAGAATAGGGACAATAAGTGTAACCTTCAATTTATCTGGAAAACAACCCTCTATGAGAGATTTGATAAATTAATATAATTAGCATGTGGGTTTCTCATCGGCTCCAGGATTTTTATTACACAAATTTAAATCTTAATATACAAAAATCCAGTGTCACGATGTATGTTCCCAATGAACTCTTCACCGAGTCAACCGAATTTGATGAAAGTTGGCATTTAGGTGAAATTTTGTCTATCTTGAGAGATATGGTCTTAATAATTTATAACGAACAATAAACTGACTATCAATATTGATTAATAATAATAAGAATAATTTATGTAATATGTTTAATTGTTAAAAAGGTATACAATATAAAATACAAACACAGAAATGTAGCACAAATAAACAGAGATTACTCACTGAAGCAGATGGAATCTGCTTGTATGTGAATGTTAAAAAATTTAAAATAGTTTATGTTAATTAATATAATATACATTTAAGCTTCCCAAGAATTAGCCGTGTAAAAAATTGTAGTGTCATACGCGATGCTAATTACTGTTCCTTTTAAGTTTAATGTTAAAAGGCTATTAATATATAATGTAAACAGTAATGGTCCTAATACTGTCCCCTGTGGGGCCCCAAAAGTAATAGTTCTCATTTCACTCAAAGTGTTATTTGTGGAAACCTGTTGTTGCTGATTTGATAAATAGCTGTTCAGGATAACAAACCTATTTCATCTTATTCCATAAAGCTGAAGTTTGTAAAGCAATTACTCATGAGAGACAGTATCAAATGCTTTAGAGAGATCGACAAAGATACACAAAGCCGGTATTAATTAGAAGTTTTATAAATCTCAAACAGATGGCTCCTTACATTAATTTTTTACAGAAAATTATAGGACCTTCTTCTGTGAACTTCTTACAGATGGCACCTTTGATTTCTAAATTTCTACACATGGTGCATATAAATTTTTGATCGATATATTATGAAACATTACATTTTCATGTGTTGAATATTATTTTGGATATTTATTTAGCTACTAACTTAAAGTTATATTAAAACAACAAATAGATATAAATCAACAAATTAGAGTACAAGAACTGTTTTTCACAATAAATAATTTAGCATGACTACAAAGTTTTATAATTTTTGAAGTTATACTTCTTATCATGGACTTGATTTGTGTGGGGTTAAATGGGAAAAATCATTACATATGTAATGGTGTGAGTAAGAGAGAGACAGAAACACATATAAGGTATCAGTACATTGAAAAGAGATAGATATACAAAAAACAGTCTGAGCTAATGTTTTGGAATATCATAGTGACGTATTACATTGTGTTTGACAGATTAGCATTAAAAAATTAAAACCAAAAAAGTCCACAGGACCTGATGAGATACCGTTTTATATTTATAAAGGTTGTGCTGAGTTTATAACTAAGCCTTTAGTTTTTATATTTAATTTAGCAATTGAACAAAATCGATTTCCTAGCTATTTAAAAAATGCTGTGATCTCTCCTGTACATAAAAATGGCAAAAAATGTGACATATGTAATTATAGACCAACTAGTCTCTTGAATGGAGTCGCTAAAATTTTTGAAAATATTTTATATTTAAATATATATAATTTTGTAAAAGATTCAATAACAATTTCACAACATGGTTTTCTCCCAGATTAATCTACAGTTACTAATCTTTGCCTATTCTCAGAACATGCGTGTAATGCAATAGTCAATAAAAAACAACTAGATGTCATATATACAGACTGCGCAAAAGCTTTTGATCGGGTGGACCATGGCATACTCTTAAATAAGTTGGTTGAATATGGTTTCTCTGAGAATGCATATAACTTTATGAAATCTTACCTGCTTCACAGATCACAGATAGTAAAGGTGGGAGGAACATTTTCAGGTCGGTTTAATGCCAAGTCAGGTGTCCTACAGGGTAGTAATTTAGGCCCTTTACTATTCCTACTTTTTATCAACGATTTACCAGCGTCAGTAACTGTTTCAAACAGCCTACTGTATGCGGATGACTTTAAACTTTTTAGAACAATATCATGTAATGAAGACTGTCATATGTTACAGTCTGATCTAAATCATGTGGCTGGTTGGTTTAGAATTAATAAGATGTCACTTAATATTAGCAAATGTTCAGTTGTCACATTTACTCGTAAATTAAATTTCATCATTGAAGATTATCATATAGATGGTGTAGTTATAGACAGGAAAAATGAATTTAGGGATCTGGGGGTCAATTTTGAGTCAAACATGAGCTATCATAAACATCTTTATAGTATTGTAAATAAGGCATATAAAATATTAGGTTTTATTATACATAATTCTAGGGACTTTGATATTGGCACAACTATAAGGCTCTACAATGCCATTGTGAGACCAAATCTAGAATATGCGTCAGTTTTATGGTCTCCAACAACAGCTTTTAAAACGGATTTAATTGAAAAGGTTCAAAAGCGTTTTTTAAGATATCTTTATTTCAGAAAATATAGAGTGTACCCTTATATGATCTCATATTATTCAATGCTAAAGTATTTCAAAGTCGAAAGACTCTCTGCTAGAAGGGATCGACAGTCTGTGATGTTCATATATAATATTGTAAATAATTTTAAGTATAAAAGCTGTGGAATGGTGAATTTTATGCATTTTAAGATACCAAAGATTAGGCTGAGAATTATAGATAGGAAACCTTTTTTTGTATGGAACAGTTTATCTCCTATCAATAATATGCTCAGAGTTTGTAATGAATTTTTAGACCAGCATCTAGAACTGGATTTTTTCGCTGCAAGTTGTAAAGATATTCAGAAACTTCTGGTGGGCTGGGATAATTTTCAGATGCAATTAGAAGTTCCATAACATATAGATCTATATCAAATACGTGCATATATATATATATATATATATATATATATATATATTTATTTTCTTTTGTCATTGTTAGTCTGTTGTCTTGTTTGTTAGTTTGTAAGTTGCCATCACCTGTGATTACCATTGTAACATTTTTTTTTGTTTATTACTGGTGTTTGTGATGTGTACCAATAAATAAATAAGTTATTATTTTATATTAATAATATTAATAATAATTTTCAGTAATGAGTATTCCATACTACCGTCACATGGTTGCATTATATTTTGCACTATGGGGTTTTGTAAACACTTTTTTTGTACATTGATCGTTTTACTGTTTAGTTTTCGTGTTTGAAGTAAGGACACACATCAACTGGTCTTATTTTTCTAAGTATTTATTTAATAATTTAATTGAATACAGTTAATTTTTTAAAAAAATTTATTTTTACTTGCCTGTGTTTGTAGTTATTAAGTTTTATTAGTTAACAGTGCATAGAAGTATAACTTCTGCCGGCAGTCTCACTGACTGCCACACCCTTTTTTTTATTTCGATTAAATTTTAACTTACTTAATTATTGTTTTTAGTAAAATGCTACTAAAAAAATCGAATCTCAACAATCCCCGTAGGATTTTTTTTTTATTTTTAATAAAATGAAATTGAAAATGTGCTAATTTGTGTTAAATTTTGTCTTTTAAATCCTTTCTAAATCTCTCAGCCACAGCAACACGTGGCCGGGTTTGCTAGTTTTTCCATAAATGACTAGCTGAGAAGCTTAGTTATAATGTGGTTACTATGTTCTTATGTAAAATATGAGGATTATAAAAAGATTTAAAATAGCTCGAGTTGTTTTCACAAACTACCTTTCCATCTGTTGTCAAGTCTCGATTTACTTTCAGATTAACAATTGCAGAAGAAGTTCTTTTCTTTAATTTAACACTGCCAAAAATATTTTGGATTATCGGAAATTCGAGATTCAATGAGATTAATATATTTGGAACATTTAAAAATAAACAGTATTGTTAAAATTTATGTCGAAATATCCAAGAAATGTCATTGAAAAAATCTGGCAGGAATCGAATGTGCGATCTCTATGTATAGCCGATAGCGCTTTAAATTGCTAAGCCACGGATGATCCTAGCGGTTAGCCGGTGTTTTTGATCATATCGTGATTTAACTCAAGTTGTTTACAATAGCCATTCAATTCATTCTTAAGCACATACATGACGTTTATAATACAGAGACAATTTGTCAAATGAAACATCAAACTCTTAGTTACTTTTTTTGCGCCCTGTCTTACATTTTCATATCGACTATAGAAAGAGATTGTAAGTTCGATTCCTGTCAGATGTAACATATTGTCAACTAGCGGACCCGGCGAACTTCGCACTAATGTTTTTTCCAATTTATTTTTTTATTTTTTACGATTAATTTTTTGTATTTTTAATCATATTTTCTCGTTAGTTACCAGTTTTTACTATTATTTATAGTACTTTGTAATTTATCGGTTAGGTATATTATATGTTAACTGCGCCACCTAACGGTGGCGTCATAGTTCTTAAGTAAGTAAGTTTTGCTCTTTTAAATATATGAAATATCAACTGCGCCACCTTACGGTGGCGTCATAGTACTTAGTTCTGTAAGAATTACAGGTTTAAATTTATAACATCTCAACTGCGCCACCTTAGGGTAGCGTCATAATGATTAATTTCGTAATAAACGCGTCCGGTCGCTGCAAAATTCAAGGTGCTATAGGCAAAATCGCGGTCTCCGACGCGCTATTTATAAATAGGCACGCTGCCGCCGCCACGGCCGGCCAGTACCACCGCAAGCGTTACGTCCCGCAATTTTAAATCTGTAATATCTTAGAAAATATTTATTTAAATCTTGTGCTGTGAAGGACCATATAGATATATTAAATCAATAAAAAGTGAGATGTGTCAA
Organism: Altica lythri; assembly: GCA_964028335.1. NCBI lineage: Eukaryota > Metazoa > Arthropoda > Insecta > Coleoptera > Chrysomelidae > Altica > Altica lythri. Next base: position 50,963,257 of record OZ034807.1, read on the forward strand.
GGGACACCCGGATGGAACGAAGTTCCTTTCGATTAATTAGTGAAGGAATTGTAATTTGTAAACACAACAGAGAGTTTGTACATACATAAGCATTTATCATCGTCTGTATAAAATCTCTACTTACCTAACTCTATCAGCAATATCCGGAACTTGTGCAGAAACACTGTCAGGATACATTATTGTTTTTATTTTCTATTATTTTAATATTTATTATCTACAAAAAACCTGTATAAACTTAACAAAGTCGCGACACTACTACACTGTTCAAAGCAAAATAGAAAAAAAAAGTAAATCCATTATTTTCAACAGTTCGTTTCTTTTAACAAAAGTGTCCATTTATACAATACCAGAGGTATTGTATATTCTACCTAGAATTACTTTTTATTTCAATTTAATTTAAAACAGGAATTAACAATTTAATACAAAATTTTAAAATTAAAATATTTGACAGTCATCTCTGAGTCATCTCTGAGTCATCTGTGGGTCATCTGTGAGTCATCTGTGAGTCATCTATGAGTCATCTATGAGTCATCTATGAGTCATCTATAAGTCATCTATGAGTCATCTATGAGTCATATATGAGTCATCTATGAGTCATCTATGAGTCATCTATGAGTCATCTATGAGTCATCTATGAGTCATCTATGAGTCATCTATGACCCATCTATGAGTCATCTATGATTCATCTATGAGTCATCTATGAGTCATCTATGAGTCATCTATGAGTCATCTATGAGTCATCTATGAGTCATCTATGAGTCATCTATGAGAGAGAGAGAGAGAGAGTCGTGTCGTGACAAATTTTGGTATGAATTTTTTTGGCTAGCTCCTAGCGTCAGTCGTAACTCGTAACTGTTCGTAACGCCCGAACATAATTTTTTTAAATTTAAACAATGTAAAATCGTGAGTGCATTAAAGCACATGCTGCGAGAGTCTGTTAGGGTCGAGAAAAGGATCTCTTTTATTGACCGCCAGCTGGACGGTGACTTGAAACACTCTTTAATATTGATAATTTAGATAATCCACAATTATGTCAATTTTATAATTTTTATATTTATACGTAAATCGCTCCAAAAACTTGTTGCCCAGTCATTAGAGTAAATTACAACTTCAAAAAAGATTTTATAATTCCCTCGTACATTAAAAACTATAAAAGATATAAAAAAATTAATACAATTTGAGATTCCTAAAAAATGATAACATAAAACTATATAATTATATTCCTTTTTTCTGTTCCCGTGGGATGAAAAGTAGCTTATGTGCTATTCCCAACTACCATCTATCCTTATTTCAATTTTCATCCTACACCGTTCAGCCGTTTTGGCGCGATTCAAGATCAAGATTCAATAACAACTGTAATGATTTGCTTATAATAAAACTAGGATAAATATAGATATATCCCGTTTATCTAGTTCCAGACCATAATCTACCCCTGTCCCCTGTACCAAATTTCATCCCGATCCTTCCAGCCTTTTACTTAGTGGTAAAAATTGAAGCTTATTTATTCCTATGTGTATAGAAATTTTGTACAAAATTAATGAGTCATACCAATTAAAACCAGAACAAAGGATTTATTTATTCCAAAATACTAAAGGAAAAATTCTAAGACCTATTCAATATAAAACTACATCAGTATTTACGAACTGTATTAATAAACAAATAAATTATCAAATCTTTGATTGCTGTCTTCAGGAGTTTTTAATTTGAACACATTATTTATTACAAATTATTTAAATTTGTAAACAATGGTCAATTGCAACAAAACAAAGGATTGGATTCATAATGAAATAATCACAATTTATTAAAGAACTTTTTATAGTAGAAAGTTTTTTTGGTGATTTATAAGTCATATTACTATTATTAAATTATTACTCCCTTGGCAAATAGCGCTTTACAAGATAGATTACGGCATAGTCCACAGTATAGTCTAAAATTTTTAAAAATTTTCTAAATTAGTTATTTTATTAACAGTTAAAATAATAATTACTGTTGTCACATGTAAAACAAAAAAAAAATTCTCTCTCGCGTAGTCGATCCCATTATGATAACATAATAGAACTGTCACCTTGATTCATATCCGACGCTTAATCAACTAGGCTACGAACGACATATTTAAAAACTTTCAAAATGATAACATGTATAGACAATTTATATCATATTTCATATCAATTCAGTATAAATTTCGAAATTAATGTATATGCCTAAACACACTTGAAACATGCATTGTCATCCAGATCTTAGCTATCCTGAAAATTTCAGAGCTCTAGGTAGTCGGGAAATAGGTTTAAATTCGATTACAAAATTCCGCAGAGAGACAAAGAACACGGTGAAAATATAAAAAAGTGAGAGGTGTCAAAGGACGCCCGGATGGAACGAAGTTCCTTTCGATTAATTAGTGAAGGAATTGTAATTTGTAAACACAACAGAGAGTTTGTATATACATAAGCATTTATTATCGTCTGTATAAAATCTCTACTTACCTAACTCTATCAACAATATCCGGAACTTGTGCAGAAACATTGTCAGGATACATTATTGTTTTTATTTTCTATTATTTTAACATTTATTATCTACAAAAAACCTGTATTAACAAAGTCGCGACACTACTACACTGTTCAAAGCAAAATAGAAAAAAAAAGTAAAAAAATTACAGTTTTTCTGCTCGCTATAATGTTTGCAATTGGGGACGAAACACATCACCATTTTTACTGCAACAGAATACTATTTAATAGTTAAAGAATACATAATTATTTACAAGATTACCATAATAAAATTTATAAACTTTGAAACAAAACATAACCTCAATTCCACTAAAATGCATATAAAATTTAAACACTTACACTAACTTTCAATGTTTATTCACTATCACAAATTGGATACAATAGGTCGTATGAAAAGTGTCCGGAAAACGTTAAGATTTTTGATTAGAAACCACTACAAGTAATAGAAAAATCTTTTATGGCATTTTCAATACAAATATGTTTTGTTTGTAGTTTTGTGTTTTGTTTAGAAATAGAAAGATTTGTAAGCTCCTCCCATAGCTGACGTCACACTTTTCTATGCATTGTATTATATCTATCTATGAGAGAGACGGAGAGTTATTTATTTTTTGGTCTGTGAGAGAGAGAAACATGCGTTTGTCGGTGCATTGTGTCGGTGCATAGTGTCGTGACAAATTTTGGTATGAATTTTTTTAGGCTAGCTCCTAGCGTCAGCGTAACTGTTCGTAACGCGCGAAAGGGAACTTCGTTCCAACAATGTATTTAAGCTATTTAATTGGATAAGGATTCATGCTGTATATAAAATCGCTTCGAAAATTAGCCATTATTTGTCGTAAAAGTAAATGACAAAAAAATGTTATTGTGGGATATCCATAAGAGATAGACATATACCATCCGGGAGGTTTCTGTAGACCTTTTCAATGTGTACAAATAATTAGTACATTGTTTTGATAAATCTCGTAACGTTCAGCCTGCACTTGCAATGTAAGCGGAAAAAAATTGATAATTAACGACATCACATTAGAAACCTCAAAAATAACAGTACTTCTTCACTGTTTAATGGATGTTATTATACATATAAACCTTCCTCTCGAATCACTCTATCTATTAAAAAAAAAACGCATCAAAATCCGTTGCGTAGTTTTAAAGATTTAAGCATACAAAGGGACATAGGGACAGAGAAAGCGACTTTGGTTTATACTATGTAGTGATGATATCTGCTTATTGTCATTTTTTGTTTATCTCATTATTTATTAATTTCAAAATTTCCATGAACTCCATAAATTACTAAATAAACAGTATCATAAGATTTTGAATATAATTAAATACAAATGAAAAACACAATTTGTATCCGGCGCTTATTAATTGGGTTAAAACTTTTGAGAAAATTGGGTCACGTATTCTGTGATGGAGCATTGCATATCGGGTTTCTTCCAAAACAAATTAGGTAACAATTAATCAATCGGGTTGACAAACAAACTAATTGGAAACTGTTAGTATAGAAATATAAGCGTCCGTATGTATAAGATAACAATTCATTACTGTAATAGTAGTTTACGTAACAAGTCCCGAAAGTGGTCTTATACTGGACGAGTGGGCGAGCCTGCGAGTCCAGTAAAAGCACTTTTGGGACGTATTACGTACAATATTTTTTTTAAAACGGGCATTGTTGTACCATAAACTTCATATTATTCAGTTTACATTTTTATAACAAGAACTCTTTATTAACTAATTTTAACATTATTTTTTAACAAACGTTGCTTGGGTGGCCACCTAAAAAATTTCATCTGTTATAATTTCATCTTTCATTAATTCACAATCAAATGCATCATTTTAAATATCCATTTTATAATAAATTTCACGTTTTCAACTAAAAGTCAAAATATGTCGTTATTTTATAGTTTTAAATAGATACAAAACTCGGTTACCATAGAAACGAATTGACCGCTATCTTAGACTAACTATTTTATTGTTTTTTTTTCATTACAGATAGGCCGGAAAGTAAATAAAAATGAGTCCGTTAATAGTTATTTGTGACACAAGGACGGAAAATGACATTTTGCAAGAGCGAGTAAAGTTGTGTAGCCGAGGTGCGTAGCACCGAGGCGAAACAATACGAGCACTTGCAAAATATTTTCCAGACGTGTAACACACACTATTTTTTGGTTCGACTAATTTTTAATATTTTCAAAAGTTCTGTTATGTTCAAGACTTGACTGCTTGTGCTAACTGAACTAAGACCACTGACTAGAAGATAGCCGACAAAATGTCAGCTGGTAATTAATTTTTATACATACAAATACTGTGCTAATAACATAGACAAATTAATTAATTAATTCTATTATCTCTGGCTAATAAGAAGCACAGAGAAAATTGTTATATTGAAAATATTAAAATCAATATCTAATAATTTTATATAAAAATAGCAGAGACAATGAACTATATCCATAATCGAATGATAAGTAGTTGTAAATTGACATAAATGTCAAATTTTATAATACAAGTTGTGAGAGAAATTAAATGTAAATTAGAATCCTGCTTACATTTTTAGAAAAAGTTATAGGTAAGTTTAGTATATTGTACGTTGTTTTTAATTAAATTTAATTAAAAATTATATTTATTATGTATTTTTGGTGACTTAAAATTTAAACTCATTGCGCCATCTCTTTAGATAATCTAAAATACATAATAAATAGTACAAATTTTAATTAAATTTATTTAAAAACAGCGTATAATATACTAAACTAATAACTTTTTCTAAAGGTAAGCAGGATTCAAACTTACATTTAATTTCTCTCACAACTTTTATTTTAAATTTCACATTTATGTCAATTTACAACTACTTATCATTCGATTATGAAAATACATATCTCGATTTTATTATTGTTCAATGAACTATAATAGTTCATTGTCTCTGCTATTTTTATATAAAATCATTAGATATTAATATTAATATTATCAATATAACAATTTTTACTGTGCTGCTTATTAGCACAGTATTCGTATGTATAAAAATTAAGGATCGTGAAATCGATTATCAGAAAATCATTCCTTATTACTAATTCTTTTAATCGTGCAATAGATGTCAATAATGTCAATATACACCTAATCTTGTATGTCACAAAGTAAACAGTTTTTGAACTTTTGAAAATATTAAAAATTGGTCGGACCAAAAAATAGTGTGTGTTACACGTCCGCAAAATGTTTTGCAAGTGCTCGTATTGTTTCGCCTCGGTGCTACGCCCCTCGGCTACACAACTTTACTCGCTCTTGCAAAATGGCATTTTCCGTCCTTATGTCACAAATAACTATTACCGGACTCATTTTTATTTTCTGGCCTTGTCCGACAAAATGAGATTTTCTGACCTAAAAATAAACCGGAAAGTACTAATTTCTGGCCGGTTTAAAAAAAATACTTTTATGTGCCTTCTTTAGACTATCATAACCTTCCTGTTTTTTGTAATGCGATTATGCACTCTCAACTCAGTTGCTTAAAGTTTGCTCTTATTCAAATTTTGGCATTTTAATGAATAAAATAAACACCAAACTACAATACAGTAAAAAATGTATTACTATTGTTGGATAGGTCATGCTTTATATTTATTTATCAAACTTAATTATAAACAAAAAACGAAACAAGATCTTTGATTATCTATTATTTATTTATGTTTACTTTTTAAAATAACAAACATATATGTCTAGAACAGTAGGCAAAAAATTCCGAACAGTTGAATATTTTGTAATTACCTGTAATTGTTCAAAACAGAAAAACATTTCTGTATTCGTTAAAAGAAAACAAAAATTTATTCTAAAACAATAATAAACATGAAAACAAAAATAAAAAAGTCTTCACTATTATTATTTATTATTATTTATTTGACGTTAAAAAAATACATCTCCAGACAGCTAATGCTGGTATAAGGTGATGTTACAAAACGATAACAAACTTATACACAAGTTTAAAATAAATACAAAAAAAAAGAAATATTAACAATATAAGGATAATAATAAAAAAAAATAATAATAATACCTTATTTCTATCTTCTACTATCAAACAGATGGTTTTTCAATTTTTTTTTAAATAAATTTTTATTGTAAATATTCTTAATATATTGTGGGAGATTTTCAAATTGTTTAACAGAATCATGTGTCATCAACTTAAGGCCAAAATTTGTTTTAATGTTAGGTTTATAAATAAGTTTATTACCTCTGGTGTTGTGATTGTGAATTTTATTATTATCTATAATTATAGTATTACATTTTTGTTTATTTTTTATAATTTTCCATCCAAATTTACATTTTTCAAAATTAATTAATTCATATAAGTTTAATTTATGTAATTTATCATATAATTCATTAGACGGTAATAACCATGGTAATCTAAAAAGTGTTTTTAAAGCTTTGTTTTGTAATCTGTATAATAAATTTAAATTATTTCTTGTTGTAGAACTCCATACTGGTAATAAATAAATTAAGTTACTTTGAATGTGTGCGTCATATATTAAATTTGCAGTTTTTTTGGATAAATTGCCCATTCTTTTAATTGCGCCAATTAAAGAGGATAATTTTGAAGAAATAATTTTAATATGGTTATTCCATTGTAAATTTTTGTCAATGTAAAGGCCTAAATATTTTTCCTCCTCAACTTCCTTAATTGTATTATTATTTAGTTTTATTGTTAAATTGTCTAATTGTTTTCTACCAAACTGAATTAATTTTGTTTTTTCAGTATTAACTAATAATTTATTTAATGCCAACCATGTTTCCAAAATTTTCAAATCATTATTTATTTTGTCTTGAAGACACTGTGGCTCTTTATCATAATACACTAAGGTAGTGTCATCTGCAAAAATAAAATAGTCTGCCTTTAAACTTAATTCTTGTAAATTTTGGATATATATTATATATAATATCGGACCAAGAACACTACCTTGAGGAATTCCTAATGTCACAGATTTAATTTGACTTTCGAAACCTCCAAGTGAAACAAACTGTAATCTATTAAAAAGAACGCTTTTAAACATATTTAAACTTTTACCTCTTATTCCTATTCTATTTAAACTTTTTAATAAAATATCATAATTGACAGTATCATATGCTTTTTGAATATCTAAAAAAATAGCTGTTACAAAATTGCCTAAATCTAAATTGTAATAAATTTTTTCTATTAAATCCATTACTGCTGCTTGGGTATTACTATTATTTTGGAAAGCGTATTGAAATTTATCAAAACCTCCATTATTTAAAACAAAATCAACTAATTGTTTTTTTAAAACTTTCTCAAAAATTTTGGAAAAAACATTTAAAATGGCAATTGGTCTATAATTAGACATATCTTTTTTGTCACCACCTTTATAAATTGGAATAATTTTAGTAAGTTTCAAATAATCTGGAAATATTGACATTTCAATATATTTGTTTATTATATTTTCCAAATTATTCACTATTAAATCTATGCAAATTTTTATATCTTGCACAGAGATTTTATCTGGACCAGGTGCTTTATTTTTATCTAATTCTTTAACAATATCTAAAATTTCGTTTTTTGTTGTTGGTTTTAAGAATAAACTATTTAATTGTGTTCTTTTAGAAGTAATTGTCTTATTCACTTTTTTAATTTTTTTAATTAAATTATTACCAATATTTACAAAATGGTCATTGAAATGATCACAAATTTGTTGTTTGTTATTGATGATTTTACTATTCAAACAAATAGATTCAATCTCTTTATCCTTATCAGACTTACCTAAATTTTTATTAATAACTTTCCAAAATTTTTTAATATTAGATCCAGCCTTCTCAAATTCATTATCTAAATATTTAGTTTTTAAGCGTCTACACTCTAAAATTATTTTATTTTTAATTTTTTTATATTCATTTTTATATTCAGCAATTTGGGGATACTTTTTCATATTTTTATATGCATTTACTTTATATTTGATTAAATTTATTATTTCAGAGTTTATCCAATGATTATTTTCCCTAGATTTAATTATCATATTTTTCTGAGCCCTATGCTTTGCAAGAGTTATTACACTTGCTAATTCTTCAAATGATTCTGGTTTATTAATGGCTAACTGATGTGATAATATGGATCGAAATTTGTCAATTTCCAATTTTTTGATGATTTTTTTGGTCATTATTTTTTTAAATATTGGATTTTTAAAGATCTCTAAAACCAAACAATTTTGATGATCAGATAAGTCAGTAGGTACATATTTAATTTCAAATTTTATTTTGTCTAGTTCATAATTGGAAAGTATATGATCTATTATTGATTTTGTTCCGTTGTAATGGATACGGGTGGGATGATCACTGTCTATTTTATTTAAAATTTGGTATCCATTCATATTTATTAAGTTAATATATTCATTGAACATTTTTTCTGTATGTAATAAATTTATGTTAAAATCTCCCAATATAATACAATTGGAATAATTTTCTAGTAATTTATCCATTAACTCTAAAAATATATTATTTTTCACTTGTGGTGGTTTATAAATTACACCAATTTTTAATTTTGGTTCGATTGAGAAAATGTCTAAAAATATATAGTTACAGTTATTTTCACTTGAAGACACAATTAATGAGTATTTTAAACGTTTTTTAATAAAAATAGCAACACCACCACCTCGTATGTTTGGACGACTTTCAAAGAAACATTCAAAGTACTTTAATCTCAAAAATTTTTCTTCTATTGGGTAAAGCCATGTTTCTGTTAATGCTACAATTTCGATTTCTTCATTTTTTGCTAGAAATAATTCTAGTTCATCTATTTTGTTTCTTAGACTATGAATATTTATATATAAAATTTTAAGACCTTTTGTCATATAATTTTATGAAAAATAATCAATTTCTAGGTTATATCTTTTTTGAAAATATGTCCTAGTAGGGCAATCTTTAAAATCTGCCCTATGATTTATAGAATAGTTTGCCTTATATTTTTCATTAGAGTTTAGACAATTAATACATATTAATTTTTCAGAATTACAAGATTTTTCATCGTGATTTTGACAACATTTAACACATATTAATTTGTTTCTGCATTTTTTTGCCGAATGGTTGAAGCCAAAACAATTTTTACATTGATTAATTTGGTTATTCTCATAAACTGAAAGGCATTGCCAACCCAAATAAATTTTTGAATGGTTAAAAGACATGATTCTGTCAAACAACTTACCGTTAACTTCAGCATATATTGTAACGGTTTTCTTGTGACTAAAAGATTTGATATAAGTAATTCTAAAAACATCTGTTTCGTGATTAAAATTGTTTTGTTCAAATAATCTTTGTTCTAAATTTTTATAGTCACTAGTGTCTTTGAGTAGTATGTTTGGGATCTTAATTTTGGGATTACGTAATCTTTTCATCTCAACAGAATAGTCGTCTTTACACAAAGTTTTATCAATTTCTTCTTTCATTTTTTGAAGATTTTCAAAGTTATCACATTGAATTTCGAGTCCTCCATTTGAAATATTTTTTATGCTTTTCACGCCAATTTTAAGTTTGTTTAAATTAACTTGCATAATTTAGTTTTTAGTTTTTTGGCTCTCATTATGTTTTTTTGGTTTTATAATTATTGGTTGAAAAATTTTTTGGGTTTGTTTTACTTTACAAGAATTTTGGCAAACATCTGCATAGCTAAAAATATTTTTTTTGTTAGATTCAATTTTTTTAGATATTGAGTTTAGTGATTCTGTTATGGTTTCTTTATCCACTATGTTTGTCATTAGAAAATCATATTTTTTTTTTAGATAATTCTTTTGTTCTTTTAACAATGTTATTTTTTCATCTTTTTCTTTTATAATCAAATTTTTTTGTTCAACTATTTCATTTAATAGCTGTATTTCTTGCCTTAAATGGTTTATTTCCTTTATTAAGTCATTTTTTGTATCATTTTGGCTGCTATCATCAATACAGTTTTCATTTTCTATTTGGCTGTTTGAAACATCATTTTGTATATCTTCTTTCTTCTTCTTTCTCATTTTAAGAGTGATGTGTTCTATTGATTTAGTTCATTCAATATTTGTCAAAAAAAAAAAATAATATGTCAGTAAAAATAAAAATCTATCCTAATATTCTTCCCTTGAAATGTCGAGACAATTCTTTAACATCCAGCACCTGATAGTATCGTTAAAAGGCTACCACAATACTTTGTCTTTTTAAATTCTTCTTGGAATCTCCACAATAACCGATTTTTTCACAGGTATTTTCAAGAGTTCTTGACAGTATCTATTGTCTTAAATTAAATTAAATTATTTGACCGAGGATAAGTGTGAATAGTAGGATATATAAATTAAATATTAAAATGTGTTAATTTTATTTAATTAATATCATATTCTATTCTTTTTTTGACCTATTACACTATTTTTGTACAATTTTCTAGAAACTATCGACAAAACTATCGATGTTAACAACTAAGTTGGAATATAATAAATAATGAAGTTAATTTTCTTGATTGTTTTATCATTCATAAACTTCAATTTCAATTATTTTGTAGGCAAGACAACTATTTTCCATTCAATTCGTTCTCTCAGGTTTTCGGAGTTCTTACGGTTTGACCGCTCTGTGCTCTGTGCGCGATCAGCCATGAGAATCCCAAGCTTATCATGTATACGTATACTATTGAGATTTTTCAATTCATCACAAACACTCTCTATGAGATTTAGGCCTGAGCTACGTGCTGACCAATTTATTTTTAAGATAGACATCTCATTCAAATATTCGCTTTACAATAGCTATATGTTATGTCTTGCATAAAGTAATTTTCAGTCCAGTGGCACAATAAGAATAAATCGACTAAATTGTTATTTAACTAATGTTTGCTATTGTTTTACTAATTTGATGTACTTTTTTATTAAATCAAGTATACTTAAATAATTGTTTACATTTAATGTACAAAAATAATAACGAAGGTTGCGTTGATTCGCAATGACAAATATGCTGTCGTCGAACGGTAAAACGTCGAGAATCTTCGGAGTGTGGTCCAATCGGGTCCACGTTTTTGAAGAAATGGCAGGAGTTTACTGGTATGAGCTTTTAGTGTGTAGCTCTAGTGATGGTCTGGGTTAATGATGTCAGAAGACTTTTTAGGAAGTTTAATGTTAGTGTAACAGCACGATAAACTTAACAGGATTCCTGGGTGACCGTGAAAGTGATGTCACGGGTCTCGGTTGAGGAGTCCTTTTGAAGAATTGGCTGAGGATTGTGATCTTTGACGTTTGCGTTATGGATAGTAAGCTAGTCTTGCAATACCCTGAGCGTATGAGCACTGTAGACGGGTGGCTCAATATCTTTCAAAGATAAGAAGATCACGAGTTTCAACACTTTCAACTTCGTAGACGGATTAGTGAGAACTATAGATTTATGGACGATACGCCGACGATCAAGGCGCGTAAGCGATGCTTTCTAGTCCGTTTATTTGAGACCGCAATAACGATGCCTTCTAGTGTGTATATTTGAAACTGTGTTGCCACAGTTAGCTCTTATTCTTCCTCTTTCCATAATTACTATACCTGTGCGAACTTCTAATGAATGTCTCTCCGAATCATGACATAGCCACCTTAAGCTCAGGTCAGTCATAAAGATACGTGACAGTTAGTTTTATCTGAACGAGTTAACCCAGTTAAAAAAATGATCGAAATTGCCCCAATAGATGCTGAGATAATTAAGACCGTTGTTTTCCGTTACTCTGTACCTACTCTACGGGAAATTTTTTTCGTCCTAAAATCCTAAAATCGGTAACTGTCAGAGTAAATAAAATAATCAACTGACCAACTGACATTAAGAAGGTTAGAATCTTTTTATGGCGTCCATTTAGAAAAGCGTCAAAAATACTTTGAAATTTTTGAGTAATAATTTTTTATGTTTTTGAATGCGATTTAAAAAAAATAATATATCTTGTAGTACAATAGTATATCTTGTAACAGCACAGTCCCGGACTCCGATCTTTGTTGGCCTTGGCCAATAATTTACATTGTCATCCGGGAATTTATCGTTTTTACTCGTAGATACACAATATATTAATTTTTCTTTTAATGAAAAAATGTAAAAGGGCATTATTAGTTTAAGTCAAAGACAAGATCAATTCGTGAATAACATTAGCAATACTGATATTAATCAAAATAACTAGAAAAACGTTATTATTTAGTAAACGATTATTTGACATATCTTTTATGGGATTTTTGAAAATTTTTTAAATTTGAAGTTTTTAGAAAGTATACAAACATCGCATCCAGCGACATTTTTTCAACTTTCCCTTAATGTCACTTAATATATTCTTATTTGTATACTTTCTAAAATCTAAAACCTTTCAACAATTTTCAAAAATCCTATGAGAGATATCTCAAATAACTGTTTACTAACTATTAGATATAGATACTTGTAGCAGTTTGTAAATACACACGACTAAACTCATATAGAATCATTTTGTTGTTGTGACTGTTAATTTTCCGTTAAAATTGGTTTCTTTAAGATTAAACCTGAAAAATTTAGAAGTGTAAAGTATTATTTATTCAGACGAAGCTAAAATTGGCCTAAGATTAGATAACTACCATAGTAATCTCAGGAAGACGAATGTAACTTAAGGCCACCAGATTTGTTCCAAGTTTCAAGGAGGAACTGTAATGTTCTGAGCAGGTATAATGATAGCAGCAAAAGCTTCACTGCTATAGTCCATTTCATCGATTTTGGCCGATGACAGAAATCATACTCGAAGTAAATTTAGAGTTACATCTCTCTCAGATACAGGCAAGTTAGGAATTTAAATGAGGATCTTTGTTTTTTAATACAACACTTACGTAACTGCATATTGTTTCACCGGTAGATAAAAAGTATTCAATACGGAAGTCTTGACTTAATTTACATTCCTAGTAACCGTCACGTACGACTCGTTGTTGAAGGGTTAAATTTAATAATTATTAATGTCGTATTTTTGTAGATGTCAAACCACATTGATAGTTTCAGAAACTTATGACCTAATTTACAAAAAAAAAAACTCTCCGCCATTGGTAATTTGGATGACAGTTTAATCTTATTTCAGTGGTTTCTAATATCAAATCGGCCAAAAACGATGAAATGGACTATATCAACTGAATTAACCGTTTGGGGGTTTTTTGATTTAACGCTAAAACAAATCTTTAGGCTTTGGAAAGCTGCAACTAAGGGTAATTTTATCTTCAAACACGATAATTGACCTCCCCATAGAAGCAGAGTAGCTAGAGAATGTTTTGAATAGAAAGATTTCACTGGCCTCTACTAAATCTAAATTCTATCTAACTCTTGTATTCTAAGACAAGTTTAAAAGAAATGTTAGAGTTTGTAAAAACCATGCAGGAAATGTCGCAAAGCTTAATGATGCATCATAGCAGAATGGGAAAACATACCGCAAGAGAATATTGTCAATTTAATAAGCATGGTAAGGCGAATAGACGCGCATAACGATGGAGATAAGGTGGAAATATTGATTATTAATGATAATAATAATAATGCAACTCTTCATAGAAGCAGAGTGGCTAGCGAATGTTTTGAATCAAAATGTGTCGCAGTTTTAGACTAGCCTCCATATACACTAGACGGTCTAACTGGAATTTTTTCAAATTTTTAAAATAATATTTTATGTCATAAAAAAAATATTTTATCTGATAAACACCGTTTAGCGGTAGCGCGCGCATGCCGTAAAAGCCGCTCCAAGGCCCCTTTTTCAACGTCAAATTAAAATTATAAATAATGGAGATAGAGTTCCGGGAGGACGGACTTTTTTTTCGGAAATTTCCTCCTCTTTAACGAGCTTTTTTCAAAATTGCTTAAATATTAATATTTTTCGAGTTATTAACAAAAACATAAACATCTGTTTTTTTTTTCATCTTATTTTGTTAATAACAATTGCAATTTTTGGCCTGCACACTTTTCCTTCAAAAACATTTGTCTACAGGTGATTCCGAATCCAACGAGCTATCGCTCATATTTTTAGGACCTATATTTTAATTTTTCACGTTTTTGAAGATGTTGACTAGAGTACTTTAGTCTAATCAACAAGTACCTTTTTTAAGACATTCTCACAGAGGGCTCCTAAAATTATGATTTTGGTGTATTTCGATAGGTATTGATCTCTAGAAACTTTTTAAAAAAGTTGAAAATGCGCTCGAAAAAATTGAAATAGTTATAAACAAAAGAGTGAAAAAAAAAACGGTGTTTTGGGTTTTTTAAAAAATCTCGAAAACAATTAAATATTTTTGAAATTGAAAAAAAGATCGGAAAAGAGCAGAAAATTTCACAAAAATAAGTCCGGACTCCCGAAACTATATCTCCAATATTTATAATTTTAACAGAGCCCTAAAATCATTGCGAAAACGGGGTGGGGTGTTTGGCGTTTTCGCGCGCCGCGTATTTCAGTCACGATAAACAAAAAAATTTAAATATATTAAATATCAATATTAAAGAATGGAAAAATTCACGTACCTTTGGAATAAGGTGATAAAAAATATTCCGCGCGAAAAAAAATTTGTACGTATTTTTCCATTAGTTATGCTATTGTTAATAAACAAAATTTTTGAAACCGAAAGTTAACATAAAAACCTTTATAGTTAAAAAAAATAATACGAAAAAAATATTTGTTTATAACCAATTGTTTATAAAATAAACTAATTAAATATAAATAAATAATTGTAATTTGCTCGGTATATGAAAGAATAATATAAATAATGATTTAAAAAAAAATGGTTCCTTAATATTAATAATAAATTTTCGCACCCTTAATTATGGGGACCCATGTTTTGTTAATCTTGACTGCTTCCTCTTTTTTATTAAAGTTGTTCGGGTGCTTCTCTATCTCTATGGCTTCTCTATAGAAGCTCAGTAGTTCGCAGACTGTCAACTAGGAAGCAACTTCTGAAGATGCCAACCGCGAAACGTCAAGTCAGCAAGACAATCGAAGCCGGCCTAACAACCCAGAAACCATTGATACATTAGACAATGGCCGCGAAAGCCTTTTTCAGTTTATAACAATGCTAAAGCCTTTCACAGTTTATAACAATAACAATTGAGGAGGCAACAGGGATTATTATTATTATTCGTTTTTCTTGTTATCTTTGTTTTCTGGTCATTAAAAATTGAAATATTATTTTGTTTTCAAATCTAAAAAAATACCGGAGTGGTTATTTAACCAACTAATTATTATTATTATTATTTGTATGTTAGTTATTTATTATTTATCATTAAAATCTATGGTAAAGAATGAGTTTTATTCATAAACAAACAATGTTCAAAGTGGTTACAAATTATAAAAAATAATTCCGTAAAAATTTGTTTGTGTGTATTATCCGGTCTCTATTTTTAACGATGTCATTTTCATAAATACTTCATTATTTTTTTTATGTTACAAATAGTTTGTCATTATATTCGTTATGAACCATAAAATAATTTAAATCGAAATTGTAATTTAATATTATTAAATTATCTACGTATTTTAAATGTACTTATTCATGTAAAATTGACTCATATAATTAGAATGTTCAGATAAAATTTATTCGACATGTGTAGGTATGTGTGTAAACACAAAAATGAATGTATTTTTTGTTACCTAACACCAGATTATGCCATAAATTTGTTACGTGTCATTACCGCGGAAAATAAAGTAAATTTTTTTTTTGATTTACAACAGTTTTTACATATTTGGCGTCCAAACTGGCACCGATTTACTTTTTCGACTTGCTATTTTTACATAATGCTGTACATACATCTCTCCAATATAAACGTATACTCTAGTCAACATCTTCAAAAACGTGAAAAATTAAAATAAAGGTCATAAAAATATGAGCGATAGCTCATTGGATTCGGAATCACCTGTAGAAAAATGTTTTTGAAGGAAAAGTGTGCAGGCAAAAAATTGCAATTGTTATTAACAAAATAAGATGAAAAAAAAACAGATGTTTATGTTTTTGTTAATAACTCGAAAAATATTAATATTTAAGCAATTTTGAAAAAAGCTCGTTAAAGAGGAGGAAATTTCCCGGAACTCTATCTCCTTTATTTATAATTTTAATTAGACGTTGAAAATGGGGCTTTGAGCGGCTTTTACGGCATACGCGCGCTACCGCTAAACGGTGTTTATCAGATAAAATATTTTTTTTATGACATAAAATGTTATTTTAAAAATTTGAAAAAATTCCAGTATTTTCCTAATACTTGAAAGAATCTAAATCAGTTGGAAAAAACATTTTATCACTGTTTTTCAAAAAGTTATTCAATTGTTAACTAACAAATTTTTTCCTAATCTCTGTTGACATAAACAATTGGATAAAAGGTATAAATAATTGGTCTAAAAATTTGAAACTTCGTGGAGCCCTTTTCATATGTATACTTTACAAGATCCTGCGATAAATCTTTATAAAAGTTTATTAATTTGTTAATAATACTTTCTAATATCATAAGTCACGTTAACTGTAGCGCCAAATAACTTGCCAATTAAAAAAATGATATATCTTTTAAACTATTGGAGATATGATAAAGGATATTCAGGAGTTTTTTATAGAAAATAAGTTTCTCTTTCAAATAATTCTAAGACCAAATTCGTATTTATTGTTTATTAGATACTACATGCATTTATTTGGAAAAAATCTATATTTTTCTTTACTTTTTCGCAATATTTTGCAATAACTATGAAAAATCATAATTAACAAATTAATAAATTTTTATAAACATTTATCACAGAATCTTGTAAAGTATACATATGAAAAGGGCTCCACAAAGTTTCAAATTTTTAGGCCAATTATGTATACCTTTTATCCCATTGCTTATGTCAACAGATATTAGGAAAAAATTTGTTAGTTAACAATTGAATAACTTTTTGAAAAACAGTGATAAAATGTTTTTTCCAACTGATTTAGATTTTTTTAAGTGTTAGGAAAATACTGGAATTTTTTCAAATTTTTAAAATAACATTTTATGTCATAAAAAAAATATTTTATCTGATAAACACCGTTTAGCGGTAGCGCGCGTATGCCGTAAAAGCCGCTCAAAGCCCCATTTTCAACGTCAAATGAAAGTTATAAATAATGGAGATAGAGTTCCGAAAGGCAGGACTTTTTTTTCGGAAATTTCCTCCTCTTTAACGAGCTTTTTTCAAAATTGCTTAAATATTAATATTTTTCGAGTTATTAACAAAAACCTAAACATCTGTTTTTTTTCATCTTATTTTGTTAATAACAATTGCAATTTTTTGCCTGCACACTTTTCCTTCAAAAACATTTTTCTATAGGTGATTCCAAATCCAATGAGCTATCGCTCATATTTTTAGGACCTTTATTTTAATTTTTCACGTTTTTGAAGATGTTGACTAGAGTAGTAAACTGGTGCAGTTAAAGGTGTAATATTGTCAATTTTTAAAATATGAGGAATAAAATGTGATTAAAATTCGGAAAAATTGATCGACAGGGTCAACAAATAATTTAACAAAATCTAATAAAGCGCTTGAGATAGATGAGACAAAAATTTCAAATATAATTTATATATAATTATATTAAAGATTAAGAAATGGGACGGTAAAATTTTAAAAGTTCTTTTATTTACCCTTAGGCACGTGGTTAGAATCTTATCCTACAGCAAAAGTTCCATGTTACTTTATAAAATTATATTTGGTAAAGGAGTCTTTGAAGTCACCCCTTACCTGGGAACAGCGGGCGGTCTATAAATGAGCTATAAATGAGACTCTTTTTCGACCCTAGTCTCTCTCTGTGGTTGTATGCATTCATAATTTTACAATCTATTGTTTAAATTTAAACAATATATGTAATTATTTTTTTATAAATAAAAATAAATACCAGAAACGTATAGAGTTTTTCTGATTTCAACCATATATAATCCTTATGCACAATTTTGAAGTTTCCAGACTAGACACCAAAATATTTTACATTACATTCAGAAAAGAACTCATAACATAAATTACCTCTAGCGCCTGTAAATGCTTACAACCACAAGTCGGATCGAGAGTCTATGGTCGAAAAAGGGTCTCATTTATAGCTCATTTAGAGACCGCCCACTGTTCCCAGGTAAAGAGTGACTTCAAACACTCTTTCTAAATATTTTCGCGACTTTGCTTTGAAGGACAATTGATACGCCAGAAGAGATGATCAACTTTCGTCCCTTGTAATGTGATGTATTATTTCTTGTAACCCTGGACAAAAATTCGACTTTCTTCCCTGTACACTTCCCACCGAATGTATTTGCAAGGACAAAAAACAGTGAAGTAAGACCATTGCTATTTGGAGCTGACTTCACAGAGCATATAAGTTACGTTTACGATTGGGATGATTTATATCAACCACCCGCTGTAAAACTATTATTCAAAATAATTGTAAATTTGATTCGTCTCCAAACTGAAACTATGTGATAATGACCGGCACTATAACTATTAGTCCACAGCTCAGAAATAATTAATACATAATTACAATTAACAAATCCGAAAAAGTTTGAAATTATCAAAATTCAAAACTGCTGCTATTTCGAGCTGTATTTCACGACTAGTGGTTTTGTTATTTTAATACAGTTGGTTGCCAATTTGTTATAAAATTCGAAAAAATCTTTATCTGACAAATATGCAGCTGTGATCAGATTGTCCGAATCCTCGAACTTGCGCAATTTACGAGGATAGTTTATTTTCACTTTACTCAATTTCAAACTGATTGCGGCAATATTTTCGTTAGGAAAAGATTTTTTCTAATTTCTGATTTGCTATCAATATACATAAACAACAGCGGCCATGTGTGATTCAGACTCGCCCATGAAGGGTTCCATATCAGCAAGTAACATAACATAAAAGTTCTTGTAGTTCGTTGTAACTTTGATTTATTTAAAAAAAAAACTACTTACTAGATCTCGCTCAAACCAATTTTCGGCGGAGGTTTACATGGTAATGTACATAAAATATTTTTTTTTGTTTTATAATTGTCTTATTCTAGAAGTTAGAGGGGGGACACACTTTTTACCATTTTGAAAGAATCTCTCGCCCAAACTATTTAACTAAGAAAAAAATGATATTACAAACCTAAATATCATTTTTGAAGAAAAATCCATAGATACCCATAGAGTGTCCTTTATGCTTTTAAGCTTGTCGCTTGCTGGTGATTTTTTCCACCACTCCTGTATCTTCTCTAGCCTCCATTTCTGAAGGTATCAGCAGCTCCGCCGAATGGTTCTGGGCCAATCATAGGAATATTAGCTCCCGCACGGACCAATTTATCAGCCTTCTCATTGCCTCGAAACCCTGAGTGGCCTGGTATCCATGCCAGTGTCACGGAAATTCCGACTTGCGGCATGTGTCAGGTCCCTAACGCAGTCCCACACCAGCTGTGAGCGTATATGTGTCGAGACTATCGCCTTTAGAGCTGCTTGGCTGTCCGAGTATATGACTACGGTTTTACCCGTTATACCCTGACTTATTATCACCATTGCACAGTGTTGTATGGCCATTACTTCAACCTGAAACACTGTGGCATACGCACCTAGACTTAGTTGGACTTTTATCCTGTGACTTCTACTATATATACCCGACCCTGTGCCTTTCTCAGTCTTTGAGCCATCGGTATACCAGATTGACTCACCCTTGGATTGGAGGGCCATTGTTGCATGAATCCCTTTCCAGTATTTCTACTCGAAAGTTTCTCACAAAATTATACCTGGGGACTATCCTGTCATGAGGCATACTCATTATTTGATCGCCTCGCCTCGCCCTGTATGTAGATATGCAATGGTGGTAGGTTGAGGAGAACCTGTAGTGCGTCGGTTGGGGTGGTCCCTATGGCCCCTATAACATTCAGGCATGCCTGCCTTTGAAAGCTTCCCAGCTGCCTGATCACCCCGAAATGCTGTGTTTTGTTCTACCACACCACCGAACCACAGGTTAACATAGGACTTGTGTATACAACCAAAGGTTCATTTTGGGGTTCAGGCCTCAGTTCTTGCCACAAAATTGTCTACACCTACCAAGGGCTATTGTAGCTTTGCGTATGACCTTCTGAATGTGCTGCTTCCATGATAGCCTCTGGTCAAACACCACACCCAGGCATTTGGCTTCTGTGGCCATTGGTACCAGAACGTTGTTCAGCGTTATTGGTTTTAAGCCTTTTAACGCCCTTTTATTTGTGAATGGGACAACTGTTATTTTTTGTGGATTGACTGTTAGGCCTTTTTCCTTTCACCATATTCATTGCGGTCTAAAACCACCCTGAATGATTATGGCCATATCATCTAACCTAGGCAGTGAAAGCCTTCGTGCTTATAAGTTTTTCTATTTCCTCAAACATTTGGGATTCTTCCGCTTATTTTTTTTAAATCTTTAAGAAATTTTAAGATATATGATTTTTTTAAAAGATGTTCTAATGATTTCGAGTAATCTGTGATCCATATTTTTCAATTTTTTATAATAAAAAATATCAATAAATAAATAAATAAAAATATAAACAATATTTTCTTGTTTTTTTTAACACTTAGATTATCATACTAGATATACGAAATACATGTTTTAATCCCTTATTTGGAATTGTAAATATTTATTTGTTTTCAATACTCGATAATGATATACCTACCCAGTTAACGAATTGGTTCCTGGTATACAAAATGCGAGAATAGCTTCATTTTTAAATTGTTTTTGACGTCAAAAAACTACGACGCACTGAACGAATATTTTAATATTAGTAGGTCTAGTTTAATGATAGTCGCAAGGTCAATATCAAGCCGTTTGTTTGTATTAAAATGTAATCTTGATCGTGTAGGTAAACCTATTACACCTTTATCAATTATATGTTGAGGCAATACCTTAATTTAAATAACATCGAAACAATCGATAGTTATTGATTTTTTATTAGAGCTCATTCTTTTAAAATTAATGAATGAAAACGATTGTGTATATAGAATCCAGGGAAATAAGGAAAAAATCTTGTTTAGGACGGTAAATTATTTCGGTGTTTTATTAAATACTAGCTGACCCGGCGGACTTCGTACCGCATAAAACTAATGTCTTTTTTGGTTTTTTCAAAAATTTTACGATTTTATTTTGTTTTCAATTATTTTTATTATTTTATCGTTTTTATCATATTTTCTCGTAAGTTATCAGGTGTATACTATTTTTTGATTATATTTTGTAATTTATCGATTAAATATATTAGGTAGCAACTGCAGCACCTTACGACCCTTAAGTCATATTATTTAATTTAGCAAGAATTTGTTGAAATATGTGAGATATAAACGGCGCCACCTTCCGGTGGCGTCATAAACCTTAAGTAAGAATTGCTCGTTTAAATATATGTGATATTAACTGCTCCACCTTACGGTGGCGCCATAGTACTTTATTAAGTCATAATTGCTAGTTTAAATATATAAGATATTAACTGCGCCACCTTACGGTGGCCTACTCGGGGTTAGAATTTCATTACTGAACCGCTAGATGGCGTTGAAGAAGCTAGTTTTTGAGATTTTTTGACAATCATTTTTTTTTGTTTTCATAAAAAATATTTTTTTTAATAAAAAGTATCCTGTTACTTCTAATACCTCCAAGAATATGTTTACAAAGTTTCATGATGATCGGTTGAGTAGTTTTCGCGTGAAAGCGTAACAAACAAACTTACATTCACATTTATAATATTAGTAGGGATATTCACAATTATGTGCATAAATAGCATTTTTCACCGACCATTTCAAAAGATTACATCGTTTAATTTGGTCCATCTATTTTCTATGGCATCTGCTATTATTGGGAAATAGATTTTATCGTAAAATAAAATACAAAGTTAATAAGTTGTTAGTATTTAAAACATTATTTTTCTCTGCACTTGGAAGGTGTGTCTTTTTGCTATGAATACTGAAGTTTAACTCACAACTAAATAAAAAATCTATTAGGTTAAACCTTTCCCAGTATAGAATCCCCATCTGATTATTAGCATTTTAGGTCCATTTCTTGTACGTGCTTAAATTAACAATATTTCCTAATTTATTATTTTTCTTTCTGACGAAGAAAGGGCAGCAAAAACGAAGTATTTGGACACAAATAAGTCATTTCTTCGGAGGATTGAAAGAGGTGTGAGAGAAGGATGCGTGCTGTCACCGCTATTATTCAATCTGTACTTTGAGGCGGTTTTTCGTTAATCCTTAGAAGATGTAGAAATGGATATAAAAGTTAATGGAGTACTGATCAACAACATCCGTTATCCCGACGATACGGTACTGATAGCATAGAGATATAAGATATAGAGCACGGGAGCCAGCCGATACGACCAGCACGAAATAGAAAGAGAGAGGACAACTAGTGCGTCATGCAAACATGAAGTAGGTTATGTCTTTGTCAACAACGTTGGGCATGCCAGCGTATGCGTGATTAGACAAAGACAACCAGACGCACTAGTTGCTCTCTCTCTTTCTATTCCGTGCTGGCTTTCACTTGTGTGCGTTCCTATGGCTCACGTGCTCTATATCTTATATCTCTATGACTGATAGCCGACAATATGGAAGATCTCTACAACAACTGGTAAATATGGTTGGTGAACACAGTAAACACATGGGCCTGAACATCAATATCCAAAAAACTAAATTTATGATCATCACTAGAAGCTTAGAAAGATTTGCCAACTCCACATAAACATTTGATGCAGCGTCGATTGAGAGAGTGGACAAATTCAGATTCCTGTGTACATGGCTTTTTGAAGATTGGACATCAGATAAAGAAATTAAAACCCGTATAGAGCAGGACCGCCAAGTTTAAAAAGGTGCTCACTTGCTCAGAATTTGATATTGGTCTGAAAATAAGGTTTGTAAAGTGCTACGTATGGTCAGTACTACTTTATGGAGTTGAAGGATGGACCCTGAAAACGAGTAGTATCCATAATCTAGAAGACTTTGAAATGTGGCTGCATCGTAGGATCCTTAAAATTTATTGGACCGAGAAGGTGACAAACGAAGAAGTTCTTAGACGTGCGAACAAAGAATGCGAGCTATTATATGTACTTACTCAAGAAAAGGAAAACAGCCTACCTAGGCCATATAATGCGCAACCAAAAAGTATAAGCTCCTACAGTTGATGATTGAAGGCAAGATTGGGGCAGGAGACGAATAGGTAGAAAAAAGATGCCTTGGCTCCGGAATTCAGACAATGGACGGGGCTGCAAGATATACAAATATTGATTCGAACCGCTAAAATCAGGCCACACGGTTCCACAAATAACTTTGAGTAGATATACATATATATACATCAACGTTAAAAATTGCAAAATGTAAACACTCAACCCAAGCTTCAGGGACGCATTTACTACACAGACGGGTCTAAGACTGAAAAGGTTTTAGGAACAGTGATTTACAGCGGTGACGAATATGTAAAATTTTCTATTTCTGTAATTGCTATTTTATTGATAACAATTTCCCGCAAACACGTGGTTGTTGGGTGAAACCTAACAACGAAAATTGCACAGAAAATTACTTTGGAAATAGATGGAAAAAAACGCCAAAGCTTTTTAGGTCTTCGCGTGACCCACAATTAGCGCATCGATTTATATCTGAACCATGTTACTGCGTGATGTTTTATCTTTCTACCTAAAATAACAACAGAAATTATTTTTTTATGCTTAGGTGGTTTTGTGGTCTTTTGAACTATTATATACCTAATTAGACCTCGTACTTTGATAGCAACCCAAATATCACCAATATTTTAAAATCGATGGCCAACAACGTTGCATACTTTAAACTCATAATTAAATCTGCGGGTTGTTTGGTAACCAATCGATTTCTCCGTTGCTCACATTTTTTTGTGGGTGAGATTCACGTTAGGGATGTTAGGGTATTTTTTGGGACTTGTTCGATATATTATTTGAGAGCGATAAATTAGCAATAACATTGCCACCTTTACAAAACTCCTACACTTTTTGGTTCCTGAGATACAGCTATGGCTATGATAGCTTGAGTGTAAAGGTAGCACACACATTCTTTCTAAGATAGGATTAGAGATTTTTTTTCGTAATTTATTACCAATAAATTAGAAATAAATTATGCCACCTTTACGAACCTTGCAGTCCTTTTCGTTTACAAGAAATAGCTATGGCTATACTATTTTGACTGTCAATCTAGCATAACCAGTGTTTCTCGAAACGGGTTGAAGCATTTTTTCTGCGTAATAAATTAGCAATAAAGAAGCAATAAAATATGATTGTGGTTGCAATTTGGCCTTATGAAATGGATATGCTAGCTTGACATACATGACGAAAAGATTATTTTTAAACAACTAACATTTCGGTAAATAAAATTCACTTCTTGATTATTTGTTTTTAAAAGCTTTAGCTATGGGTTAGATAATTACTCGTATCAGAATCGAAAAATCTTATCCACCAATAACTAGAGCTAAGCTAACGCTCTAAATTTTATACGCACTGTTTCAGGTAGCAGGTCGTCTAAACGAGTCGAGAGACTGAAGCCTAAGTTAAAAGCCCAAGAGCCCAAAAAGTCCATAATTCTTGTGTCCACCGCTATTTAACTTACCCCGTTACTGACGCACAGTCGATGTTTGTACTAATTAGTGATTGGTTGAATAGGGGTTGACTGTTGGATAAAAAGTTCTAAACAAATATTTTTTCTTTTATTAGGCTAGCTTCTTAATGTACTATTGGAAGTAAAAATTTTTCCTATAGATAAATATTACACAAAACACTGCTCGTATAGCTGAATAATTTAGCATTTTCATCAAAACCATCAATTGTAACAATAGGTTTTGTACGTTGCCTTTCTTTTACTGGGCTTTTGGGAGCTTCACCTTTCTTGTCCTTGGCTGCGATACGATTCACCGTTGTAAGACTCAATTGCAATGCATCTGCAACTCTCTGAAATATTTTTAATATGATTTACAAAAATACATACTCAGGGTTCATGAACCTAACCCCAAAATTCAAATACCTACAAACTTCGTGTGTTTTAGATATTAAAAATTTGTATTGATAATATTGGGTGTAAATATACTTATACTTACATCTCTCACAGCAGTAAGTGGAAGCAATGGGCCTGCATTTTCACGTTCACGTTCAAAATAGCTTATTAATGCTCTCACCATTTCCTGTGATTGTTTGCTTAAAGGTTTCGGCATTTTAATACTTTTCACACACACTGCAGAGTAATCCAATAAGTTAAGTATAAAAATAACTGTTAGTAATGAAAACTACTGTTTTTTATAGATTTTAAAGAAATCTGAATACAACAAAACACTAATAAAACGTAAAGAAATATTGAAGATTGTAAACAATGACGAATACTTTAACAATGTTGACTTGGCAATATGGTGAAGTGTTGCCAACTTATGACATTTAATTCCCAACTGTTTATCGTATTTACTCTCTCTTTTTATTTTGTTTTTGTGTTTACCATACAAATAACTAAAAATTACGTCATCGTCTTAGTATCGTAAAAAAGGTTTACGTCAAATTACCTTAACTGTCAGTTACTGTCAAATATTTTAATTTTAAAATTTTGTATTAAATTGTTAATTCCTGTTTTAAATTAAATTGAAATAAAAAGTAATTTTTGGTATATGTATGTCAGCTAAACCTCTGGTATTGTATGAATGGACACTTTTGTTAAAAGAAACGAACTGTTGAAAATATTCAGGTAATAATGGATTTACTATTTTCTATTTTGCTTTGAACAGTGTAGTGTCGCGACTTGGTTAAAAGTTTATACAGGTTTTTTGTAGATAATAAATAATAAAATAATAACAATAATGTATCCTGACAGTGTTTCTCCGCAAATTCCAGATATTGCTGATGGAGTTAGGTAAGTAGAGATTTTATACAGACAATAATAAATGCTTATACCTATATGTATAAACACTCTGTTGTGTTTACAAATTACAATTCCTTCACTAATTAATCGAAAGGAACTTCGTTCCATCCGGGTGTCCCTTGACACTTCTTACTTTTTTAATTGAACTTTGGTTAAATATCTTTGAAAATAACAGTTAAAATAAACAATAAACAATTTCTAACACAAATATGGTAATTAAGAAAAATTGACAACTATTTGTCTTGTCCGGAGGGGTCGGGCAAAACGGATACGCCTCAAGGGCAAAAAGGATAATCTAATTTAGTACAAATTAATCTTGGCATTCGTCGCAAAAGTAGCTGCCAACTCCTAAATAAGGTGCAGTCCTCATGGGACCAACATTTGCACTAATTACATTGAAACCAGTCTTCGTGGAGGGTTCTATACGCTTCTCAGAGCAGATAAAACAGTAGTTATAAAGTTTCAGACTTTTATATGACGGTTTGTCAAGGCTTCTTTTTTTTTTGTTTTACTATGACCTGCCATCTCCGCAAGTTGTGACTTTTTAATATTTGCCTTTTTAAATTCTGTAGCTTGTTCGGCTTTTACAGCAGAGGAAGTCAACACTTCTGATTTTTGTCTCTTGTATTTGCGACCAGTTTTGGGTGCAGCCATAATTGGTATCGCTCTAATTTGCAATGGTGTGTAATTAACTACAGTCTTTGGATGATTTATTTCCTCTGAATTAGCTGATCCTTCTTCCAGTTCAACATGGGACAAGGCAAAGCAGACAAAGATGTAATACATATCTCAGTAATTGGCTGTGCTGACGAATCAAGATTGCCTTCGTCGGAGACGCTGACGCAATTTTATCTAAAAGCGTCTCAATCGTCATTGCTACTACCGTTGGATCATGTAAAAGGCAGTCGATCAGAGTTGATTAACATTAACAGAACGTTTAGTCGAAGTGGACGGCGAGTCATGAAAAGGACAATCTGTCATAGTCGAAAAAGCGTAATCTCTTACATTTGGATCATAGGGTTTTAAAACCCACTAATTGCATACTGAATTGTAGCTCTTTTGGCATACGCTCCTCCAAAAAGTATCGCCATATCATATTGGTTTACAATGCAACCTTGCGCAAAATATTTTTTAGGGTTCCATATAAATACACATCTAAGGGCATTCGATCGATCGTGTGTGGTACGAAAGATTTTTGCTCGCAAATTTTAAAGCTGGATAATATTTATGAGACTCATGATTATCGAACAATAATAATATTGATTTGCTTTCACTTGGTTGAACTTTTTCAACAAAAAAGCTTTGCCGTGTATCCAACCGTTGTGCGTTACTGTGGCCTGGGAACCTGGTGGAGCATTATATAACAGTCCTTCTTGCATGCATACATGAGTATATATGAAAAAAGGTGGAAGAAAAGTTTCAGAGGCATTACAGCAGTATATGACAGTGGTAAATTGACCCTTTTCTGCAGTGCATATTACTCCAACCTGTTTTTAACCTTTAATAGACAAGACCTTGGGCTGGTTAAATTGTACTGTCTTTATCCCCATCTCTTCCATATTCGGTATATATTGAACTAGCTTTTGCCCGCGACTTCGTCTGCGTGTAATTCGAATAAAAGCAAGGTCTTTATGTATCAATAACTGGTGCCCGCAACTTCGTGTGCGCAGTATTAGTATTTCGAGTAGCTTATATTAGCGTGAAAAGAACTAACATTATGACATTAAAATTATAACATACATAATTTTTGGGTCGTATTTGAAAAATATAACAGTCTGACAATATTGAGATGTTACATTCGCACTGTAATAACGTAACAATATTGTCAACATAAGAAATACAGTAATTAAGCACTGCAAACCCCTAATCATAGGCCTATAGGTAGCTACTCAAATGATGTATTGTGAAGGACAAAATTTATCTCCTTTAAATACCAAAAGCGATAAAAGTATTCATTTTGATAAGGATCCATTTATTACTACCAAATGTGCATTAGAAATAAATTATCAATTTTTATTGTATTTATGGTTCACTATTTTGACAATAATGGCTTACTCATAAAAGATAGATATATATGGTGTCGCAGAATTTTTTGTAGGACTATTTAAGATAAATATTTTCACCATACATTATATACATGTAGCACTAACTGTTTTTGCAGCACACGCCTGAGTAGCTCGCAGATTGCAGAATTTTTTCAGACTTAAATGACATTTATCGTTATATTTTGGACAATTCACACAATATCTTTATAAATTATAGCCTATATGTTATTCTGATCTATAAGCTACATTACTGTAAAGTTTCATTAAAATCCGTTTAGTAGTTTTTGCGTGAAAGAGGAACAAACATCCATCCATACATCCATCCAAACAAACTTTCGCCTATATAATATTAGTAGGAAGTAGTGTCGTCAAAATTATATTTTTTTTATCAAGTTCCAATTATTATTGTGAAACAAAACAACCTGTGGCTTATTGAAGCCTTGTTCTTCCCAAAGATGTCCGGTGGTCTTAACACAGTTTCTGGATCTAAGCACTTAAAACCTACAAACCAGTCGTCTCCAGCCTTTCTATTTATATATAGATGGATAATATTAATTTTTATTGTATAATCAAAGACTAATTCTAAGAAATCTGAACGGGTAAGCCCAAAAAACAAGCTATCTTATTTTTTAAAATAAGCACATAACTCTTCTCCTTGTTCTGGACTAAAAAGAGGTGTAAATATACCTAACTTTACTACATCTTTTTGGATTTCTGTTTGCCCGGGTTTCGCCTACTTACTGTTAGCAGCAAAGTGAAAATCTTATTGATTAAACCAATGATAATTTTATTAGATTACACTGTCAGTGGTTTGTAGAACACCGAAAGGAACACTTTATCAACTCTTTTTGTGCGGTTGATATATATCTAGTGTTATCTCTAAACAACAGCGTTATAAAGGTGGGTTTACACGAGACGTGAGCCACGATTGTGGCTCAAAAACGTGGCTTACGGTTTGTGTAAACAATCAATTCGTATTTCACGATAGTGGAATATCGTTCACAAACCTGTCACGACTGGTTCGTACAATATCAAACCATGTTGGATATTTCAGTCGTGAAAGCTCAGTGGTTATGTACACTGTATAATATAAAGCATATTTGTTTGTAAAATATTAATTTATTATAATATATTGAAACACTTATGGGGACTTTAACACAATTTATTCACAAAATTGTAAAGATACACAGAACTCTCTGGTTAACGTTTAAACTGACAATACAATACTATTATTTGAACTCTCCTTAACTATCTATACATCCCCTTATATAAAACAAAAGAATATTCTGGAATGAACGCGAAACATAAATCGAACTTAATTATATACTAGAAAGAGAGAGAACATTCTAGAAAAAATAACCTGAAAATAGTCTTTCACGTAAAGGTCTTTTTCTTAATCGGTTATCCCGTTACACTGCCCCTCCTTAGATTCATTCCTCCTGGAATGTTATTGTCTAAATCCCGCACATTCCTTGAACCAACTAAACCATATTCGCGGAGCTGCTGCACATCTCCACTGTGGTTTCCCTGGTAAGGCGCCAACCGATCATGATGGACGATTCGATATATGACATCATTAATCTTTCGATAGTCGACACAAAACCGCATTGATCCGTCTTTCTTTCGCACTAATACCACAGGAGAAGCCCACGGACTACTGGATGGTTCCACTATGCCATTTTGAATCATTTCTTTAAGGGCTCTGTCCGCTTCTTGCTTCTTAACTTGAGGCAGCCGTCGGGGTACCTGTCGAATCGGACGTGCATCGCCAGTATCAATTTTATGTTGGACAACATCAGTTCTTCCAAGTTTACTTTTAGAACCAAATACAGGTTTATAACGGTAAAGTAGATCTCTTACCTGTTTCTTTTCTAATTTTGACAAAGAGGGATCCAATTTTTTCATTAATTGTTCGATTTCGTTGGTCTCATCTATTTCCGTAACGTTTACCTTGTGAATAATGGCCGTTACTGGTTCTAAACTTCCCATTTCCGTGTCCTTTCGGAGAAGAACTGGATGATCGTTCAAGTTGATAACTCGGATAGGTACCTCTTTGGCGGATCTAACAAGAGTCTTACCCACAAGGAGTCCTTTTCCCAATTCATAGTCATGGTTCTTTGGCTCTATCATGGCTGGGGCACATCTGGCTCCAGTCCATCCAACCTCGCTGTTACGACACATTCGCAACTCGTCGGAAGTTCGATATCATCGATTAGTTTAATCGAGGCATCGTTAGCTTTATTTCGATGCAGGAATATTTCCTCATTACCAGTACGAAGGATACGTCGGCGAAGATCCAAATGAAAACCACAGTGGAGCATAACATCCATGCCCAGAACAACATCTTCATCAACGTCAGCCACCAGCACCGAGTGGACAAGAGAGGTTGAACCAAACTGTAATGTCACCTGCATCTCACCGTAGACTCTAGCAGATTCTCCGGTAGCGGTACGCAGTCTCCAACTGGTAGGTAACATCTTCTTTTGCATAATGATGGATGGTCGGACGATAGTTTTTGTAGCTCCAGTGTCTACCAGCATGCTAAAGTTCTTGCCATCAATGAGTCCATCTACATACAAGCTGTCCACGTGATGTCGCAGAGTTGCCAATTTAATGGTGTGAGGGGCTTCGGGAATGTTTAGGGTCGATGTCGCCATCCAGGAGTCGACCCGTTCTAGTTTTCTTGCTGCTGAAGGACTTCAGCAGAGGATTTTTCTTTTTGGGGGCAAGCATTTCTAACATGGCCTAGTTCTCCACAGTTCCAACACCTCACTGGGCGCCTTCTTCTTGGAGACAACTTTATTAACCTCTCCACTACCGCTTCGACGTCGCTAACGGAATGAACGGCATGGTCGTGGTTACCGGTGACTTCCCTTAGTCGAGCAACTCCACGTGAGGCCTCCGTTGCCGCATCAAACTCCAGGGCAATGGTTAAGGCGTCCACAAGAGACTTTGGCCGCGCCAACCGTACAGCCCGCTGCAACTCGACGTCTCGAAGACCATCGGTGAAAGTTTGGACCGCCAGGCACTCCAGGAAATCCTCCGCTGCAGTTGGATACGCAAACCTTACCATTCTTGCCACTTCTGCCTCAAACTCCTGGATAGTCTCCTCATTCTTCTGCTTTCGGCTCTTTAACTGCATTCGATACACCGGTTGTAGATGAGTTTGGCCTTAAGCATCTCTAGACGATTCACCAATAACTCGAAATTGTCAGCTTCATCCGGAGTCAATGAATGCAGGACGTCTAAAGCTTCGCCTCGCAGAGAAATGGTTAGAGACAATGCCTTCTCCTGGGATGACCATCCATTCGCTCTGGCCGCTGCTTCGAATTGTTTTAGGTAATTTGGCCAGGAAGTCTTCCCGTCGAAGGTCGGGGGTTTCATCGTTGTTCGTACCTGGGTCGCCTCCCCGTTTCTACGTCGTTCGACGTCTACGTGGCAGGTTTCCGTCCTCTCTGCATCTCCGTCGCCGTGGTGGATGGTTTGATTTCGACGACAAGCTTCTAATTCTCGTTTTAGCTCTCCTATCTCGTCTCGCAAGTTGGCCACTTGCTGATTTTGCTCGTTTCGCAAGTTAGCCACTTGCTGATTTTGCTCGTCCCGAAGATGCGATATTTGCTGGGAGAACGAACTGGATAACTCTTCTGATAAAGTAGACATCCGTTGTGAAAGCTGTGTAAATTGTTGCGTCTGATCCTCCTGCTGGCTCGTTATTCGTTGTGATAGCTCCTCCTGCAGCCGGGAAAGTTGTTGCGATTGTTCCTCTTGTTGGCTCGTTATTCGTTGAGACAGCTGGGAAAATTGTTGGGTCTGATCTTCTTGTTGGCTCGTTATTTTTTGTGAGAGCAGGGAAAGTTGCTCTTGCTGGTTCGTCATTCGTTGTGATAGTTCAGAAATTGCTTTTTGAACCGGGTCATTAAACTCCAAAACGTCAGGGTCCAAATTATTACTTAGGTAGTACTCACGGAGCCTATTCAACACTACAGATTTGGTCCCAGTAGTCTCAAAGTCTAATTCTTCGAGCTCTCTTCTAAGCTCAGCCACCAATAGTTCATTTATCTTCTTTCCAGGCATTCTTGTATCTTCACCCCACACCTGACACCAATTTGAAACACTTATGGGGACTTTAACACAATTTATTCACAAAATTGTAAAGATACACAGAACTCTCTGGTTAACGTTTAAACTGACAATACAATGAACTATTATTTGAACTCCCCTTAACTATCTATACATCCCCTTATATAAAACAAAAGAATATTCTGGAATGAACGCGAAACATAAATCGAATTTAATTATATACTAAAAAGAGAGAGAACATTCTATAAAAGATAACCTGAAAATAGTCTTTCACGTTAAGGTCTTTTTCTTAATCGGTTATCCAGTTACAATATTATATATAGGTTAATAATTATAGATTTTTATATTAAAAATTAAATTTTATTTATTAAAAAATCAAAGTGTGTATCTGACATTCCTAAAATGTTTTATGAAATCTTCTGGATTCTCATTTCGTAATTCACGGGAAATAAATGCAGAGCCACCATTATTGTTCCGTCTTTAAATCCACTGCCTTATCCACCAACTTCTTTTTCTTCTTCTTTTTAACTTCAATTTGTCAATTTCTGTTAATCGTTGTTTTAGTTGTTTAGCCAATACACCGGACAAAACAGCACATGCTTCCGCTACTAACGATTCCATCTTACTGAATGAAAATCACCCCCATAAAGGTGGCTGACCCAAAGTGGAGAAATGTATCGAAATTTATATCAAAATTAGGTGCTTTTTAGGTGCTATTTAGGTGCGCAAAACAAAAATTAGATGCACTAACCGTTTTTGAAATATTTACGAAAAAACATGGGACCGCCAGCCTTTAACAACCTAGCTGACCCATAATAAAAAAAAACAAAAAACTAGGATTGAATAATCTTTAAATTAGGTGCTAATTAAGTGCTTTTTAAAACACGAAACATAAAATAAAAAATTTAAAAATTAAACGTATTAAAATTGAATATATTGATTGTGTATGGCAAAATGTCACATTTCTTCTTACACTTTGAACCAAAATGGACATCGGCAGTTTAAGAACAGTTAGAAATCGGTAAAAATTTTTTGTCCCGTAATTTTTTTAATGGATAATTCGGAAGGTCACCACTAAAATTTTTTTTTATTTTTTTTAACTCGGACTGCTGAGCTGATCCAATTATTTTTTTAAAAGAATATCGAATGTTTATTGGAACCCTTTCTTACCCCTCTTAGAGAGATGGAAACGAAGTGCAGTTATAAATCTGTCGGGAAAATACTTTTTGTATTTAGTATCTCTTGGGTATCAAGGCGTACATTATTATACACGAAAGTCAATCTTTTCTTTAAAGAAAAACAAGCCGAACAATTGTAAC
The DNA here is from genome assembly GCA_964028335.1 of Altica lythri. Taxonomy (NCBI): domain Eukaryota; kingdom Metazoa; phylum Arthropoda; class Insecta; order Coleoptera; family Chrysomelidae; genus Altica; species Altica lythri. Next base: position 50,997,004 of record OZ034807.1, read on the forward strand.
ATTAAAACGTCCTATAAGGCGTTATTTTCCTAGCTAGGTCACTAAGTCGTGGGTTAACAACCTCCCCCCACACATGTAATTAAAAGCACCAAAGTACAAAATCCCATTTTAAATAATTTATTACAAATTTATTGATTTCAAAAAAAAACAATTATTTAATTAAATAAATAAATAAAATTATTTATTTAAAAAAAATGGATGATTAATTGCATTTTTAAGTAATTATTTAAAAAATTTGTTCGGTTGTGTTATCTGAATTGTATAGTTTAAATAAGTGCTAAATTTTTTTACTATCTTCAGGCTATTTAAAATATTTTCAGACAGATAGATAGATTATACAAATACAATTTATACACAAAATTAATCTTCTAAGTACCAGTCATTCATGATAAGATGAAATATTTTAATTATTCTGTTTTTTTTTATTTGAACACTATCTAATTGTGCGAAAATATTAAATTCTATATACTGTATTAGTATTATTATAGTTATTTTTAATAAGTAAAATTTCAATCGATTTACCTAATTTTATAATATAAATATATAATAATAATATAAAGATAATGTGATTCTTTTTTTTTATTTCTTTTGGTTAAAATTAAGTTTTTTTTTTTTTAATAAATACCTAATACTATACTGATGAACATTATTATAGCAAAAACCTACGAAAGTGTAGATGTTTGTCACATCTGATGTAAAGCGACTAATTTATCCTAGACCAAACCGGTTCATCCTAAGCGTGTAAGGATATATGAGTTTATCCCAGAATAATCTAGCTTGGTCTAAACACTATAAGCTAGATTCAACTTATTTTAAATTATTATGCTTAAAATTTAAATGCAATATATTAAGGTGAGAAATATATTTATTCAGATATAATCTACATTCCTCCAATAAATTAACGAACCATACAAAATTAAAAGTAAATTTTTGTCGAAACCACTTTATCCAATTTGGACAATTTTTTTTAATAACAAGTTACCTCTTTCAGAAATTTAATCTATTGGCATAGAAAAAAATTATAATGGGATTTTTCCATAAAATTTATAGCAACCTGTTGGATTTAGTAGTTATACAGTCTTCTTTTTCTTCTTTATAAATCGTAGTTTCACCACTACTGGAGATACGCCTCTTCAAGATTTTTCCAGATATCTCTATTCTGTGGTTTTTGTGTCCAGTTTTTTCCGCTGTGGTTTCGATGTCATCGGCCTATCTCTCTAAGCTTTCTTTTATTTCACCAGGGGCCTACATCTCAATACTCTAGATGTCCATCTATTATATACTATTCATCCTGGCCACGTGTCCTGCCCATTTCCACTTCAATCTGGCTATTCTCACGATTGTCTGTTATTTTAGTTCTTCTCCTAATCCCTTCGTTTCTTATGTGATCTCTCAAACTGACATTCAGCATTTGTCTTTCCATAGCTCGTTGCTTGCATTGCATTGATTTTTGTAAGGGTCGTTCTTAAGAGTAAAACTAAAATAAAAAATGAACTTTTTGTGCTACGGGGTCTGAAAATCAATGAGATTCACTTGGAACCTTCTCTTCATTGCAGAATGTAACATTGGCTTAGAAACTTAATCTCTCTTTTTCTCCACGACCATAAATGAATGTAATAATTCAGATTTCATTTTTAATAATAGAAAGTGGTCATTCTCACTCTTGAGATAGAATATTCATTATGAAACACTTGCTTTTTATGTTTTTGCATGTATTTCCATTCTATAACTAGTGACGGAATAACATTCTGTAATTGCTCAACAAAAAACATAGATTGCCCTGCGAATTTTAAAACTGTCACTCAGTTTGTCAGTGCGACGTTCTAATTGTTTTGCTACATATTTCAATTTAAATAAACAGAATTATTACATGGTCGTGGAGAAAATACAGTCTGTTACACGGTTAGAATGAAAATTCGATTTACTCGTGGTTCCTCTCGCTCGCTACGCTCGCGTTCGTAATTTTCCACTCGTATCGAATTTTCATTCTAACCTTGTTACAGAATATACTATTCCGTACTGTACGGGAATGATCAATAAAACGTTTATAAACAAACTCATATTTTGCCTTGGATTTATTTGGTAATAAATTTAAAACCACATTAGTAGCGGTGTTTTGTAACTCTGGAGGCCTTTTGCACCACTGGACATCATCGTCACTGTGCATTTTAAATATAATTTAAAATATTTTAAGCAATATGTAACTAACCGAACTGACACTTGTATGACACTAATAAACAATGATTAACAAACAATGTCAACGAAACGGTTTCATAGAAAATAAGATAATCAAAAACAGTTATGCATATATAAAACTTTATTAATTTACCATTATATTTAATGCGATTTAAAAAAAAATAGTATGTGTATCTCGTAGTTAAAGCACATTCCCGGACTCCAATGTTTGTTGGCCTCGGCTAAACGCCTCGGACAACAATTTACATTGTCGTCCGGGAATGTATCGCTTTTCCTACTAGATACACAATATACTATTTTATATGCAGAGTATATTTTTTTATATTATTCAATGGGTTTTGTTTTTCTTATGACAAATTGGCATTTGTATGTAAAAGTGAGTTATTAATTATTTCGGTTTTTCCTAAATACAAATTTTTCACGAATTTTTTCAGACTTTTCCAATTTTTTACGACCTATTTTGTTCTCATGGTTTTTCCTTTTTTTTTTTAATTTTTTTAACATTTTGCCAGTTTTTTATGAATTTATGATTTCTCTGATTTTTCAAGATCTGTTTTAGATTTCTCAAGATTTTTCACAATTATTATAATAACGCTTTCTGGTTTCATTTTTTAACGTTAAACACGATGGCCAGAACGTCTCATAATAACTGTAATTCTATGTTAATATACATATACGTGCGCGTATATACCGTGTGGGGTATCTCTGGAAAGGTGTTTAAAAATTATATTTCGGTTTCCAATATCATTTTTTTTTTTGTAAACTGAATAGTTTGCGCGGGAGATACTTCCAAAGTGGTAAAATGTGTGTCCCACCTCTGTAACTTCTGTGATAAGAGAGTTATAAAACTAAAAAAAAATATTCAATGTACATTACCATGTAAACTTGCACCGAAAATTGGTTTGATCGAGATCTAGTAAGTAGTTTTTTTTTTAAACATCGATAAAAGTACAACGAACTAAAAGAACTTTTATATTATTACTTGCTGCTACAGAACCCTTCATGGGTGAGTCCGACTAAGCACTTGGCCGTTTTTTAGGATAAAAAGATGAGTAACTTTTGGATTCTTTTTCTGAAGAAAAAACTAAAACTTAATTCTATAATAGCAAAGTATAGTCTATTTGTTTGCAGTTGGGAGCTAAGAAAAGTCATTAAATCTTAAAATGTTGTTAACAAGACCCTAAATCAGTAGCGCACGTACTTATTTATATCGATATTCAGAAATTTCTTTTAATCATCATTATTTTAATCTTCTTAGGTAAGGGATAAGTAGTCATAATACGATATTTAGAATATTTTCTTTTTCGATTTTAATGAGAATAATTGTGGTCGTTAGGGGTGTTAAGGGATTAAGGTAACCCTATGTGTATAATTGCAAAAATTATGCTTTAAAAAAACTTCGGTTCTACGGTCATGGGATCTATTCAGCTACCTTTTGTGACAATATTATCTAGGGTTTCTATTGTGTTTGGGTTAGTTATTCCCTAATTACAGGGTGGATTCTTTGAAAAATAACAACTATGACTTTGTTTCAATAGAAATGTATACTACTTTTAGTTATTTTTCATGAACCACCCTTGCTTGGGCTTTGAAGGATTTGCATTTATAATGAATTCACTGTGCTGCCAACTGCAAACAAATAGACTATAAGCATTAAAATTAATATTTTATTCATAATTTTTTCTGCACTGATGTGCCCTCGATCCTTATGAAAAAAGTCGTCCATTAAAATAAGACCTAAAAGAATATGTTCGTATTAAATTTAAAACGATTTTTCTCTATTAGTTAATCTGGTTTATTTAAAAATATTTTTACATAAATATTTTAAACTAACTGGAAATCTTTGCTACTACTTATCAACTGAAAACCCCCGAATACCTACATATTTTTATTTCCGTAGTACCTAATTGAACTGGATATTATCGTTTTTTGTTATCACCATACGTATCTGATGTTAGTCAGGACTTAATATTTATTTTAGTGGTATTTCTTTTATATTCCACTGAGTAATCAACTTAAAGTAGTATATTTAATTCCTAATTTGTATTTTACCGTCAAATTTAATTAAAATTTATAATAAGTAATAATTGATTATCAGTGTTAACTATTTTATTCTTGTTTTTAATTATTGGGTTATTAAGTCTTTAGAAATTAAATATTATCAATACATATAATAAAACTGTAACTGATCGCTGTCTGTAAATGGCAAATATATTTTAAAATAAATAATAGAGGGGCCTTTATATACGCAAGAGTAACCAAAACAATGTTTTTTATTTGTATCTTTGTCTGTATGGTTGTACATACTAATCTCAGAAACAGCTTGACCGATTTGGATGCAGATTTCTGCATATTGTGATAGGCTTTACTTATTATTTAGTGCTTTTTTATTTAAATTGGTTGTCACGGGTTAAAGTCTGCTCTAGTTATAATTAATTTCTTACCTTATAAATTCTCCATTACTAAGGGTTAAATCGAGTCAGGAACAAGTTGATTTTAGTTCGATTATAGATAATCGCCAACTATTGTTTATTATTCTGGCCATAAATCATTGCTAATAGTGCTAATATTGTTTTGAAAGTCTATTTATTAAATTCAGATGTTGTGTATTGTTTACTTTGAATTATCATTCGCTGACGTCTGTAAACGGTTGTCACTTCTCTTTCTGTTTGTATAACTCGTCGTATTGTTGTCCACAGCCAGGTGTTTCGTTATATTGTCATCTAGCATATAAGGATTGGATAAGAACGAGAAATTGAGTAATACTGAGATTTTTGGTGTTATCTTGATAAGTAATAAGATTTGTTGTTATCGAACGACTACCGTTTGTTTGTAAATTGTTGGCTGTCGACTCTTCGGGTATTGTCCTTACAGTGGTAGAGGCCATTTTCGAGTCTGTCAAATTTTATCGAAAGTGGGCGATTTCTCTTTCTTTCCGTTATCTGCTTTTGACCAACGTGGTTGTCGAAGACAAGAGAAGATTTTGGGTTTAAGTTTCAATCTCGGTACATCCGGGTCAATTAATTTTGGATTTTGAAATTAAACCTTTACTATCCATCCGAATCGTTAGGAAAATCGTATTTGGTTGTTAGTTGTGGATTTTGATTCGGAAGGAATTCTCGTGGAGGGATATTTTGTGAAATCTTCTGTGGTAAGTAACACGTCTTTTATTCATGTGGTTTGTTCAATCCTTATGGTTTTCTCTTTTCTTGTTTTATTTCCGACGAAACGTAGATAGATCACGAAACAGACAGTGAATTATGTGGTAAATTCAGTACCAGACAACGAATGGCGGTTAGAGTGGCAGAATTAATTCCCTAATAGTACAATTAGCAACGAGTATATTATTTCACCCGTTTACCAGCCAGGTGTGTCACGATTTTAAAGGAATTAAACCCTATTACAATAGGTGAGTTTTAATGTTATATTTTGTATGATTAATAACGCCATATGATCACAATTTTAGTTTAATATCTTGATTTTCCTTTAATTTTTTTTTGTGTAACGTATGTGTTTATTATTTTAAGAAGCTAGACTCCTTGCAGCTCCTTTGCGCTGTTATTAATTAATTTTATGTTAAACCTTAATTTAGTTTATTGTTATATGGTTAACAAATTATGAATTTATATCAATTTATATGAATCACGTAATATGTAGCAAATAAAACAGATCCCGCGTGTTTAGGTAATAGCACTACGCATACTGAAAAGAGAGTGGGAAGCGTGAGGGCTTGGAGTGCAGGAGGCGCTCGGACAATCCGATGTTTATTATGATATTATAGGCGATGGCAAAAAAATCAGGCAATAATATCATCTAAATTTTGACGCGAACGAAGTCAGGGTAAAAGCTAGTATTTTATACAGCTGGTCGTGGTAATATACGAGCGGATAGTCGTAGATCGAACCAGCGTTGCCAAATTGTTCAAATAAATTCACTTAGTTAACAGATGCCGTTATAATTTGAATGTGTTTTTAGCCAAATCTTGCACATATAATATCGTTCATTTTTATTCAATTAGTTTTCCACTGTCCACAGGTAACAACCATCGTCACGATGTATCTTACAAAAGTTTAAAAGAAGCACAATTTATTCTGGTTAAAGAAGCAAAAAACTTAATTTGTGAAAACCACTGATTTAGGTTTTTGATACATTTGCGCCTGTCGATATCTGCCATTTAAGAGGAAAACACGACCTGAGAGGTACAAAAAAGCATATTTTTGTAATTTTTTCTTTTTTATTAACATTTTAATTATTCTTGTATATATATGGTTAAAAACCCTTTTGTTGAATTTTCATTAAAAAAATATAGAAAATTAAGCCTGTGGTAGAGGGGACAACCAAGTCATCTATGCGGTAGGCTGGATAACTCTTTTAGTATATAAGTATATCTTGGATCTAAACAAAGGAATTTTTAAAACATTCATTTTGGAATTTTTCGTTGCAATCAAAGAATTCTTACTTCGCCTAAAATTACTCTTAAAAAAAGTAAAAATCCTTTGTCCAGAACCAAATATTTAGTATGTTAAAGAAGTACCTATGCGAGGTTTGAACAAAATCTGTCTACAGGTTTTTAAGAAATTTGAATTACTGACTTATAAATGTCTTGAGAAAAACGCGTTTTAATTAGAGATAATTAATTTTTTTAACTGACAGACAATCGTCGATTCCAGTCGCCTACCTGCAACACGAACGATACCAAATTGGTCTAGTTTAGTCCAGGGTTTGGTACACTTGACATGAAAACGGGAGTTCAGATAGTTTAAAAACACACCATGGGCGCACCGAGCGTAATGGCGAACAAGGGGACCAGACACTCAGACTCTCAATTGTCCGTAACTCGAAGAGTGTTTCATCAGATTACTTTAAATTATTTGACAAATTTTCTTATAAGTTGTAATCATAGAATTAAATAAAAAACACTTTTCCGATTTTTTTCACTATCTACGAGTAGGTATCCCTTCCTGGAGATATCAGAATCTTAGTTTAATTAGGTACCTTTCACTTTTGCGACACACGGGCTTTATATTTACAAAACTGTTTTTAAATTACGTAAGGTTGCAAAAAGTTTCGTTTTTCAAGCTGGTAAAGCTGTTGTTTCGAGTTAACGAAAATACGTCTGTTCGCGCCTTCCGTTTCATTCAATAGTCTACCGATTGTACAGAGGATGCTGTCATCTCTCGTCAAGTTCAAATTTAAGTGTATTTTGAATTTGTTTAATTCAGATGCGGTGTTTTCCAGGATTCGTCATCTACATGTCGATATAATTTGTTAATTAAAATATTAATATATTTATATATTATTTATTAGAATTACATAAAAGAAAACGAGATGTGCCACTCCAGGAATCATAGAGGAGGAGAAGCATAGCTTTTTTAACGTTCTGAAGTATCCTTGTGTAACAAAATTTCGAAAAAAATCTGTTTGTAAACAACTACGGAGACATCAAACTTCTTTTTTGAAGTTATACTTCTATTCGTGCGCCAGGCTCTGGAAATTTGTATGTGATTAAATCCGCAACATCATAACATTAAGTTACATAAGTAATGGCGTGAGTAGGAGAGAGACAGAGACACATATAGGTATATTGGTCGGTAAAAACAAAGATGAAATATTTACCACATGTTATTAGTAATCAGAGATCTTCGCAAAAGTAAATTGGTGAAGTAACAGACATTTCATCGCACTTTTGTCTTGCTAGGTATAACCATTTCTTTCGTATGTCTGATTTTCGAGGTACATCAATGAAAATTTTACTGATGTATTTCCACATCGAGGTACAACACACCAACGATATTTTTTTTGGTCCATGATGATTAAGAACTACAAAATACTTAATTTATTCAAGCATTGATCACTTGTTATATGGCTTGTAGTTTGTTTACCCCACATATAACGTCACGCGATCTGAATTGACATGAAGTGCTGTTTTCGCGGTAATTTTAAATAAATTATGTTTTTGAAGTTTTCAAGTACAAAGGATTTATTTAATTAAAATATTATTTTTTAGGGCTATATATATGAATAAAGATTATTTTTAAACACTATCTGAAAAGTTGTCCGGTTCCCTATTCCTTTGAATACCGTTTAAACATTCAGTACATTAAAGAAAGAGATATAAAAAAACAGTCTGAGCAAATATTTCAGTATCATGGTAACGTTTCACATTGTGTTTGACAGATTATTTTATTATTCTGTTACGTAAGTATATATATTAAGTTCAGTTTCTTTATTAATAATATTATCTAATAATAATATTCAGTAATGAGCATTGTATTGTAGTCTATAGTACTAGCCTTTTGGAATTTATCCTAACATTCATGTCTCCGAACGATAAAACCGTTGCTTTCTGTCTCTATTATTTCTCTCCGTCTTATTCGCACCGAAACGAGAGCTGTATTTCTCCTAAACGATATATTATATGTAGGTACATAATTCTAAAAGCTATAAGCCTAAATAGTTACTGTAGGCCAAAATTTGAGAAATCTCCGACCCCTGTTTCATCCATTAATATTGAATGTTCGTTGGAAACCCACTAGAGGGATGCTGACATAAATAGCAATAAATCAAGAATTCGCTCTCTGTCACATGTGCAAGCAATTTTAAGTTTACGGGGTGGCTAAAATATATTCTGAGAAAATCGAGATTTTAATATGAATATTTAACCAAGCTGGAGTAGGTATTTGTAGTAAAAATTATTTTGTTTTGTTAATTACAGTAAGTGTTACTTTATAGTATATTACTTTACGAGTGGAGTAAATTGCATATTACAGCTAGTGTGTTTGGCCCATAAGCGAGCTTGCGAGGGAATGGACTAAAGAAACGAGCTAAATATGCAATTTGGTCCTCGAGTAAAGTACTATGCTTTACACACGACTTACCAAATGGTTTTGTATAAAACTAAAAATAACAAACATAAAATCTAAATTTTGGCATAAGTTGTCAAAAATATTCGATTTCAATGAGAAGTTCTGTCTGAGAAATGTCAATTGTACAGCGCGATTCAGTGCATAATACAGGTTTCTATTTACTTACTCCACTAGTGCAGTAAATGAAAATATAACACAACTGCTCAATAATTTAACACTTACTGACAGAGATATAGGTTAAAAAATACGCAATTTAGTCGTGGGTAAATTTTTTTTAAAATCAGTGAGTGGAAGTTAATACATACTCCAGTTTGTTCTTTATACCATATCTATTCATATCGGTCAAATGTGTCATTTGTTTCTGGAATTGTTGCAACATTTTATCCTCTGCATCTACTATGCCCGGTTTCTGAGGGCTTCAGTTAAGTTTTCAATAGTTATCGATTCATTATAGTTATGGAGAAGATAAACTTCGTTTAACTGTCACTGCGTTTCTGAACACACAACTGGCTACTCAATAACTATTTAACCAATAAGTAGTTCGTACATTTACCACTAGGTGGAAATTTTCAAAGAAGCGACATAAATTTGACTTTATTTATTTTATTTTGTACTTATTACATGTTTTATTTGTGATAATAGTTTTTTTGAAGTTAAATAAGTTATCAAATACTTACAGATATGGATACTTTCTTTTGGGAAATCCCAAATAGTGATATAAAAAAAAGTAATAACAATAAATAAATTTTAAGTAGATATTATGTAACTAATCTCAGATCGTAAACAGCTATTTTACAATAGGCATTAAATTAAATCCTTAGCCTCGTTTCACACTTATACGGTTCGATTCGGTTCGGTGCGTATTCGATTCGTTTTCGGTAGCGCCTAAAACGAATGAAAACTCTTCACCTTCACACACATTCGGTTAGTATAAGGTTTGATTTCACGATCGAATCATCGAATACGCAGTACTGAATTTTTTACTCACTTTTCCCACAATGCTCACTATAGAGAAAAGACAAATTGCTGTCATGTTATTTCTCTATAGAAGAATCAAAAAACGAAAAAGGAATAATCAACTTCACTGGGTACACCCAATCCTCACCAAACGGGTGGAATTTGGTGCATTTTATACCCTTTTTCCGAAATTCTACTCAGACGATCAATATCAATGTCAAGTGAATCAGACATTGCCAAATGTAAATTACAAAATTTTAAATGAGAAAATGAAATAATATTTTCCCTTGCCAAAAACGTGACCGAACCGAAACTAAACCTTATGTGTGTAAACGACCAATTGCTTTTGTGAACTATGGACCCGAATGGAAACCGTACGAAACAGATTCGTGTCCAGGGGGTTTTCGGTTCTGTCAGTTATCTATTAGGTACCGAACACACACCGTATCACCGTTTCACACTTTTCCGGCGGCTACCGAAAACGAATCGAATACGCACCGAACCGAATCGAACCGTATAAGTGTGAAACGAGGCTAAAGGTATAACCATTTAACATTTATTAGTTTAAATAATTTTGGTTTTTCCCTTGAATACAGATGTTTGACGATGACTAGATCTATTTAGAAGTATCGGTAGGGATTATTAGGGTTTTTCCCATTTAAAGTAAATTCATCTGCAATTGTTGATACCGTCTTCTTCCCTAAACTGGAGGGGAAAAGAGTGCTTGAGTGGTACCTATTTGACATAGAGAAAAATAACCAGTCAGAAGATACTTCCGTTGATTTGATTGTTGTGTTGTTTGCTTTGAGTTGTTCCCGCGTGTGCTTTTTTCGTGTTAAGTTTTGAAGTGTTCTTTTTGGAACGAAGTTCCCTTTCGCGCGTTACGAACAGTTACGCTGACGCTAGGAGCTAGCCTAAAAAAATTCATACCAAAATTTATCACGACACTATGCACCGACAAACGCATGTTTCTCTCTCTCACAGACCAAAAAATAAATAACTCTCCCTCTCTCTCATAGATAGATATAATACAATGCATAGAAAAGTGTGACGTCAGCTATGGGAGGAGCTTACAAATCTTTCTATTTCTAAACAAAACACAAAACTACAAACAAAACATATTTGTATTGAAAATGCCATAAAAGATTTTTTCTACAACCGTGCGTAAAGTATTACCTTTACGCACGGTTTAAGGTTCGTAAAGTTTAACTTTTTTTCACTTGTGAAAAAAAAAGTTTTTTTTTCACTAGTGAAAAAAAGTAAAATAAGCACTGTTTTGTATAAGATTATGCAAACGTTTTTACGTGTGTTATTTAGCCGAGATTGTAAGGTGTTTACCTTCTACCCAGATGACTCGGGTTCAATTCCGGGTAAGGCAACTTTTTTTTTTATTATTTAATTGTGTAAATTTGTGTAAATATATTTAATTATTGCAGTTTAATACATACAAAACTAGATATTATATTCAGTAATTTTTAATTTGATTTTTAATATGACAGAAATATCAGTTCATAAATAAGGGTAAGTATTTTTATTTAAATGACTGATTGACATTTCAATTAATTTATAATTTAAGCATTTCGCGTTTCTACGTACCGGTATTATAAGGTGAGATTCATTTAGAAAATAAATATTTTGTTATCTAAAATATGTTTTAAATATATTTTTTTTTTCGCAGTAAAGCGTAAAAAAAAAATCAGGCCTATACTTGTATTTCTTGTAAAGAAATTCGGTTGTAGAAAAAATATTGTATGCAACTCGTGTGTAAATGTTCCTTTTTTGACTCATGTGATTGTCGCATTCGCCTGCGGCTCATGCGACAACATTCACATTCGTCAAAAAAGGTCACTTTATGCACTAGTTGCATAAATAACTATTTCTATTACTTGTAGTGGTTTCTAATCAAAAATCTTAACGTTTTCCGGACACTTTTCATACGACCTATTGTATCCAATTTGTGATAGTGAATAAACATTGAAAGTTAGTGTAAGTGTTTAAATTTTATATGCATTTTAGTGGAATTGAGGTTATGTTTTGTTTCAAAGTTTATAAATTTTATTATGGTAATCTTGTAAATAATTATGTATTCTTTAACTATTAAATAGTATTCTGTTGCAGTAAAAATGGTGATGTGTTTCGTCCCCAATTGCAAACATTATAGCGAGCAGAAAAACTGCAATTTTTTTACTTTTTTTTTCTATTTTGCTTTGAACAGTGTAGTAGTGTCGCGACTTTGTTAATACAGGTTTTTTGTAGATAATAAATGTTAAAATAATAGAAAATAAAAACAATAATGTATCCTGACAATGTTTCTGCACAAGTTCCGGATATTGTTGATAGAGTTAGGTAAGTAGAGATTTTATACAGACGATAATAAATGCTTATGTATATACAAACTCTCTGTTGTGTTTACAAATTACAATTCCTTCACTAATTAATCGAAAGGAACTTCGTTCCATCCGGGTGTCCTTTGACACCTCTCACTTTTTTTTTTATTTTTTATATTTTCACCGTGTTCTTTGTCTCTCTGCGGAATTTTGTAATCGAATTTAAACCTATTACCCGACTACCTAAAGCTCTGAAATTTTCAGGATAGCTAAGATCTGGATGACAATGCATGTTTCAAGTGTGTTTAGATATGTCAATGGTGTTTAGGCATATACATTAATTTCGAAATTTATACTGAATTGGTATGAAATATGATATAAATTGTGTATACATGTTATCATTTTGAAAGTTTTTAAATATGTCGTTCGTAGCCTAGTTGATTAAGCGTCGGATATGAATCAAGGTGACAGTTCTATTATGTTATCATAATGGGATCGACTACGCGAGAGAGAATTTTTTTTTTGTTTTACATGTGACAACAGTAATTATTATTTTAACTGTTAATAAAATAACTAATTTAGAAAATTTTTAAAAATTTTAGACTATACTGTGGACTATGCCGTAATCTATCTTGTAAAGCGCTACTTGCCAAGGGAGTAATAATTTAATAATAGTAATATGACTTATAAATCACCAAAAAAAACTTTCTACTATAAAAAGTTCTTTAATAAATTGTGATTATTTCATTATGAATCCAATCCTTTGTTTTGTTGCAATTGACCATTGTTTACAAATTTAAATAATTTGTAATAAATAATGTGTTCAAATTAAAAACTCCTGAAGACAGCAATCAAAGATTTGATAATTTATTTGTTTATTAATACAGTTCGTGAATACTGATGTAGTTTTATATTGAATAGGTCTTAGAATTTTTCCTTTAGTATTTTGGAATAAATAAATCCTTTGTTCTGGTTTTAATTGGTATGACTCATTAATTTTGTACAAAATTTCTATACACATAGGAATAAATAAGCTTCAATTTTTACCACTAAGTAAAAGGCTGGAAGGATCGGGATGAAATTTGGTACAGGGGACAGGGGTAGATTATGGTCTGGAACTAGATAAACGGAATATATCTATATTTATCCTAGTTTTATTATAAGCAAATCATTACAGTTGTTATTGAATCTTGATCTTGAATCGCGCCAAAACGGCTGAACGGTGTAGGATGAAAATTGAAATAAGGATAGATGGTAGTTGGGAATAGCACATAAGCTACTTTTCATCCCACGGGAACAGAATAAATATAGTTTAAAAAAACTAAAAAACACGCTTTTATAAAGCATGTTTCTGAAAAACATCGAACTAAAAAGTTAAAAATAATTTTTAAAATAAAATTAAAACAAAAATAAATGAAAAATACTAGTATTATTGTGAAAAAAGCGTGGGCGATTGACATTCTCTCTCTCTCTCTCTCTCTCTCACTCATAGATGACTCATAGATGACTCATAGATGACTTATAGATGACTCATAGATGACATGGCTCATAGATGACTCATAGATGACTCATAGATGACTCAGAGATGACTCATAGATGACTCATAGATGACTCATAGATGACTTATAGATGACTCATAGATGACTCATAGATGACATGGCTCATAGATGACTCACAGATGACTCAGAGATAACTCACAGATGACTCATAGATGACTCAGAGATGACTCACAGATGACTCAGAGATGACTCAGAGATGACTCACAGATGACTCAGAGATGACTCAGAGATGACTCATAGATGACTCAGAGATAACTCAGAGATGACTCAGAGATGACTCAGAGATGACTCAGAGATGACTGTCAAATATTTTAATTTTAAAATTTTGTATTAAATTGTTAATTCCTGTTTTAAATTAAATTGAAATAAAAAGTAATTCTAGGTAGAATATACAATACCTCTGGTATTGTATAAATGGACACTTTTGTTAAAAGAAACGAACTGTTGAAAATAATGGATTTTTTTTTTCTATTTTGCTTTGAACAGTGTAGTACTGTCGCGACTTTGTTAAATTTATACAGGTTTTTTGTAGATAATAAATATTAAAATAATAAAAAATAAAAACAATAATGTATCCTGACAGTGTTTCTGCACATGTTCCGGATATTGCTGATAGGGTTAGGTAAGTAGAGATTTTATACAGACGATGATAAATGCTTATGTATGTACAAACTCTCTGTTGTGTTTACAAATTACAATTCCTTCACTAATTAATCGAAAGGAACTTCGTTCCATCCGGGTGTCCCTTGACACATCTCACTTTTTATTTCATTTAATATGGAATCAGAAAAACGCTGTAAGAATTTCACTGAACGTGAAAAGATGCTGTTGATAGAAGTAGCGAAAGAATTTGTCGCAATAATCGACTATAAAAAAACCGACGGTTCTTCTGTTGAGGCTAAAAAACAAGCATGGATGGCACTAATCGACAAATATAATGCTGGGTCGGAAACTGGCATCAGAAGTGAAAAACAATTACATGCTTTATACGATAATTTAAAGAAAAAAGCTAGAAGAAATTTAAGTGATGATAAGGTAAGTTGCAGTTTGTAATGTGTTAAAAGCTTCTTTATTTTAATAAAATACCACGCGTCTTGACTCGCAAGAATCTCATTCTCATGAGCAGAGGTGAAAATAAATACCTCGCAGGAATGAGTTGTGATACACAGTGCTGTCATGAGCCGATCCATGCCATCGAGCATCAATGTCACGGATATATAATTTTGCATCACAAACGACTTGTACATTAATAGAAAAAAACCTTTTCTGTTCCTAAACAATTCTGCTTGTTCACCACCAGGCGACTGAATAGGTATGTGTGATCCATCTACACAACCAATAACATTTGGAAATCCAGCTATATTGTAAAATTGCTCCTTAACCTTTCTCAACTCTTCCACATTGGGCATTTTGATATAGCTCCTAGCTAATTTTGCTATTTCTTTACTCACTTTATACACTACTCTTGACACGGTACTTTTATGTACGTTTATGTCATCACCAATTAAAACTTGGAACGTACCTGTGGCATAAAATCGTAATGCGATAAAGATTTGTTCCAAAACAGACAATGTGTATTTGCGGTGCGAAATAGGCACTAAAGTAGGGCTGATGATTTCAGTGACATGTATCACAGTGTTCTTGTTAAACCGATATCTTAACGTGAACTCTTCATCACTAAACATTTCGAAAGGGTTTCTCCTTTGTCTTAAGTTTCTAGATAAATAAACTCCATTACTTCTGTATCCGACTCTGACGAACTGCTTGTATTAATTATACCACTATTCATTGTTTTTTCGAGTTAAATTTAGCTGTAACGCAACGTTAAAATTCACCACTTAATAATAATAACCTAAAAATCGTATGAAATGACCACGTCAAAAACGTCAAATAAAGTTATGGAATCGATAAACTGCACAAAATGGTCAGTTAAGTTTACCTTAGTTTAAACGGAGTTTAACTGACGCGACCATTTTTATTTAATGAAGTTAAAATTTTATTAACGTATATTTCTAGATAAAATTAAATTTTTTTAATTTCTTACCTTATTTGTATAAACTTTTGGGATATTTAATCAATTAAGATTTTAAAGGCAATAAAGAGTATGACGTCATTTAACATTACAGTTCTACCGATAAGAATTATTTATAGTTTTAGAATAAGTTGAAATAATTGTTAAAATACTTATTTTATTGTTTTACGTACAACCTAAACAGTAACTGATAACTTTTAAGGACAACAAATACTTAAAAAGTACAAAAGTGCTAAAAGATAACAAACTTTAACAAAGTTTTTAAGTCTTTTTATTGCAAATAAACATAATATGTAAAGAAAAAACGTTTGCTGCAATTTATTATGTTTTGAATTTTTTGTTCAGTAGTAAAATCTTGATTCTCAGGTAATCTTATTTTGACTAAAAATTCAAAAAAAATGTTAGATTAAAAGGTGGGAAGAGGGAAAGATTTATTGCTCTGATTGAACAAGGAATACCCTAAAGAGAAGTAGCAGAGGTAATAGGCGTTAGGGTAATCACAATTAAGTTAATACATAAAAAAATGCTCTCTAACTCCCTTAGAATCCGCAATTGCTCCAATAATTAATTAATCAATCAATTAATTATTTCGAATTGAAATTACGGAATTTTTTTTTATGTATCTCAACAAATTTTAAATTTTTTTTTACAAAAATTGCTCCCTTAATTTTTTTTTATATTAAGGATGTCCTCGTAGGTATAGACCTAAATACAAATGTACCGAGAACATCTATTGGGGCAGAAGAGGTAATTTATTAATTTGGGATTTAAAGGCCTGTAAGTTAGGACGAGTGGGGAAGACGTGGGGAAGTAAGCAGTTCCACAATCTGGAGACCCTGGGGATGAAGGAACGATCGAATCGATCCGTTCTCGATGTCCAGCATTAAACAGTATAAGGGTGCATGGAGTTGGCACGTCGCGTTGCTCTGGTTGGTCTGGCAAGTGGAGGCATTATAGAGCGGAGTTCTTCTGAGCAAAATCCGTTTATGTATCGGTAAAACAAGGAAAGATCAGCCACTGCTCTTCGGTGGGATAATGGGGCTAGGTTTTTGGTGATACTGGTGTCGTTTATTAGTCGAACTGCCCTTCTCTGTATTGCATCCAGAACTCCGAGCCTTGACAGAGCCGCCGAACCCCATACATGCGAGCAGTATTCAAGATTAGGCCGTATTTGGGCTTTGTAAAGAGTAGCCAAGTTGGATGGAGAAAAATATTTCCGTGCTCTAAACAGAAAGCCTAATTTCTTTCCTGCTGCAGTTGCTATGGATGCAATATGTTCGTTCCAGAGTAAGTCCTGGGAGATCGCTTTACCAACCAGCGTAATGGAGTCGCCCGCTACCAGTGTCTGATCGTTGATTGTAATAGATGAGTCGCATGTTTGCCTCTTGTTGGATAGGTAACATGTCTTTGTCTTGGAAGCGTTGAAATTAACAAGATTCTTTCTTCTCCACTCGTCTACAATTCTCAAATCTTGATTGAGAGAAGCGGTTGTGGATCTTCTGTCCTCTTCCAGAATATCTAGAGGTATGGGACGGTTGTACGCTTTGCTACAGTGTAGGTTTCTATCATCTGCAAAACCATGTATCGGGTTATTAGTGGCTTCTAGTAGATCATTAATATGTAATAAGAATAGAGTAGGAGCTAGAGCCGATCCTTGGGGAACTCCAGCGTTGATATTGTAAAGGTTGGAAGAATGTCCATCTACAGCAACTTGGATGTGCCTGTTGGAGAGAAAGTTGGATATCCATCTGCAAAGGTTTTGCGAGAGTCCGTATGAAGGCAGTTTGTTCAAAAGAGCTGCATGCCACACTTGATTAAATGCTTTTGAGATGTTTGGTGATACTATTTGAGTCTCCCCATAGCGGTGGATGGCATCACTCCAGACATGAGTTACATATGCTAGTATTTGTTGGCGAAAACCATATTGCCTGTCACTTAAAAGGTTGTTTGTCTCAAGGTAGCTCAGGATCTCGTGATTGACGTATTTCTCCATAGTTTTGCTAATAACAGATAGAAGAGCTATGGGTCTGTAGTTAGAAGGCTGGGTTTTAGAGCCTTTCTTGGGGACTGGTTGTACTCGAGCAGTTTTCCAGGACTCTCTTAGAATCCGCAAACGCTCCAGTAATTGGTCAATTTTTTAATTAATTATCAAATTAAACTTTTTTTCTCATCAAAAAATTGCTCCCTAAATGCTCTCTTAGAATCTTCAATTGCTCCAGTAATTAATTAATCTTTTAATTAATTATTTGGAATTGAAATTACGGAATTTATTATTCTGTATCTCAACTAATTACAGTTTTTTTAAATGTTTTTTATCAATAAATTGCTCCCTAAATGCTCTCTCACAATCCGTAATTGCTAAGGCAAGTAGTTAATTTTTTAATTACTTGCTATTAAAATTACGGAATTTATTTTTTCTGTTATTTTAACAAATTTTATTTTTTTGAAATTTATTTAAATTGCTTCCAATTAGATCTTTTAATATTCATTAAGTTTTATTCAAAAATATTTATTTTTTAATTATGCCTAATTAATCAAAATTATTAATTAGAATTTAAACTGCTTCTGTAATTTTTTTTTCTTTGTACTAGGCCGAAAGTACGTCGTTCCTGCTTCTATATTACGGCAGAAAGCCTAATTTTTATGCCGCGATAATGTCGCACAGACAGCGAGCCGAAAGTAATTATTCGTGCACTGATGTCACTGTCACTGTCACTGCAAATGTCGGGGCAGGAATCAATAGCTTTTAACACAGAAAGCAATTTCCTTTCTACTTTCGGCCTAGTACAAAGAAAAATAGTATACACTACATGGGCAGAAAGTTTGAGAGCCCTGCACTGCGCGCCATGATGCCCACGGCCTCGCCTCGGGCATAATGGCGCGCAGTGCAGGAATCTCAAACTTTCTGCGCTTGTAGTGTAATATATTATTAATTCATCCCCCGTATACCTATTCCTCAAAGCCATCTACCAGTAATATTTAGAATCCGCATCGAGATCTGAATAAATTCCGTAATTTTACTTGCAAATAATTAATTAAAAAAATAATTAATTACTGGAGCAATTGCGGATTCTAATGGGAGCACCTTTTGTATAGCTACCAAATATATATAGTAATATCCGTTATTTAGATCATTTCTATTTACTATAGGATTTTTCTTCAGAGACACGTTCTCTCAGTAGATAGTAACGATCTATGTGATCGTTTTGTATAAAGAATAATTTCACCAGATGATTGTTACCTTGCCTATATCGGTGAGAATTACTTAGTTTAATAGTTGTAGTTCAAAAATGTGCCGTGAGCGGTGTTATAGTAGTATCAGTAGTTAGTAGTTAGTATGTCAAATAATCTGGTTTCTTTATGTTAAACCTCTTCGAAATACAAGTAAGTCGATATTAATAATGTTTCCTTTGATTATTTTATTTATTGTCTAAAAAAGGGGTGATATTTATTTTATTGATACTAACCTTTACAAGTATTTTCAATTTAGCCAGACATCGCTTCGGGCATCATGGCGCGCAGTGCAGGAATCTCAAACTTTCTGCCCTTGTAGTGTAATATACTATTAATTCACCCCCCGTATACCTACTCCTCAAAGCCATCTACCAGTAATATTTAGAATCCGCATCGAGATCTGAATAAATTCCGTAATTTTACTTGCAAATAATTAATTAAAAAAATAATTAATTACTGGAGCAATTGCGGATTCTAATGGGAGTAATTATTTGATGTATTAATTAAAAAAATCTATTACTATTCCACGCTAACTTAATTTCGATGTTATAGTGTATCGAAAACATACGCAACGATCTTGGAACAGGAAAAGAGTCGCTAATAAACAATCCGTAATATGACATTTCTCCTTAACAACATATTTATTCAATACAGAAATTAACATTCCCGCTCAGGCGGACACCCTAGTCTAGTGCGAATTCGGGTAGCTATAAGGGGTAAAAGTTGCCATTTTTTTCGAAATCCCGACGGGCGGACACATGAGTGTATACAAAGGAGGTGGCGAACAAGGGTACAGAGTGTCAAAATTTGGGCAAATTCGGGTTCTCAGAGCACAAGGAAGAGTGAGGAGCTATACTGGGCTGCCAGATTTGTACCAAGATAGCAAGGAAGAACTGTAAGGTATTATGCTAGTACCCAAAACTCAGTTACCACTTCAACGAAATTGAAACAATCAGAGGTATGTTTTGGAGAGCTGTAATTGAGGGTAATCTTATGCACCTCTCCATAAAAGCAGAGTGCGTAGAGAATGTCCTGAAACGGAACATGTTACAGTTCTAGACGCAAATAGAAGCTTGCATAAGGTAGAAAGAAATATGGACTATTAAAATTACAAATTTTCTTATTGATTGTGCTTTTTATCCATTAAATATTTAAATCTCGTTTCGTTTAAGAAATAAAAAACTACCGTTGTAGTGAATTTGTCAAATGTTTTTTTATTGCTACGTGAATGATTTTCCTTTAGTAATGACTGAGTTGTATTCATAAATAATAACTCCAAAATTATGGAACAGAAAATGTTTCTATAGAAGGTCGGTTGTGTGTATTTAACAAAATATAACGAAAAATAAATAAATAAATAGGTATTAGAACTCAGTAGTTCGCAGACTGTCAACCAGAAAGCAACTTCTGAAGATGCCAACCGCTCGTGTTGGCGAAACGTCAAGTCAACATGACAATCGACGCCGGCCTAACAGCCCAAAAACCATTGATACATTAATTTGTGGAGTTTGTATTTTGGCGCCTTTAATTAAATGTTTGGGGGAGACTGGTAATAATCTTAAAAGGTAACACACTAGTTAGTGAGCTCGCTAGGGAAATAACGCCCTTTAGGACATTTCTACGTTACAAGATTTCTGGAAATGTAATTCGGCCTTTAGTTATTGGTTGCTAGTTTTAGTTATAACTTTTTTGTATAGCTAGGTTTTGTTAAGTTTTTGTTTTAAAAATGTTTTGTATTTATGGATTTTTATGTATGGATTTAGATTTTCAAGAATTGTAATTGGACAAATGTGATTAAACAAATTTATTTGAATTGAATTTTAAAAGATTAAAAAAGAATATAATTTATAAATAAAATAGTATACTTAAAAGTAAAAGAAAAAGCATATCATTTAAAAAAAAATAGGGAAAACAATTAGGTACATTGAAGATATTAAAATATACACGGAATCCAAAGATAGCCAATAGAGCAACAGAAAAAAGGAGCCAACAGTACAGAGAGGAGCAGAAAGAAAAGAAAAAAAAAAGAAACTTTTTTTGTAATAGCAATAAATTCAAAAGTGTTAGAATCCACAACCCAGTAATTGTCTTGATTAGAAGGAGTTAGAGCGGAGAAAGTCCGTATTAATATATTTTAATTATTTTTTATTATTATTAGAATAACATGCAAATTTTGTAAAAATATTATACAAATAAAAATTTATCACACGAAGTCCTGCTGTTTTTATCAATATTTTAACCAATACTTATTTTAACATTCTCATAAAACCCATAATAATAGTTATTTAAGCAACTTGTAACGTAAAAATACCCTTGGCTAGCTCCAGAGGGTCGTGACTTTCCTGCTGTGTTTTTGCCTAATTTTCCCCAAACAAGTTTTAAAAGGGCGCCAAGTACAGAGATACAAATAAAATACTTTGATCAGTTTAAAATGGTTTATTTTTAAAAATTCTGATTAGTAATTTTGACAGTTAACGAAAATTAATTAATTCTCTAATCTTTGTTTTTTATTGGTGGCTTGAAAACGGAGTATCTTAAGCACGTGCTGTAGAAGGTTGATTTCCAATGGAAGACTTCTAGCTGAATTTTCCAAGCTTCTACGCAGTGGACTTAGAAAACAGCAACGGGAAGGAATTTCCTTTCGGCTTTTCTAATCGGGAAATCAGAACAGCAACGGACTAACTCCGATGAAACCTCTCGTCGAAATCTTAATTTAGTTCTTTGCAAACCAATAACAGGGCCCTTCTTCTAGTTGGCAATAACCCAGAGACAGAAGGGCAAAGCTGGTCGGAAACTCTGAATTTCTTAAAAATTCAACATTAAAATGAACGAAATATAATCAAAAATTAACTACGAAATCTCGACTCTCCTTCCACTTTGCAGTCTACCACTTGTTACAACGCCAAAACAATAGATAATTTAAAAATATTTATAGTCCAGGAGAATTGTTCGAAAATTAACAATACAATCGTTACAAACTAGTTAATTAATATAGAAGTTCAATAATCGAAATATTTTAATGCGCGAGCGATTGCGAGCGCATTAATGTTTGAGATTATTAAACTTCCTATTAATTTACGAGTTGGTTACAAAATTTTTCCGTCGACTTATTTAAAAATAAAATAGCTTATAAATAAATATTAAATAAATTTATGTACTTGTTCTTTGTTAAAAAATTTTGATTTTTTTGAAACATATCCAGTTTTCTTCTTTTTAATAAACATAATTAGTTTATTATATTTACTGATATCGACATTTGTATTAATATTAAAAGTTGTTCTTAGCATCGAATATTTTGCCCTTTTTCAGCAAGGTATGAGAAATGTGCTAGTGATCACCTACTGATTCTGAATAATGAGTAATATCTTTTGTATTACACCATAAAATAAACTCTGCCCATGTTTTATTATATAAAGATTTGCTTTGATCAGGCAATAAATTTAATGAAGTTTCAAATAAAATGGCATGATAAAAAAAACGCGACTGATCAAAAATGTTGACATTGACAGATCTCAACATTAATAGCCTGTTAACGCTCTTGTTCGTTAATACATAGTTAATACGACTTATTAATGATCAATTTTAGACAATAGTTAGTACATTAACATTGTTATTAATGTAAAGTCGACGGAAAAATAAATTATATGTATTTTATATTCCTTGTAAAACCGACGCGACATTACGTAGGTAACGTTAAAATTATGCTAAAAGAGTTACTTTCATTTTTTGTACGTAAATATTTGAATGGACTTCCACATTTACCGCAAATTATTACTCATCTAGTGCACAACCAGTTGTCAAGGTTTTCAAGCTTTAAAAAAAAGTAACTGCACTCTTCCAAGTTCCTTTTGTAAATTAATTATCCCTACATGATGATGAAATACTCATGAAAAATTGTATGGTTACGTGATAAGTTTAACGTTAACCGACTTTAGAACGTGTCTTAATTTACAGTAAAGTTTATGTTATTTATAGTAAAAAATATATAATCAGTGCCAAGATTATCCATAAAAATAAAATTAGGGCTTACAGAATAATTGTGCACATAAATTCAATGTGATAATAAGGTTGGTTTATTCGTGTTTCGGGCGTCGCGTTTTGTGCGAGATCATAAAACCCTCTCGTTTCGAGCGTACACCTTAGATGCAATAAAAGGTATTTGCAACACCTTCTCGTTTCGTGCGCTTTAAACTGATCATAATTAGATGAATAATTACGTCGGATAGAGATCCTACCCTAATTAAGAAGAAGAAAAAGATGATAATCATCCAAAAAAATACTAGGAAAAATATTACATAGGTAGGTACTACTATTTACTCAAATTTAATTATATACATTAGTTTTCTTAAAGTTTCGCCTAAGCTCACTTCAGTTTGCACAAAATCGTCAACAGTCATATTTATACGATAGTCTAAGTCACAGTACTTTTTTGCACGCTTTGGAGTGTTCATATTCAGCTCAGTTTGTTTCACAACAATATCGTAGTACTGTATTTCGTCACTAAGTATTTTAAGTAGTTCATAAATATTTGGATGCGCTTTTCCAACACGGTTATTCAGTCGATGATGCCATCCTTCTACCGAATTTGTAGTGCGGTGTCGCTCCTTGTAACACACCCATATGAAATCACCTTCCTCAAGCCATTGCTCCACAAAATAATCACTGAACTTTACCAGCGCATCTTCCTGTGGGGAGTTTTCCATAATAAGAAGCCATGCTTCAGGAATGTACTCTTTTGGTAAATGTGCCAGTGCTGCACACATACGAACATGTTCCCTGATTGTTGAATTTTCTTTGTAACTTGTAACCAAACCCAACTCTTGCACTTTTCGCCACAGGCATTGGTTGAAGTGAAAGTTGCACCCTTTGATTTTCACTTCCAAAAAAGTTTGCTTCAGAGCGTTTATCGCTGCTCTTTCAAAGTCAATATGGACTTTTTCTGGCTTAAATTTCGAACTTTTTTCCAACAGTGTAAAAAGTCTTCTATATGTGGCTTCCTTTCTGTCTGGTAAAAGTGCATAGATGGCTGGAACAATCCTTGTACTAACATCACTGCTTCCCAAATCCACGTGTATTGTATACAATTGGTCGAACAGGGAACAACAGCTTTTAAATGTCCCATCCATAAAGAATTCTGAGCCTTGGGATAGAAGTCCCCTATCACTGCTAAAAACCAATATCCGATCTTCCTGGCCGTCTATGAGCACAAGGTGTTGCATTGGCTCTGGAATTATGATTTCTTCTCGCTTCTTTGGTAAACATTTAACTCCCAAAGTTTTTTGTCTGGCTATGTAAAATCTGTCTTTTACGCTTGTAAGTGTTGGTACTTCTACTACAAAGTCAAGTCCAGCGTCCTTAACTTGCATTAGCTCTTCGCGGTAGATTTTAGGAATTGGTAGCAACTCCTCGCGTGCACGCTTTTTTGCCTTATGAAGACATAAGTCCACATCATTTTTAGCTTCGTTCGGGACACATGTATGATTTTTCTCTTGAAGAACTTTAAAATTATTTGTTGTCAAAAGGGCCCCTGGACATGACCGGTTCGTACAGATCCGGAATATAAAATAGCCGGTTTGCCTCTTTTAGTATCAATCACTTTAACTTCCATTATGGCGATTTAAAAAATTTGCACTGACGACGTGTATAACAGAAAAGCTTTTACAAAACTAAGGAATATAAAGATATTGTCACCCTTAAATAAAAAAAAATTCCTCCGGAATAATTTAGAAACGTTATCAGCGGCTTAGAGATTAACAATCGATAATTTATGCAAAACACATTAGGGGGTAATTTGTAAAATCCAATATCGAGTAGGTATTATACCTGGCCTATAGTCGAAAATAAAGCAAGTAAATAGCTTATCTGTAAACAAGTAATAAGTGAATAGAATTTCTTGGATTTTACAAATTACCCCCTAATGTGTTTTGAATAAATTATCGATTGTTATTCTCTAAGCCGCTGATAACGTTTCTAAATTATTTCGGAGGCCAATATAAATACCCACCTGCTATTTTGACCCTAATTATGGTAAATACCTACCTAATTACCCACCTTAATCGGATTATTTTGTGTACGCACGAAACGAGAGGAATAAATTCCATAATTTTTAATGCGCCCGAAACGAGAGGGTTACAGGTAGTTTTTAATCTCCGTACGAAACGCGTCGCCCGAAACAAGAAATCACCATAAGGTTATACCCACTGTTATATTTAGGTTTTGTAATTGTACGTAAATATTTTAAGTTACCGCCATAATTATCAAAAATTATTATTCTAGTACATCAAAGAGTTTCCAAGCTCTGATACAAAAAAAAACTAAGGTCTCCCAAATTCATTTTGCAAATTATTACGTATCAATATGGAGGGTAGAGGTAAGGAGAACTGTCTCCGTGTATTGAATGTGTCCGTCAAAATGTGGTAAATAAGGGTGGCGCTACGATCGTAGTAGGGTAAATTTTAAAAAAAGCGCCATAATTTCTTAGAGTAGGATAGATAAATAAACAAGGAAAGACACATTTCCGCTTTATTATGACACCATTTTTAAAATAATCATAAGATAATCATAAAGTATAAAACGAATTTAAAATACACTAAACTGAATTCGCTGACCACGTTTTTTTATAGCACTTATATAATTTGTGACTTATATTACGAAATCATACGACATTTCAATCAATTTGTCAAAAACTGCTACATTCATTCTGTACCCTACATCTACTTTAGCGCCATTGTAGTGGCATGTTTGAGAAGTGTTATGTTCCTCTAAAAAGTGGACACATTTTTAATCATTTCCCATTTAAGATCGTTCTCCTTACCTTTACCCTCCATACGTATCAAGTTTAACGCTAACTGTCTTTAAGTCATTTTTAAAAGTATACAAACAAGAATATATATATACCAACTAAGCTATGAATGCTTAGCCATCAAAACGTATATCAGTCGTTAAATTCAACTCATGTCACATGTGACACTTACTCACTTTCTCCTTAAGCACATATAGGTAGCATGACGTTAATGAGAAAGAGATTTTGTCAAATCGACAATTGAAACATCAAACTGTAAGTCATAGCTTAGTTGTTAGAGCGTTAGCGTGTAGAGCTAAAGGTTGCAGGTTTGCTGGATGCGACATTTATGTCGAAAAGAATACTTACTTAAATTTCTCTTTAAAAATATATATAACCTTAATGAGAGGGAAATTATTTGCTAAACCAAAAATTAAAGCATTAAACTCCAGGTCAATTTTTGCCCTTTTTAACGGTTAGAGGAGAAGAACCAAACGTTATGAGATATCACTCGTTGGTTTTTGTACGACGGTCTGTATTCTTCAAAAAAGTCAAACCCTCGAGAATGAAATATAGAGAACAGAATTTTAAATGTTGCTTCAGAAGAAATCCCCGACATAAACAGTGCCGAAATCGAGAAGGCTCTGTGTCAACTTAAGAACGGTCCTGCTCCTGGCAAAGACAAAATCGCAATCAAAATGTTAAAAATGGGGGTGTGACAGCAATAAAAGCCATAAAAATATTATTAAACAAATGTCTTTACAACGGGTCTATTCCAAAACATGGCAAAATGCTCAAAAAATCCTACTCCACGAAAAGGGAGATAAACTAAATCTAAGTAACTACCGTCCAATAAGTGTATTCAAATTGTTGAACAAAATTCATATCAACCGACTGACGACCAAACTCGACAAATATCAATCGTGTGAACAGGCAGGATTTCGCAAGGAATGTAGCACCATTGAACACCTACAATCGGTTCGTACACTAATAGAAAAATGTACTGAGTACAACGTACCCCCTGACCTAGCCTTTATTGAGTTCAACAAAGCTTTCGACTGGGGTGAACTTTGGGCAATATTCGAAGGCCTGAATAATGCTAGGATAGACTCTAGATACACCGATCTGTTAAAAGAGATATATAGGGAAGCTACTGTATCAGTCAAAAGGTAGTCCGACAAGGCGACACAATTCCCCCAAAGTTATTTACCCTTCATAAGTTTGAATTGGGAGCAGAAAGGTTTGTGTTTGGATGGAGTGTATTTTAACAACTTACGGTTTGATGATGACATAATTCTAATCAGCAGTACAAAAGAACAACTTGTAGAAATGCTAACAGAATTGAAAAGGGAGTCGGTAAGAATTGGGCTAGAAATAAACATCGGCAAAACCAAAATTATGACTCCCGAACCAGGCGGTATACTTTTAGATGGACAACAAGTAGAAGAAGTCAATGATTATAATATATACTTAGGCCACACCATAACAAAAGGTAAAGAAAATAAAACATCCGAAATAACTAGAGGAACCCGATTTAGATGGGCAGCCGTAGGAAAGTTAAACAATACGCTCAAAAATCCCAAGATCCCCATCAACCTAAAAATAGAGAGTCTTCAACGCATGTATTCTTCCAGTTATGACTTAATATTGTAAAAAAACCGTGACCATCACCGTTAACAGTGCCAACAAATTAAGAGTTACTCAAAGAGCAATTGAGAGAAGTATGCTGGGAGTAAGCAAAAGAGAACATACCTATTAAAAAAGAAAGAAGAAGACAAAAGGTGGATGATGCCATAGAATATATTACTCGTCAGAAATGAAATTGGCTGGGACATTTGACAAGACAGGGAAACAAAAGATGGACAAAACGAATTCTGCAATGGAGACCTAGAGAAACCGAATAGAATTGAAACGACAAGGGGAGACCTATGTCCAGGAGTGGATGCAAGAAGGTTGTTAAAGAAGGATGTAGAACATATAGGTAACAGATTTTAGAATAGGTTACTTGGCAAATGGTACAATATGCACATGAACTGTGAGTGTTTACGCAAGAAGGTGTACTTGCGGATGACAACCGTTTTAATTGCCAAATTCTAGGACCTAAGATGTACACAAAAAATAAATCATTCAACCAATTGTGGGTTGCTTCGCGACCGTTGGCGTCTGGCGACCATTGGCGCTTATTCTGTTTTGGAAAACATCATTGAGCAAGCCAATTGTTGAAAGCGTAAATTTTTGAATAGTGGATCATTTTTCCTACTTTATTGACAAATCAATCTGGCAACGGGACGTTTTTATGGAAAATGTGCTTCACTGCAAATATTAGGTACAAGTGCAGTAACTTACACTTCACATCGAAAGGTAATATATTTTGTATTCCATTTTATGACCAACTCTTCAAGTAAATAATTACCGTAAATTTTAATGAATTTCTACACACAACTAAATTTTCGTTTTTTTATCGAATTATCAACAATGACACACATTAGTTCACATCTATGTATGAGTTTACAGCCTTTTGCTGCAAAGCACATGAGATACTTAGTTCATATTTAACATAAACGAAGGTTTGTTTCCAATACAAAACTTACGTCTGTTCTGTATGGCAGTCTGCCACAAACGCGCCAGAAGTTTTTTCAAAAATTTAAAAACAACGAGTGCAATAATTGATCTATAGTGAAAATAGTGCTGGCGCCAAAGATTTACTTAAATTGAAGAAAAATGTGATAAAAACAATTTTAGAAAAATATCTTCACCAAGCTTCAATAATATTTTCTAATGAAATGAAAATCATGAAAACTTATAAAAATTATAAAATTAACAAACAAAAACCTATCATTTCAAAAAATGAAAAGTTACCAAATTAAAAAAATGGTTAAAGAGTCTTTGAAGTCACTGCGGGCGGTCTATAAATGAGACCCTTTTATCGACCGTCGGCCCTTGATCCAGCATAGGTATGGTTGTATGCACTCATAATTTTACAATCTATTGTTTAAATTTAAAAAATATACCTATGTGATTATCTTTAGGTTTCTGATATTTATTTAGTTTATTTATTTATTTATTTATGAGCAACCAGATGCTGGATCGATGGTCGAGAAAAGGGTCTCAGTTATAGACCGCCCGCTGTTCCTAGGTAAGGGGTGACTTCAAAGACTATTTAACCAAAAAAATATATAATTTTATCACAAAAATATAAAAAATAGAAAGTATATCAAAAATAAAAAATATATAAAACTTTGAAAATTGACCTGAAGCGCCAAAAAATTAAACAGTAAATAAAATTAATAATACATACTTTAAAAAAAACAGGAAATTAAAAAAAAAATACTTTGTAACATCATTTTTATATATGTAACAATAAAATGATTATCAAAATCCTTGAATTAAATTTAATAACAATAATAAAAATTTAATAAAATTAATAACTTATTTTCAATACACAAAAAACTCAACATTTTTAAAATATCCACTAAAATAAATACCTAGATGAATCATTCAATGAAATTATTCATATAATTACTTATTTTTTTGGGAATATAGTGCTGGGATATTAAAATTGAATAAACATCAAGATTTTGAAATAAAATTTACCAATATTTCGCAAAATAAACAAATTTCAGTTTAAAAATAAACACACACACATGCTTTTTGACTACCTGACCTACAACTACAGTAAAAATATGAATGAAAACATAACTTACCTCTAATAGGAAAAGGTTTTGTTTGCACAGTTTCAGTATTAGGAGGCAATAACCTTTTGGTTTCCGGAGACATAACACTCGGACATGATTTTACTTCACTAATCTTGCAATTATAATTTTTGCAATGACCGGAACCGATTCTTGAACTATTTCTAACTCGTAAAGAGCCGCTAAGAACGTCCAAACCACTGCTCATGTCCTCAAAATCAATCAATTCACCACGTACGAAAAAAATGGAAAAAGCGAAGCAGCGAATTGATTTTATTCCGCGAGTGTTGTATTATTGAACGCTAATTGTTACTTCCTATCGCGATTTTAAGCCGGGTAGAGAACCAACTGTTTTTAAAAAGACGAGATCCGCGAAATAGTCTCTGAAAGAATGGTCGCGAACCAATCAAAACGGGTTTTCAAATCACCCGACTACACACTGCGTGAGTGTTTTATATCTACCAGGTCCGTTCAACATTTATTGACTATTTAATAGAAATTGCTTTTAATTAAATTACACCGCGGTAGATAAAGTTCCTAGTCACTAAAATTAACGTAAGTTGTGTTGGGTTATTTCCAAATTTAACTGGTTCTGGAATATAATTATGCCGTAAGACGACTGGCGTCATAAGAATAATTAATTAGATAATGTTTGGCTTATCTTTACCCCTTAATTTGTTAATGTGTACTTAAATATATAGGTTGGGTAAAATTAAAATGTTTATAATCTCTTCCTTATAGTCTGCATTTACAAATAAGGAAAATTGTATTTTTTAAAGAATATTTTGTAATCTACAGTTTTTATGCAATCCTACTTTACAACTTTTACAGAGTATTTAAAAAATTTTTTATAACAAAAATGAAAATACTACAATTGGTAAATTTTAATTAAACTATTTAAAAGAATAGCTCTTTAAAATGTTTATTTTACAACTAGAATACGTATTTTATTTGTTATATTGTAGTAAATTCTTTTACTTTGCTTGATGGGCGTTAAATAAATAGATAACTTAGATATTTTTATATATTTTTAATTCAGAACGCCTTAACCTTAAACAACAACGTTTTTAACATGAACAACGAACCACGAAGAATGACATTCTACCATTCTATATAGAATTAACAAATACCAACTGTCTTATTGTAAGGACCGGTAACATAAAAACATAAAAATAGTGGCCTTTTACTATTAAGGCCTGAGATTATTACTTCAATATGTTTAAAATTTTTGTTTTTTGTCTGGTAATTATTAAATAAACCTTGAATTTAGTTAAAACAAATTTTACAAAAATAAAAATTAAAGTTTCGTTCAACAGAAACCTGTCTTAGGGGATACAATTGAAATAAAATGAAAACCAAAATTATCAAATTGTATCCCCTATAAAATGTATAGTATAAGCTAGTATAAGAACTATTTTAAGAAATTTTTTATAATTTTTAAAATCTTTAATGTGTTTGGAACTTATTCTTAAGTGTAATATTTTTAAAGTTTCTTTAATATAACCTCACGACTGGTAAGTTTAAACATCTTTTGTAAATTTTAACAACTAATTGTTTTTCTTTTTCTTTTTGTAAAGATGTCTTGATAATGAATTGAAATAAATTCGAAAGTTTGACAACAAAGTCAAAGAGTTTTTCTCAAGCCTATAAACTTGACTGCCACCCCTCGATTTACCCAGGGATAGGGACCCATTGTCTTCAATTCTTCTCAACTTTGATATTACAAAATTACCGAAATAAACCAAAATTTGGAGAATTTCGAACACTTGCACAGCGCTCATCATATAAAATAGAGCATAAAGCAATGGGCAGAATTAATCAAGCTAAAAACATTATTACTCTAGGTGTCATAAAAACCACTCGGCACTCGGGACATATATAAACACGAAAAGACTACAAGACGAAACTTCCATGATAGCAGTAGTGGAAAGTAGCACCCGTAACCCCAATTTACAAAAAGCAGGTTGATACCTATGATGGATCTATTAAACTACCATCTAATCAGCTTATACACCATACATACCCTCAAAAATTAAAAAAATTATCGTAGCCGATGCTTTATCAAAATTCCTTACCAAACAAAATGTTATACCAACAGAACAACATGGATCTGTGAAAGGATGCTCCACTACTACAAATCTCTCCCGGTATAACTACTGGTCCCTTTCTCCCTGCTTTCTCCCGTTAATAAATCACAAATCGACATAATATATTTAGATTACTCAAAAGCTTTCGGTAGGATACCGCTATTAAGATTCCGGTATAACCTTTTCGGGGAAAACTATTGATCTAGATTAAGAACTACACATGCAAATGAAGATTTCGTGCAAGAATTGGCCGCTCTATTACTCGTCCACAAAGTTATTCCTCCTAACTAATACGAAACAAAAGTGCGACATTATGCAATAAAAAGAAATTACTTGAAGATCCTACAACTAAAAAAAAATATACCGAGGCCCAGTCATCAATGATCTTTGCGACGAACTGGATAAGAGACAGAAAAATAACGAATCTAATCTCACTCTTAAATATGTTTAAGGGATACCAAAAATTATAAGTCAATCTAACTTTCATGTTTAACATTAACCTATATAATAACAACCTGGTTCTTCTTCTACGCAAATCTTGCAAATGGAAATACAAATCAATTTTTCTCAATTACGCGAAGAGCATTTAACTTTTCTAATAAATCTTTTCTTTAATAAATTGCTCACAATTTGCTCAATTATCATCTGCAATTGCTCACATTATTAATTTATAATTTTATTAGTTATTATAACAAATGAAAATACGAATCAGTTTTATCATAATTCCTTACCAAACAAAATGTTATAATAACACCAGAACAACATGGACAAAGATCGCTTATCACAAGTTGCGAGTTCGAGTCTCGCTGGATGCGAGATTTTTTCAATTTCTCCTTAATGTGATGTAATATATTCTTGTTTGTATACTTTCTAAAAACTTTTAAAAATGTCAAAAATCCCATGAGAGATATCCTTTCCTACTAATCCTATCCTACTAATATTATATAGGCGAAAGTTTGTTTGGATGGATGTATGGATGTTTGTTCCTCTTTCACGCAAAAACTACTAAACGGATTTTAATGAAACTTTACAGTAATGTAGCTTATAGATCAGAATAACATATAGGCTATAATTTATAAAGATATTGTGTGAATTGTCCAAAATATAACGATAAATGTCATTTAAGTCTGAAAAAATTCTGCAATCTGCGAGCTACTCAGGCGTGTGCTTACATAAAGACCTTGATTTTATTCGAATTACACGCAGACGACGTCGCGGGCAACAGCTAGTCTCAAATAATCATTTACTATAGGTAGTTTTCGTAAGATAATTTTGCAATCAAATTCTTTTTTTAAGTTATTTATTTTCAAAAGTATGCAGTGCCAACAAAAAATGTTAAATACTTGAAAAATTTTTTACACATAAAAGAGCAGTCAATCTTTCAAATAAGATTTGAACCATTGAAATCGTTTGAATAGTAGAGTCTATGGAAGTCTTTAAACATTTGTACAATTTTTAACTCAATAAACAAATTGAATAACTTTTTCAATTTTCAATAAATATTTTCTTAAAAACTCTCATCTTATTTAGTATTAGGTAGAAGAAAATTATTTACTATGACAATGCGGGACTTCGATGCACTGCAAAAAGCTGTAATTAGTAGATATATATGTGATAAGAGACGAGACGATAGACACTCTCCTACGCAAGAATCTGCACGGAACTTTAAGATGAAGAATATACCTACTTTATCAATTGTGCTGAAATCTTGTGTAGTGATTTTTTATATTAAATAGTAAATTTTAAAGGTTCTAACTGGCTGTTAAATACCTGAAAAAGATTATTGAAAAAACATAAAAATTTGACCCTTTTTTAAATGGTTTGTGTTAATTTTGCAATATCAATATGTTTTTCAATTTAAAACATATTACAAACATTTACGCTCGTATACCTTTGATTCGTATTCTCCATAAATTCGTCATGTCTGTCTGTCTGTCCGCCCGTCCGTATGTCACAGCCACTTTTCTTCAATTTTTAATGAAACAGGTAGCGCATACACTAATAGTAGATTGCTATGGACTGTACCTATATATGAAATAGCAGAAGTATGGTTTTGAAGGTCCGGTCTGCAAACTAAAGATCACTTGGAACCAACTCTTATATCCGTTATCTTGTAAACCGGAATCGAATAGAAAAGCTGGCTTCTTTTAAAGCTTTTCGTGTATTTTTCAGGAAACACATAATTTTACTTTGATGATCTGGAATGCTTGGTATGAAATCTGATACTTCTAATTTTTCTCTTTATAGTAACTACATTTGGTCTCGTTGCTGTTGCCTTTCGAACACGGTAATTTATTTCGTGCGGAGTATCTTGGCAAGTCCTTGCTTTAGAACTTTAGAGCGATCTTTTTCTTAATTTTTTGTTCTGCTATCTGCGCTGTGATTCTGTTTAAATAACTTCATCCAAAGTAGTTGTTACTCGGGCCTACCTATCTTACTATACTCGCATTTTTGAGTAAACTTCCTGCCACTCACTGCCTCTTTCAATCGCAGCTCCCACTATTTTCTAAACACCAGATCTCATTAAAAACTTCACTTCCATCGAAATTCACACGGTTTGTTTTATGATATTTCTTAAGCTTTTTTAGTTTTTTCGGTTAACAATGTTTCTGAACCTTTGTCAACATTTGCATTTTGTTTATATGTTTTATGTTATTTATACTCTCGATCCGATATGAATTACCTTATATTCTGATTACGTTCACCGTTCAGGTTTTGATCCCGTTTCAGTCTTTTTATCAGTGGATGTGACATTCAATTTTGTAACTGAAGAATCAACTGTGATAGCTACTGTTTTGGATGTAGATTTCGGAAAGGTCCAAAAACCCAAAAAAAAATGAAAAGAAGGATACGAGTGCATCATACTTGCAAACGCGAAAAACTAAAGCAAATTTTACATGTATAAAATATATAGTATAAAATTCATTTTTGAATCTACATTTCTTATGGGACATCATACTACTTATTGTAGTACTTAATAGTGTGAAAAGTCGTGAAAAATTGAAAAAATCTTGAAAAATCACAAAATTGTGTTAACATTGAAAAACTAGAAATTGTCATGAAAAATTGGAAAAATCAAATTGGATGTAGATTTCGAAAAGGTCCAAAAACCCAAAAAAAATGAAAAGAAGGATACGAGTGCATCATACTTGCAAACGCGAAAAACTAAAGCAAATTTTACATGTATAAAATATATAGTATAAAATTCATTTTTGAATCTACATTTCTTATGGGACATCATACTACTTATTGTAGTACTTAATAGTGTGAAAAGTCGTGAAAAATTGAAAAAATCTTGAAAAATCACAAAATTGTGTTAACATTGAAAAACTAGAAATTGTCATGAAAAATTGGAAAAATCAAATTGGATGTAGATTTCGGAAAGGTCCAAAAACCCAAAAAAAAATGAAAAGAAGGATACGAGTGCATCATACTTGCAAACGCGAAAAACTAAAGCAAATTTTACATGTAGGACGCTATATAGTATAAAATTCATTTTTGAATCTACATTTCTTATGGGACATCATACTAC
The DNA here is from genome assembly GCA_964028335.1 of Altica lythri. Lineage (NCBI taxonomy): Eukaryota > Metazoa > Arthropoda > Insecta > Coleoptera > Chrysomelidae > Altica > Altica lythri. The sequence continues at coordinate 51,032,267 of OZ034807.1, forward strand.
TTATTGTAGTACTTAATAGTGTGAAAAGTCGTGAAAAATTGAAAAAATCTTGAAAAATCACAAAATTGTGTTAACATTGAAAAACTAGAAATTGTCATGAAAAATTGGAAAAATCATCCTACACTGCAAAGGGTTTTAAAAAAAATCGTTATTTAATGCTATGAAAAACCAAAAAATGGATTGCTTTCCATGGCACTATTGTGGATAATGTCAAATTGCCATCCTTCGACAATATTTAATTTGGCAATAAGCTCGGTTATGGAGTGAAAAGTAAATGTGACAGAGACAATGCACAATGGGCCTGACTGCAATGGAACTTTGGTTCATTGTTCCATTTTTGAATAACATACTTTCGAAGCATTGTAATTCATTTAGAATAATAAAAGTATTCTTTTTTAATTTCCTGAAGTAAGACGTAGATTACATTTGAGAATAGTGTTTCTGCTAATTATGATCAATTATCGTAAAACGATTGCTCGTACCAATCGCCCTTACACAAAGAATAGCAGATATTAATATCAGAAATTTATCTCCAGAATAAACCAACGTTTTCGTCCGTGTTGCTCCTGAATACGAAGTTCAACATACCTAGAAAACACATCGAATAAGGCCAGTCATGTACTTTTTTTTTTTTTTTTAAAGAGGGCCAGGCTTAGAGGTAGTCCATGGGATTGCATCGCAGCTAGTACAGCTTATTGTGCACCCTCATTCACAGGTCCTCATTCTTCGTCAAATCCCAGGTTCTTAATGAACCAAGAGATTCTTTTGACTATGGTTTCCCGTTCTTCCCTTTGATCTCCAGTCCTTAAATCAAGGGATCTCACACGCAGACCTTGCAGGGCTGGGCACATAAATATCACGTGGAAGGCTGTTTCCTCCTCCTCACCGCATTTCCTACATAGGAGGTTTTCAACTTGAATTCCCATCTTATGTAGGTGTCCGCGAAATACCCAGTGGCCGCTGATGAAGCCAACCACTTTCCGCAGGGTTTTCCTCCTCAGCCCAAGGGCATCTGCCGCTATAGCACCAGTAGGTGTCTGCAGCATTCTCTTTGACTGTATTTTACCTTCTGTTCTTTCCCAGCTCTTTCGATGTTCTATGCCCATCCACTGGCGAACAGCTCTTCGTGCTGTGTTGTAAGCAATACCACACGTCGGCTCTGGGCCAATGAGCGGGCTTTCAGCTCCTTTGTTTGCCCACTTGTCTGCTCCCTCATTGCCAGCGATACCTTTGTGCCCCGGAACCCAACTAAGGATAACTTTGTTGTACTCTCCCAGGGTTTTCATGGCCTGATGACAGTCCCATACTGCTTTAGAGGTAAAGTCAAAACTGTCAAGTGCCATTAGCGCTGCTCTACTATCCGAGTTTATGTATATGGTGTGGTCTGTCATACCACGCTCCAAACACACTCTTGCACACTCTGATAGGGCAACAACTTCAGCCTGGAAAACAGTAGCCAGCTTACCCAGGCTTACGCAAAACTGCGCCTTGGGTCTGACTCCATATATTCCCGCCCCAGTGCCTGTTGGATTCTTCGAGCCATCCGTATACCAAGTGAACCCCCTTTTCATATATTCAGGTTCACCTGTCTCCCAGGCAGCCCTGTCAATAATATTGACATTGTATGGCTTTTCTAGATCTGTGATCTTCACCATCCTGTCTGGTAGCATTTCCAAGGTGTCCATCTGTACGGTGTCCACAATCCTTGTATGCCCACTGGCGGCGTTATACTTCCAGTTGCCACTGCAACCCATTCTGTAGGCTGCCATCCTTGCCTCCCCTTTCACAATAATGTCGAGAGGTGGGAGGTTTAGCACTACTTCCAGGGTTGCAGTTGGAGTACCTCTCATGGCTCCTGTGATGCCAAGACACGCTACTCGCTGGATCTTTTGTAGTCTCTTTACAGCGGTAGTTTGCATCACCTTGGTCCACCAGACTATCGAGCCATACACCATCATCGGTCTTGCAACCCTAGTGTATAGCCAGTTAGTCATTTGTGGGCTCAGACCCCATGTCTTCCCAACGGCCCGTCTCATCATCATAAGTGTGGTCTGAGAGCGTTGCGTTATATGTGCCAAATGGCTGTTCCAGGTGAGCTTACCGTCTAGTCTTATTCCTAGGTACTTGAACTCTCTCTTAACCTGGATCTGGTTACCGAAGAGAGTTGGTACCCTAGCGATATCAACATTTCTCTTCCTTGTAAATGGTACCATTACAGTCTTCATTGGATTGACCCTCAGACCCTCCTGGTTACACCACCTTTCCACTATGAACAATGCCCTCTGCATGAGTTCTAGGCATGTGTTCATAAATTTTCCTCTTATTAGGACAACAATGTCGTCAGCATATCCTTGAGCGTACATTCCCTGTGCATTGAGCTCAGAAAGGAGGTCATCAACCACTAGATTCCACAGATTCGGTGACAGGACGCCACCCTGTGGACACTCTCTTTGTGCCTTGACCTCCTTTACCGTTCTACACAGAGATGCTTGCGCTCTCCTACTTTCGAGCATGTTGCCTATCCACCTCACCACAGTGTTTTCCACATTCCTTGATACCAGCTTTGACACAATAGAACGAGTACTAGTGTTGTCGAAAGCTCCTTCTATATCAAGGAAAGCAACCAACGCTATTTCCCTATTTGAGATAGCATCTTCAATCTTGCAAACCAGCGCATGCAAGGCTGTTTCGCATGACTTTCCTTTCTGATAGGCATGTTGGTTCGGATGCAAAGGACGGCTTAAAAGGACCCTGTCCTTTATATGTCTATCCACTAATTTCTCCATGGTCTTCAGGAGAAACGATGTAAGGCTAATGGGTCTAAAAGCCTTAGGCACAGCATATGTGTCCCTTCCAGGCTTCGGTATGAATACCACCCTAGAGGTCCTCCATGCTGTTGGTATTACTCCACTGGCTAAGCTGGTCCTGAACAGACGCACCAAGGGGAGTATCAACTGGTCCCCACCTTCCTGCAGGAACACAGGATAGATGCCATCGGTACCAGGAGTTTTAAATGGTTGAAATGCCCTAAGAGCCCCCAGTCATGTACTTATTACTCTTCAAATTCAGAATTCTTGAAGAAAATTTATATCCAGAGTCCAGACGAATCTCTTATGCTTTTCCGTAAAAAAATGAGCTTCAGACAATATATGAAGGATAAAAGTGCTTGATACGTCGTGAATTTTTATTCAGTCTGCATCACCGATGGCAATGTTTTGAACCTTCAAATTTACTCTGGAAAAAGGAAAAAAGGGCTTTCAAAGATTGAGACTTTAGTACATTCTTTGCTGAATCCATATTTATTGATCGTGGACACCATAAACAAATGTTGCAGAATGCACAATATTAATTATTCTATCGCTTTACGAGTTTTTGAAAAACATTTTCAAAGACATTGACCATTTAACTAAGAAGAAACAACTACTTCCCGGGCTATTTGCCCCGACGGATATTGTATTATACTTCAAAGTCAAACGGAGTTGGCATATCTAATAGATGATTTAAACCAACCATTTTGGTTTGTAGTTAGAAGGGACAACATAACTTGTAGACCGGTTTCGGTGTGTTTGCACCTCCGTCAGCGAGCTTAAAGCATAATCGCTGACTGAAGACTACACTAAAATCACAATCAAAATATATCTTTCAATAACGAAAGTGTAAAAGATCTGATAGTAGTGACATCTTGACCTCTAACGGCAAACCAAAATTCGACTTGACAACAAGACTCATGCCTTGATACTATTAAAGTATTATTACAAGAAACTGTAATAGTGTCTTATTTAAAAAAGCGAGTTATCAATCAACAAATGTTGCAGAATGCAGAATATTAATTATTCTATCGCTTTACTAGTTTTTGAAAAACATTTTCAAAGACATTGACCATTTAACTAAGAAGAAACAACTACTTCCCGGGCTATGTGCCCCGACGGATATTGAATTATACTTCAAAGTCAAACGGGGTTGGCATATCTAATAGTTAAATGGTCAACGTCTTTGAAAATGTTTTTCAAAAACTCGTAAAGCGATAGAATAATTAATATTCTGCAACATTTGTTGATTGATAACTCGCTTTATTAAATAAGACACTATTACAGTTTCTTGTAATAATACTTTAAAAGTGAACACCATATATTTATGAAGAATTACTGTAACAGTGTTGCCTCGTTAAAAAAGGAGGGAGGACCCGAAATTGGAAACAAATTCTAAAGCCTTCTAGGACCAAACTCAAGAAAAGTCAGCATATGTGAACAAGAAATCAAAACGTCAACATTTTAAAATGGAAGTCTTATCAAAATCATCCTGAAATTGAACTTTTAAAAATTGATAACTTAATTAGGCAAGAAAACCTGTGGAAATCTCTCACTAACATTATTTCTGGCATATTAAATTCGTAAAAAGTTGATCCGAAACAAACATTCCTCCAGTTTCGCGAGACATCGTAAAATTTTATCTTGAAATATCCAATAGAATGGTGGTGGAAATTTAAGACAATCTGTTCCAGTAAGTGGAGAGAAAAAAGGAGATGCATTCTTAAGCAAGAAATGAAAGATGAACCTAGGTGCAATTCCCAATTCCAAAAGTCCACAAAATTTCATTTTGACTTTTTATATACACAATTTTTGGAAGTAAATGAATGCTGTTGTTTATGGATATTAACTTCTTAGTTGCCATTTATGGTGTTTGAATTAGAATACTTGATTTTTTTTATTTTTTGAAGTTAGTTATACTTCTATTCGTGCACTCGGCGGAAAAGATTTGTGTGAGATTAAAAGCGAAAAATTATTACATATGTAATGGTGTGAGTAAGAGAGAGACAGAAACACATATAAGGTATAAAAACAAAGATGAAATATTTACCACGTGTTTAGCCATAACTATAAGTTCTTTGAATACCGTTTAAACATTCAGTACATTGAAAAGAGATAGATATACAAGACATATAAAGTTTAGTATTTTATATTATTGATATTAATAATATTCAGTAATGAGTATTGTATTGTGGTCCATACTACCGTCATATGGTTGCATTATATCCTGCACTATGCTTTTGAGGTTGTTGGCTACATGAACAGAGTTTTTAAGAATAATCGAAAAGTGCATTCCGAAAAGACAATAGATAGAAAAAATACAACTCGGTAAGTATTCCAAATGGGTTCAATTTATGTACTCCGGGTTTTTGGGGTCGCTGAACACGAATATTATGATGTCGAAAGTCTCCGCGGCACTTGATGTCTAGTGTATTTACTTCTTCTCCTGGGGTTTTATGTAAATTCTGTACAAAATCAGTACACACTTAGAACTTGGCGGTTTTTTGGGTCGCTGAATACGAATATGATAATGGCGATGGTGTCTGAAACACCTGGTGCTTAAGACGGACCTCGTCTCCAGGAATTTTATGCAAATTCGATACAACATGAGTGTGCACTCGGTACTAGGAGGTTTTTGAGGTCGTTGAACACGAATATCATATAATGATTTTGCTAAATTATTCGCATACAAATTTATGAATCCGGGCGCGTGCATAGAAGTATAACTTCTGCCGGCAGTCCCACTGACTGCCACACCCGTTTTTTTTTTTAATTGAGTACCCAGCTAACATTAGCTGTTTACTTTTAATAATTATAACTTGAAAGTACATAATATGGAAAATTTATAAATAAAAGCAATTATTTCTTTAAATAAAACAATATAAAGACTATATTACAAAGAGATATTTTTATATAAAATTTTTTGCTTATACAAAAAATCTCTAACCAACTGTGAAGTATAAAAATTATATCCTCTTCAAAAACTAACATTGGGACATTCGTTCAAATAACACACAATCTACATTTCCATGAAACATATATGCCGTTATTTTTGAAATAAAACAATAGAACTAAAAGAAAATATTTTATTTTAATAAACTAAAACAATAATGTACGGATATTTTGAAAATTATTTTTTAAGTAATTAAGTAACCAAAAATACTGAATTTATTTTAAAAAATAAAAGGATAAGTTTTTATCAGAAACGATCATTCCTACAGAAATCCCTATGCCCTAAGAAAAAAATCAAAAAATAATAATAACTGTGTTTTCAGAGCCAGTTCGCAATTTCTTACCGACAACTTCATATGCCCATTTTAGAATCAATTTTTTGGAAAGAGAATATTTCGGATACAGCGTTGGCGGCGAAGATATAATAATAATCATATTATTTTCATTGCCAGTATTGGATATTTTAGTAAAATTGTTTTTTTCTATTCCTAAACATCAGATTTTAATATGCGCATGCCATATTGTCACCAACAAGTAATAAATAGCTTAGATAATTCTTAGAGGTAGGTAATATTATTGCTTATTTACAATTAAATTAAAACATTGAAAACATATTGACCCAAGATTCATTGAATGTGCAATATAAGAGCATGTTCTAATTTCAATAACCATTTTACGCAACAGCTTTAAGTTGAGGTTCGTCTTTCTTTGCCACGCCACCAAGCATTTTTTTAATTTCTGCTACTGCTCTGCCAGGGTTTAATCCCTAAAAAAAATAATAAAATATATTTCGACACATACACAATATTAAAATTTAAAACATCTCAAGAATTCATGGACAATATGAATTCATAAGATGAGCAGTTTGAAAATATAACGGGATTCTACAAGGCTATTTAATTTTAAGATGTAGAAACCTGGGTAGGGGAGTAATCATTGCTTCGAAGTTTATTTTCCTAGAAAGTTTTTTATGAATTTTAAGGGCCGTATGTTTAAAAAACATTCATTTTTCAGAGCGTATAATGTAGTTTTAAAATTAAAAAAGAATCATAATTTCATTAAATATTAAAAGTAATAATTTACCTTTGGACAAGTTTTGGTACAGTTCATAATGGTATGACATCTAAAAGCAGAAAAGGGATCTCTCATCTTGTCCAAACGTTTCGCTGTAGCATCATCTCTAGAGTCAATAATCCAACGATACGCCTAAAAAAAAATTACATATACTACAAAAATATCTCTACAATTGTATTCGTAAAAAAACACATGAGACTAAAAAAATAATAAAACTAATATATAAATAATTCAGTAACAACCTGCATAAGGACAGCAGGTCCTAAATACTTATCGCCATTCCACCAATAACTTGGACAAGATGTCGAGCAGCACGCACATAGGATACACTCATATAAACCATCTAATTTTTGTCGATCGTCTACACTTTGTAAGTATTCAGTATTTCTCTTCTCGCCGTCATCTCTAAAATAATTAACAAATAACTAATGTAATAATTCCAAATAATCACAATATTAATCATAAAACTGCAATTAATAAAATACCTTTTAAATATAACTGAATAGTATATTATACGTACTTTCGTTGAAGCCATGGTTCAATAGACTTGTATTGCTGGTAAAAATTGTTCATATCTGGTACAAGATCTTTAACGACATACATATGAGGTAAAGGATAAATTTTCGTCGCAGATGCAGAAGTATCAATTTTGCTAAAAATAATAACAAATAAAACTTATTATAATGTATAAGTAACTTACCATACCTGATACAAGCCAACGTATTGACACCTCCAATATTCATAGCACAGGATCCACAGATACCTTCACGACAAGAGCGTCTAAAAGTTAGAGTGGGATCAATTTCATTTTTAATCTTAATGAGAGCATCTAAAACCATAGGCCCGCACGTATTCAAATCTACAGTATATTCCTGCTGGTAAGGTTTCTGGTCAGGTTTATCGGGATTCCATCTATATATGGAAAACACTTTGGTTCTTGCAGGTTTTTCACGTTTTGCCTCCGCTGCTGCAGCATTTGAAGCAGGAGCTACGTGAATGCTTCTTACCTAAGATTTGTTATTGTAAATGAACTCAAGATTACATAACAAAATTAATAGTTAGTTACCTGTGCGAAAGCACCTCTGCACACTCTGAATAACTGCATTTCTCTAGACATTGTGGGCAATCAATTTCAAGAAAACAGAAAACGCTGGTACCTAAACTCACTACAAAAATAAATATATCTGTATTCTGTATAATAACCTTCAACAATTAACCTGCTATAAAAAAATTTATCTTCTTAACACCACCAATCTGTGAAAACACCAACTTGACAGCACTTGACAGGTGTAGTTTATCTATCCGCTGTAGTTAGAAATGGGTATCGCCACCTATTGGATTCTATGCGAAGCCAAAGCAGACTCAAATCAAAATAATAGTTCATTTGAACTCGTACCTATTTAGCTCCATTTACATTGAATCTTTGTATCATTGTTTATCATAAAAATTTAGATATTTATTTCGTGAGAACAGCCTTTTAAATCACTTGATATTAAATAAAAGAAAAAGAGTTCAATTGAACTATTACTTTTTTTATTAATGGACTTTTACATTAGATGGTTTGCTACTTAAATTTTTAATAGCCTTGACTTAATAGCCATACAGCCAACTTTTATCAGAAAACTGTTTTAAATGTATGTAGTGAAATAATTTTTTGGATGATACTATACAAAATAAAAAATAAATGTTTTAATATACACTAAAATTAATTAAATAATTATTTTTACTAAAAATATTTTTGTTTATATTATTGCCATCTTTAGGCTAATATCTGAAGTTATCTCAAATTCAGATATTCGGAAAAAGAATACATTTTCATACTAGGAATGTGTAGTAATTTTATTTCTTACGTATTTGAGCAGTGGCATTAGTTTTCGCCACTGCGCAGTAAGAGTTACTCTCTCAAATAGTCTCAATTTTCTTCATTTTATACTTGGCAGTAGGTATGTCAACGTGTAAATATTTTTCGGTTTTTATTTGATCGTAAATTTCCTGTTTCAGCAAGACCAAGTAAAACTGGAGATTCACCGAAGATCCAGGATTTTCTAGGACGGATTTTCTGTTTTTACAGTACAGTAAGTACATTTAATTTGTTTTTAAATATGTTTTCGTGCTAAGGGTCAACATGCTGAGATGACACGTAGACTTGACTATTGGGCTACTGCATCATCATTTTAAATTACTTGAAATGAAATATGTATTAGTAACATCACCATTTACGTTTTAATAAAGAATGATTTGCAATTAAAACATTTCGTTGAACTTTAAAGAAATTTTCGGCCACATGGAGTTGACAATATCCATATGTTAAATGGACACCATTGATATATCTTAGCAGAAGTTCTTACTTTTTGTAACGATATTATTATTAACAATAATTGTATCGTGATTTATCTACTTCACTTTCATCAGTTCCGAAATATGGTATTTGTTCTCTATGCATTTTTATGGATATGAATGTTTTGGTCAGATAGAAATATTTGTTGTTAATACCTAAATCTTATTTTATTATAGTTGTGTGCATCTTAATCTGAGTGAGTAGAAGGCCTTAAATACTGATTTTTAAAATGATACGAGTTTTACATTTTTGCCATACACGATTCAAAAAATTTTTTCATTGAATTTGCAAGTCATTTTATTGGAAGTATAAACCTGCTAGATCAATGTAATAACAATTTCTTAAACCAAAAGTATATACATTTACAAAATCTGCTTTGATTAGATCTCATTCACTTAAACAGTTGTAATTAATAATTCTTGAATTTCGATGCAGACATTCCTTCTCTGTATTTTATTATAACCTAGTAATAATCTTGAAATGTATATATAAATCTATTAAATGGAAGGAATAATAATTCAGTTTTAGTTTATTCTATTAATTGCCACCAATTAGAAGATGCTGTTCATTGAACATTAACATGACCTCCCTGATATTCATAATTTATCTCTATAATATAATGTGCAAAATTCACCAAAATTAAAATGAATTTACACTATCTTACGTTTTTGAGTTTATTATTGTCATTTTTCTATGGTGTAAATACATATTCTTTAAATTAGTAATAGTGATATTAATTAAAACTATAGAATAAATACGTTTGAAAAATGGTACAATTTTTTTGACTTATTTCCTTATGATACGCGACACATGTTTACATAAATATTTGGCAGTCTACTGTTATCTATTTTCTCTAAACGTTTCATTCAGTCAATAGTATTTTTAAAGTAAATCTTTATTTAAATTTTATTCTAAAATTTCTTTTTTATGTGTTCCTAATACATATTTAAAAACTTATTTGTGATTAAAAATAGTTTCTGGCAAGATTATGAAGTCAAAAGTTTTATCTTGCTTAAACACTATTGAGTCTAGCGGACTAATACTAAATTCACGAAAAACAATACATGACTTGACATTAATACCAACGAGGAAGCATACGGTTTCGAGTTTATTGATAAATGATCTTAATAGTAAATATGTATTAAAAAAGTATTAAACGAATATGATTTAATATTCCTATATTATGGTATGAATCTGTATTTTCTTTTATTAAAAATTGCATTACTTAGCTGTTGTATTGAATTAAAAAAAAAGTATTGAACCAATATTATCGTTTTTCTTTATTTAAGAGAAATAGGAAGAAAACGTTATTGTAATATGTACAAGAACGTAACGGTTCGATGTTAAATTATGATTTATAATTAATTTATGTATTATTAAAATGAGTTTTAGTATTGATACAAATTTAGCTACTAAGTATTATACGTATATTTCATATAATTTAATGCACAACTATTTTTAACATTATTTAATTTTGCATGTAAAACTCTCTGATAAATCAGTATTTGTAATATTCCTGTAAGTAAAACAATTTTTGTTTTTATTGTCAATTTAAATATAATTATAAAATCATTTAAAAATTATGAGATGCCCATTAATCATTGAATTTGGAATTGATAATTCTCATTTATTATAACTTCATAAATTTAATTTAATTGTTATCACTATCTGTTTTAACAGGATTTCTTATGAGTTTCTTAGATAAAAGAAATAGTAAACATAATTTTATTACTTCGGAGATTAACTATGCATTTTAATTTTAGTTGCTACGCCAGCAACTAAAAAAAATAAAAGAGATGAAGAGATAGAGAAGGAAAGAAAGTTTATAGTTTTGTTTTACTTATCGCCCCAAAAATATATTTTACGAACTTATATTTATATGAAATCGTATAGATATCTATTAATCGGTATTGAATTTGATACATGGAAGCGCCATCTGGTGGTAACTTCCATTAATACGAATATCATATTCATATTAACCATTAAAAATACAGCATCATACTGATTTTCATGACAATCGGTTAAACAGGGCAAAAGTTGCTACTCTGCAGCGCCATCTGGTGGCGACTGGCATCAATGAGCATATCATACAAACCTTCTCCGTGGAAAAATACATATACATACCAATTTTCATGACAATCGGTTGAACGGGGCAGAAGTTGCTACTCTGAAGCGCCATCTGGTTGCGACTGGCCTCAATGAGCATATCATACAAACCTTCTCCGTGGAAAAATACATATACATACCAATTTTTATGACAATCAGTTGAATGGGGCAGAAGTTGCTACTCTGCAGCGCCATCTGGTGGCGACTGGCATCAATGAGCATATCATACAAACCTTCTCCGTGGAAAAATACATATACATACCAATTTTCATGACAATCGGTTGAATGGGGCAGAAGTTGCTATTCTGCTGCGCCACCTGGTGGCAAGTGGCATCAATGGGCATAGCATATAAACCTTCTCCGTGGACAAATACACTTACATACCAATTTTCATGACAATCGGTTGAACGGGGCAGAAGTTGCTACTCTGAAGCCCCATCTAGTGGCGACTGGCATCAATGAGCATATCATACAAACCTTCTTCGTGGAAAAATACATATACATACCAATTTTCATGACAATCGGTTGAATGGGGCAGAAGTTGCTACTCTGCAGTGCCACCTGGTGGCGAGTGGCATCAATGGGCATAGCATATAAACCTTCTCCGTGGAAAAATACATATACATACCAATTTTCATGACAATTGGTTGAACGTGGCAGAAGTTGCTACTCTGAAGCGCCATCTGGTGGCGACTGGCATTAATGAGCATATCATACAAACCTTCTCCGTGGAAAAATACATATACATACCAATTTTCATGAAAATCGGTTGAATGGGGCAGAAGTTGCTACTCTGTAGCGCCATCTGGTGGCGACTGGCATCAAACCTTCTCCGTGGAAAAATACATATACATACCAATTTTTATGACAATCGGTTGAATGGGGCAGAAGTTGCTACTCTGCAGCGCCACCTGGTGGCGAGTGGCATCAATGGGCATAGCATATAAACCTTCTCCGTGGAAAAATACATATACATACCAATTTTTATGACAATCGGTTGAACGGGGCAGAAGTTGCTACTCTGAAGCGCCATCTGGTGGCGAGTGGCATGAATGAGCATATCATACAAACCTTCTCCGTGGAAAAATACATATAAATACCAATTTTCATGACAATCGGTTGAACGGGGCAGAAGTTGCTACTCTGCAGCGCCATCTGGTGGCGACTGGCATCAATGAGCATATCATACAAACCATCTCCGTGGAAAAATACATATACATACCAATTTTCATGACAATCGGTTGAATGGGGCAGAAGTTGCTACTATGCAGTGCCACCTGGTGGCAATGGGCATAGCATATAAACCTTCTCCGTGGAAAATACATATACATACCAATTTTTATGACAATCGGTTGAACGGGGCAGAAGTTGCTACTCTGAAGCGCTATCTGGTGGCGACTGGCATCAATGAGCAAATCATACAAACCTTCTCCGTGGAAAAATACATATACATTATGGAGGGCTACCCTCCATAATATACATACCAATTTTCATGACAATCGGTTTCAATGATCATATCATACAAACCTTCTCCGTGGAAAAATACATACAATCGGTTGAATGGGACAGAAGTTGCTACTCTGCAGCGCCACCTGGTGGCGAGTTACATCAATGGGCATAGCATATAAACCTTCTCCGTGGAAAAATACATGTACATACCAATTTTCATAATGATCGGTCAAATAGTGTCTGAGTCTATCGATTTCATACATACATATTTTTTTATATATATAGATAACCTAAATAAATTTTTGATTCATATTATTACGGCATGTGAATTTTTCAGATAAAATTTATTTTCATGGTACCTCTATATAATAATAATAATAATAAGTGTCTTTATAAAAAAAAATACAAAGAAATGAAATTAATACATAATAAAAATTTTATTGTCATGTCAATGCCTGGCGAAGTCTAGCTTAGAGCTACTCTACGAACCATTCACCATATAATATTTTGATAATCTTTCTTTGACTTAGATTTTTGGTTACCAAAGCTCGTTAGTGGTTATTTTATTTCATAAAATATATCACCTCCAAAACTTTGGAAAATAAAACAAACGATGTGGTTAATACTTTTTCATTTATTTTTAATGTTAAAAGTAGAACATGTCGTTTTACAATTTAATTATATAATCATTTTAATAACCCTTGTAGTAACTTGCTCACTTGAGCTTTTCTCAGTATCTTATGTCCTCGGTTTTCAAAATTTTCCGGTCTTTATAATTTTTTTATGCATTGGTTTCAGTTTCATGTGAAAACATAAAATGTTTACAAAATAATTTCTATTTGGAGTAGTTATTTTAAGTTTTGAAGTTATGAATTAATTTTTTAGTGTTGCTGTAACGACTTGGCACGAATCAGGACATTCCCTAAAAAATGCAGCAGCCAGTGATGGAAGGAGGAGCGGCTTATGAGCCCCCTGTAAGAAGTTATGATGATCTGTTCCCAGCTCTCCCGGAATCCACCTCCCAACTTTACACTAATTCCGCCTTAGGACAATGGGGCACTGTAAACAACAAGATGAGAGTTGGATCTTCAACAATCACACAAGTTTTCAGGTTTTTATTATTTTTTTATCATTTATATGTTATGTGTTTATTTTTGATAAACATATTATACCATTTAAATATTCTAATACAGTAATTTTCTTATCTGTGACGTAACTCTTATCAAAATTACTGAAACATATTTTTTTAAATTTTCAGTATGAAGAACTTTAGTTATTTTCCTTATCTGTATAAATGAATTGTTTAAAACTTATCAGTTAGTTAGATAAAGTAACATTCGTATTTTTTTAATACTGCTACTAAACCGATAAATTCCTTTTTGTTAACTAAGTTAACATCTTTTCTTATAATAATAGATCAAAATTTCGTAAATTATGTTGTCTATTCTACAGAAATAAGTTGATTATAGAATACAACAATCAACAGAAAATTCTTATTGATTCTTTTAAAGTTTATTAATAGAATTATAATTGTTTGTATAATTTGGCCCTTAATTAAAATTAAATTTAATACAAAAAAATGACATATTTCATATTGAAACTTTAAAAAAACTTGATAAAGATTTAAGATTAATATATCAGGTTAAACCCGCTTTTGTCCAAACTGCGTTACTGTAAATTATTAATAATTCGTAACTTTCAAATTAAAAAAGAAAAAGATTTGAAAATATCAGCATATTTAACAACATGCCTTCTATACAAAAAACGAATACTTAAATTTAACTTTGCATAAGATTCAGACCCTTTTTTTTCTCTGGAGCGCTCAAATATGAATACATTATGTTGTGAGAATTTAACATTTTAATTTATACTAAATAAATGCTACTTCTCTTAACAATTAGAACATTATTAGAGAAAGATATCGTATATCATCTTGGCGTTTGTCGACCGTGAAAAAGCTTTCTATAGCGAGGAATGTTTGCAATAGAAAAAACTGTACACAGCTTTAGAATAGATTCCAGATACAGAATGTTAATACACAATATTTACAAGAAAGCAACAATGCTAATGTTCCCAGTAAAAATCAATTAAGAGAAGAGTGCAACAGGGAGATGTTATTTCCCCCAAACTATTTATATTACCAGTAGAAGACGTTTTCGGAGAAATGGAATGGGCTACATGGGGATAAATATACGTAGAAAGGAACTAAACTACCAGAGAAATGCAGATTACGTAGCAATATTAAGATCTACTTTCAAAGAACTACATACCATGCTAACAGAACTAGCAGAGGAATCCGAACTAGTAGGTATACACCTCAAAACAAAAACCATGACAAGATATTAGGAACGTAATACTGAACGGCACCAAAATATAAGCACGGTCGATGATTATATGTATTTGGGACAGATAATACAAGTAAACATGGAAAACCAAACACTATATTAAAAAAAAGAGTCAAATTAGCCTGGGCAGGATTAAAATGGATCTTAAACAGAGAAAAACAAAAAATTGAATTATTCACGTAATTCCTACGTAAGTATGTCAAACATAGCCCTTAAAGCAAACATAAAGAAATAAAGAGCTATGAAGAGATTGATGTTAGGAATTAAATTGAAAAGAAAAACAAAACAGCTAGGTAAGACAAGTAATCAAAATAAAAGAGGCAGGACAACATGTCGCCAGGCTAAAATAGGACTTCACAGTTCATAACGTCAAAGGAAATGATAATAGGTGGAATACTACGATCCAACAATGAGGAACATGGACAGGAAAGAGAGCCAGAGCAAGATAGCAAGAAAAAAATGAAAAGGAAAACCACAAAACAAAAACCTATTAAAAAAAATTAACGGAAGCCTATGTCTAAAGCGAAAATGAAAATAATCTATAAATTACTACTGACATTTAAACGCCTTGTTTTCCCTTCCGCTTGCTTATAACTAATATCGCCCGGCTATAAAAATTTTTACCATTAATACATACTAAACAACCCTTCCCACTTATAATAATAAACTTTCAAGCTTTGATGTTTACCAATTACATTGCAGAGTCCCATATGAAGAACGTAAACTTGACGTCCAAAAATTTGGCGAAGGAGAATCAAATCATATATGTGGTAATATCATGAAAGAAACTGGGGCCCACATCGAAATTTCGCACGCAAAAGATCAGTCTTTGACATTTTTGGTTACTGGAAAACAAATTGAAGTTCTTGAAGCACGTAGAAAGATTTTGACTCACTTCCAAACACAAGTAAGTAAATGTGTAAATATTTCTTTATTTTTTTTATTCCTTCTTTGATTTGAAAACTGTTAAAGACTATTTAGAAATGAAACATTCTGAGCTGTTATTCAACATAGATTTATGAATTATTTATATTATTAAAGGTAGTTTATTTTGTATTGTTTGTTGGTATAAGTTTTAAAGTACAAGAATGTTTATTAAAATATTCACTAAAACTAATAATAAAACTTTTTAGGCTAATAAACAGATATCGATTCCCAAGGAACACCATGGAATGATTTTAGGCAAAAAAGGAGACCGTTTGCGTGAACTTGAAAAAAATACAGCTACAAAAATCTCCGTACCACCAGTAAATGACCCGTCCGATGTTATTACCATAACAGGAACGAAAGAAGGCATAGAGAAGGCCGAACACGAGATTAAAGTAGCATCCGATCAGCAATCAAAAAAAGCATTCGAAAAATTAAACATCCCCAAACAATACCATCCATTCATAACGGGGCCTTTTAACCAAAATTTGAGTAGATTAATGTCTCAAACGGGAGCTAAAATTAATGTACCGCCTCCTTCTGCAAATATCGATGAGATCTTTATCGCAGGCGAAAAAGAAGGTGTTATGGCAGCAAAAGCTGAAATAGAAGAACTATACAAAACATTAGAGAAAAAACTAAGGACAGTTTCTGTAGAAGTGCCTAAGTCACAACATAAATATGTAATTGGACCTAAAGGTTCAACTATTCAAGAGATCTTGGAGACTACTGGTGTTAGCGTTGAAATTCCTCAGACTGATTCTCCTACAGGTAAAATACAATTAATATTGTATATAACATTTTGTTACGCCCATTTACTTCATTGCTGTCCTTCATTTTTTCTATTGTCTAAATATACCTGGTTTCAAGACTTTACAATAATTTGGATTGTAACCAGGTGACATCTAGCAATAATCCTTTGCGTATATTTAAGTTTTATTGTTCAGATTTTTTTGTTGATTTAGAAATTTCTTTTTACTCTTTTAAATAAAATTATCAAATGAACAGCCTTTGTTCATGAGTTTAGTAGACCAATAAAAAAATTGTGAAATGGGTTGGTCTATTTATTTTACTTGGGGATAAAACTTCTCCTCTAACTCGAAAATTTTTTACTGTGCTTATTAAGTAACCACTAGTTATCCGATGCCTAAATAAACAGCACCCAAATGGGACGAATGGTGTGCATAATGGTTAGGTTTGATGAATACGTATCAAGTTACTTACATATTGCTATTTTCTTCCTTTACCAAAGATTACATTTTCTTAAGTTTTCTTTTATTGTCATTGATATATTTAATTTAATAGTGTTATTCATGGGTGTCAATACGTTTTGAGACGGTTGCCAAAAAACTGCTTTCAATACGTCAAATAACTAAAAACAAATTTTGTTATTTACCTATATTTCTATTTAGCTGCAACAGTGTAGCTTAACGAAAAGATTTAGTTAAACTAAATTATATCACCACCCGATTTTGTTATAAGGGAATATATTGCTTTTTTACAATAAATAAAAATAAATCATCTTAACGTAAAATTGATGCATGGTTTATATATCTGTTTCAATATCCGATCAGTTTAAGTTATAGTGTGCGATGATCAGAAGAAATTGTAGTTCTGTCTTAAGAAATTATATTTTTGTCAACATATTTTGAGTGCTGTTGAGTATTCTAAAAACTACAAACAAATTATTATTATACTTTAACTCAACCCAAAGAACTCGTTTTTGCTTAAACCATTTTTATTACAAACTAGCTGACCCGGCGGACTTCGTACCGCCTAACACTGATGTCTTGTTCTCATTTTTTCAATTTTTTACGATTTTTGTTTTGTTTGTTTATTCTATATAGATGTACCCGGCGCGCGTTGCTATGCCAACAACTAAAATAAATTTTAGAAAAATAAAAGGGAAGAGTTAGAGAAGAAAAGAAAGTTTATCGTTTTGTTTTACATATCGCACCAAAAATATATTTTTCGAACTTATATTTAAACGAATTCGTATAGATATCTATTCATCAGTATTGAATTTAATACATGGAAGCGCCATCTGGTGGTAACTTCCATTAATACGAATATCATATTCATCTTACCCATTAAAAATACATCATCATACTAATTTTCATGACAATCGGTTGAACGGGGCAGAAGTTGCTACTCTGCAGCGCCACCTGGTGGCGAGTGGCATCAATGAGCATATCATACAAACCTTCTCCGTGGAAAAATACATATACATACCAATTTTCATGACAATCGGTTGAACGGGGCAGAAGTTGCTACTCTGCAGCGCCACCTGGTGGCGAGTGGCATCAATGAGCATACTATACAAACCTTCTCCGTGGTAAAATACATATACATACCAATTTTCATGACAATCGGTTGAACGGGGCGGAAGTCGATACTTTACAGCGCCGCCTGGTGGCGAGTTACATCAATGGGCATAGCATATAAACCTTCTCCCGGGAAAAATACATGTACATACCAATTTTCATAATGATCGCTCAAATAGTTTCTGAGTCTATCGATTTCATATATACAACAAAAATAGATTTTTAACATGTTTCTGATCAGATTATTAAAATTTGATCAAATAAATCGGATAAACTTAATAAAAGTATAAAAGAAACCTCTGTTGAAACACGGTATTCAATATTGCAACTCGCATTGTAGATCTAAGCAAATTCCTGTTTAAATCAGGTTTTCGTATAAGAAACAGTGCAAGATCAATACGTGCTAGAGTGAAAAGGTAACTTTTTGGTGGATACCTTTTTTCATTAGTATGTTACAATATATATAATTTAATACTGATTGTGCAGTATTCCATATATGTAAATATTTATAAACTGTTTTTTTTTTAGGAACTATCACTCTTCGTGGACCACACGAGAAAATGGGCCCAGCTCTGAAAGTAGTTTACGAGAAAGCTAATTCGGTACGAACTAGTGCAGTAGATGCTCCTTCGTGGATTCATAAATACATTATTGGACGTAAGGGTGCCAATATTAAAGAAATTACACAAAACTTGCCAAAAGTTCATGTTGAATTTACTGGAAAGGACGATAAAATTAAGATTGAGGGGCCCCCTGAAGAAGTTGAAAAAGCACAAGAACAGTTAGAGACTATTGCCAAGGATTTGGTTGCTAAAATGACATTCTTGGAAATGCATGTCGATCCCAGATTATTTAAGCATATCATTGGAAAAAATGGTGCAAATAGTAAGTTTATTTTAAAAATTATACGATTAACAAATTATTTTGACTATCTTTCAGTCAATAAACTTAAGGAAGATTTTAATGTACTAATTAACATTGAAGAAAGTGGGTTAGTAAGAATTGAAGGCAATAAAGAAGATGTAGCTAGTACAAGAGCTGAATTGGAACAAAGAATATTCAAATTAGAAAACGAAAAAGAAAAGGATGTTATAATCGAACAGAGGCACTTTAGGAACATTATTGGTAGGTATATTTATTAATCACAAAATTGTAAATTAAAATAGCCATTTAATATAAATTATATTTTTAGGAACTAAAGGTGAAAATATCAAAGATATCCGTGACAAATTCAATCAAGTACAAATTTATTTCCCAGTACAAGGGGACAGAAACGACATTGTTAAAGTTAGAGGGCCAAAAGAGGCTGTCGACAAATGTGCCAGACATTTAGAAAAATTAGTGAAAGAACTTAACGAATCATCACATCAGATCGATCTGCCCATTTACAAGAAGTTCCATAAGTTTATCATAGGAAAAGGTAAATAAATTTTACATGTATTACATTTTCACTTAAAATTTAGTTTCTGACATAATCCATGCTAATTTAGGATTTTCCATTTTTCAGGTGGTGCTAATATTCGCAAAATTCGTGAAGAAACCAACACAAAGATTGATTTACCTGCTGAGGGTGATAAAAATGAGACTATATCCATAACAGGCAAACGTGAAAATGTTGAAGAGGCCTGTGAGAAAATTCGAAAAATCCAAGATGAATTAGAAAATATCGTTTCAGAAGAAATCACTATTCCACCTAAATTTTATAACTCCCTAATTGGAGCGAAAGGTAAACTTATTCACTCCATTATGGAGGATTGTGGAGGTGTTGCTATTAAATTCCCTAGTGCTGATAGTAAGAGTGATAAAGTCACCATTAAGGGACCAAAAGATGATGTCGATAGAGCTAAACAGCAGTTATTGGACTTAGCTAATGAGAGACAACTCGCTAGCTTTACTGCTGAAGTAAGTTTAATTAAATTTACTATGTGTTTCCTAAATTAGTTTAAAGCATCTCTTATTTTTTTGTCGTTTTTATCAAGATACTTCCTATTTTTGTTTTTCGCGGATTATATAGCTTTTGTTTCAGAAATTATTCGGTATAACGACTTACACCAGTTTTTCTTTACCGATTCCAACTCTATTTTTCGTGTAATTCTATTATTATTAATTTTCTTGGTTGACTTCTTCCCATTTTACTTATTCTATTATTAGGAATACATTTATCTCTGTAACTGTCAATCTATTCTCGTGTAGTTTGGTTCAGTTTTCCAAGTTAGATTTTCGCTTAGTTTCTTACATTTTTTTTCTATTTATCGAGAAGTTTGATGTTAAATGGTGTAAACTTCACTAATATTCTAGTAATTTTATTATTTAAGACATTACTTAGGGTATTTTTGAAATTTAGAAATTAGACAAGCTATTATTATTAGGCATAAATGTTCAGACAGGAATCGAACCTTCGATCTCTATAGCCGATAGATACGTCATCTATTGACTAGAATCGTAGTACACTTATTCAATACCTCCTAAAGCATATAGTTATAAGTTTTTTGCTAAGATAATTGTATACTAAGGCTGTCCAAATTTTTTAAATGAATATCAAAAGGTAATTTGTGGTACAGAAGATCCTGGTAGGGTAAATCAATGTTTGATTTGTTTCTATTACGACCATATGTAATCATATCATAATACCAATAATACCTCCTTGAAACAGAAGTTGACCGTAGACCACTTTTCTCTATGTCTTTGAGTTTGTCCATTGTTATTTATATAGAAATATGAATCTTATTAAAAAGTATGGTGCTCTACCTACACCATAGGTTACCCTTCTCAACACTTTTCAACAAATTTTGACTAGTCCCTTAGTTTTTGTATATTTTACATTAAATTAAAAATACTATACTAAAACATATATTTTTAAACACCATATGCTTTTGAATAGATTTTTTATCTCTTCAACTGTTGCTTTTAGGTTCGTGCCAAACCCCAGCATCATAAATTTCTTATTGGTAAAAGTGGTGCCAACATTAAAAAAATTCGAGACTCTACAGGTGCTCGTATCGTATTCCCATCTGATAATGACGAAGATCGAGAAGTTATTACTATCATAGGTAAAAAGGAAGCCGTTGAAGAAGCCAAAGCTGCTTTGGAAGCAAAAATAAAAGATATTGTAAGTAAATATTTTTTTGTAAATGCAGTGTGGTTCTATTTTTTTTTTCTAGGATAATATTACTGAAAGTGCAATGCAAGTAGATCCTCGCCATCACAAGCACTTTGTAGCACGCAGAGGCGAAGTTCTTAACAAAATTGCTGACGAATGTGGCGAAGTAACTATCTCTTTTCCACGTTCTGGAGTAGACAGCGATCGAGTTGTTTTAAAAGGTCCCAAAGAATGTATCGAAGCAGCCAAACAACGTATTAATGAAATAATAGCAGATTTAGAGTCTATGGTAACTATTGAATGTATAATACCTCAGAAGCATCATAGAATTGTAATGGGACCAAAAGGGCGTCGAGTGCAAACTATCACCTCAGATTACGATGTACAAATCAAATTTCCAGAACGGGACAATCAAGAAGAGTATGTTAATCATGAACAAATTAATGGTGACATTAATACTGAACCAATTAGGCAGTGCGACGTCATTAAAATAACAGGTAAAGAATCTAATTGCCTTCAAGCCAAACAGGCTCTATTGGATCTGGTTCCCATTACAATTGCCGTTGATGTACCATTTGATCTTCATCGTTCAATAATTGGCCAAAAAGGTCGTGATGTCAAAGGACTTATGGAAAAATACGATGTGCATATCCTTCTGTCACCACAAGAGATTAAAGAAGACGTTATTAAAATTACCGGTACTCCCACTAATGTTGAAGAAGCAAAACAGGCTCTTTTAGATAGAGTTAAAGAATTAGAAGCAGACAAAAAAGATCGAGAGTTAAGATCATTTGGTTTACAAGTTGAAGTACCTCCAGAATACCACCCCAAGATTATTGGAAAGAAAGGTGCCGTAATTTCGAGGATCAGAAAAGATCATGATGTACAGATTACATTCCCTAAAAAAGGTATGCACTAACTTAATATTTATCTAATAGATATCAAAGGTAATAATAATTTAATACTATTATAACGTTTTACAGAGTCTTTGAAAATCAAAGAACATATAGACCGTTTACTAAGAACCAACAACTACTTCCCTGTAAATCAAGTAGTTAACCCTACAAAGCCGAGAGGTTTTTTGTCAAATAGAATTTCAGTTTGTGATTGGTTATGGAGATGTCGCTATTATCGCACTTTTAACATTTTCTTTACTGAAGATAATGTATTTGTGTGATTTCAGACATATCTCCAGTCTAGATGCTCTTAGAGCTGCTGGACGGATATCTTCCTTGTACTGATGAGGCGCAATACGCCGAAACCAGCCTACAAGTGATATAGAGAGATAGATATTTTTGGGTTGGCTGTTAGCCTATATCACTGCGACCTTTGCAGATCTATTGTGAACACCCATTATCTGTGGAATAGGATTAGAGCACCTTGTCCAGCTCTGCCCTCTTAATGAGACTTAATAGCCTTGACAGTGGCCACTCCGCATGACTTGGAGCAGCCGGTTTCTCCTCTCCCAGTACTAGATACCGCGTCCTTGCAAGGCCTTCACATTGGCATAGGACATGAAATGCAGTTTCCTCTTCCTCTTGGCAGTATCGACAAATGTCTTCATCTGCTAAGTTTAGCTGACTCATGTGTTTTCTGAGCCTACAATGTCCTGTCAAGAGACTGACAATCATTCTGACATCATTTCGCCTTTGTGATAGCAGCTCTGCAGTAAACTTCGCCGAGTATCCCTTTATGAAGAGTTTGGCTTGTCGCTTGCCCGGTGATGTTTCCCACCACTTCTGGGCCTTTTCTAGCCTCCATTTCTCAGAGGCTGCCTTTCTGAATGTATTAGCAACTCCGCCGAATGGTTCCGGGCCAATTATTGGAGTGTTAGCTCCCGCACGGGCCAATTCATCAGCCTTCTCATTGCCCTGAAACCCCGAGTGTCCTGGTATCCATGCCAGTGTCAGAGAATTTTGACTAGCGCCATGTGTCAGGGCCCCAACGCAGTCCCACACCAGCTGTGAGCTTATTTGTGCTGAGACTATCGCCTTTAGAGCTGCTTGGCTGTCCGAGTATATGACTACGGTTTTACCCGTTATGACTTACGATCTCCGTTGCACAGTGTTGTATGGCCGTTACTTCAGCCTGAAACACTGTGGCATACGCACCTAGACTTAGTTGGATTTTTATCCTGTGTCCTCTACTGTATATACCTGACCCTGTGCCTTTCTCAGTCTTTGAGCCATCGGTATACCAAATTGACTCCCCTTGGATTGGGGGGTCCCTTTCCAGTATTTCTACTCGAAAGTTTCTCACAAAGTTATACCTGGGGACCCACATTACTGAAGGCTCCTTCAATGTCAATAAACGCCGCTAGGGCTACTTCTTTGTCCTCAATTGACTTTGACAATAGCCTGTTCAAGTCATCCAGCGCTAGGTCTGTGGATTTTCCCGGCTGGTATGCATATTGACGATCACTTAATGGGTTCTCCGTTAAGATTTGGTCCCTTATATATCTATCGACCAGTTTTTCCAGCGTTTTTGCTACGAATGACGATAGACTTATTGGTCTGTATGACTTGGTCGTTTGGTCCGTCATCCTCCCACTTTAGGGAGATATAAGACTTCCACCTTTTGCCAAACAGATGGTATAAATCTATAGGCCAAACAAGCCTGAAAGATTTTACACAGTTGTGGGGTATATTCCATCCGTTCCTGGTGTTTTGAATGGACGGAATGTGCTGATAGCCCATCTGATTTTTGCAGGTCTGGTTATTTCGGTAGCTAGCTTCCAGTCATCCCTTGAGGGCCTTACCGTCCTTTGACCGTGGTTTACGCTATCCGATTCCGCTTCCATAAACCGTGAGCCAGGAAAGTGTGCCAATGTTAGCATTCTTAAACTTTCCTCCAAAGTTTTGGTGTATGATCCGTCCTCCTTTTTAAAGAGGCCGACCTCTTTCGCTGTACCATCCTTAGCCAGGACCTTGTGGATTCTTGAGCATGCAGGGGTCGTTTGGACTTCCTCGCAGAACCTCCTCCAGGAGTCTCTTTTGGCTTTTCGGAATTCTCTTAAACTTTCCTCCAAAGTTTTGGTGTATGATCCGTCCTCCTTTTTAAAGAGGCCGACCTCTTTCGCTGTACCATCCTTAGCCAGGACCTTGTGGATTCTTGAGCATGCAGGGGTCGTTTGGACTTCCTCGCAGAACCTCCTCCAGGAGTCTCTTTTGGCTTTTCGGAATTCTTTATTGTACAGCGTTAACTTTTGTCTGTACTCTTCCCAGTTATGAACGATTTTGGCCTTGTTAAACAGCCTTCTCACCTGAGCCCTAAGCTTCTGTAGGTGTTCGTTCCACCAGGGAGTGTTTCTCGTGTACTTTCTTGTCTGTTCCGGGCAGTTTTCACGATAAGCCGACCCAATAGCCTTGCTTACCCTGTCCACCTCCCAGTCCAAACTGTACACATCTCTTATTGACACCATTCTATCCTCGAGATTTTCATTGAGGGAATTTACATAGTCCTCCCAATTCGTTCTCCGTGGATTTCTGAACGTGGTCTCAATAATTTTAGGGGTGACAATATTAAACCTTACATGTCTGTGATCCGACCCAGACGGCTCGTCCGAGACATGCCAGTTTTCAATCTTGTCGTAGATGTTATTCGTGCAGAGGGTCATATCAAGAACCTCCCTGCGCGTAACTGTTACAAACGTTGGCTTATTGCCTCTGTTTAATATCTGTAAACTATTACTAAGTATAAATTGTAATAGATACTCACCTCTAGGGTTGACGTCCGTACTACCCCACGCTATGTGATGAGCATTGGCGTCGGCCCCCACGATCAACGGTAGGTTTTCCCTCCGGCTGTAGCTAATGATGTCCATTAGGTGGCCTGGAGGACATACCTTGTCCTCTCCAGGAAAGTACGCCGAGCAGACCATTATCCTTCTGATGCCTTCTTCCGTGGATATTGAACGGAATGGCTGCAACAAAATCCCCAGTGCTTAGCACCGGAATCAGCTTACATCCAACTGCCTTAGAAAACAATATACAGGCACGGTGCTTTATAGCCTTGGTGTCATATATCAACTCGCCATGGTGCGGTTTTAAGCCTGCAACCCTACCTCCGTATAGCCATGGCTCCTGCAGGAGGGCTACCTCCACGCCTTCTCTCTCAAATCTCCGACACACTAAGGCCGATGCAGCCTTTGCATGTTGGAGATTTGTACCTACGTCTTTATAAGGATCCATACGAGTCCAAGTGATATCCTTCGAATTGCAAACTAAAATGGTTAGTTCTATCTTACAGATATACTAACCCCGTTTAACTTTGAACTGTAATTCAATGTCCGTCGTGGCATATAGCCAGAGTAGTTGTTGGTTCTTAGTAAACGGTCTATATGTTCTTTGATTTTCAACGACTCTGTAAAACTTTATAATAGTATTAAACTATTATTACCTTTGACATCTATTTGATAAACGTTTTACTGAAATGACAATTGATTAGCAGGAAACTGTAAATCAAGTAGTTAATATTTATCTGTTCTTTAACTTTTTCCTGTTGTTTTAGTGTTTAAAATTTATTTACATATATTTGTTGTAGGCGATCCTGAAGAGTCTGTAATCATAATCACTGGTTATGAACAGAATGCCCAAAATGCCAAAGAAGATATTATGAAGATTGTCAATGAGCTAAATGATCTTGTCAGAGAGGAAATTACTATTGACAACCGTGTGCATTCCAGATTAATTGGAGCTCGTGGAAGAACCATTCGTAAGATAATGGAAGACTTCAAAGTTGATATCAAGTTTCCACGAAGTGAAGATCCCGATCCCAATCTCGTAATCATTTCCGGTCAAGAGGATAATGTACTTGAGGCCAAAGATCATTTGCTCAACCTAGGAGAAGAATATGTAAGTTTAGTAATAAGGTGTCTATTCTTTGATTAAAACATAATAAACTTAACTGTTCATACTGATCTAAAGACGCAGAAAACGAACAAATTACCGATATGTTTGTACATCTTCTTATTGCAACGAAACCTACATGAATACTAATTTGGTACATTCCACTTTATCTTCTTCTTTGCTTGCTCTTCTTTAGAAATTCAATTATCTTGATGATACGTAATGATATAACATGTAACCAATTTGATTTATTTTTGTTTGTTTTAGTACGCCTCCTGACGGTTGATTTTTACCGTGGGCATTTTTTTTGCATATTAAACGTGTAAAAATTCGAATTTGGGCAGACGTCAGTTTTTTTTTTTACTTTTTTGTATGTAGTTGAATATTGAATCAATCCGGTTTGTTGGCTTCATTTTTTGTGTAATGGTTATTGTACGATTTCAATATTACGATCCACAGTATGAAATATACAAGGTGACATAGAAATCGCCAGCTTTCAGTTTTGTAAAATTTGGTAATAATCTTGCTAAGAAACCTAAAGAAGATCAATAGTCCAGGATATGACGGTTTTCTGCTATACCTCGATGAGGTTCGATTGAATATTGAATGCTAGTTGCCATGTTTAACTTAGAAAGACTTACTATCATTGTCTTATTAACGCGCAGTATAAAGAGATACTTTTAGGAAAATGGCAACACTGGAGAACATAATTAACTACGCTCGCGCCACTTGCCATTTTTCTTAAAAGTATCTCTTTCTATTGCGCGTTAATAAGACAAAGATAGTAAGTCTTTCTAAGTTAAACCTGGCAACTACGATTCATTTAAACCTCGCATTGGTTCCACTTGCGCGTCACAATGACATCAGTGACATGCAGTTGCCTATCGAGGTATAGCGATTTTTTTTATATGCAAGTGCAAAAAAACAGATTTTATCTTGTTTAAAATTATTTTCGATTAAAAAAATATTAGTAATTTTTTTTACCCCCTTGTATTTCTTAATCCTTTATTTCTTACTACTCTTTTATTACTGAAAAACTATCTTTTTAAGGGTCTACTGGTGATTGCTTCATATTTTTAGTTAAAATAATTGTTGTTTTAGTTACAAGACTTCGTTGAACTTCAGACTCGGGATAGACCATCCCATACATTTAGTTCCCACTTTGAAGTACAAGTGAGTCCGAATTCCAATCGTAATCGAAATGACGAATCTAATAATGGATTTGAAGTTCGGGGAGGTCCATGGGAACAACAGAGGGCCGCTGCTCCGAATACTGCCAGCGTGACCGAATTTCCTTCTTTCCGACGCAACCAGGAAGAAACCCAGTCATCAACTCCCATGGCAGGTGCATGGGGTTCAAGACGTTAAGAGTTTTTCTTTTCATTTGGTACGATAGATATTTGCTCAGATATGTTTGAATTAAAGTTAGTCTGTGCTACACTATTGTCATATTTATATTAGACTATCAAGAGTAAATAAAGAACATGGGGAAAAAGGCTAACCTTTGGTCGAGTACGAGAATTTTTTTATTACCAAAGAAGTGATTTTTCTTGCCGATCGAAATCTACGATACTTCTTTTTTAAATAAATCGTATGCACTTCTAGAGGCTAGTCTTCAATTATAAACGCTACTAATCAAGCAATTCAAAAATGTTTTAAAAATGATTTATAATCCGTTAATAATTATCACTGCCAAAATATTAATATTATTAGAACCTTTTTTTAAAACTTTTAATTAAAAAAATACTTATTTTGCAAAATATCTGAGCAAAATGTCACGTTTGCTAAATGTGAAAGAAAAATATAAGGTTACGTTGAAAATACTAACCTTAGTTATTAAGTTAGTTGCGTATGAAATTATGCAACCCCTCTTCCCTCACTGTTTGCTGCATTAAAATGTAAAGGCCTGGCGACGAACCTGGACTCGCGATATACGGTTTACCGAATACACAAAAAAAAAGAGAACTATGTAGGTCAGAATCTAGAATTCTTAGCAAGGAGAAAATAAGATCTAGTCGTACGGAAGACGTTTATGATGTGGAACAATAGCTGTTAGCTTGATATACAGCTTAACACCTCATTAGTTAAATGTCTTGTTTTATTGCGAAGTTTGTTTATATTTAAGGTTGGTTTTGGCATTCTGGACACTGGCCTAAAAAATAATTTCCTTTTGACGATATTAAAAAATCGTGTCTTCCCTACTGAAGGCATAACGGCCTAGTATCGGCACTAATAAGATTTATATTATAAGTAGAGATGTTATGATGTTTACAATTTTATATTTATTAGTTTTGGTATATATACTGGCTCCCATCTCTGTATATTATGGTAAGGTATGTAATTTAAGCCTATTTTTCGGGACATTCACTTTAGATAAAGAAAAGATATATGTATCTGAAAAAAGAAATTCTGTGATATCGAGATATTTGTTGTTAATTAAATGTTCTAAGAATTGTACATTAAATTAAAAAGTTAAATGAAACAATCTGACATCATTGGGGTAGTTTCGTTTTAAATGGAATCGCTCTTAAGTAGTGAAGATACAAAAACTTAAAAAAGTGAGTCCAGTTGGCCATTTTTTTATATTCTTAATTAGTTGTAACAATCAAAGTTTTTGTTTTGTATGATTTTCTGCTACTGTAACTATATTTAATACTGTTGTAAATATTTTAAAAATATCTCTGTATAAATCGATTTGCTTTAGATTACTGGCATTTTTGTTATTTTGTAGTTTAAAATTACATCTCAACTGAAAAAGAAACTGAATTATTTTGTTTATTTAATAAATTGTTATTGCGCTTGGGCTCTTAAAACAACGAAATAAAAATAGTTTTTTTTTACTTTAGGCCGCTGTAATAAATATATCTAAAGTGTCTGACCCGTACTCTCTGTTGCATATCATTGTGTTATCAATATATTTTATATTTTTTGAATTTTTATATATTTTTATTTGTGTCATAACTTCTCTGCCCTATTTCACTAGAAAATCAGGCAGTGTATGGTGCCTTCCTCTAAAATTTCCTTTTTATACGAACGTATTAAAATAATCTCGTCCCATTCATGTTGAAAGTTTTAAGAAGGGTACCTTCTATTTTTTAATCACACCCCTATTCCTTTTAAAATTTTATTTAAGGGACCCTAAATCTGACCGCGAGGCATATATGTTTCTTTTCAATATCAAATACTCAAATACGGGGTTGCCACATTACAGAAGAAAACGGTACATGACAATAAAAACAATGTTTAATTTCTATAACAATTTTTATTAGTGGTAGCCCTGAAATATTAGGCATACGAAGCCCTTGGTTGGATCTCAATACTACACTTTTACTTGCATTTCGCATTAAAGCTCTCAGTGGATTGTTTTTCATAGGGTTTAAAACGTTACTTAGAAGTTTAGAAGGGTGTACAGGGTGTTTTATGTCTCTTATTTGTTACCCAAGCTTTTCCTGGTGTAAGTGGTAACTGAATCTTTTATTTTGTACTTTACTGTAGGTTCTACAGAGTTTATCAAACACTATGAAGGATGTCTGCTTTTAGATTGTTAAGAAAATAAATAGTTTTTTAAAATACAAAAACATTGGAAACGACAAATTATGTAGTGTTTGAGCTCTATAGTATGTTAATAATAAATTGAGTAATGAGAAAAAATGCGACTGATATTAATGTTGGATTCGATCCAACATTCTTTAAATTTAAAAAATGTTTGTAAAATTGGATTTACTTTGCTGTTATATTCTTCTGTATATACGATATATATATAATATATTATTTTAGAGTCCTCGAGGTCGATTTTGTTAGCCCAGGACTAATCTGAGGGAGAGAATTATATTAAAAATAATAAAAATATAGTTTGTGGTTTATTTATCTCGACCCGCTTTTCTTTATCAGAAGAGTTTAAAGATCGTTTTTATTTTACCTATAGATAGATATTCATTAATAAACTGTCAATAGCAACAAAACTTCCCGCGTAAGGATTTAAACGAGTATCTCTTGAACACGGGCGCACTCTACCGGCAATAGTTCAGTCCCCTAAATTGAGACAATTTGTTTAACATTACTTTTAAACTCCTGGTATCTATACTTCGTGTAACAATATTACAGCTAGTGGTAAAAATTAAAACTATGACTGGTTGATTATTGTGTACCAGAAATATTATGGAAAAACCTATACCGTGTAGACTCCTGGTATTATACTTCGTGATTACTTACTTCAGAGAGAAGGAGGTATATGATGCCATGAAACAATGGACTAGAAAAGTGTGACGTCAGATATGGGAGGAGCTTAAAAATGTTTCCAAACAAAACAAATTTCCATTGAAAAAGCCATAAGAGATTTTTCTATTACTTGTAGTGATTCCTAATCAAAAATCTTAGCATTTTCCGGACACTTTTCATACGACTTAGTGTATCCAATTTATGATAGTGAATAAACATTGAAAGTTAGTGTAAGTGTTTATATTTTATATGCATTTTAGTGGAATTGAGGTTATGTTTTGTTCAGAAGCTTATAAATTTTATTATGGTAATCTTGTGAATAATTATGTATTTTTTAACTATTACATATTATTCTGTTTGAGTAAAAATGGTGATGTGTTTTGTCCCCAATTGCAAGCATTATAGCGAGCAGAAAAACTGCAATGATGTGGAAAGGAAGAAGTGGATTTCTTATCAAGTATATACGTATTTCGGTATTATAAATATAATAACAAATATCTGAAGATGTTATAAACAAGCAGGACAATTTATTACTGTATATTATGGCTTTTTTGTTTGTGAGTTTCCTAAGTAGGTATGTTTGTTATTTTTTTAATTTTTATTTTAGAATTACTCTTAGGTAATAGATTATATAGGCTCTTGGTCACATAGAAAATAAAAACGAATATATTAAAATAGTATTTTTATTTACAAAAAATTTACCTTAATTTGGGAAAATAATGGTTTATATAAAAATCCTCTAAATACGTTAAATTCACTTCCCAATATAGATCTTTTTGAATTTCAACAATTATTATCTCTTTTAAGGTCCATATAATACAAAAAACATTTTTCTCTTTTTAAAATATATAGATTTCCCTGAACGTGATGGTAATAATTATGATTCTGATTCATTACCAGTTCATTTTTTTCGTTGTAGTAACAAATGAACTTATTATTTTTGAATTTTTCTGAAAGCAAATCATTGCGAAATGCGTAGGGACATTTTACTTCCACAATAGCATTGTCACTTACTAATCCATCTGGACTTGCCCCTAATATACCAGAATTCTATAACCAAATTCCTGTTGGCATTACATCAATTCCTAGGGATGATTTTAATGCATCCAGACCATCTTTTTCGTGAGTTTTCCCCCACTGGATTGCTCTAGATTTCTTTATTGTTATCTACAATCATTAGAATATTAAATAATTATGCTAATAAACTTTAATTAAATGTTTTAAAAGAACTAAATAGACCAAAGTAACACCTCAAAATAAAGGGTGTACAAGCGGAACTTAAATAAATAATTTAAGACAATAATTATAAGCTAGTTATCCTTACCTCACAAATATAAGTTTCGTCCTTCATACTAGCATGTACAACCCCTTAAAGAGTCATAAAATTAGTATAGAAATGCATACTTTTAATATGGCCCTAATCCACTGCATTTTACCTCTTACTACCATTTGTTTATTATTATCAAAGAAATGCATAATAGCAGACAGCTTAATAACATAATTCGATGTCATTTTTACTGAAAAAAGGAATTAAAAACTTATTTTTCACTCAAAACTTAAAACAATACAAATAAAAACATAACCTCAAAATAATTCTAAGGCATGTCTAGAAAAAGTCGAGCTCTCTTACCTTAAAATTTATGGTTTATATAAATATTAAACACCCAAAGAACCAATTTCTACAATTAATATATCTTATTTGATACAGGAAATATTAAAACTATTGATGTAAAAAAACCTTAATGGCAATTTACATACATTAAAAGTTTGTTTGGAAACATAAAATGACAGATCCCGCCCTCTGACGTCACAGCTTTTTTAGTCCATTGAAGTCCAAGATTACCATGGGTCCAGATGACATTTCTGCATTCTTCTGTTCGTACTACTAAACATATTCCTTAAATCATAATCTTTTCTCAGTTTTTGGAAATCCTTAAAAGTTTGTCCAATTCATAAAAGGGATGACACAAATAAAATTGAAAATTATCGGCCGATCTCCATATTATGCCATTTTGCAAAGGTGTTCGAAATACTTTTGGAACGTACTGTTTATCAGCAATGTTATCAACAACATTGTTTTATGATAGGGCGTTCAACAACTACATTTTTTTAACTGTAACTCAATATATAGCGAAGATTATTGATTGTATAAACTTACGGTTTTGTTGATCGTTGTAGTCGTGATTTCACGAGTATCGAAACCATGTAGACTAGACAAGGAGTACGCACTCGACCGGGGGAATTGCCAAAATCTGTCCACGGTATTGTACATATTAGGTTTACTTTTTTCACCACTAGCGTCGCTAGTGTTCCTTTTGTACCGGTATGAATATAGACAATTAAATAATCGTGAATTATTAAATTGGTTTTTATTATTTATATCTGAATGATCGAACTATTTTTTTCATTGTGTAAATAAATGAATAATGAAATAATTAAAAATTATTTATTTGATTTCAAACTACGTCCTCATTGGTCGTCATCTTGGTACAAATGGAACACCAGCGCCCTCTTATTTTAGTAGCCCTATTTGCATACATGGAGTTCGTACTCCTTGTCTAGTCTCCATGATCGAAACATTGAACCAGAACTATCATCCTCACTAGATGTGTCATTCAAATCGATAACACAGGAATGAACCGGAAGTACTATATAAGTATTTTTAATTTTATGAACAACGCAGGGGTATACCATAATATCTAAATATCTGCAACAACTTCCCTTAGACTCATCGTTTCACACTTAAACGGTTCGATTCGGTTCGGTGCGTATTCGATTCGTTTTCGGTAGCGCCTAAAACGAATGAAAACTCTTCACACACACTCGGTTAGTATAAGGTTTGATTTCACCACCGAATCATCGAATACGCAGTACTGAATTTTTTACTCACTTTTCTCTTGCCGAAAACGTGACCGAACCGAAACTAAACCGTATGTGTGTAAACGAACAATGCTTTTGTGAACTCTGGACCCGAACGAAACCAATTCGTGTCGAGGGGGCTTTCGGTTCTATCAGTTATCTATTAGGTACCGAACACACACCGTATCACCGTTTCACACTTTTTCGGCGGCTACCGAAAACGAATCGAATACGCACCGAACCGAATCGAACCGTATAAGTGTGAAACGAGCCTTATAGTGTCAATTACACTTCCTGATAAAGTTGGGGTCACAGTTTTCTTTCTAACTTCTCTTTAAATGTTGCTGCAAATCAACTCGATGGGGTTAAATACACAATCATTAGGTGGTAAACGAATTACATTATGTCTATATTGCTTAGCCATTCCATCGTCATGGTTTAACATTTAAAGATTTTAATATAAGAAGCAAATCTTTTTTTAAAGATGTTGAAGAATAAGCTACCCCTACGCTATTTAAGTTTGAAGAAATAACATTTTTTCGAGATTTAGCTTTCGTAATTTCTCCAGTCTGTCGTGAATGGTAAGGGGCATTGTCCATCACTATGACTGAATTTTGAGGTAAATTTGGTAACAGTTGCTTACCAAACCATTTTTTGAATAAGATAGATGTCATGTTTTGATGATAATCTGCTGATGAACTTGAAATATTTTTGGCCTAAAGCAGCAAACAATTTGGCAAAAAACCATTCTTATATCCGACATGTAAAATAATCACGCATTTTCCTCTGTTGGGTGGAGCTTTTACAGAGCATGCCACTTCATCCTTTCTTCAAAATGTTGTCAGTGTCGTACCAAGTTTCATCAAGATAAACAATGGACTTTCCTCCCCTACGTGCTTTATCGGACCATAATGATTCTATGCGATACCGTAATCGATTGTCTTTTATTTAAGGTTCGGTATCTAAATCCTACCGAGTGCTAAACATTTCTTAAGGTATTGGTTGATTTATATGGATAACCGGGAACTTCCATAGCTTTTTGTTTGATCATTTGAAAAGACGTATAACATTTCTAGACTACAATTCATAAGTTTGATAAGAGATCGTTATGTTCTCTTTTTTCGTGGATTAGATTCTTCCTTAGATACCACCTTCTTTATCGATGGCTTAGAGATTTTTGTTAATATGTGGATTCGCTTTATGACACCATAATTTGAACCATTATTTTCCAGCATCAATTGTTATTGTTTATACATATTTCGAACAATCATTTAAGCAGAGGGTGACATCAGCATGCCGTATTTATCGTTCTCTACTTCAATCAATAATTTACTTTTGCTGATGATTAAAAATAATCATGTATTTGATACTATACTGCTCCTATCGTTAAAAAATTGGTTTAGTAATCGATTCCCATAAATAATTCTTTATAAAATATAGGAAATTAAAACACTGTTTAAATAAATAATATAAATTTATTTTTTAACATATATATTACAAATAATCTTAATGAGAGATATTTTCTAAATTTATATAATACAAAAAAAGAAAACGTATTTATATATCACAGCCCTTTTCTTGGCACACTCAACAAGTATTTATAAAAAAAATATTTTCACCTGCAAATATAGAAAATCTTATCTATTGAATTAAAATTGATTTGCAGGTCATTATATATATTTTTTTTACCACAAAGAAAAATAGAGGTAACCTCTATTGCCAAGTTTTTTTTTCTACACAGTGCTATTACTTTATTATTGCAAATAATAAATCGAGTGAAACTATTATCCAAATGAGACAAATTTTTATAAAAACAAAAATATATGGTTATGTACGCCTTAGTTAGTATATAGAGACCCTAAGGCTTTTTAAAAAAAGTAATAGTTCTGTTGTATTTTATTACATATTGTATCAATAATTACAATAAAGCAACAAGGTATCCTACAAAATTATACCAAGTCATCGTGCTTATTAATAAAAATGTAGAGATCAACATATTGCAAAAATATTAAATATAACAATTACATTATATTTTTACAATGTCTCATAAAAAAATCAGACAAAATACAATTTTTGCCAACGGTTTGTCACAATACAAAGATTCGATATAAATATAAAATTGGACACAAACTTATTGACAAAATATACAGTAGAAAATAATTCATAGAGATATATTTTCAATGCATCTGTTAGATTTACTTGATGCATTATACAAAAAAAGAGTAAGAAAAAAATATCTGAGGAATATTTTAAATGTTTAAATAAAAAAAATTACAATAACTTTGCACATTATTTCTAAATTGATTTTAAAAGTGTTAGGTACTCAAAAATTAAGTGATATGTAATAATTTTTTTCAACTACTACAATAGAATAGTATCATTTTTAACTTATTTTTAAAAATGGATTTGATGTCATTTTCGCATACTGTGCGAGAATAGTATATTCTGTAACAAGGTTAAGAATGAAAATTCGATACGAGTGGAGAATTCCGAACGCGAGCGTAGCGAGCGAGAGGAACCACGAGTTATCGAATTTTCATTCTAACCGTGTAACAGACTGTATTTTCTCCACGACCATGTAATAATTCTGGTTATTTAAATTGAAATATGTAGCAAAACAATTAGAACGTCGCACTGACAAACTGAGTGACAGTTTTAAAATTCGCAGGGCAATCTATGTTTTTTGTTGAGCAATTACAGAATGTTATTCCGTCACTAGTTATAGAATGGAAATACATGCAAAACACATAAGAAGCAAGTGTTTCAGAATGAATATTCTATCTCAAGAGTGAGAATGAACACTTTCTATTATTAAAAATGAAGTCGGAATTATTACATTCATTAATGGTCGTGGAGAATAGTATATTGTTTTACGAGCAAGGAATGATACTCATTTCCCACGAGTACGATGTTTGCAGCAAGAGCCGCAGGCGAATGCTGCAAATCGTACGAGTGGGAAATGAGTTATTCCTTGCGAGTCAAACACTATACTTTTTCTACGGTTATACCACATAATAATACAATAATTCAAAAATAAATCCAATACAAAACAAAACATAACGATATAAGTTATATCATTTAAGTAAAATTAACTATTATTTACAATAATTACAGTTATCATACCTTAAATTTATTTGTTAATTCAGAAAAATAAGCTAAAAGCACAGTTTCTGAAACGGAATTTGTTGCCTTTTTCTTTTGCCAGGTCACGAAACTTTCATATGCATTCTGGTACTTATGTTTTGAAATTTCGGGAATCAAATTCTGACAAGCTTCGTTTGCCGCTTCTCTTATATCAGGAGGAGTTAATTCTAATTCATTTTTATCACTACTGAACATTTTTACTTAAATAACAATCCAATTTAAATAATGTATTAAAAACTATCTGTTGTACCTGTCACTACTTTATTACTGTCAATCTGTACTGTTAGTCAAATATATGAATACATAATTGTCACAGTATACTTGATTAAGTTAAAACAATAAAGAAATGAACATTTTGTGTTATCAGATAAAGAAATGAGATATTTCTTTATTAGATATAACAACGTACCCTATTTCTTTAGAGATTACTGTCAAAAAATGATACATTTGTATAATAACCGTAGAAAAAAAATATTCTCTCACACTGTGCGGGAATATAACAGTTGGTGTAAAATGGGTGTATTGAATAAATTTAAATAAACCATCTATCATTAAAAAATCGAAACTACTAGGCTAAAATTTAATAATACAACACCAGAAATAACATGGTTATTGTTAGTTTATTACCAGAGAAATGAAAATGTTGAATCGTTCAAATAAAAAAATCACGAGCAGAGATTAAACCCGGACCTTCAAATCGAGAGTCCAGTACGTTGTCAAAACGTGCCAAATAAACGACAAAATAATTATCAAAGCGCAATATAATTTACTAAGAATGTTAAGAAATACAAATGAATTTAACAAGTAAGTAGTAGTAGAAAAAGTACAGTCTATTCTCATGTAAGCACCTTAATCGCCTTCGGCTCACATGACAAATTTTCCCATTCGCGTGGAATATAGTTTATGCCATACTCGTTAAAAAAATATTAACACAATTCAAATCTTAAAATAGAGATTCGGTAAACCGTATGTAATCATTTTATAATTCTTCTCGGATCCCAACATGTAACTTTAAAGAAAACCTGATTTAAGTGACACAATTATCTCAGATACCTCATGTTCTCATTTCAATCAGATAAGGAAATATATCTCTATTTCAAAATAAATGGATTACAAAAATACAAGGTAAGTACAAATAATTTTCTTAATTCTCTTATTTTGCTGTAGATTTTAAACTTCACATTTGGTAAAAATCACAGCATCATTTCTCTCACATACGATGAATATTTATATTACTAAAATTTATTAACAAGTACAAAATATCTTCTTTCTGCATTCAGACAATCAAAAATTGCACGACAGTTTATAATTATTCTGTGAAATCAAAAGGATATCATTAGATTTAAATTAAGAAAACTGTAATGTCAATTTTTTCTGAAAATTATCACAAAATATTTATACACATCGCTACAAACGTATAATTATATTTGTAAAGATTTCTCATACAACTGAGAAACAACAATAGTCTTTCATCTTTCCTAAAAACAATAACGTACCAAAAATTAAGTTTAGAACTTAACGTTATTGTTAAATAATAATAAATAAACTAACGAGCATCTAATTCCTCTTTGGCGGTTAGTCAAAGTGATGCAGTAGCGGTAAAGTTCTGTCTCCTCCTCAGTACTCTAGACTTATATAGATCGGATTTATGACATACAACAACGGTACCACCTTGGTTCGTGTTTGGAGCTTTGTTGTTTCCATTTCCTATCAAAGTTCCAATCATTTTCGATACAGAAAATTTTCTCGTTTTATGAGAGGCTTGTATTGAACGGCAATCATTCAAGATAGCATCAAATGCTGTATAAATCGATGATGAGTTTTCTGCCACCGATACTTCAAAGAACTGGCAATTATTTTGGACTGCCACAGTACGAGCTTCTAGCTCTTCGACCTGTAACAAAAAACATGCATAAGAAAATGAATAGTAACTTCAACAAGTATATCTCTTATGCTACCACTATTAGATTTAAATAAGAATGGAAAATTGTAATGTAATATATTTTTTTAAATTTGCAAACGTTATTTATTAACTTTTTAATTTTGTTAAAAGGATGATTTATAAATCTTTAGTTTCTTTGTAATCTTTATGGATATTCTATAATGCGTAACAAACTTTTTGCTAGTTAGTTGACCACTTGAATATTAGAGGAATTGCCGGCTCGTCCAGTAAAAGACCACTTTCTGGACTTGTTACGTAAACTACTGTTTTTTAAATTCTTGACGCCCTTTCCAGTTTTTCATTTTTTTTTCAATTTTTCATGATTTTTTCTAATTTTTCCAGTTTTCTGTGAAAGTTAAAATGTTTCACGAGTTTGTATGTTTTTTAATTAATTTTCTGATTTTTTAATTTTTTCCAGTTTTTCAAGATTTTTCACATAAAGAAAAATTACAATAAGCAGTGTAACTCTTCAAAGAAGCTTAAAACACAACTATGATTCTATATGTAACTATGTATGCAATAATAATCCGGCTTTATGATGATTATTGCGTGCCCGGTTTTTTCTTTTCACGGGTATGTAATACCCACAGTAATGCTTTATCTTTCGATATTTCTACGTTTACTCCGTTTACTAAAACGACCCATAAGAAGCATAGAAAAATTCATTTTTTTGTGAAAAGTCTGATGGGATAAAATATTGTTGTTAGTTTGTTTTTCTGTATAATAACGTTTAAATATTTATATCCGATATATGTTTATATATTCTTAGCCAAACTAGTTGTTTTCAGTTTAATGTTAGCTGAGCCAATATTTTGATGTTTGAAAAACACGGGCACCATCCCCGACTAATAATTCTTTCCTTTGGCTGCAGTTAACATACCTGAGTGAAACATTTAAAGTTGTAATATATCCGATTTAATGTCAATATTTTCTTTAAAGCCGTAATTACAAAATGGAGCAACTTCGATATAGCAGAAGCGGAGGTAATAAATTCTAAAGGAAGCGATTAAAAGTTTTAAAGTTAGTCAGCGACTGAAAATAGGTCCTTGTGTTTAGCAATAAAAACATTTTGAAATCGGTTTTGCATGTTTCTTGTATAGCCGAACCAAGTCTTGTCTTATTGCGAGAGATGAGCAGGTATTCAAAATAAAACAAATCGTTTGTGTGCCTAATTATACACTAGGAATTTTGTTACCTAAGAGTTGGGTTTAATTTAACAGTTCCAATAGAATGTGTTTATTTACTATACTAAATATTTTACTTATACATTTTTTTTTAATTTGATTTTAATATTATAATTATTTGATATATTTATGATTATTATAATTTATTACGATTTTTTAACATTAAAAATTAATAGATACGTCAAGTTTGGTAATTTTTGAAATTATGAATAAGATAATCATTACAAGAAATAAATAGATTTTCTTTTTTTTCTAAGTTGAATTTTTTTTAATTTCATACAGTTTTAGTGCAATTTCTTGGAATTTTAAAATTAAATCATTGAAATATACAGCTAGCAAAACAAATAAGAAATCTCACAGTCCAATTTATGTTATTTTTAGATCTTAAATAGAGACAATGAAAAATAATAAGAAAAATATTGTAAACCGTAAAATGTTAATTTTAATTTCTGTTGACTTTGTTGTATTAAGTAGATTATTGGTAAAAAACAGGTGTGTGTACTCAGGTACGCACGTAAGAAATTATACTCCTTTGGCGTAACAAAATTAATATATTTTTTAAAATAATTAATAAATACTGACTAACTTCAAATTCTATAAAGGTACTCAAACTTATATTATGTAACAACTCTCCACGTATCATTATTATTAATCATATTTATGGCCTTTTACTGTTATATCTGTTCAGTGTCGAAACTGTCATTTAGAGTAGAATTGTCATAAAAAAGGTAAATAATATTAAATATCAAGTAAATATTCAAATGTTAATATAAATAAAAAAATGAGCAAAGTTAATAAAACAAGTGAAAATCTAATTCAAAATAATTTCATGGTATCGTGTCGGTTTTTCGTGCCGGTGTGTGTTCTGTTTTTACCCCCTTCATTTTTCCGTATCGCGCCAAAGGATATATAATTTTAATAATTGTTTCATTTTAACAATTCTAGCCGAATTAACTAAAAATTCAACTATGTACCTTGTTGGAACGAAGTTCCCTTTCGGGCGTTACGAACAGTTACGACTGACGCTAGGAGCTAGCCAAAAAAAATTCATACCAAAATTTGTCACGACACGACATACGCATGTTGTCTCTCTCTCTCTCTCTCATAGATAGATATACCTATCTTTATTTAAATAGGAAACCCTAATATAATAAATACTAATAAAAGTACAATTAAAAAGATACTAACTTAAATTCAAAGAAAATACTGTAGAAAAAAATAAGTACCTATAATAGTATTATATTTTATTTTATCCTGTTTTTATAAATCAATAAATTCATAAACATTTCAAAAATAGTTCTTAACTTGACTAGTTAGGTACCTACGTCAAATTACCTTAACTGTCAGTTACTGTCAAATATTTTAATTTTAAAATTTTGTATTAAATTGTTAATTCCTGTTTTAAATTAAATTGAAATAAAAAGTAATTTTAGGTAGATGTATATCCTCTAATCCTCTGGTATTGTATAAATGGACACTTTTGTTAAAAGAAACGAACTGTTGAAAATAATGGATTTACTATTTTTTTTTCTATTTTGCTTTGAACAGTGTAGTAGTGTCGCGACTTTGTTAAGTTTATACAGGTTTTTTTGTAGATAATAAATATTAAAATAATAGAAAATAAAAACAATAATGTATCCTGACAGTGTTTCTGCACAAGTTCCGGATATTGCTGATAGAGTTAGGTAAGTAGAGATTTTATACAGACGATAATAAATGCTTATGTATGTACAAACTCTCTGTTGTGTTTACAAATTACAATTCCTTCACTAATTAATCGAAAGGAACTTCGTTCAATCCGGGTGTCCCTTGACACCTCTCACTTTTTTAATTTTTTTTTCTACAGTGACTACCAATACCCAATGGGTAGACATCAGTATATGAAAGACGTAAATATATATTATTAAGAACAATAATTTAATTCAGTGTTTTCATAGATGCATAACACACCAGACCTCTTATATCAACTTTTTCAATGAATTTTTCCAGATGTTTTATTTTTAACGAATATTCAATGTCGAATATCTTTGTATTTACGAAGGTTTACCTCTGATAGGTCACGGTATAATGCGATCCGTAGTGTTGGAATCAAACGATTTTTTATAAATAGAAAAAATCTGTTCAGATCAACAAACTCCGTTCGATTC
This sequence comes from Altica lythri, assembly GCA_964028335.1. NCBI lineage: Eukaryota > Metazoa > Arthropoda > Insecta > Coleoptera > Chrysomelidae > Altica > Altica lythri. Next base: position 51,074,030 of record OZ034807.1, read on the forward strand.
ATCTCTATTTAAATTTTTAAAACTCTACCGTCAATCATTTTAATTTAATTCACGAAAAATTTGTTTACGTTTTGAGTGGTTTGATTGCAGCAATCATTTAGCAGAGGTGTGTTAATTATTTTTTAATATAATATTTATCATACCGCATGTAATTGACCCATATAATTTTAAACAAAAATATTTTTGTGTATATAAACAGCAAAAAACTAATATAGTCAAAGAAAATGGTAATAGACGTAGATCGTAAAATAATTCGTTTTAGAACGGAGCCATAAAAAATTGTTTAGATAAAAAAATATTGATTTTTGTTAAAAGTATCAGTTTAAAATAACGGCTTTATTATTTAAACATTGATTTTATGGCAAAAATTACCCAAAATTGCTATTTTTAATTTTTTTCAATATTTCTTTTGTACCGTTTCAAAATTCCGTTATCTTTCCCTGTCAATTAAATTAGAAATTAATTTTTTTATAATCTTATGGACCGTAACCTTATAACGTTGCATTATACCTTATTTAAAAACTAGGAGGAGCGATTTGAATTTAAGTTGGCAACACTCGCGTTTGTTTATTGGTTAATTTGGAGGCAAGTTTACACTATAAAAATTTGCCACTTACATTTATCAAGTAATTTGTGACATTTATAGGTTATGTTTTCAAAGTGTGAAATATTTATAATGGTGACTTTTGTTAATTGATTTCTTTTTTGAATATAATTATTGTAAGTTTACTTTGTGACCATCTTAGACCATATATAAAGTGTCCATAAACATTTATTTTCAATTTTATTTAAATGAAAGAAATGTATTTAAATTTGCCGCCTTGTAAATTTTCTAGTAACTTATTTGGCTGTAAGTCTGGCTTTTCAAATCACTCCTCCTAGTTTTTAAATGAAGTATAGAAGCTTAGACGACTTTTGTTCATGTGTGATCCGAACAACTTCGGAAACGGACGATCCAATTTGGAAGCTCACTTACGTTGGGTTATGTGGTACCTAAGTGCGGTATTACATTTTAGATTACCTTCATGGTAAATGTATGTAGTTAAATTTCATATGTAAACCTTATATGATAATCTAGTTATTACGTTATTAAGAAAACCACTTAGATATATCTATCTGCTTAAAAGAAACAAGTTGTAGATAGATTTCTACCACTTATATATTCACATACTATAACTGATTTCTTTCTTTTCCATTTTAATACTGGTATTTAGATTATATTGTTCCAACCAATATGTATATGTACGACTGCTAACATATTTGGTCAAAGCTTGTTCATGTTTTTATTTAGTATATTTTAGTTATACCTTTAGCCTTTAGCCGATTTTAAAATATTTTCGCTCTTCAATAGTCGCCCATTATTGCTCCCTCCTACCCTCCAGAAATCGAATATTTCTACCGGAGAATGACTATTATATAAATTTAAAAAAACGTTAATTTTTTTATTAATAATAACGTTCTAAATAATTCAAAATAAACATTTTATTTTTATTTTACTGGGTAATATTACTGGAAAGTTTTTCAGTAGTTATCTCTATTATTACGGTGCAACTTTGGTATAAATTATGACTTTATTTGTAGTCCGCTCATAATTTTTCATTGCATTGTTGACTTTTACTGAATAAACAAATTATATTTCCACATTTTCGGTGGAAGACTAATATTATGAGAATCTTTTTTCGGTCAGTCATAATACGAAGGAAATTGATGTTAATTAGTCGATTTTATCGAGCGAAAACAAGATTATTGGTGAAATATTTGATATCTTAACCCAGTTTACATTTACAATGCGGTTCAGGTTTATAGGTAATGTCGATGAGATTGACATACATAGTTTTTGAATGGATTCCAAATGTACTGAATGAAAATGAAATAGAAGATTTGATCTATGTTTGTTTTGATAATTAATAATTGTGTTTTTCTGCGTCTAGACGAATGTGGGTAAGAGTTAAAAATTATTACGTTTTAGATTGTTAATTCCAAAAATTTGCAGATGTTTGTAATTGCCATATCTAAAGTTTTAAGCTATTAAATCTTAAATTTTATTTCCTATATTTGTTTTTTCACTGTACACAAAGAATAAGTATAACAATTTTAAAATAAAATAATTATTCAACTTTGAAAGTGAAGCTTTTGGTGTTCGGTAGACAGACAGAAAAATCATCACAAGAATAAGTAACGAAAATTACCCGGCCCCGACCTCTCTATCCCTCGTTTGAACCTCTGACAACTTTAATTCCTTGTGTATATATTGTTGGCTATAATTTTCTTATATTAAATTATGATTTAGCTAATTAATTGTTAAACAAATTGATTCAATACGTATTTTTTTCAGTTCACTTTTCTGTGTTAAAAATATATCTTTAAAAGCTTCATTTTCATCGGAATTGATAGTTTAGTATGCATTAATTCATAACATACTCTTCCTTTTTTGGCTTTCTTTAGCTTGAATTTTTTCCCAGATTAGTTCAATAGTCATTGTTCCTTTATATATTTTGTTACAAAAATCTGTTACCACGTTTTATTATCATGGATTTTTTCAGTATTGTCTTTGTTACTTACTTTAATACTGCTTTGATATTCGGATGATTAGATTTTACAATCGATGTTTATCTAAGGTATATAAAAAAAAAAATTTATGAACATCATCAAGTTTCTTCAATTATCTCCAAGAAGTACCTGGTTTATTTACTAATTTTTACAAATTTCTAGATTACAGTTCAATTACAGAAACGATCCTATAGCTACCATCCAATCAGAAAAGCCACTTACTGGTATGACCCTATGAGGGGTTTCTATTCTTGAAGCCAAAAAGCTCCAGTGGTCATTTCGTAAGGAAACGGCCAAAGTTCAGTCAATTTTCATGTAGTGTACGGTAGCAACTGAGAACGCACGTAAGGTAAATTACTCGGGTATTCGACTTACCTATATCTAATTTAATATAGCTCATTTTAAGTATATAGTATTTATTGTAACAACAATCACGTATCAATTGTTGTATGTAGGTATACAGGTTAAAAGTTTGTTCAGAAATTCACCAATTTGATAGAGTTATAAATTTATAGATACATTTGAGGAATTATTCTAATACATATATAATGCATAAATAAAAATTTTAAATTATAATACATATATACATCAATGTAACTAACCTGTCTTAAATGCTCGAGATCAGCCTTGTTACCCAAAAGTATCGTAGGTATTTGACTTCTTAAATTTAACACTCTCTGTAACATATCACTAGCTTGGGTGAAGGAATTCCTACACGTAATGTCGTATACTATGACACAGGCATCGGCCCAATAGATTGCTTCTTCTGGAAAAGCATTCACATTACAGCTGCATACATCTACAATTTCCACTTCAAGCGATGAGTTGTTTAAGGTTAGAGTTTGACGATATAGGAGATCTGTAAAGAAAATGAATATTTAGTATATATATAAAGAAAGAATCTACACATTTTTTTTTATAAAAAGTATACGTAATTAAAATCACATTAGTCATTGTTAACATTAAAAACCTAGTTGCAAACAAGTAGAAGATAAATAGGAGTTCAGAATGTGAAACAGATTTGTCTATTTGGAAGATTAAATCTCATTAGACCTCACTGTTCTTAATATCAATCAAACATTTTTGTATAATTAAATAAAGACAAAGTCATATAATTAAACTTGTAGTTGATTATATCTTGGGATAAAAACCAACTTCACCAGATTGTTCTGTAACCAGTAATGGAACATTAGATAACGAACAAAACGAAGGAATTTTAACATTAACAAAAATTCCAACCAGAGTTGATCATTTTCAATTGAAAAATTATTGTTTCAATAAAATTAATAATGGGCGAGAGCGAGATTTTGACTTTAATCTTTTCGATTTCAAGAAATGATAAAAATGCATGTCTCATCTCGATCCCATGTAAATTTCGAAAAAATTTTTTTCTACAACCGTGCGTAAAGTATTACCTTTACGCACGGTTTAAGGTTCGTAAAGTTTAACTTTTTTTCACTAGTGAAAAAAAAGTTTTTTTTTCACTAGTGAAAAAAAGTAAAATAAGCACTGTTTTGTATAAGATTATGCAAATAATTTTATGTGTGTTAGTGGCCGAGGTTGTAAGTTATATAGCTTCTACCCAGATGACTCGGGTTCAATTCCGGGTAAGGAAACTTTTTTTTTTATTATTTAATTGTGTAAATTTGTGTAAATATATTTAATTGTTAAATTATTGCAGTTTAATACATACAAAACTAGATATTATATTCAGTAATTTTTAATTTGATTTTTAATATGACAGAAATATCAGTTCATGAATAAGGGTAAGTATTTTTATTTAAATGACTGATTGACATTTCAATTAATTTATAATTCAAGCATTTCGCGTTTCTACGTACCTACCGGTATTATAAGGTGAGATTAATTTAGAAAATAAATATTTTGTTATCTAAAATATGTTTTAAATATAATTTTTTTTTCACTAAAGCGTAAAAAAAAATCAGGCCTATACTTGTATTTCTTGTAAAGAAATTCGGTTGTAAAAAAAATATTGTATGCAACTCGTGCGTAAATGTTCCTTTTCACATTCGTCAAAAAAGGTCACTTTACGCACTAGTTGCATAAATAACTATTTTTACATTAAAATAAACTTTATGTTTCTATAACCTTTAAGTTGATCTGTTCACTAAATTCATTAGTTTAATTTTACTTTATATATTAATTAAATTTAAATACAGTAAGAAATTATAGAAGTTCAAACAAACAGTTTATTTACAATTTTCAATTTTTTTTCCAGATAAGATTTTACGAGAATTTGTTGCCTCACGTTGAAAAAATTCAAATTCGGCGAGACGAGACCGAGACATTTCTCGAAATCTCGTGCTGTACTAAATGAAATATCTACGTCTGTGTGTTGACAATAATTGGGAATTGATGATTAGTAATGGTTACTAAAGTTACAAGAAAGATGAAGAAAAAATAGGGGATCACTTAAATTTGTTTCCATTTTAGTAATTTATAGAACACTTGAAAAGAACTTTAACATTGAATGAATGTGATACTAATTCAAGAGAAAAACTAATAGCTCCATAAATAATTGATCAAGTACCAGACACAAAGCTAGATTGATGATGAATAGACATTAGAAAAGATCCAAACCCAGAGGAATTTCATGGTCACTATTACATATGAATATGAAGATAATTTTCTTTGGGACGTCCTGTACTAAACAGGCATTTCTGTATTCTAGACGACTGATTCCAGTTTTAACTCACATTCTGTAATATACCTTCTTTTTATACAGTTTTATAAATAGTCTCCCTCTCTAATGAAGCGAATGTGCCATAGCGCCGCATGAGATATCTAGCATACATAATTTTTGAAATATTTTCAAAACAAAAATTTTCAGTCTCGTTATTTTTACATCACAGACACATCTCTTCCGTATTTTCAGGATTTTTAAATTCATTTGTTTCGTAAGAATTTAAAGATTCTTAGATACATAGTTATATATGTCGCTCTAGTGTTTTTCATTAATTGATTTTTGTGATAGTTTGTAGTATTTTTGATTGTATAAAAATATTTGACAATACAAAGTATGTCAAAAGTATTCTATTTTCTTTTAAATGTATATAGGGTATGGAGGGTAACCCTCCATAATATAGGGAAATATAGGTAGATACCTACTGTTACATTTAAACAGTAGGTACCTAGTTTTGTATTGAAATTTAGGTAGACAGTAAACTGATGCCATTTTTATATTAAAAAAAGTGTGTGTCTTGGTCACCTGACAGAAAGATAACTGTAACTCGATGAACCACTAGAGTTGTAGAATAAAGTGAGAGAGGAGAAACCGCCTGCCGCTGCTGTATGCGTGAGGGAAGGGGAAGACAGACAGACTGGCTTCGTAACGCGTTACGTTACGAAGCGGTTTATCCTCCCATAAGTAGGTATCGTTTAAAAAATATTAATATCGTTGTAAATTTCAAATAGAGACAGTGAGAGGTCGAGTTAATGTTTTTATTATTTAATTTAAAGAAACTCTTGACGAGTTATCTGACCCTTCACTTAGACCGTTAGCTTGTTCTCAGATATAAAAAGAGTAAAATTTTATTACCACAACCAAAGATGCGATATATACAAAGACAACGATTCTATACTGTCATATTCTACACAAAACATGTTAATAAAAATAATTTCCGTTTAAATTCTATGCTAAAATTTGAAATAATGAAAGTTTGTCTAGAAACATGAGTAAACATAAATATTAACTGTCTATGCAAGCACGTGTTTCTATTTATTCAACTGTACCTGACAAGCTGCCCCAGATCTGTAGAAATGCAAACAATGACAGGAAAATGAAATTTCAGATAAAATAATTATTTTTAATTCATTCGACCGTTGTTCAACTGCAAGTCTAACTGGAAATAAAATCCATTTATTTTATTTAGCTTTAAGTGCTATAAGCACGTGTAATTTGATCAATTCTAAACATTAAAAGATACTTTGTTGTATGGACTATAATAATGTGCAACTCGATCTTGTACTCAAAGTTTTCTTTCTAACTTCCTTGTTCATCTGCAAAATATATTTGGAGTTAGAGGCGTGTTAACAGTCTCTTATTTTATTTGTGCTTTTAAAATAGGAATAAAAATTGGAAACATCGATAAAGAATTTCAAAAAATGATAAGAGTAATATTCCACGATGTTGGAAGCTGTTGTAAAAAAAGAGGGTTAGAAATTAACGAACAAAAAATGAAGAATATGGTGACCATAAGGGACAGAAAACCAGAAAATGAGGACTTGTTAATAAGTATCTTCTGAAACGTCTAAACTTTTAAAAACAAGGAAAATTTTATCTATCTGGGAGTGAATATAAGCAACAAAAATGACGAAAGCAGAGAAATTAATAAACAAAGGAAGCAGGAGTGCAGGTTCACTCACGAGAGTGCTGAAGTCAAAAATGGTTTCTAGAACAACAAAACAGAGGTTGTACAGAACAGTTATCAGTCCAGTAACTCTTTATGGGTGTGAGACATGGGACGTTAAATAAAACAGAACAATATACATTAGAAATCTGGGAAAGGAAAATTCTACGGAGAATATATGGAGGGAAAAAAGATGACCAATTATGGATAAAAAGAACAAATATAAAAATAATGGAACTATACGACAGCCCCGCAATAACATCACAAGTAAATACTCAAAGAATTAGATGGCTAGATCATGTTGAAAGACTACCAGAAACGAGAGTAACCAAGAAAAGGAAGGTTGACGGCAGTGGAGGAAGATTTAAAGCACCTAGGTGTCAGAAACTGGAAAGAGAAAGCCTTAGACAGGAAGGAATGGAGAAAAACCTCCAACCAAGCCCTAGGCCTGCAAGGTCTGTCGAGCGAATATATATATATTTGAACTTATCTTAATGATAGTAGTTACAAAATTCTTTTCTACTTTTTATTTCAGTTAAACTTTAAACGTAATATAAATGAGAGAAAAACGTTTGTGTTGAAGAAAAATTGATAATTTAAACTTTAATGTTCTTAAATGTTGAAATAAATTTCAAGGCATTGTTGAATTCATTTAAATGTACAAAAAAATGTAAAAATGCTATAAGGCTTTGGGTTAACTTATATTCTATTGATTTTTATAAAGCTTTTACTTTTTAATCAATCTAGTTGTAAAGTAGACGGTACATATTATATTCATGTATAAAATTCTGTTATATAAACAAAAATAAATATCAGCCTAAGTTAATTAAAACAAATTTTTTAAACAAGAAATCTGAGTGTATAAAAAAGTCGTTTATCCTCTAAAAATATCACCTGATTATGTTCTAACCAAATCGACGGAGTAGCAAGTGTACCTAGTGCGCATTCCAAAATTGTTGGCACATGAACAGTAAGCTGAATGTATATACACTCTTTTCATTTTAATTTTTTAGAATACCAAGAGATTATGAAGATTTTAAAATATCACAATCAGCGATCTCATTTCCTAAAACGATTATTCAAAAATTATTAAAATTAAGTTTTCGTGTTCTACATTCTTTCGATTGGCGTTTGCATAATTGCTTTTGTTTTGGAACCAAACGATGAGCTAATTTATTTGAAATTAATAAATCTTCTAGTCAGACACACAAAATAAATTTTAAATTAGACTCAGTCCCCCTACCATAAATTATAAATACAATTAATTTTACATCACATCCAGTAATTCAAGAAATTCAAAAAATATTTTTAGATATGTGTATTATTGATGGTTGGTAATTGATCTTCTTCTATTATTTTGAACAAAAATTGATTCATTAAAACGTTGCGTGTATGAATGAGATTCTATCAACAAAAACTTTAGCCTATCCTTGAATAATCACAATAAAATACAATTTAAGTCAACTCTAATTTTCTCACTTAATATTAAAATTGTACAGACATGCGACTGTCTGAAACGAAATTCTTAAATTTATAAATGAAAAGGAATGTGCTGTTGGCAGTAACTTAGAAAATTAGAGAAAGAAAAACATATATTTCATAACACTCATCAAAAAAGTAACACTTGTCTTACGCCTCTTTGATTAGTGTTTCTATGCAACTATCATTAAAATAACTGAAATGTAAAATACCAATTTGTAAAGTTGTTTGTTGTTTTCAAGCAGTGGCATCAATCTAATAACCAATATAATATATATTAATATCATAGATAAGAGTATTTATCTTAGCACCTTGAACTTGAAAATTTTTTTCCTTAATTTAAAACTTTTAAAAAAGTGTATTAATTAAAAAGCCAAACCATGGTAAATTAACCTTTTAGAAAAATGGAGTTGAAAGATCTTTTTATTAAAACTTGTTTTGAACTGGTGAATTTTTTCTTCGACTTGCGATTAATAAAATCCTAAAATGTCCAAAACTAAAAGAGTCTAAATTAGGTTTTTGTACAATACTTTTGTCTAATTTGTCTAATGCAAGTGTTCCCTAATTTAAAATTTCCCTTATACTGCTGATTCTTAATTAACATAATGAATAAATCAATTTCTAGTAATTTAATTATTTGGGATTTTTGATATATAGAAATTAGACAAATAAATAATAAAACTAAGGAAAAATAAAAAAATGTTACATCGCACAGGAAATAAATCGACGATCTCTTACTATAGCCAATAACGCCATTAGTGGCTTGGTCACGGATAAACCTAGCGGCTAGTGGGCGTTTTTAATCATCTCTTGTTTAAACACATATATACTGTTAATGAGAGAAAGATTATTTGTCAGATCGACAATTGAAACATCACAGAATAATAAGCACAATTTACAAAAAGAACTTTTTATAATAGAAAGTTTTTTACTGATTTATAGGTCATATTTTGTGTCATCTCAACAATGCACAGCATCCCTGATTTTGCAAAAATATTAAGTCATACAACGCTGTGATTGATCATAGAGAAGATTGTTTCCTTGTTAACAAAATCAAGGGTAGTTGTATCTAAAAACTTTCTAAAACAGTTTATTTTATTACCAGTTAAAATAATAATTACTGTTTTCACATGTAAGAACAAAAAAAAAAGAAAAAAAAACTTCTCTGTCGCGTAATCGATCCCATTATGATAACATAACAGAACTGTCACAAGTGGACTGAGCCGCCGCCTAACCAACTACGCTACGAACGATTTATTTAATAACTTTCAAAATAATATTATCTATACACAACTTAGATCATGTTTAATATCAATTCGGTATAAATTTCGAAATCTATGTATATGCCTAAACACACTTGAAACATGCATTGTCATCCAGTTCTTAGCTATCCTGAAAATTTCAGAGCTATAGGTAGTCGGGAAATAGGTTTAAATTCGATTACAAATTCCACGGAATGACACAGAGACACAGAACACGGCGAAAATATAAAAAACTTTCTAAAAATATAAGACAGAGCACAAAAAGTTGCTTAGAGTTTAATGTTTCAATTAAAAAAAGTTATCGTCATATAGAACATAAGTATTTATTATAGATCTTAGTTAACATAACAGATGATTAAACGACGAATAACCACTATGTACGTCACACATCAAGATCCAGCTAGTGCACCAATGTCACGCGCTTTTAATATTTAATTCAAAAATATTTCTAAGTCTGTTATCTTTATTGCGATAAGACTTGTTTATTATTTTTTTCTTTGTATTTAACGCGAAAAAATATGCGAAAAGAAGAATTGGCTGCTTGTGCCAAACGTAAAAGGCCATTCGAAACAAGAAGAACTGACTGCATGTGCCAAACGTAAAAGGCCATTGATTGTTAGAGCGCCAGTGCTCCAGCGCTAACGATAGCTATTCTGCCCCCTTGGAAAAAGTGGGGTTATGTTCGAAAAATAATGACAGTTGACTGCTAGCGCCCACTAAAGATTTAAAAATTCGCGCACTTTAGCCAAGTTCCGAACCATTTCAACCAACAGCGCCACCCTAGGTGAAATCTGGAAGCTGTGCGCCCGTACCGGCGTTGCCCTACTACTTCCTTGGCTAAGCGGTTAAAAGCGCCATTCGATAAAAATAGAGATCAACGATTGTAGTATTTTTAAAATTTTTCCTTAATGACATTTCTATCTAATTTCTAAATTAAAAAAAAGCAATGTCTGTACCCGGCAGACAGTTTTTCATCATATCGAGAATTTCCTTAACAATTTTAACTGATTTCTATCTAGAATTTTAAAACTGGAATATTTAATACAGATGGTAAGTTAGAGCCTTCTTACCTTTTATACTTTTTGGTTACCGCAATCTGGTGTTTTCCTCATCTACTGTTATCTTTATAAGGGTAATGATCCTTAGATGACTTCAGTACTTTGGTAGGTATTTAAAAGTACCTAATACCTTTACCAGTTATTGTTTTAACAAACATTTATAAATATTTTAAGGTTTTACGGGTTTATCAATAGAAACAAAAAGCAAAGGAAGCCGAGTATAGATTTTGTGTTATAAGAATATTCTGTTTGTTACGCTACTGATATTAGTGTGTAATCTATTTAACTAACGAACTGAGCAAAAGTACAATTTGACTAATATTCAAACTTGTGAATTACTCTTTGGCTCATTTACGACGCTTGGAATTCAGGAAGATTAGAGAAATTTTAAAATAGCTGTTGTGTGGCCTCCTTAAAAAGCACTTGAAGGTTCTGTATCTTCTCTACCAATTCGATGAATTTATTAGTCATATTAAAAAGCTGAGTCAGTTCATCGGCTTGATTCGGCCTTTGGCATACCTAATTTTATTTTGTTTGGTCCGGAAAATTTCGTCATATTTTGTTTCACTATTAACTAAAACTAAAATAACTAAAATATTTTGCTTATATGTACGTAAGCATTAAGAAATGCTTAGCAAATAATTCAAATAGAAAGATAGATATTCAATTATTTTTTACCCGAAAAAAACGCTATAGTTAACGCTCGTAAAAAAACCACTGCGCATTGAACGAGAAGCCACGTGGCTGTCCCAAACTTTCATTGGGCGATCTATACCTACCTATGTCATTGTTGCTTACAAAAAGAAAGTTCAAGAAATTTTGATTTTTGATTAAAAATGAAGATTTCTACTCTAACAAGAAATATAAAACTAAAAATTTATAAATCCTACCATAATATTATTTACTGACAAAAATACCTATAGGTATACACATTTTAGTAGAACCGTATAGTTAAATTAAATATAGATCTCTTGGCCGGTCTCTGTAGTTTTGGAGCCAATTTTTTAAATATTTTTCAATTATTATTTATTTTGAACTTGGCTCTTTTCAAATTGAATAACTTATTAAGATGTATTGAAATATTCGTCCAATTTAAAGTCTATATGTAAGATATCGTGAAAAGATTCTCTAGTTGGATTCAGTCTGGAAAAGTTATTTACCAGTTAACAGTTTGCAAGTTAATATGAATAATTTTTTCTATTATATTATAAAGATTTGATTTTTTAATAATATAATTCTAGTCTGGAAAGTATTTTAATAATTTTATACTAAGCCGATTTCGTTGTTTGTTATTAATTATGAAAAGTGATTGAAAATTCCAAGAGATACCGCAAAGCTAATTGCCGAATCTTGGGGAAGATTGGGGCTTTCTTACACCATAACTTTTCTAGCCTTATACCTACCAGATTCAAACGATTCCCTGAAGCTACTTTCATTTTAAAGTTCCATAGCGTTTTCTTCAATATTGTTAGGATGATCTGTAGGCTTTATATTGAATATTTTTTTTCAAAGATTGTGTCTCATTGCTTTCATATTCTGGTAAATAATAGGTAAATTCAATTTTAAAGATCCCTAAGTGGCTGAGCATGTTCTGCTACACTTGGTCTGTAACAGCAGTATAATCCTCGTTGTTGCAAAAGGCTTTTAATCTCGAAAATGATTTGAAATATTTATTCTTCAACTTTGCCTATTCAGAGATGAATCTTACATAAAAATGCAGGAAGTTTGTCCTTGAATGCAAATATATTACCACCATCTACCAAATTTACGTTTCCAGAACCTTAGTGTTGTAAATTTAATTGGTTCAAGTGATCAAAAGCACCAACTAGATATGCTAGTTGAACCTCAAAGCTCGGTTCACAAAATGGGAACTGAAACTGTGCAGTGAAATTGTGTGTGCGACGGACAAAAATCTGGCCACGAAGTGTTATGATATCATAGAACATGGTACAAGAATTATGTTTACTTATGTTATAGTATATTTTAATAATAATCATTTAATACATATCTTATACCCATCAGGAATAATGTATTTACTAAATCTTGTTTAACGAAAATTGTAATTTTGATTTAATCATGGTAAAAACTTCAGTCACGAGGCTCTCACGGACTAGCTTTGGTTTGCAGACCACCAGTTTGGTAGACACTGCCCTAAATTATTTGGCCGTGTGGTTATCGTCATCAGGGTGAGGAACAGAATCATAGCAAACAGTATTATTTTATCTCCCATTCGTTAACTTGAGCATGTACTACTAGAGACAGCTTGACTGCCTAGTGAGTACTCGCCTCTACACCAAGGGTGATAGATCTCAATATTCTTCTTTCTCTCAAACACCAGTTTTGCTTTGGCAGCACGGAAGGCTGTCTCTAGTAATGATTGCACGAAGTTCGTTACATAGCTTGAGTTTGGAGAAATGATTGCTGCCTCTAGTTATTATATGCTCGAAGAGTTAAACAGTACAGATTTTTTAATAATGATTCACTACGATTTGATGACACGGACTCAGTTCGTAAAAAAAAAATGGAATACATATATAGGTAATAATAATAGTAACTCTAGAGATTCGAGATTGTAGATCCGTAGAAAGTTAGGAATTTTTGAGCTACTTAATTAATGACATTAACTTCATCTAAATAAAATAAAATCTATAAATATATTTTTTTTTGATCATACAAAGAAAATGTTGGTTTAATTTTAGACTCAATTAGATGTACATCTACTATTTCAAAAACAATGAGGTTTGTTTCAACTAACTGACATACAGTCTAATTTGTATAGATTTATTCCTTCCTGTTTATGACAGGTTGTTAATAATAATTAGTTAACTTACTAATACTAAAAATAATATTTATATTCTTTAATATATATTGGCATCAAGTATAAGGTTTTATTCAATGTTGGGTTTGATATTTTTTAGATTAATTTCTTAGAAATGTTTTCAAATATTATTGAATAGAATAATAATTACTCTGAAATTCTGCAAATAGTATCAGTAATATATCATCACATATTGAGAATACACAACAATCACTGTTTGTCAACCATCAATATCTTGTCAAACTTTTCATTGCAAGCAGTAAATGACTGGTAAATTGTCGTTAAATTAGAGTAAAAATTAACAACTTTCTAGATTTCGTTATAAAACCTTTATATCTACAGGTGTTATATTCCATGTTAAAAAGTAAATTGAAATTCTACCGGTAGGGCTATGAGTGTTTTAGTCGTATGTTTCGGGTTTCCGTAGCCAAATGGCAAAAAACGGAACCCTTATAGATTCGTCATGTCTTTCTATCTGTCTGCGTGTCCGTTCGTATGTCACATAAATACATTTTACGTTTAAACAAATCTATTTCCAGTTGAATCTCTATTTTATTCGGTTTATGAAGAAATATATTAAACTGTCAACTTGAACGATGTAGATAGTGAAGGTAAAATTAATCTAATATAGTTTAAAAACTCTAAGATACAGCTTTGGCCTCAATGACAAGGTCAGGATTTTGTCTTTGTTTTTACAGTTATTGTCAACCAAACATATTTGTGGACTTCTAATTTTATTGTATTTCGCGTTTAGGTTTGTGTTTTCCTTAAATTTGTATTTACGCTAGAGTCAGTCATTATAGTATAATTTATAAAATGTGCTGTTAACATGATTAACATGTGTTTAAAAGTTATTTTTTAATATAATTAAAACTATTTCCTATCTTGACTTGATGTATAATGGTTGCAGTAGGTACACATTATTTGTTTTAGCTAGTTTTTTAAATAAAGCGCAGGTGCACTCTTTTCTAAGTTACTAACTAAATTGTAACCGATCATTTTTTTATGTTTTTGAGTTTATACACATTGGGTAGTGGTTTATAAATAAAATATTAAATCTAGCATACCGACCCGGTCTATTCACTATTTGCGATTTGTCGAAAATACTTTCACGCACAAAAATTCATGAATGTACCCGCCGAATGACGCTTTTTCAGCGTCATTTTATTTTATTTTTAAAAGATTTATAATAGGTCTGTCGTGTTTTGTACCTGCCAGATGAAATCAAGAATTTACATGTCTTTTTAATTTAAAGTTGCTGGTATACATTTGTATTGTATTTAAACTATTTAAAGCATATCGTTATATAATTTTATATAAAAAGTTTATTTATTTATAAGTATAAATTGGGTTAAAAACGTTAAGATTTTAATTTTGTGCCGAAGAACAGTGGCCGGTGAATACCAATCCCAACTGGCCTGATCTGGTTCAAACCGTCTGATGCTTCGATGTTAGAAGAGTTCTAACAAATTGATCAAAATATTGGAGTAAAACAATCCACGCGATATCAGGTAAACTAAGGAGATGTCAAGGAATCTAAAGGTATTAAAAAAGGTCTAAGGACTTTTTTTTATATCTAAAAGGACCAAACCTCGTTTCAATACATAAAAATTTTTCTTTGTCGTAAATAACATCCATGCGCAACAGTTTAATTTATCAGGCAAATTTCGAATTACTGAAAAGATTTCGTTAATAAATAAAACCGACCGGAAATGACCTCAGTGATTCTAATAGCTAGTTATTAAATTAAGTTTTAAAATAGATAAGAACTTCTAAATTTATAGATAACTTACCTAAACAAAAACAGTGTTTAAACCGTTACTACTTACTTGCAATCAGAAAAGTTTTTTTTTCGTCGACCGTTCATTTATGATGAATTTTAACACACTCAAAATCGTTGATTAATAACCCCTATTAATGAATGATTTTCTATTAATCAACGATTTCAACTAAAACATTTAAAATCGAGTAGCCTGTCTGTCATTGTTTGTCATTATAGGCAAGACAACATGCATATACCTTTTTATATTCACACTAAAAAATTCAAAATCAAGTAGCTCCTCTTGATACTAACTGTCTATGTTAGTAATGTAATAACAGTCATTGTATATCATTATTTACTTTATTTTGTATTTGAAAAATCAAAAATAGTATATTGTGAAACAAGTGGGAAAAGTGCTTTTCCCACGTGTTGCACACTATACTTTTTCTACTACTGCAACTAAAAATACGTTTATGTACTCACCGTCAAATTTAATAATAAAATATTTTGATATTGTTGGATGCTTTTAACGAAAACTTACCTTTTCTTATAAGTATATTTTATCCGGAGCCCCGTTTAAAAATTTTTGGAGCTTTTCCGCTGATAATATTTTACAAACTTTAGAAAAGTATTGTTTCGATTTTCTTTTTAAATAACATCACAATTTCGCATATTTAGAAATATCAATGTTATTTTTTATATTCATTGTAGGCACTTCTTAACATCGAGTATTGTAGAAGCCTTTAAAGTTTTAGATAAATGCTCAAAATAAACTATGAACGTTCCAGAAAGGGAATTCACTTTACAATTTTTCTTCCAATCTATAAACTTATCGTAAGCTACTTCATATTTCTTTCTGGAAGTTACTGGTAATAAGTCCAGAGTGTCATTTGCCGCTTTTTCGATAATTTCTGGCGGGATACTATCATAATCACTTTCATCTATATTCATAATAACAAATATAATAAAATTTATAAATTTATATCCTATTTTTGGTAGCTTAATCAAAAAACAAATTAGAATTTATAAAAGCTTTGACGTTTATGACAGAAAACAGAAAACTCAAGAACATAGACTGAAAGCCACCTATGTTATGACTAAAAAAATGTCAATTCTCCATTTAAATGTACATATCGTGGGATAAATGATTAAAGTCGTGGGATAGATTCACTTATCCCACGGCTTTGGAAAAGTCTAACATTGTAGCATCGGAAAATGTGAGAATAGAGCTATATTCTATAGCAGTCGTAGAAAAAATTATATTTCTGAAAAGTACGGTCGACGGAAAAGTTTTGTAACGAACTCGTGAATTAAAAAGGCGATTAACAATCTCAAACATTAAAACATTAAAACATTAAAATATCTCGATTGTTAATCGCCCTTATTAATAAACTTGTTGCTTAAATAACTATTTCACAGTTTTTTACAAACATCAAAGTTTGACAAGATCCACTAAACAAGAGACGATACAAAAAAAACGAATAATGTGGATTAAAATTAAAAAATTAAGAGAATTAAGATTGGTAACAAAACAGAGACAAGTAAAAGTAAGAACTGAAAATATTAATTACATCATTAGAAAGTTAAACAGCTAGTTTTATTACTGTTTACTGACTATTGAACAATACATGAGATAAGTTGGAGCAACATAGCAAACAAACAAAAACACCCAACAAATATGCTTCACTATATTTTTTATCAAAATCAATACCATATCAACAGCTGTTTTTGGAATTGTTTGCCACAATGTTATTTGTAATTACCAATACAAGTAGTCCTATTTATTTGGCAGTATCCTATTGTCCGCTAACAGGAAGATAACATGAATGTGTTTATTTGTAAACAAAAATAGACATGAGAGTAGGTATAAACATAGGTTTCTATATTAACCTATCAATGGATATTCGAATATAACCCAATTTTAGGATGCAAATGACCAAAATCTGTGTAGATGGAAATAAAACTGAGTAACACACAAATCTTGATTAAGTTTCTAGCATTATGTTGTGACCCATATTGGTTATTTCCAATATTTTTCTGAAAACCCTGAACTTAAAACTAGATGAAAACATAAATGCAGTCACCTAGTTACAAGTAACTAAGCTTAAAAATAAACCGCAGAGGTATATTTTATTGGGATGTCTTAAATGCAAGCTAATTTATATAATAAATGAGTTGGCCTATAAATATTTTGACCCAATTCTTAGTAAACAGTACTTCTTTCATAATTGCAGTGATAGTTAAAAAAATCAACTTGCAGTGCTGGTTTTATTATTTAACGTATTAGAATCGAGTCTCGTTATAAGCCCGCTCGTTATGAGTCCGTCGACTAGGACTTCCACAGAAGACCTTCCCCCTCCATAAGGTGAAAAAAAAATTATTTAAGTCTCTCGATATGAGACCGCATCGTTTTTAGAATAAATTCAGCGTTAATTTATCATATAAATGCTATTTATTTTTTAAATAAGCACAATTTACAAATAGTATATTGTAATACAAGTGTTACAATGACAGAGGTTTCGTAGTACGAGTTCAGTTTGTGAAACGAACCGCGAAGCGGTGAGTTTCGCAAAGAACGAGTACTACAAACCGTCATTGTAACTCGAGTGTTACATACTATTTTTTATAATGAACTTTTAAAAGTATAAAAAATATATAAAATGAGAGTTTTTCGAAATATTTATTTATGTTGGCAATCTTGACACTTTTGACACTTGTCAGTTTTAATGATTTTAAATTTGAATGTTTGTCAAATTTGTATAAAATATTCCGAATTTAGCAAATAACGCTGATAATGTAGTTAATAATTTAGTACAACATACTTTTTGATTTACTACCTGAACTCTTTCGTTGACAATCAGTGCAGTGCAACCAATTGTGTACAACAAAAAGTTACCAAAAACAGTGTTACAATGAATCTATTTCGATACTGTTTTTAGTATCGAAATAGAAACTTTGTGAACGTGAATTATAAAAAAGAACTTTTTATAATAGAAAGTTTTTTACTGATTTATAGGTCATATTTTGTGTCATCTCAACAATGCACAGCATCCCTGACATTGTAAAAATATTAAGTCATACAACGCTGTGATTGATCATAGAGAAGATTGTTTCCTTGTTAACAAAATCAAGGGTAGTTGTATCTAAAAACTTTCTAAAACAGTTTATTTTATTACCAGTTAAAATAATAATTACTGTTTTCACATGTAAGAACAAAAAAAAAAAAAGAAAAAAAACTTCTCTATCGCGTAATCGATCCCATTATGATAACATAACAGAACTGTCACAAGTGGACTGATCCGCCGCCTAACCAACTACGCTACGAACGATTTATTTAATAACTTTCAAAATAATATTATCTATACACAACTTAGATCATGTTTAATATCAATTCGGTATAAATTTCAAAATCTATGTATATGCCTAAACACACTTGAAACATGCATTGTCATCCAGTTCTTAGCTATCCTGAAAATTTCAGAGCTCTAGGTAGTCGGGAAATAGGTTTAAATTCGATTACAAATTCCACGGAATGACACAGAGACACAGAACACGGCGAAAATATAAAAAACTTTCTAATAAAAAGTAGGGGAAATTCAACTGACAAACGTTGCCTGTGCTAAAGTACAATTCTTAGAATAATATTCCCCTACACCCCTGTGAGCGGGTTCATAACGAGACTCGACTGTATAATCAAATAATTTTTATACACACAAATGTTTTAAAGTAGTTTAAACCTAACACTATCAAAATCATAAAAACAAGACATTTGTGCAAAAATGTTCAAAAAATGAGTTGTGATAGAAGATCCAAAGAACTTTTAGAAAACTGGTCAATTAAAAATTATGCTAAATTTTAAAGTATTTTGGATCAAGAAATCTATTAAAACTTTGATTAAGCTTCTTTTCCAGTAATAACTTTAAAATTTGATCGTCCTTGCTCTATTAAAACGAGTAGTTTCTGTTTATAGAAGGCAACAGTGATACAGAAGATGAGCAACATTTCCCATGAAAAAGGACTAAAAAATTAAATATTCAATATTAAAATAATGATATCTGTTTAGTTACCTACTAAAGAAAAAACACAAGAAGAAGAAGAAGAAAACAGCGCCCTGAACTGTTTGGTAACGTGTGACCTCAGCGTTTTATCATAATATCTTGAGAGTCTTGAGTCAACTAATGTCGTTTTTGGCACCAATTCAATTACCTTTAGTACATATATAATGTTAATGAGAGAGGAAGAATATTTACAAAATTGAGAATTTCTAAATTTTGAAAAATCACTTATGAGATGTCTTAAATAATTAAACGACTAAAAATCTATTGTTCCCGTAGCCTAATCGAATAAAATGATAAGAAAGTGCACAAAAATCTGATTTACAATTCGGTATTGCAATTGTCCAAATGACAAAGAATCTCTCTCTTGTTAACGTTACATATATGTCACATAAGCAATTGACTGTAAGTCATAAACATCAATAGATATCAAAGATCAAAGAATATTATTATTCTAACGCTTTACAAGTATGACCGTTCAACTAAGAAAAAACAACTACTTCCCGGGCTATATGCCCCGACGGATATTGGATTACACTTCAAAGTCAAACGGGGTTGGCATATCTAATATATAATTTAAACCAACCATTCTGGTTTGCAGTTAGAAGGAATAACATAACTTGTAGACCAGTTTCGGTGTATTTGCACCTCGTCAGTACAAGGTATATGTTATCCGTCAGCGAGCTTAAAGCATAATCGCTGACTGAAGACTACACTAAAATCACAATCAATATATACATATCTTTCAATAACGAAAGTGTAAAAGATGTGATAGTAGTGACATCTTCACCTCGAACTGTAAACCAGAATGGTTGGTTTAAATTATCTATTAGATATGCCAACCCCGTTTGACTTTGAAGTGTAATCCAATATCCGTCGGAGCATATAGCCCGAGAAGTAGTTGTTTCTTCTTAGTTGAACGGTCATTGTCTTTGAAAATATTTTTCAAAAACTTGTAAAGCGTTAGAATAATAATATTCTTTGATTTTTGATATCTATTGGTAACACGCCTTATTCAATACGACAACGGTACAGTTTTCTGTAATAATACTTTCATAAACATCAGTTAAATATGTAGAGATACTAGGATCATTCGCGGCTGTACGCTTTAAAGCGTTATCGACATTTTTTTCAATTTCTTCTTAATTTTCTCTAATTTTTGAATTTTAAAAATCTGCGGAAATCGGGAAATTCCGATGAAAGCGAAGCTTTCTATGCTATCTTTGTTACAGGAGTAAGGCGGAAAAATATATTTTCTTAGTTTTATTTTTTGGATATCAAAATTCATAAAATATATAAATAATTTTTTATAAATACTATCGTAAAATTATATTTTAAATAAAATAATAATATATTGTAAAATACAAAAATTAGTATTAAACATTTAAAAAAATAGTTACTTACAGGTTTTTGATAACTAAAATATGATACAACCGTCTGTGATTCAATTTTATTTAAATAGAAACGTAATGGTATACACTCTGCCAATTATGCCATGAGAGCAAGAGAGTGGTAACAAGGTTATCTCCCGTACGTACGCGGACATTTTTACTCGATCCGCTTCTCTCGCCCAATCGCCGAAGCCCAAATAAAAAGATTCGTTGTTATTATCTGGTACTAAATATGAATAAAAAATATATTAATACATATTTAATTAAATATTTTCTAAAAAATTCTAAAATTGAATTTGTTTAAATATTTATTTTGTTATAATAACAAATAATTTGGTAAAATGTTTTTAAAGAGTTGTTAAAAACATGATGTTATTTGATGGCTTGATGGATAAAAACATAAATAGTGTATATTATTAAGTAGAACATCTAAATATTTAAAATCTTACCAGTATTACTCCTGTATTCTCCAATAAACCTTCTTGTTAAGTATCTGACAGTCAGTGCTGTAACAAAAAAGAGAAGTTGTATTACCTATACTTTTATACAAAATCTTAGGCCATAAACGGCCATTTATCTTCTTAGTTAGTTCGGAAAACGTTGTTTTATTAACAAATAGTTTCAAAATTCCTTTTAGAAAGTATACAGCTAGGAATAGCAACTGAGCTAACATTTGTTTTGCCTACCTTTCAACAAACATGACTAACCGTATGATTATATTAAAATGAACCTGATATAAATCAAATCCAAATAGTTAGTTAGCAGTTCTATTGTATACATACAAGCATAGATGATAGTAAAATGAGATCATATTTGAGGAAATGTTTTAATTATCTAACACCTACTGAATAATGTAAATGCCAGCAATAATATTTATAAATGCGATAGATTTGTATCTAAGACGCTGAAAGTCAAGAATAAAAATCTAAATGTATCCAAGGTTACAGATCCATTGTGTCTGGCAGAATAAGCATAATAGAAAATTCATAGTTTCTAGTTGAGCCCTCAGTATTACAACACATTCTATGGAAGAAGAAATCATGACCTGTTTTCCTGATTTCCTAATAACCTCAACAGCTGTAGTTCTTTTTCTTCCAATATAATTTGCATTTTTGTTAATGATAATATTATTGATGCTTCTTTGGCTTCCCTCCTGTTTTTGTTTTTTAATCGGTATGACCTTCTGTGTTTTAAGTCGTAGCATCCTCTTCTACTCACAGAAAACTCTCCATGCCTTCATTATCTTTTAGTTGTTATTTGTTTTACTTGTTCTTTTTTCAGGGGTTGATTTTCTTTTAGCCTATTTGATGTTATGCACACGTTTTATTATAATAATATGGGGGCACGGTAGTGCCCCCGCCAAGACGAGCCAGGCGAAGCGCACGGGCACTACCTACCTTTTCTCGAAGCGCTTCGTCGTTTTTTTGAACCCTCATAACTTGGGTTTGGATTATGCTAGATCAACAAAATTTTCGGGATATATTGTCAATAGCGGACTTATTGAACATATTAAGTTTTAATTACATTAGCTTTTATACTTCAGATTTTATTTATATCTAAAAAACGCTGATTTCGTCACTGACTCACTGATGATCATCAAAATTATTAAGGTATTTCCTAATGTCCTAGAAAGCTGAAATTTTGTATGTGAGCTAGTATTAGCACACAAACAACAAAAAAATTATAAAACTTGTAACTTTCATCCCCCAACCCCTTAAACTAGGGGATGGGAGTTTGTATGAGACCTGTAATTTTAAATTAAATTTTGATGACGCTAGAGGTCTAATCTAATAATCTAATCTAAAACTTGGTGCCCCCAGATATATATATATATATATATGTATAGGTACTCCTTGTTAAAAAAAAAAAAAAAAAGAAAGAAAAAAAAATTTAATCGACATATATTGAGACATATCGACATATATTGAGAGACATATACTTCAGATCAGATCATATAAATATGAATGAATAGAAGTGTGCGAACGTCTCCTGCCTCTTACGTCCACACAGTAGCTAAAAATAAAAAAAATTGTCCTTGACAGCGAGCGCGTCGATTGTCGATTGTCTTGTTTTGTTGATTGTCGATTGTCCTGGACATAAATAAAAAAAAATTTTGTTACAAACAACTTACAAAAAGAAATGAAATCCCACCAAAAACATTTTCATGTAAAATGTTGCCAAGACGAGCCCATATGACTCGCACTGTCAAAAAGTTATCAGATCTCATGTAGAGCCAAGCTTCTAACACTACACGCCCTAACTCTACAAGGCCTAACTTCACAAACTCTACACCTTAGTCAAAATATGTGGCTTGGCCGTTCGTTACTACAAGAACTATTGTATAACACAAAAGTAATGAAGAGTGAATTGATTTTTCACCTTACGCCGATGTGAATGTAGCGAAATGGCCAAGCCACATATTTTGACTAAGGTGTAGAGTTTGTGAAGTTAGGCCTTGTAGAGTTAGGGCGTGTAGTGTTAGAAGCTTGGCTCAACATGAGATCTGATAACTTTTTGACAGTGCGAGTCATATGGGCTCGTGTTGGCAACATTTTACATGAAAATGTTTTTGGTGGGATGTTTTTTTTAAGATACTACTACAGGCTTTACAGTGTATTAAGTGATTCTAGTTGTTCTTTGTAAAACATAGAAATGTACCAACGTTATTATTACTACATTTTCAAATTTTTTGAAGTAGAAACAGTTGAGTAATTGAATAAATTTCAAAAGGGTCGTTTTAAAATAAGTAGAAGCAAAGAAACAACAATAAATATTGCCATTAATGTTGAAAAAAAAATAAAAAGGATTTAAATTTTGATCACGAGTAAACTTTGCTTAAGGTGTAAACAAGACTTTAGATATAACTAAATGTCTATTAGTAGAAACTTAAGTATATTTACAATATTAACTTCCTGTAATAAAATTGTGCTACCAATATATCATAACAGATTACATTTATTGAGAATATTTCTTTGAACTGGGTTTGTATACATACTTTTAACCCAATTATTTTGAAATGTAAATTCTGATCATTAGCCTAGTTGTAAGTAAATCAGATAATTGGTAATTTTTACCTCGAAGCAATTTGCGCTATAGAACTATAGGTACAATATCCTGTTTTTTATTTGCCAGACTACAATACAGGTGACCTAAATCGTAGAAAAACGGGGTTAAGGTCCGTCTGTAACGAAAAACAATTTATTGGTTGTTGTGAGGTATAGTCGTTGCAATTTGTGAATTGACAGGTGCGGAAGATTCAGGGCTAATAATTTTATTATTAACTGTATAACTGTACATAAAAGAGTTGTATAACTTTATTATTTATTTCCTTTTTTTTTCGAACTATTTAGATTTCAGTAAATAAGATATATAGAATAATATAAAACACAAAAAATTTACATACCTGATTTTCCTACATTAGACTTTCCAATAACTGCTATTCGCACTTTCGGCATGTTATTCTTGTCCTCAGTTTTCATTTTCTAAAAAGAAATAATTTAAATTAATTTTTTTTGCTTAAATAAATACATTGTTAACAAAATAGTAATTTGTACAGAAAAATATGTGATATTTCTCATCATTCGATAATAAATCGTTGCTCATATAGACAAGGTGCTTAAAATTTGTTTCTCTCCGTTATCTCGGTATTTTAAATAATAGATCAAATGAACACTATAAACAATATTTTACAGTATAATAAAGAACTATTCAGTTTTTTTTAATAAAAGCCGTTTGACAGATAGTCTCCGGTCCTATTGCAGCCTAATTAGGTTTATTGTACTTCTTCCATTTGTTCATGGCATCCATTTCAGGATCTTGCTACCCTCCATTAATTAGTACAGATATAAGTAACTGATGGGTGCCATATGCATGTTAAGTCACTCAAAAGTGTCTCTTGAGAATTAGTAGAAATAGTAGATACTTCACAATGGCACAGTTTGTGGTAAACTATTTCAGGTTCCCTAACACATAATCTGCAGCTAGGGTTTCCATTAAACAGCCGAAAGATTTGCAAGTGCAAATTGATTCGTGTATTGCACGTAAGAAATCTTATAGTGACTTGATTCCTGCTTGTTATAGTTCTTCTAGCAGAGGTCTGTTCAATACACATTCTGATATTTGCTATACCAAAGATTGTTTCCAGTGCTGGTTGTGTTGTATACCTACAGACCAGGCTTTCATCAGGTCCCAGACAGCACATTTTAGTACCCCTGCTGAGTTAGACCTAAGAATATTGGGTAAATTTATTAGTATACTCATTGCATTGATTTTCTCTACATGCTAGTATCCATATAAATCTCTGCTTTGTCTACGAAGTGATTCAGCTCTTCTAGCACACGTCTATTCAATGTACTTTTTTCTGAGTGCTTGGATGCTTGACAAGACATGTGTTCCTAGTAATGGTTCTGATGTCTACGGATCCATGCTTTTTTCTAATTGTTAAGTTTCGTACATATCAGTAGCTTCTCTACGAAAAGCTATAAATATGAACTCTTAAACTCATTCAACCATAGCAAAGTCTAAAAGATTATTGTCTATACATAATAAAACTGTAGAAATAAAAATTCTGTACATTAAAGATATTTAAATAATAATTAGCGAGGGGTTACTACATCGATATAGAACCCAAAAATATGGGTAGATTTTTTTTGATCAGATTCAAATGCGGTTTTCACAGATCTGGATCTGGAAATTTGGGGAAGGGCGAGCTAGTGCTCAGCCAGCACTGAGGCCACATATGACCCATTGTGCATCCTCAGGTTTGTAGGGATATCCTGACCTCAGGCTGTCACCAAGCCTAGTGGCTTTCACAGATGTATTTGCCTTCTTTCAACTTAACATCTGGTGTATAAAAATTTTTCCTCCTACCCCGTTAAAGGTTTTGTTTTTGTTTCAAAATTTTTATAAATAGTATGTGAATGTTAACTTTTAACTTAAGTTATGGAAATAAAAATAGTAATAATAATACTAATAATCAAACGAAATTATTAAACCGGAAAAAAATAAATAAAAGTAGAAGCCAAAATAAGAAGATCAAAGTAGAGTAAGTCTATCCAAGAATTCCAACCCAGGAAGCCGAATATTGTAACACAACAGAGCAAAACCTACCATTACAATATATTTTTTAAATTACTGCGAATAACTGCGATCGGTTATTGACGTTGAATAATTTTTCTCGGTAAAGTTGATCACGTGTTCATGTAATGAATTTTGATTTTCATTAAATCTCTTGATAACGAACCGAACGTTCGATTAAACATATATTTTCAATTTGTTTTTGCTACTATTTGATAACGCTAGATAAATTAACATAAGGGAACACGTTTCACTAACGTGACGAAAATATGATGATACTTTTCCAATACCGAAAAACTAATATTTGGTCGATTTTTGGAAAGTGTTTTTTCATTTTAATTAAATAAACAATAACAAAAATTGTTATTTTACTAATATTTACCTTTAAGTATTGTATTATTTATTGGTTGTTGTGATTTGAAATTTTTGGTAGATATTAGTAACTATTTGTTTGGATGAAGGTTCATATTCAAATATTTATTTTAAAGCTTCTATCATAGACAAATTAAGAGACTTTTTGAAACATAGCCCAAAGGCGCCAACATGTTTGTGCGCAACCCATAAGGCGCAATCGCATTCTGTAGTGGTGAAAATGGGAACTAAACCAAAAATCTGATCAGCTGGTAGCGCGAAAAAACAGTAATGGCGGCACAGTGACAGGGAAGTGAAAGTGGTTTTAGTTTAACATAAATTGAAGGTAGTTTTAGCGTAAAAAGGGTGCAAAAGTATAGTGAATAGTTTTAAACATGTCACTACCAGGTTATTTTAGATATAAATGTTGTGTTGTAGATTGTAAAAGTGGGTATTTCAATCCTGTTTATGATAAACATTTTCGTAATAAGGAGCTTCATGTGTTTATTAAATATGTAATTTGTGCAATGTGTAATGTAAATTTTAATTCTTATTTCGTTAAATTAATATAAAATTTAACTTGTTATAAAAGTAATGATTATCGTGCATTTCTGTGACATTAGTGTAATATGTACATAATATATTTGTAACTATAAGCAAATTTTAAACAACTTTTTTGTACCTTACAATTTATAATTTATCTATCATTTATTATTTTGGTCACTTTTAATATTTTTGCGGCAATAATTTAACTACCTGTTTGTGTGATAATAGTATAAAATCTACCTTTTTTGTGATATTAGTATTTAAGTTAAAACTATGTTGTTTATTATTAAATTTAAGTTTCAAAATTTATATATATTTGAGTTTATAGATAAACAGATATTTTAAAAGATGCGCTTCTGTTATTCTGAGTAGAAAGTATTTTTATTTTTTTAATAAATATTGTTTTACAGAATATTTTTTATTTTAAATAAACTGTTCTCTTTTTAAAATACCTGTTTTTTTTAAATAAAATTTGGTTTGATTATTGTATTTATTTTTTCTTATGATTAAATGTGATTTTGTGTTCAAATAAAAATTGTATGTATTAAAATTTGTTTTTATGTTTGATTTAATAATGTTCTTTTTAAAATATTTTTTTTATAAATAAAATTTGTTTTCATTTTTGTATTTTCTGTGTTCAAATAAAAACTATTATTATTAATCCTTGTTTTATTTTGATTTTATTTCTACTAGTATGAAAATATATAGCTTATATTTTAAAATTTATATATTCACAGTAAGAATATAAAATTTTAAAATATAAGCGTATGTATTCCAATATATAATAGTTTATAGATATGCTGGTATATCCCGCCCATTTTTAAATCGATAAGCTTCTACCATAGGACAATGGCGCGCTGATGTCGGAACTTGTTGCCAACTTTATATTAGGCATCAACAAATCTGTTCTATTATCTCTGGCTTCTATATACATAGATTCTGTTTTGATACAGGATTAGAATTGTTTATTTTATTGTGTTGTATGTATTGTGCTATAAGAAGGAAGATATGAGAGGGAAAATAATCATCTATAATTCTAACGGAATTTAAAGGATTTTACAACACAGTTGTGGCAGATTAAGGAAACCAATTAAGAATTGAATAAGACATAACCAAGCAAAATATCCTACGGGTAGATATTTCAATGGAGCAAAACAGAGGACACAGGATAAAAGTCCAACTAAGTCTAGGTGCGTATGCCACAGTGTTTCAGGCTGAAGTAATGGCCATACCATATGGCGGAGACCGTAAAACCGTAGTGATATACTCGGACAGCCAAGCAGCTCTAAAGGCGATAGTCTCAGCACAATTAAGCTCACAGCTGGTGTAGGACTGCGTTGGGGCCCTGACACATGCCGCAAGTCAAAATTCTCTGACACTGGCGTGAATACCACGACACTCGGGGTTTTGAGGCAATGTGAAGGCTGATGAATTGGCCCGTGCGAGAGCTAATACCCCAATGATAGACCCGGAACCATTCGGCGAAGTTGCTGACACATTCAGAAAAGGCCCAGGAGTGGTGGGAAAAATCACCTGTCAAGCGACAAGCCAAAGTCTTCATAAATGGACACTCGGCGAAGTTTACTGCAGAGCTGCTATCACAAAGGCGAAACGATGTCAGAATGATTTTCAGTCTCTTGACAGGACATTGTAGGCTCAAGAAACACATGAGTCAGTTGAACTTAGCAGACGAAGACATCTGACTCAACAATTTTGCATTTACAGCGGTTTTTGCATTCTTAATAACAACTAAGAAAAAGTCACTTAGATATAAGAGTACAAAATATCAATAATTACAACGAATAACATAAACTGTTATTAGGTGTGACTTATCTAGCAATAGAAAGATAAACAGCTACATCTGAATGAGAGCTTCAACTCTTTTATATCTTCCATACGATTCCAATGTACTACAAACAGAACCAATTCAGAATTTCAAAAAAAACTCTCGTGACAACTTTTTGTTAGTTTCGTAATTTTGAGGTGAAATATATTTTACTCTGCTAATTGTTTAATTCAACAAGTGGTACTTTTTGATTTTTTACACAAAAATTTCAGTTAACCGATCTAATAACCAAATAAAAACTGCAGGAACTAGAAACAGATCTGAATCTGACAAGTAGAAACCAAAATTTTATTTGATTTAAAACCATTAAAAATTACTGAATGGTTCCCACTCATTTGTAACCATAGCAGAGAAAAACGGCTCATTTGCCAGATATGGACCAGATGAATAATAAAATTTTTACTAATAATGACCTTATTTGTTGTTGTTATAAAAACTGGAATATAAACCACTTACTTAATTTATAAAAAAATAATAGTTACACTTTTTACTGTACGTTACTTTTGCGAGAACGAAAGAATTTTTACTATTAATATAAATGCTACAAGTTGTAAATTTTTCGTATTGGACTCAACAAATAATCAAGGATACCCTCAAAATATGTTTTAACCACCCGTAGTTTTAACTCTATGAACTGTTTGCCGTGTTTGTTAAAAAAAGAATTACCCCAAAGGATACTGCATGTTTCAAATACTCAAGGGGTCATATCTAGTAGAATTGAATCTACTTGGTGCGGGTGCGAGCAACACGGGTGGAAATAAAGAGTGTTAGGACATTTTGGTACCCAGTTCGAAGAAACAACAAAATTCGATTATAAAAAAAATTGAGTTTATAACAATAAATTTATTCCTATATCTTTCAACACCCGTTTATTCACGTGTGATCAGTAGGCGACACATTTTAAATTTTCATATGCAAATTTGTTTTAGATTATAGATTTGTTAAAGTTACAGTTTACATGGATTGAATTATTTATGCTGTTCCACGATAAATATAAAATTTATTCGTATATATTAATTCTACATCTACATATTACAAAATCATCATTTGCTAACATCGGTGTTAATAAATAATTGTTTCAATTAGTGTTTTGCATACACAAATATTGTTCAAGGTAAAATAGATTGTACAAGGCTAGAGATATATTAAAATGATTGTATTAATTGGCTGAAGAGTCTTTGAGGTCACCCCTCACATGGGCCCAGCGGGCGGTCTAGAAATGAGCTATAAAAAAGACCCTTTTTTGACCCTAGACTCGAGATCCGGTATGTGGTTGTATGCATTCATAATTTACCAATCTATTGTTTAATTTTAAAAATATATGTAATTTTTTATAAATAAAAATAAATAAATAAAAGAAACGTACAGATACTTTTTTTCTGATTTCAACCATATATAATACTTACGCTAAATTGTCAAGTTTACAGGCGCTAAAGGTACCTATTTTATGTTATTATGAGTGTTGTTCTTTTCTTAATGTAATGTAGAATATTTTGGTGTCTAGTCTGATGTTTCATTAAAGTTGAAAGAAGCCATTCTATGCCTTCTTGTCAAGTTAAGGCTTTCTTAAAATCGCAAAAAAACCTTCAACGAAAATCTTTATAAGTGATTTGCTACGCTGACGCTGAATCGAGGACAAAAAAAGTAACTTTTGTCGGTTAGAATACAGAAAACTGTAATTGAAGATTTACAACCAATGCGAATGGTGCAACTTGTAACCCTTAAATTACCCTAGGCTAGCTCCTGAGGGTCGTGGCTTCCTTCTGATCTTTGCTTAATCCCCCCAAATATTAATTAAAGGGCGCAAAGTACAGACACACAAATAAAATTCGAAAAATCAGTTTTAAGTTAATTTATTTCTCAATTAAGAATTAGTAAAAATTTTAATCAATTAATTAATTTAATCTCTTATCTTTAATTCGATGTCTTCCTGTCGGAGTTTCGATAGTGGTAGATAAACACTGCCCAAGCGGGTGGAAGTGTTCTTCCTTCAAGAGAATTTCCTTAAAAATAAAATAATCCCGGGAATGGATGGTCGGCTTCAAAATGGCCGTCGGCAAACAGCGATATTTTCAGTAAAAATTATCTGGATCCTCAATAGGGCCCTTCTCAGATTTGGCATTTAATCCAGAAAGAAGGGCGAAGGTAGTCAGAAACTAAATCTGGATTTTCAAAGAATCGCAGACGAAATGAATGAATTTAAATCATAATCTATCGAAGAAACATATTTTCTCCTACCAAACTGGCAATCCCCTCTCGTATCGGCGCGATAACAATAGATAATATAAAAATATATATAGTCCGGATGGTATGCTCGAAAACAAACGTTACAAACTAACGAAGCATAAAAGAATTTAATAGTTTGGCTTCCAATTAGACTGAGCACTTAACAATTTATAATGCAAATAAAAAAATTAGAAGAATATATAGTTATTTTTGAGTAGCCATTGTTTAAGTTCGATTTTATGTCAACCAATAAGGTTGGTTCGGCTTAAAAACATATACATTTGGGCGAAGATGTATTTCTGAATTGATCTCCACTAATAAAAATAGTACAACTAAAGATATCTTTTGTGTGGTAGATTATAAGTCCAATGACCAATTCAAATATTTTCTTAAAATCAATTTGGGCCAATAAGTTTTTTAATTATAAATATATTGGCAATTATAAATCTTTTTATATGCAGCTAACCTTCTAGAATTCTTTCTTTTGATAGCGTATTTTCCAAGTAATATAATCACTTAACTAAATTGATATTAGAAATTAACTGCTATTACTCGCTGATATGAACTATTCATTATTTAACTTTCAGGAAAAAATAAATTTGATACGTACGATTCCTCGAAAGGTAATAAATTAGCTATCACATAATTCTCATTCCACTATCATAGAGCTTTTTCTATAACTTTTTTTAATTTGCTGGGTCGTAGACCAAGGGATTAATTATTGTTTTAATTAACCGCTTTTAAAACTTTTACTTTCCTTAATTTCTTATTTAAAATGAAAAATATACTATACACTTGGTATATGTTATATTTATAAGACGCAGTATATATCTGTTAATTCTATTTTTATTTGCACACGCTGCTTATTCAGAAATTTCTGTAAGAGTTAAATCCTACACTATCCAGAAAATAATTGAAATTTTGGCAACGTTGAATCAGTTTAATCAGATTTTGTAAGACAAAAGCAGTGTAAATAAAAGCGCCATGTGCCCGATTAATCTTTTGGCTGGAATAAAGAAAATGCGGAAGTGAAAGGATAGATTTTCTTATTTCTGTTCTCATTTAACGTGTCATTTGCCGGTGACAAGGGTGTTGCGAAAATTATGTTGAAAGAAATCTACGTTATATATTTTTTATAATCGCATTCCTACAATTTCCGGCGCGCCAACTAACCACTGTTTCATTTTGAAAGACAGGCTTGATTTTGAAATTGGAAGCTTTGGTATTTTCATTGAGAAACCCTATAACCAGTAAACAAATATGGAAAACCTTTGTTCGCGTATCTGCTTTATTTAATTTATTTAACGACTATAGGATTAGAGTAATTGGATTTTTACCAACATGATATAAAGCATATTTGTAAATTCAGAAATATGAGTATCAGTGGCGTTTTAAATTACATAAGGGATTAATTCTACTGGAAATTACAAAAAAATGACAATTGTAGATTTTTGAAGTTATACTTCTATTCGTACACACTGTAGAAAAAGATTGTGTAGAGTTAAATGGGAAAAATCATTACATATGTAATGGTGTGAGTAAGAGAGAGACAGAAACACTTATAAGGTATATTGGTCGGTAAAAACAAAGATAAAATATATACCACATGTTATTAGTCATAACTATAAGTCCTTTGAATACCGTTTAAACATTCAGTACATTGAAAAGGGATAGATATACAAAAAACAGTCTGAACTAATGTATGAATATCATAGTGACGGACCACGTGATTATTTGACAGATTATTTTATAATTCTGTCACGTAAGTATACATATAAAGTTTAGCATTTTATATTAATAATAATATTCAGTAATGAGTATTGTATTGTAGTCTAAAATACCGTCACATGGTTGCAGTATATTTTGCTCCATGCTTTTAAGGTTGTTGGATACATAAACAGAGTTTTTACCAATAGTGGAGGAAATAAAGCACCAAAACCTCCGAATCATGTAACGTAAGATGGATCGGAATGCGTTTTTTTGCATTGGATTCGTATCAGGAAATTTGTCGCTATATTTTATAATGTAAAAATGGAAGTTCGAAAAGTACATTCAGACAATAGAGAGAAAACTTAAAACTCGGTAAGTATTGCTGAAAATGGGTTCAATTTATATATTCGGGGTTTTTGGAGTGCTGAACACTAATATCACGATTCCAAAAGTCTCCGCGGCACTTGGTGTCTAGGGTATTTACCTCTTTTCCTGGGGTTTTATGTAAATTCTGTACGAAATCAGTGCACACTTGGTACTCGGTGTTTTTTTTGAGTCGCTAAATACGATTATAATAATAGCGATGGTGTTCGAAACACCTGGTGCTTAAGACGGACCTCGTCTCCAGGAATTTTATGCAAATTCGATACAAAAAGAGTGTGCACACGGAACTAGGAGGTTTTTGGAGTCGCTTACCACGAATATCGTATAGAAGTATAACTTCTGCCGGCAGTCCCACTGACTGCCACACTAGTTTTTTTTTTTGAATTTATCTCTCTTGGAATCTTACATTCCCAACTTAAAAATATAACTATATATAACGTTACCTATCCAATTTATTAAAATATTCAACACCGTTACTCATAACTGGAGCATTATTAATATTTAAATATTTTTTAAAAAATTATTAATGGCTTTCCCAAGTCAAAAATAATGTATTTAGTAAAGCGACGACGTTTCCAAAATTATTTTGAGTGTTACTGGCGACCGGGAATGAGTGGGGTTATGGGAAAACAGGCGCCACGAAATCTTTGTCAATTTTTTTTTAGAAAATTCTTAATGGCTTTGACTTTGATCGGTAAAAATTTTAAGCCGCACCGTTTGTGTCCCGTAAGCGTTGTTTGTTTTTATTCGGAAAAGCACTGAAGATGATTTGTCAGGAAAAGTATGTCAACAAGTATGTTCAGATTTATTTTTTTAAGTAATACGAGGAGTTAGTTACATTTAGTTAATGTTACTAAATAGCTTATTCAGGTTTAGTTATTTATACTCTAAACTCTAAAGTGTGTAAATTATATATTATTAAATAATATGCAATTAATACCAAAGTTGTCACGTGTGTTATATTGTACAAAAAATAAGATTAACAATTGAAATAATTCAATTCTACGTGACTATCTTGATGATGGCTTTTAATTAGCTATGCATAAATAAAATTGAATTTTGTTTTATTAAAAAATCAATTACAAATTCAAATACCTAAATAAATTTTTTTAATATATCTGTTAAAAATATTCAGGTGATAATGGATTTACTATTTTCTATTTTGCTTTGAACAGTGTAGTGTCGCGACTTTGTTAAGTTTATATAGGTACAGATAATAAATAATAAAATAATAGAAAATAATAATAATAATAATAATAATAATAATAATAATAATAATAATGTATCCTGACAGTGTTTCTTCACAAATTCCGGATATTGTTGATGGAGTTAAGTAAGTAGAGATTTTATACAGACAATAATAAATGCTTATGTCTGTATAAACACTCTGTTGTGTTTACAAATTACAATTCCTTCACTAATTAATCAAAAGGAACTTCGTTCCATCCGGGTGTCCCTTGACACCTCTCACTTTTTTTTATAGTTTAGAAAGCAGAAAGCCTCCGTATAATGATACTATATTAGGATATAAAAGTAGAGTTCGTTCCACTATTTATGACTTATTTTCTCGTATTTATAGGTTTATTTGACTGTTGAGCTCATCATAAAATTGCTACCTACCCACACTTAATTCACCACCTACGAACCTAAGATTTTTTTCTAATAGCTGATGATTGTTTTGACATTTTAAAGAATCTAATTTTAATTATTTCTTAAAAATTCGGGTTAATATCTATCTCAAAATATTTATTTACGATTACTAGAAAAATTGCGTTTTTAAATACTAAAAGAATTACTCATTCCTTTTTTGACGGAAGATCTAGGACAACAAAATGATTTTTACGAGCATGTTTTCGATTTTTCTGTTGACTTAATTACAGAACTTTATTTATTTTATCGATTTTTGCGTTTAAAACTTACATCAGTGCTATAAAAATTTGGTTCAACTACGAATTCTTCCAAATTTTCGACGATGAGCAATATGTATATTTATATGCGACTTTAAAATATTTACTTCAACCAATTGACTTCATGAATTAAATTGTAGATGGATGGTTTATATAATTGTCAATTAATTTCTTTTTTATTAAAACATTTAAACAAATTTTTGCAGTAATTTATATTTGGAAGTTTTTAGTGTTTTAACAATAATATATATATATATATATATATACATATATATATATATATATATATATATATATATATATATATATATATATATATATATATATATATATATATATATATGAACAGTAGTGGTGTTCCGGGTTTCAATCCGTTGGTTGTTTGTGTCTTCACGACGTTTCGCCAACATCTCAGCTGGCATTTTCAAGTGATGCTTCCTTTGCGGCTGCTAAACTTACTGTTCATTCTACCATCCGTGAAACACTACATCATAACATATATATATATATATATATATATATATATATATATATATATATATATATATATATATATATATATATATATATAAATTTTGGTTGATAACGGCGCGTTTTTTTAAAACAAAAGTTCTTTTTAGTTAACTTTCGGGAAGCGCCACAGGAATAGGTTAGGCAATGGATGAAAAGAGCCAGACGTGAGAGAAACTTTATTCCAAATATGCGAAATTTTCGGCGACTTTTTTCGCCTTCATCAGCGCCTAAAATGGGAATTACAAGATTTGTAAGTATATAAAATAAAGTATGATGTTAAAACTTACAGAGGAAAGTGTTCTAATTTTCCTATTTTTTAGGTGTTCAAATACAACATAATTTGTACTATGCAAAAACAGTAATACATTAAAGATTTTCGGATATAACAGTGTTTAATTTCCCGATATTAATTTTAAACAATTTAAGAGTTTTTACTATTGTAAAATTCGAAACATAACAGTAAACCACGAGGACATCGAAGAACGCAGAAACATGTATCCTTTTTATTTTTGTATTATTAAGACAAAGACAAAACATATTAGGAATACACAGAGCGAACTCTGGGTAAGAGTTGCTAGGATACTCCTGTTGTTAGAGGCCACCTACGGTGACATTTGGATAGACCTTCGACAGGTATCAGCCATTTATTGTTTTAAGGTTAGGCCCTGGACATAAACACAAACAAAACACCACACAACAACCATGAAACACATTGTTTTTTCACTCACGAAACACCAATACTGCACTAATTTAGGTAATGTCCCCATGTCTGATCTTCTTCGTTAGATCCTGATGTACCAGGTAGGTGTAAATCGAACTTAAACCTTCCACATCTTTTTTAGAATTCATCGCATTTTTGCACCCATTTATGTAACACATTTCCACGAAGTTTCTTTTAAAT
Organism: Altica lythri; assembly: GCA_964028335.1. Lineage (NCBI taxonomy): Eukaryota > Metazoa > Arthropoda > Insecta > Coleoptera > Chrysomelidae > Altica > Altica lythri. Next base: position 51,110,235 of record OZ034807.1, read on the forward strand.
TGATTTGTGACTGTTTCGAGGATTCTTACATTCCCATAATCCATTTGGTGTGAGGTAGAATGTACGTGTTGACTTAACGCAGTTATAGTGGGTTTCTTAACCGTATCGCTTTTGTGTAAGGCGATTCTTTTTGCGAGCTTTTGGCCTGTCTGCCCTATGTATTGTTTGGGGCATCCACTACACTGTATGGAGTAAACCACGTTCGATTTATTCATCTTCGGCGTTTTGTCTTTCAACTGGGAGAAAAAGGTACCCAATTTTCTATAGGTGGCATTTGCGACGATAATATTGTGTTTTCTCAGGCGGTTGGAGATTTGAGACGATAACCCTCTTATGAATGGAAGCCTGGCATAGTGAAATTCAACAGGTTCTGTTTCCATAGAGTTTTTTGGTGGGATTGTGCGAGTGGGACAATCTTGGTGCAACACCTTGTTCAGGAGATTCTTGGGATAGTGATTCTTCCGTAATATGTCAAATAATAAATCAATGTTCTTGTTTACATATGACGGATGGCAAATCTTCTGAATGCGATTTTTTAGACCAATAATGATGTTTACCTTTTGTTCGAACGGATGGTAGGAGTGGAAAGGGACGTACCTTCCTGAATATGTCTTCTTTCTGTACCAATCGAGCCTGATGGAATTGTCATCATGCCTGATAACTGCAGTATCCAAAAAGGGTACCATTCTGTTGGTTTCAGTCTCACAGGTGAACTTGAGGTAAGTATTGTAGGCGTTAAAAATTTCCAAAGTGTACTCTATTTTGTTTTCAGGTACAGCACATATGAGGTCATCGACATATTGGTAGAGGAATGGGAAATGGAAGTCTACCTTGTTCTTGCAGTAGTGGAGTAGGGAATTCATTACAATCTCAGCTATGGAAGGAGAAATGGCACCCCCCATTGGTGCTCCTTTTATTTGTAGATAGTACTCTTCTTGAAAACTGAAGTAAGTATGATTGTACAGAAACGTCAGCATTTTTAAGAACATATTCTTCGGTATGTTGCAGTGCTCTTCGATGAGATGATAGTTATCGGAGATGATGGTGGTAACTAACTCTAATGGTATATTCGTGAACAGAGAGGTCACATCGAAGCTCACTAATACGTAACCTGTAGGTATTATGAGTCCGTTTATTTTCTCTGCGAAGTCGAAAGAATCTTTCACTCTAAAAATGTTGTAGGAAGCGAAAGCGGCATCGATTATCTTTGCTAGATACCCAGCTAGTCGTTGTGAGGGAGCATTGTTGCAAGCGATGATGGGCCGTAGAGGACTTCCTTCTTTGTGTATCTTTGGGAGTCCGTAATATTTCGGTGCGATACCTGTATAACCAGTGAGATCTTTCTTTGTTTCATCTGTGATGTAACCAGATTCACAAAGGTCCTTTACCAGTTGGTTCGTGGTACGTTCTACTATCGAGGTTAAATCCCTGGGAATTCTTTTGTAACATTCTTCGTCATTTAGCATATTTTTGGATTTTGTAATATACTCTTCCCTATCTAAAATTACTGTTGTGTTTCCTTTATCCGCCTTCGTTATGATGATGTTTGGGTTTTCTTTCAGGAACTTCCGAGTTTTGGTTTCAATTTGTGTGGCAGGAGTTATGAAATGTCTGTTAGTTTTTATGTAGTTGGTAATCGCATTGGTAATTATCGTTCTTTCTAGATCTAGATTCCGGGACCAATTTTATGCAGTATTCTATGTCTGCCAGGTAAGTATACATGTGGATGTCTTTAACTCCTACAGGCAGAGCGAAACGGGGACCTAATGACAGGAAGGATTTGATGTCATTGGGGATGTCGGTGTGTGACTGGTTTACAATCCAGGATTCATTTTTCATATATATATATATATATATATATATATATATATATATATATATATATATATATATATATATATATATATATATATATATATATATTGATATGGATATGCATTAGCCGCATTAACCTCGGGGTTATGAGCGGCATGAAAAACATTACAATACATTAATTAAGGTATACATGTTAATAAGGTTGAAGAATTGTAGAACTCTGTCTATATTGGTAGTTAAAACAGTTTTTAGATCACTAGCAATCGTCGCCATTTTGCGTTCTTCAGAGAAGAGTGGACATTCGATTATTAAATGTTTTACCGATATGGGCACTGCACAAGTTTCACACTGGGGTTGCGGTTCCTTCTTTAGTAAATATTGATGAGTCAAGGTAGTATGGCCAAGTTTTTGTGTTTTTATGTTTCTTTACACATGTTTCCCCAACATCCTTTGCTCCCAAGTACCCAACACTTTTGGTAGCCAAGTGCAATACCCCACTTGGTTATGCCGCACTGATGACGGCTAATGAGCCAGAAACATGCATGTCTGCGGTTACCACTCCTACTCGTGGCCTTATTGATCCTTTTTGCGTACATGCCCAATAATTTTCCCCTTTTGTTTATATTAATACGCGTTTTAATATAAAAAATGGGAGGATAACGGGAATGCAACGCAACAAGGATCATGGTTACAAGGGGCAAATTAATGGCTATGTACGCAAAAAGGATCATAGGGTTATACGAGTAGGAATGGTAACCGAAGACATGCATGTTTGGCTCGTCTGCCATCATCAGTGCGGCATAACCAAGTAAGGTATTGCACTTGGCTAGCAAAAGTGTTGGGTACTTGGGTACTAAGGAAACGTGTCAAAAAACACACAAACAACGAAGGCTCACACAGGAGTCCTATCGCCATTTGTGCCTTCGGCCAGCTGTGCATACTTGGCACTCTTGTTTGTATATATAAAACACAAAGTAAATAGACCATAGACAATAGAGGAAGCCAGAAATAACACGTATAGAGCAGTAGAAAGAAGCTAACAGGTATAGAAAAGCAGAAAGAAAATCAAATTAAATCAAGTCGAGACAGTGATACAAAAAGGTTAAGAATTTCTTAGGAGTAAACTTTAAATCATTATTTTATTTTTTTAATGTATGCCTGTTCATACTCTAAATTAAATAAGCATTAATTTTGAATTGACAAAAAAAACAAATAATCTTGAGTGCTTCCGTGATTATTTACTTAAATATAAAATGTAAATAAATTGAAACTAATACTTATTTTCGAAGAGAAAATCTGGTCCAAAAATAAAATGAAATACTAACCTAACCTTGAGGGTGAAGAATACAAGACTGATAAACTTACCAATAATAAATCAGCCCGAAGATTCTTTGGTCCAGAACGAACAAAAAAGTGCAGTTAGGAGCCGGATTAAAAACTGGATTGAATACAACACAACCATCACTGTAAATAATCTTTGATCAAGCACACAATAGACTGAGTATATTGAACAGACCTGTGCTAGAAGAGCTAAAACACTGCGTAAAACAAACAGGAATCAGCTAAGAATCATAACAAGATTCCCAACAAGACATGAAATGGTAAAGAGACACCTGCAAACCATGGAGATTCTAGCTGTAGATTATGTAAAAAAACCTATAATAGTTAAACCCACTCTGAGCCATTGCAAGGCACTGATTTGATCGCAGAAGAGATTCAATTTTTAAAGAGTTTTAAGTGACTCCACAAACATGGCTTCCATTCTTTAGACCTGAATCAATGGACGAAGTACGATAAACCTAATAAGGCTACAGTACGACTGGAGGCTTCCATAAAAAAACTAGTTTTATGATCTTTTCAAACCTACTATCCAACTTTAATTCTCATGTAAAGTATATCTTAAGTAATTAAATAACAATAAATATGTATAGGATTTCCATTACTTGCACTAAAGACTGCTCATATCAGTGGGTAGTTTAAGACGTTGTTATGTGAATACTAAAGCCGCAGTTTCTACCCCAATCAAATATAACATATAACATATCTATATTATTTACAAAAAAAAAATAAATAAAAATTAATTATATTTAATTAACGACCAGTTTTAATTAAAGCTTGAAGCGTTTAAAAAAGATTTAACATAAAATTATATTAAAACCTGGTTTAATTTTAAAATATGTAATTTCTTGTATGTAATTTAGTAATATGTAATACATAAATTTTAAAACTCGTGTCTGACCTAATGGTCCAACCAATAGACAAAAAAAGCGACAATAATTCAGGAATGAATCAGGCCGGTGCAGTTGTGTTGAGGGCAATAATTATACATATTACTAGCTTTTGCCCGCGACTTCGTCTGCGTGTAATTCGAATAAAAGCAAGGTCTTTATGTATCAATAACTGGTGCCCGCGACTTCGTGTGCGCAGTATTAGTATTTCGAGTAGCTTATATTAGCGTGAAAAGAACTAACATTATGACATTAAAATTATAACATACATAATTTTTGGGTCGTATTTGAAAAATATAACAGTCTGACAATATTGAGATGTTACATTCGCACTGTAATAACGTAACAATATTGTCAAAAATACAGTAATTAAGCACTGCAAACCCCTAATCATAGGCCTATAGGTAGCTACTCAAATGATGTATTGTGAAGGACAAAATTTATCTCCTTTAAATACCAAAAGCGATAAAAGTATTCATTTTGATAAGGATCCATTTATTACTACCAAATGTGCATTAGAAATAAATTATCAATTTTTATTGTATTTATGGTTCACTATTTTGACAATAATGGCTTACTCATAAAAGATAGATATATATGGTGTCGCAGAATTTTTTGTAGGACTATTTAAGATAAATATTTTCACCATACATTATATACATGTAGCACTAACTGTTTTTGCAGCACACGCCTGAGTAGCTCGCAGATTGCAGAATTTTTTCAGACTTAAATGACATTTATCGTTATATTTTGGACAATTCACACAATATCTTTATAAATTATAGCCTATATGTTATTCTGATCTATAAGCTACATTACTGTAAAGTTTCATTAAAATCCGTTTAGTAGTTTTTGCGTGAAAGAGGAACAAACATCCATACATCCATACATCCATCCAAACAAACTTTCGCCTATATAATATTAGTAGGATAGGATAGGATATACAAAAAGTAACCTCTAAAAGGGTATTGTTTATAAGCATGTAACAGGCGTATTTTCACTTAGTGTAATTATTAAAATTCTAAATAATATGTAACTCACCTGTTGTTTACTCTCAAAATTCTTAGTGTATAGCTAAATGTCATTCTGGTAATTAACCAAGTTCAACCTTTTATTTTCTCATAATTTCAATTTATTACCTTTCTAAAGCTTCATTTTATCTAATTTTTGCTCTAACTTTATTTTATCTGACTTCTAATTGGCGTCAGTATTTACTATATCTGTATATTTATATTAACAATTTAATATTATGACAAGTTGTAAACAATGTCAATTACGTCAAATTCTTCTATTTTCCTTCTGCTATATTCGATCTAAGACCGTTAATGCCGTAATTAATAGAATTAACAATAGAATAGTAAAAGGCCTCTTCTGCGCAGTTACTTTCCGCCAACGCGATAGACTTCTTTCATTTTCTTGTCAACTACCTCGTTGAGAGTACTGAGAGTTGTATTATCGAAGAAATTTATCGGTTTGGTTTTTAATCGTGGTAGATCCGCGACGCTTAAGTGTGGATTTTAAAACCAAATCCCTAATTCCAACTGGGCCATTGAATCAATCTACGTTTGGTTGTTATTTTTGATTTTTCTACGTGTTCAGTAGGAAAAAACCACGTTGTGGGATTTGTACAAGATTTTCTGTCGATTTAACATCAGTACATTATAAGGCGGCTTTTGGGTCTAAAAATCATTGTCCCGAGCTATTGAATATCATCGAGTTAGCATACCCTTTTCCCATCTAGGGTTCTTGGTACGGGCCTTATTTTCTTGGTACGGGTCTTATTTCCTTGGTACAGGCTCTACTATTTTGTTGGTACTGGCAATTATTTATATTTTGGAACTGGCAAGTGTTCCTAGTACCGGCAGTACTTCTGGAACTGAATTTGTTTTGGTACTCGCAGTTCCTTGTTTTGATCAAGAACCAAACAGCTTTGGTTTACTGGAGATTGGAAGCCACTAGCACCAACACAGATAAGCATTATAAGACTTTGCATTTTGTATAATCTTTACTTGAATTGTTGATTATAATTTAGTTTTAAGTCGTGCGTGTGATCACACTGAAATTCATTATTATTTATTTGACTTTTAATACTAAGGCGCTAGTGTACGCAATTAGTTATAACTTGAAGTTTGTAATTTGCAGTAACCTCAAACATTTTTTTTATATTAAAGGAGGGTCTAGTTTTGAAACTGATTTGTTTTATTTAGCTCACTTTATTGCATTTTGTGGGATTGTGTAAGAGTTGTTAGTGCCTATTAAATCTAGGAGTTTCCGGCTTGTACCGTCTAAGTTGGTGGCGCGGCTCACTTGTGTATCATCCCTCTACGGCTGAGCTCAGGCATAATTTGCCAGTAGAATGACCACTAACAACCCTCGCGCAATTTATCTAATTGACGATATTGGATTTTTTTTAATTTTTATTCATAAATGAACCTTAGCAGTTAGCTAAGAAAAACCATGGCAATCAGGGAGCTGCCAAAGTTGGCAAAACCAGTTTTTTAATTCGACAGGTTAAAGTATGCATTTTATAAAAAAAAAAATAATAAAAAAATAAAAGTTGTAGGGAATAAAAAAATGTACAACTTAAGTCTTAATAAAGTCAATTTGGTACAATTGTTAATGCAAAAAAGTCAAAAAAAAACCAAAATGGTCGATTTTTCAATACTCTTTATTTTTAAAGATGACCTTTTTGATTACTTTTATGGATTTAAAATGGAGCCTTTGTAATTCTAAAAAAAATGAGATGTAAAAGTCAATCGGATGATTTGTTGCTGAGATATTGTTAAATGTTTATCACTTAATGTATAATGCTACAATTTTTTTGGCTGGTCCTTTTTACTTCCACAAGGTCTTTTCTTTTTAAAGGTCCAAATTTTCATATCATGTAAGAGGTATAGTCAAAAATAAATTTTCAACTCCTTAAATTTCGCTTACATAATATAAAAATTTGGATTTTCAAAAAGAAAATGAGACTTTGTGGACCAGCAAAAAAAGTTATAGCATCATTAAGCATCATTAAGTGACTTGGGATAAACATTTAACAATATCACAGCAACAAACTATCCGATTAACTTTTACAACATTTCATTTTTTTTTTTTTAATTAAAAAGACTCCATTTCAAGGCCATAAAGTTAATAAAAATGTCGTTTTTATAAATAATAAAGAGCATTGAAAACACGACTATTTTGAGGGTTTTCATACTTTTTTGCATTAACAATTGGTCCAAATTGACTTTACAAAGTCTTAAGTTGTAGATTTTTTTATTCCCTAAACTTTTATTTTAAACTTTTTTTCATAAAATGCATACTTTAGCCTGTAGAATTAAAAAATCCATGGCAGCTCCCTGCTTATAAACAATACTCTTTCAGAGGGTTACTTTTTGTATATAATATGTATAGTTATTGCCCTCAACACAACTGCCACGGTCCGATTCATTCCTGAATTATTGTCAAATTTAGCCTTTTTTTTCTGTCTATTGATTGGACTATAACATACTAAAAATCTGACTGTGTAAACCCAGATGGAAAAATTTTCACAACCTGCCGGCGGCGTCGGTGCTCGCTTCAATTTATTGCCATTAATATTCAACAGTTTGAACACTTGAATGCGTTTTATTCGATGTAGATAAAATGACGTTATTAAGATTGATAGCAGAAAATTTTATGAAGTTCAGTATTTTTCCTTTATCACTAAATAAGGATTTAAGTGTTTTTTTTTATGAATAAATATTGGAACAATTATCAGCTTTATATTTCGATAGTGATCTATCAGATATAAATACGATAATACATTTTCTAAATAAATCAAAGAAAACCGTAACAAACGAGAAGAAGTGGAATGAGTTTTAACTTGAAATGGAAATTAGAATTCTTGATATTATAGACCTATAGAGTTATGAGTAAACTAGGAATAATATATCTACATACTTAATTAAAAAAATTCGAAAAGACGTTGACCCTGCAGGCCATCCTTGAAACTCCCGGAAGCGTTTGTATATGATATTTTACGATATTTTTGAGCTCAGTTTTTTCGTTTTTTTTTTAATTTCTCGGAATCTACGAGTACTTACACAAATGACTTAAACTCGTTCGAATGCCTCACGTCTTGTTTCGATCGGCCAGGTCGTTCAAAAGTTATAAGAGGGTTAAATCCTACTAATCCTATCCTATCCTACTAATATTATATAGGCGAAAGTTTGTTTGGATGGATGTATGGATGTTTGTTCCTCTTTCACGCAAAAACTACTAAACGGATTTTAATGAAACTTTACAGTAATGTAGCTTATAGATCAGAATAACATATAGGCTATAATTTATAAAGATATTGTGTGAATTGTCCAAAATATAACGATAAATGTCATTTAAGTCTGAAAAAATTACTGTATTTCTTATGTTGACAATATTGTTACGTTATTACAGTGCGAATGTAACATCTCAATATTGTCAGACTGTTATATTTTTCAAATACGACCCAAAAATTATGTATGTTATAATTTTAATGTCATAATGTTAGTTCTTTTCACGCTAATATAAGCTACTCGAAATACTAATACTGCGCACACGAAGTCGCGGGCACCAGTTATTGATACATAAAGACCTTGCTTTTATTCGAATTACACGCAGACGAAGTCGCGGGCAAAAGCTAGTATTCAATAAAATCGTAATTTTTTAAGAAAATATTGATTAATTTGTGTTTATAATCGATTAATTAAGCGTATTTATCGATTTTTTATCGAAAATAATGAAGGATGTTTGAAATATTAACGGATTTTTATTTTTTCACATTTATCATGCTCACTAAGAAAAAGAAGAAGAATTGTCAGGTATTCAATAAAATCGTAATTTTTTAAGAAAATATGGATTAATTTTTGTTTATAATCGATTAATTAAGCTTATTTATCGATTTTTATACAATTTTTCTCTTTCAATCATATTTTTAAAAAGGAAATGAGAAAAAAATTATTTATTGTTAGGCGGTACGAAGTTCGCCGGGCCAGCTAGTACATACATACACACACATACATATATACTGACATACCATCATCGCGGAAATAATCAGGAGAGCTTTCTAGCAACTCAGAACTTACAAAAATCAGGATGAAACCAATAACTTCCCAATTTTTTTAAAATTTACAATTTTTAACCGTTAAAGTAAAAAAAAATAAAGAAATTTCGCCACTAATTTATACAGAAAGACAGCGAAGAAAATAGTCTAGAGAGACAATTTTCATTATTATAACGATATTATTACAACAAAATTTAATATAGACGATATGATCAATGTAAAAAATTATTTATAAGACAATATATATTGTATAGTTGTTCCAAAGTCAATGTAAAATTTTTTGCTCTTTGTCGGAATTTAAATGCCTTTGATAGCAATGCCGACCATTGGCGTGGAATTAAATAAAAAGGGTTCATAAATTTTTATTAATTTTTGTTTTAAATTTCAAAAGAAAAACGGTTGGTGACTGATTATATTTTCGTAAACGTTACTTTACTCCAAATCATTTCGATTGGATTCAAAATACAGTAGTATGGAGGTAAACGCAAAAGGGTATGACCATGTCTGCTGAAAATGGTGTCAATGACGTATTCATTTTTAAAATTCTGACTTTTGATCATTCTTATTAATTCCTTCTTTACTGGAACCTTTTTAGGAACATTGATACTTTTGATTGCCATAAATCTGAAAATTTCATTCTTTTTTGTGTTATTATTAGGTATTTTGTTTAATATGCGGAAGTGATACAACGCATTGTCCAAAACAATTACTGAATTGTAAGAAAACCCAATAGATAGTGTTGAATTTCGATTCATAAATCAATAAACGAAAAACTAAAAGAAAGTGGAAAATTAAAAACAGAAAAAATGCGAAAAAAATAAAGTCAATAAATACCTTTCTAAATCAAATAATATAACGCCACCGTAAGGTGGCGCAGTTATTATCTTATATTAATGTCAGTTTAATAATTTCTTGTTTGTTTAATTTCTAAATTTCAAAAATACGTTGAGAGTTATCTCAAAAATAATAGTTTACTAAAAATCAATGGTTCCGGTCTCCTAACCGAATAAAAATATAAGACAGGGCACAAATAAAGTGACTTAGAGTTTGAAGTATCAATTGTCGATTTGACAAAACTTCTCTCTCATTAACGTCATGTAACATGTGCTTAAGGAGGAAGTGAGTGAATGTCATATCTGATGGGATTTGAATTCATTATAACGTTTCGCTTCCTAACCACTTGATCATCCAATAGCTTAAGTGGTTAAAGCGTGCCTGTGTATAAGGCAGTGATGGTGGGTTCGAGTCCCACTGGATGTGACATTTTTTCAATTTCTCCTTAATGTCAGTTTAATAATTTCTTGTTTGTTTAATTTCAAAATTTCAAAAATATTATCTTATATATTTAAACGAGAAATTCTTACTATATTAAGTACTATCAAGCCCACCGTAATATATATCTAATATAAAAAATCAATAAAAATCACTAACGCTACTGTGTACTGTAATGGGGAACAAGACTTTGGGCGGTATTTAACTCATGTCGCATTTTGCAATTTTCCTCTTTGATGTTTCGTTTGATGTACCACCGCGCTTAGTAAAGGCCGTCGGCATTACTTTACATTAATACCGACTTGTAAATGGCAAACTATATACACAATGTTAACGTTACTCAAAAATGTCTTTAAGTATAAGTAATATATACAAAATTGATATCATTAGAAGTGAAACCTGTTTAAATATGAAGAACCTAGTTAATTAATTTAAGTATATATTTTTTAAGAATATTTTCATATTATCTTTCTAAGAGTCATTGACGAACAATTGAATAGTAAAGTAGAAAGAACATTTTCAAAATATATAAACTTAGGAATTTTCGAAAATATATCTGGCAACCTAGATTCGAAAGTCGGTTCCTTTGTTGGGGTTAGAAGGCGTGGTTGTCTTTTTACATTAATATTAGTTAAACTACCTGTATACTAGATGGATCGATGGTAGGGTGTTTTTACCTCTCCGATTTGTTTTTTGGGTCTAATCCCGCTTTTTGGTTCTCTTGTTTATAAATTTATATACTTTTCTTTTTCTTTAAATTAAATATTTTTATTTCCATTTTATTAACTATATACTTCAATTAATATTCATTAATATTTTTTATATAAAATTAAGAAAACGTTCTCTTATAAATGACATTAACTTTTATATTTTCAAATTAAAAACAAAAATCTCGTCACTCTCTCATAAAATTTTCTGAAGTTTGAGATTTCTTAAATTAAAATAAAATTCAAATTTTAAGAGTGTTATCTATAGTCTCAGAGAAATCTATTACATGGATCAAAAATAAAATATGGAAAAAAATAAGAAAATATAAGAACTGAATAAAGACACACAAAAAACATATTCTAATTATATTAACTGATTAAAAAACATTACAGAAGACACAATTTTTTAATAATCAGGAATTTGTTTAACATAAATCAGAATTAATAGGAATAATAATATAATCCAAAACTCAAATATCTAGAAAACTAGAACAGAAGGGCCAAAAAAGTTTAAGTCACTTATTTACAGTGAATTAAAAAATGATTTTTTATCGCTATGAGAAATTGTTTTTCAAAACAAATATTTTCCAACTATTTTTATTTTGATTATTAAACTTTTCAAAACTTAAATATTGTAATTAACACTTTCACAGCTGACTCTAAATATTAATATAAAAAAATACTTACGTTTACAAACTGGGATAGATACCCCGCGGGCACAGCACAAAACAGAATTCTAAACAGTTTTAAAATAGTTCTGACCAGTTTTTAAGAAAAAACGGCTTTTTTTCACAATTCACCACCTGTAGCTTCTCCGGACAAACTTTAAGCAGTGATAAACTTTCTAAGCTTCTAACACAAGCGTCGAATAGAACTCAATGAAACGAACGTCGCGACGCTGCTGTATATATCACCTCTGGATCACCATGGAAACGGCGTCCAAGGTAAGAAGGGGAATCTGACGAATTATTGCGTTTTTATCATGAAAACAGGAATTTTTTCGGCGAATTATACCAATTCGAGGAACCAGGTGGTTCCCTTTAGTAGGTACTTATTATATACTTATTGATTAATTAATCTGCATATGAAAAGTAATGTTTATTAAATCTAGTTAGAAGGATAATATTAATCATATTTTTTTATTTATTTTTAGTGTAATCGACTATCTTTACATCTTTAGATAGCAACTGTTAAAGAGTTATTTTTATAGCAATCCCTTAATTTAAATTACTCTACAAAGATGTTTGTTGTAATAAAGTATATAGTTTTTACTAAGCGATTATCAATATTAGTCATAATTAAATGTTTTGACTAAATTAAATACAAAAAAAAAATTAAAATTGTTTACTGAATTGTATAAAATAAAAATCTTTATGCTTGGCCAGCAATGTGTTCTTTGTGTTGTCTACGGATCCCTAGAGCTGGCTCTGGACCGTAGAATATTGTGCCAGGTTGACCACCAAAATCGATACATTTTGCAGAGGTTCAAACCAATTGGTAAAGAGTTATTCCAGTCTTTAGTTGACACCTGCACAATCGCTGTTATAAATGCATCGATAGTTCCTTCTGGGGACTGGAATCGCTGCTCACGCATTAAATTCTTGATGTGGGAATGTGAAGAAGTCGTTGGGACTTAGGTTGGGACTATACGGTGGATGGTATAGCAATTTGATGTTTTAAAGTTCCAAAAACTCGATTGTCTTTTGGGCAGCGTGAACACTTGCATTGTCCTGGTGTAGGAGGATTCGCAGTTTTGTGTTGCTCTGTCTGAGTTTCGCGAAAACTTCTGGTAAACAAACGTTTATTTATCAATCGGAAGTAACCATTTTTCCATCTTCTAAAGTAATTGTTGTTTTGACACTTGCGACCATTTTCTTTGACACACTTCGAGAATGGATCAATTTTGTTGGTTCTTCATCGTGAAACACCCACCCCACACAGTGGATTAAAGTTTATTTTTCGGTTCGTAGGAGTAAATCCAAGATTCATCGCCACTAACAATACTATAGACGTATTTTGAACTTCTTTGTTGAACCGTTCCAATATTTTTCGACACCAGTTGACGCAAACCATTTTTTGCACTTCTGTGAGCTTATGAGGGATTCAACGGGAAACCAAGTTCATAACACCCAGTTCTTTATGTAGGATCTTCTGGATCATGGTCTTTGAAATGCCCAAAGGTGCTTTTATCTCCCGGTATGTTACACGGTGGCTATTCTTAATTAGTTGACGAACCGCATCAATATTTTGCTGGGTGACTAATCTTTTGGGTGGACCTAGCCTGGATTCCAAGCAGCGATATGCAAAACTAAAAAGACAACCCTCATAGAATACTGTGTCTGATTCCACCCAAACACTCTTTGACAGAATATCGAGTTCCCTTGGGATTGGTGTACTAGTCTGTTTTTAAACTTTTTCTCCTATATAAAAATAAAATTTTATCCCTTTAATTAACAATATGGGATAAGTAACTCTGGCAACCACCTGCCACTTTAAAGTCGATTGTTACCATTTCGGTTCAAAATAAGGTACTGTATCCTTTATTAATAAAAATAGTCGTAAGTAAGTTTCATTTGTTTTATTTCATACTTCATAAATTTATATGTATGGTATGTAGCTGATCAAATAAGTTAATGTTGCATTTGCATGTTGTTCTGTTTATTTTAAGGCTATTTTGCCATCCAAGAATTCTGTCTTTTGGCCATTATTAATTGAAAGAAAGCTCCTTCCATCTTGTAGAAATATATCTAAAACGTAAAATTCTTCAAAGATAGTAACACACAGGGCACTATTTCTTTGTCTGTGTAATAACAAGTATAATTATGGATCTTTGTTACAAAGTGCAATCTCGCATCTTTAATTTGGTGAAACTCTTATTTCCCAATCTTTTTATGTCGTTTTCGGCATATATAAAGTTCTTCGTTTCACTTCATTTTAAATTTGATCTTCGGGTTTCCAACACTTATCCATCACTTACAATCACTTATCAATTACTAATGTGATTTTTGGCAACCATGTGGGAGTGAGTAGCATGTGATCAGCTGGTAAGTTGTTTTAAAGTGCCTATTTTAATAAAAAATTGCAAGCAATTGTGCAGTACAATCATATGTTAGGTTTAAAATCGAAGAAAGTAACTTTATTTTGTTTTAAATTCAATAAATATTATTAACTATTTTTTGCTGGTCTACGGTTGGTTTTGCTAACAGTGAAAAGTTTTGTTAACATTCATAAAACTAAACAGGTGTAAAAATGCCTAACCTACAAATATTGGACTCATAAACAATCATTTCTTGATAAAATGCAAGATTTTGAGGACAGATTCAACACAAGCAGTAAAACTTCAGATACCCTGGATGATTTGTGGCAAGAATATACACAATTTAAAAAACAAGTGATGGCATCTTTAGATAAATCTACTAAAATGTTTATTGAACTAGAGGAAGAACGAGACAGAGCTGAGGCGTACAGCCGAAGAAATTGTTTATTTATAAATGGAATCAAAGAGCAACCAAACGAGGATATATTTACGGTAGTTCTGTATTTCCTAAATGAAAAGTTTAAACCCATAAATATTGTGATAACGAAGTCAATGATAAATAACTGTCATCGACTACCTACCAATAAAAATTCAAGTCACCGTACCATAATTGTTAAATTTTGTACGAAGCATAGATCAAAATTGTATAAGGAGGGGTTTCTTTGAAGATGTAGAAGAATGGAATAAAGTCGAAAAGCCGCATACCAAGAAATCTGTTGAGGAGGAAGTGCTAGATAAAATGTCAGATACAGGTTACTCAACTAGCAGCAAAGCGAAATGATACTGTCTAATAAAAAAGTAATTACAAGAATTAAGATATAACCAATTTAACTTCAGAATGAATTATTAAACATATAGTTCTTATTTTTTTTTGCTATATTGCTTGCATAATAAATAATCTATTTAGTATATATGTATTTGCTTCTTTTTTTTGTGGGCACAATACTTTTTTGTACAGACCTGCTGGACTGCTTTTTGCGAATCTTATTTGGGTTGCATTGTCAATTGTACATTTGACGGTAATTCACTGTTTTTTTTGCTCTGTCTTCTGTTCACTGGCGTATTTCGTCCATCAGTGATTAATTGCATTTGTTGCCTTAAAATCTACATTTTTAGATATTTTTATATATATTTTAAATAATTAGTATCTTTTTATCTATCTTCTTTTTCTATACTTATAATAAATCTGTAGAGAGGTCAATTCTGTACATGAAATATATTTCCAAAATAATTATCAGGGTGTGATTAGGGATCGACACTGATGCCAAAAATGAAATCAGTAAAATTTGTGTCTGTCTGTCTGTCTGTCTGTCTGTATAACCGTTATAGAAACAAAAAATACTCGACGGATTTTAACGAAACTTGTTACAATTATTTTTCATACTCCTGAGCTGGTTATAGGATACTTTACATCACGCTACAATCAATAGGAGCAGAGCAGTGAAGGAAAATGTTGGGAAAACAAATTTACGGTGTGGGGGAGAAATTTTTATATAACAATCTATACGTCACGCGAACGACGTCGCGGGTACATCGATATAGAACTCAAAAATGTGGTTAGATTTTTTGTTGTACGTCTTTCTGTCTAGGTGTCCCAGCTTTAAGTTTACAGCATCTAACTACTTACCCTGTATATTTATTAAAAAAGTTTTAAATAAAATTAACTTAAATTCTTAAAGCCTACAAAACATTGTATTTAGTTTTTTGTATACTTGTCAACTTTATGGTCATTCGAAGGTCAACTTTATTTTTTTTAATGGAAGCATATATTTTTAAATGCTCTATAGTGTTTATTGAAAAAAAATGAATAACTTTTGTCTAAAACATTTTTTTATTTATTGCTTCAGTTTAAAAATAAAAGCCCTAAAAAAATATTAGTCTAATATTTGTATTAATCTTTTTTTCTTGTTTTAAATTATTAAAAATCATTTTGAAAACAATATTTAATTAAATTATAAGCAAAAAATAAAAAAGGTTAGTTTAATAAATGTTCAAACTGTTCGCCACCGGCCTGCAAACAAGCTTCCATACGGCGCCGCACTCCTCTATTGCAAGATGCAATGATCATTTCTCTAGTAATTGCTTGGCAACCCAGTCGAATCCTCTCTTTTAATTGGTTTAAGTTTTCTATACGCACTTGATAAACAAAGTTTTTCAAGAAGCCCCAAAGCAAAAAATCAAGTGGCGTCAGATCAGGAGAACGTGCGGGCCATAAAACGGGACCTCTATTTCCAATCCACCTGTTTGGATATACCCTATTTAAATAATTTGTTACAATTTGTGCATTGTGAGGTGGAGCACCATCTTGTTGCCAAATTATGCTTCTTCTTAAATTTAAAGGAATATCTTCCATTAAACCTGGTAAATCATTTTGTAAGAAATTAAAATATTCTTGCCCAGTGAGAATCCCGTCGTAAAAACGAGGTCCAATTATCCGCCCATTAAACAAACCACACCAAACATTGGTACCCCAAACTGTCTGGAAGCGTGTTTCTCTTAACCAACGGGGATTTACATTTGACCAATAATGAGCATTAGGTTTATTTACAATACCATTGTTATGAAACCGACTTTCATCGCTCCAAAGAATACAATTAAAAACATTCGGGTTATCTTCTTCCAAAATTTGCAAATGTGCGATTAAATCAAGTCTTCGTTGAAAATCGTTTTCCCTTAACTCTTGAACTAAATGCATCTTAAAAGGATGGTAATTATGTGCTTTTAGAATTCTGTGTATTGTACTTTTACTAATCCCAATTTCTTCGGCCAAAATTCGAAGAGAAACATGAGGATTCATTGCTACGTAAGCTAAGACATTTATTACATTTTCTTCACTTCTAGCAGGCGCCTGATGGTTTGCATGTTTTAAATTTGAAGGAAAAGAACCATTCCTTAACTTTACCCCTACCTTTTTAAATGTTACGTGCGAAGGGTGGTTACGTCCTGGAAATCTTTCTCGATACAAATTTGCTGCTAGTCGGGAATTCTTATTGCATTCTCCATAAATTAATAACATATCCACACATTCATTGGGAGTGAATTTGAAAGGCATATTTTATCGTTTTAATTCAAATATTAACCATACAAAATTATAACAATTTTAATTTATTGAAAATGTCAACGTCAATTTATGTATTTACGCTTTCTATAAGTAGTTAATCATAGAAATAGGTGCCTAGACTAACAGTGTTCTCGTTTTATTTAAACGTTTTTATTCTTAAACTGAAGCAATAAATAAAAAAATGTTTTAGACAAAAGTTATTCATTTTTTTTTCAATAAACACTATAGAGCATTTAAAAATATATGCTTCCATTTAAAAAAATAAAGTTGACCTTCGAATGACCATAAAGTTGACAAGTATACAAAAAACTAAATACAATGTTTTGTAGGCTTTAAGAATTTAAGTAAATTCTATTTAAAACTTTTTTTAATAAATATACAGGGTAAGTAGTTAGAGGCTGTAAACTTAAAGCTGGGACACCTGGTATATGTTTGTGCGCGCATCACATGAAAACTACTGATCCGATTCGAATGCGGCTTTCACATATGTATGTGTCTTCTTTTTACTTAACTTCTGGTGTATAAAAATTTCTCCCACACCTTTTTTACGGTGTGGGGGGGGGGAATTTTTATACAACAATCTATACATCAAGCGAACGACGTCGCGGGTACATCGGTATAGAACCCAAAAATGTGGTTATTTTTTTTTTGTACGTCTGTCTGTCTATCTATATTTTTGTGCGCGCATCACATAAAAACTACTGATCCGATTCGAATGCGGTTTTCACAGATGTATTTGTCTTCTTTTAACTTAACATCTAGTGTATAAAAATTTCTCCTCTCACCCATTTAACGGGGTGAGGGAAGAAATTTTTATACAACAATAAACACGCCACGCGAACGACGTCGCAGGTACACCTAGTCATAAATAACAGTTTACGTTTAGATATGTACTCTATACTCTATTTTGCAGGTAATGCCGAAGTTTTTAATTTCTTCTTTCTATGTATACATTAGAGCTTGCTCATTTAAATATATGTAAGCTAGTTCCTAAAATTTAAAATTCTACAGACTTAGTATTACATTATAATTACGATATTGTGGGTGTTTCCGAGACATGGTTAACGCCAAACTTTGATATACCTGGATACAAATATTTTTATTTATCGCGACCAACTAGGGTTGGCGATGTAGATTTTGTTTTATTAAGGATGTCCTCGTAGGTATACACCTAAATACATACGTACCGAGAACATCTATTGGGGCAGAAGAGAATTTATTAATTTGGGATTTAAAGGCCTGCAAGTTACGACGAGTGGGGAAGACGTGGGAAGGTAAGGAGTTCCACAATCTGAAGACACTGGGGGTGAAGGAACGATCGAATCGATCTGTTCTCGATGTGCAGCATTGAACAGTATACGGGTGCATGGAGTTGGCACGTCGCGTTGCTCTGGCTGGTCTGACAAGTGAAGGCATTACAGAGCGGAGTTCTTTCAACTGTGAGGTATTAAAACTCGAAACAAAAGCAAGCATAGAACACATCTGGGTGAAAGTTTCGTTTAATAAGACGTCTTTAGTTGTGGGGTTGTATACAGAAATAATGTGGACTTTGCAAATTTTTTAACTTGTTTTGAAGGCACACTTTCACACTTCTGATGAAATATTTTGCTAATGAGATTTCAATGCCAATGCTCTCGATATTCATATTAATTTCTGTATATAATGTTTTAGATCTTTTTAATTTAACACAAATAATTAATTCCCCCACACGTGTTTCCGCGACCTCGGCCAATTTAATTGACTATGTTATAACAGGAGCCGACACAAAGTTATCTGATTTCGGTGTGCTTGATGTGGCTAAAATTGCAGATCATTCTCTTGTTCACTGTTCCTATCCCATCGACGGTTATACAGTTTCCCCCATTACTAAAAAAATTGCCCTATTATCATATATCTTGTACTTGTTCTTATTTATTTATTTATTTATTTATTTATTTATTTATTTATTTATTTATTTATTTATTTATTTATTTATTTATGTATTTATTTAATATGGAATACATACGGGACGAACCCAGATACAGTATTCAACTTAATTCTATAGATTACACAATAATGTTAAGTACAAAAAAAAAGAAAATAGTACAAATAATCAAATATTATGTTGAGTGTTATTTAAATATAATTTTTTTAACTTTTTTACAGCACCTATGTAATGGAGAATTTAGAAAATAGTTGGTGTTGCTAAAATTAGTGTAAAAAATATTAAAATTTCTAGTATTAGGTATAGGCTGGAATATTAATCGCAATAAGTTTAGTAATCTCATTGGAATCAATAAGATTATTAACAATTTTAAATAAGAACTTAATATCATAAATTTGACGTCTATCTTCTAGAGAAATTAAATTTGGTTTCTCCTAACTAATGAAATATTACCCCCTTGAAACAATTTCTTGTTGCAATAATTTATAAATTTATTTTGAATATGATCAAGTCTGTTAATATATATAAGGTACTGGGGATTCCAAATAACTGATCCAAAACTTAAAATACTATTTACATAAGCCATGAATAAAGTTCTTAATGAAAGTAACGTTTTAAAATCATGACAAGTCCTGATAATAAAACCCAAGGCTCTGTTAGCTTTTTTGGAAATATAGTTAATGTGGTGATCAAATTTAAGTTATGAATCAATATAGATTCCAAGATTTTTATCTCTGTATAATAGTTATACTATGCTTATAATAGTTATACTATGCTTATCATAATTTTTAAACTCCCGTTATATTTCAGAATTAAAAAATCTTGGCGGTTCTTATTGAATGAAAACAATAACCACATTTTAAGTGATGGGTATTAATGAAATCAAACACGTAGACAAGACATTTATTAGTAAAAAAATCTGTTTTTTAAAGGAAGCCTTACAACTTCGTTTAGTTAAATGTTTTTCATTGTTTATGTAACAGACTTCGACAAAAATAATACGAAAAGAAACCTTAAAAATATTTTTCATTATTGCTTAGGTACTATTGATTAATTTATATCTTAGATTTTAAGTATATTCAGACTCATGTCAAACTTACATTACGATTCAAAATACTATCCACTGATATATAAAAAATATTCTATCCTTATTTTCCTCTTACTGTTGATCTCACATTCATGAACTCTTTTACTTACATAATTTTCATCTCTCCTCTACATGACCAAACCATCTCAGCCTATTTTTCTGGATTTCCGTGCTCAGCTGTCCCACTCTTACTCTTACTCTTACTCTTACTCTTACTCTCTCATTTCTTACTCTATCTCTCATTTTTACACATCCACCGTTTTTAAAATTTTCTCTTTCTTATTCGTTATTGACTAGGTTTCACATTAATACTGGTCTTACAACTGTTTTGTACAGTCTACCTTTCACTTTTGCACTCACGTTCCTGTCACACAAAGCTCCATTCATTCTTCTTCAGTTCATTCATCCACACTTAATTTTATGATTTATTATCTCATTCTTCAACCCTACATTCTTTTCTTGTAGAGACCATACTTTCAAGCGCTTTTTTCCATTTCTCAATTTTTCCTTCCTGACTCTCTTTCACAAAATCTACAATCACAATATCATCCGCATACCTCATATCATTTGGGAGTTCACCTCTTATTCCTTCCGTCATAACATCAATTACCATACAAAACAGATGGGTACTCATCACCGACTCCTAGTGGTGCTCTACATGTATTTCAAATCCCTCCGTAACCCAACCCAAATCATGTCTCGATACTCGGTCATACGCTTTCTCTAAGTCTATGAAAGTAGCGTAAGTATCTCGCTGCATATCACCACATCTCTCCATCATTCTCCTCATGTAAATGAGATACATCTCCTCATTTAAATGTGATACAAAATATGGGACGACCCTATAAGCTTCAAATCGGTTTGAGGTTTGTGCGTGAACTTTCCTCGTATTTGTTTATCAGAAAGTTCATGTTGGCCGTATCATTTCTGAATATAAAGTGGCGTGGTTGTTCGGTACAGCATACATAAAAGCTGAAAATACGAGTCCTATAACGCAGGCAAAGGATTTGTGTGCACTGGAATATGGCCTACAAATAGAAAAGCATTCATTGGCAGACTACATTCTTTGTTAAGTGAATGAGAAGCCTTAAACAACCCACGGCATTAGCAACAGTAACAGAGATTTCTACAACACGAGATTCATTAAATGTTACCATGTTGGCAAATAGATGTCCATGGAGCGATTGAAACCGTACAGTAAAACTATGTGTCTTAGAAAGTTTACAAGGCTTTAATTTTAAATGCAAAACACTAGATTTGATGAAAGGCATTCAACATTTAATGCAAAAAATCTAACATTAGATAAATATTGGAAAGATAATGATAATGCCACCCATATGACTCCGATTAAAACCAACCTTTACCAAAAATACACCAAATAAAACAAGACCAATCGTCAAAGTTCAAATCCTAACTAGTTTAAACATACAGCTATAAGAAAGAGAAAGCGAAGCAAAGAAAATTCAGAAAACTAATGCTGTGAAAACAAAACTATAACAAGGGATACTAACTTTGAGTAAGAAGAAACGTAATGCGCGCACAAACATATAGATAGACAGACAGACAGACAAAAATTTTACTGATTTCATTTTTGGCATCAGTATCGATCCCTAATCACCCCCTGATAGTTATGTTGGAAATATATTTCATGTACAGAATTGACTTATAAGTGTAGATAAATCATTTAAACAAGTGTTTGCGTATAATTTGTTCAGTTTGTACTCTGGCGCCCTCATATTTCATGTTTGGGGAGGAGTGGTAAAACTATTTAATGAAGCTACGACTTAGTGAGCTAGCTAGGAGTATAAGCCATGTTTGGGAATTTAAATCCTGAAAATTAGCGCCCAACCTGTTTAATTAAATTTGGAATTAATTATAAATTGCTGGAACTTATCCAATCTAGTTATAGTTCAGTAACTCGGGTGGACCTCTTCGAATAAATTTGAAAGTACTGTTAATAGACACGGATAATCAAATGTCAACCCCTAATCGAATTACTAAGAAGTAGAATTAGTTTCTAGCCAAATCGGATTTTTCCACTCTTTGAGACTAAATTAATCCTCAAAGCACGAGTAAAAAAACTGATGATTGGCTAAATTCAAACTACTTGATTTTGGTTATCACCCTTTTTTGACACTAAAAATAAATAATATATTCACAGGAAACATTATTAAAATCGCTGTAATTGTAGGTTTAACACCAAAAAAAAACAGATTTTTTTGACGTACCAACTCGTAGAGGGAGAAGAATTACTAATCATGACCAGATAATATCGATAATTTTACTGCAACATCGCTCACGGCAAATTTTTAAACTACAACTCCTATACTAAGTAATTCTCACCGATATAGGCACGCATAGATATGTTTGTGATTTAGTGTGCTGAATTTACCAAAGTTTTTCTGTGTACACATTAGCTCTATAGGTCGTTTTCTACATATTTGTTAATAATAAACATAAATTTCATTAGGAATTTCGCGTTATACTACCCGGTAGCGAACTGCAGGTGTAAAGTGTAGCGATTTGATAGCAGCAAAACGGCCGCGGTGTAACCGCGTGTCCTGTTTTCAGTTGATTAAAATATTCTAAATCCTGATTAAACGACCATTGTTCGCAGAGTTAATTACTCATTTAACTTCAACGGCCTAAAGAATGGTTTCAAAAACAAACCTTTTTATTTGGGGCATAGTGTGTTTTTCGTTTAGTGTATATACTAATTTTACCAAGTTTTTAAGTCTAGACTGTTTTATACATATTGGTCAATATTAATTGAGTATATAATTTATTAAGAAAATATATTAAATACTAGCTGACCCGGCGAACTTCGTACCGCCTACTGATGATTTTTTACCATTTTTCCAAATTTTTACGGTTTTGTAAATTATCGATTAGATATATTATATATTAACTGCGCCACCTTATGGTGGCGTCATAGTACTTAATTACGCAAGAATTGCTAATGTAAATTTATACTATCTCAACTGCGCCACCTTACGGTGGCGCCATAATGCTTAATTTAAAAAGGATCACTCTTTTAAATATATGAAATAGCTGTACACGCGCGTTGCTACGCCATCAACTAAAATAAATTTAAGAAAAATAAAAGAGATGAAGATATAGAGAAGGAAAGAAAGTTTATAGTTTTGTTTTACTTATCGCACCAAAAATATATTTTTTGAACTTATATTTATATGAAATCGTATAGATATCTATTAATCAATATTGAATGTGATATATGGAAGCGCCATCTGGTGATAACTTCCATTAATACAAATATCATATTCATATTAACCATTAAAAATACAGCATCATACTGATTTTCATGACAATCGGTTGAACAGGGCAGAAGTTGCTACTCTGCAGCGCCACCTGGTGGCGAGTAGCATCAATGAGCAATATGAGCTTATCATATAAACAGGAATTTTTATTTTGGGTTCAAGATTTACATTTACTTAGTGAAGCAATAATACCCCGATGGTTACTAAATCAAAAATTGGAAGTAGGCAACAATTCTTTACATGTTTTTTGCGATAGCAGCAAAGATGCCTATTCGACTGAAATATTTTTGAGAAGTGAATTATCAGGATATGTCTCAACTAATTTAGTTACGGCAAAGAGTAGAGTATGTCCTTTGAAGATGTTATCCATACCTCGCGCAGAGCTGATGGCAGCAGCTATTGGTGCTAGGTTACTGTCTACTGTTTTAGAAATTTTAAATATTGCAGATTTACCTATTTTCTGCTAGACCGATTCTTCCACCGTGCTTTCCTGGATTAAACAATCTGATAAGTGGAAGACCTTCGTATGGAATAGAGTTCAAGAAATCAGATAAAGATGCTTGGCACTACATTCCAACAAAAATAAATCCAGCAGATTTACCATCTCGAGGTTGTTCTGTAAGAAAATTATTGGAATCGAGATGGTGGGAGGGTCCTGCCTGGCTGCGAGAAGATTTTAGCTATTGGACACAGCAAAATTAAGAAGTAAATGAAGAAATTGTTTCTGAAGAAAGAACCAATAAATTAACTTCACTAATTTTACAAAACGAAGACAAAACTTGGTATTATAAGTATTCTTCTAAATACCAAATGATTGTAAACATGGTAGGATGGATTTATCGTTTTTTTAACCTCTGCAAAGACAAGAGAGATAAGAGGTAAGCTGGACTTTTGGAAGGAGAAGAAGAAACAGAAAAGCGCGAAGTTGTTGCTCTTACAGAAGGAACATTTGCTTCTCTTATGTTGGATACAGCAGAGACAGAAAAGGCTGAGGTAGCAGTCATCAAGCTGATACAAGAAGAAACATTTGCTTCCATCAATGATGAAAGACTAACAGCTTTAGTACCTTTCCTAGATGATGATGGTATCATAAGGCTAAAAACTAAAATAACCGGACGGGAAGACCCCAGTTATTTTAGATTTTCTGCAATCTTACCTTCCAGACACCCAGCTGTCTTGAGATTAATCTTTGATTTCCATGTTCGACACTATCACGTGGGAGTACAAGGTCTACTGAGCATCTTGAGAGAGAGATTTTGGATACTTGGAGGACGAAAAACCATCAGATCAGCCGTTCATTCATGCATCACCTGTCGCCGACATCACAGTAAAAATGTAGATTTATTTCCACTTCCCAAAGATCGTGTCATGGATGCAGCCGTTTTTGAAGTTACCGGTGTAGGTATGGCTGGTCCACTGTTTCTAAGAAATGAGGGTAAAGCGTGGATATGTATATTTATGTGCTGTCTACAGAGCAATTCACTTAGAGCTGGTTTCATCGTTATCAACAAAAGCATTTTTACAGGCTCTAAGACAAGTTATTGCTAGGCGTGACAGACCATCTACTATTTACAGTGACAATGGGAAGAATTTTTTTGAAACTGAGAATGCATTTGCAAAATTAGACTGGGATGAACTTAATAAATACAGTACCGCTGGGAAGATCTTGTGGAAACTAAACCCACCTTTGTCTGCCTGGTGGGGAGGATGGTGGGAGAGATTAATTGGTTTAGTTAAACAGCTTTTCAGAAAAGTCCTCGGAAAAGCTTCTTTAAACTACGAAGATCTTCTAACAGTCCTCTGTGATTGTGAATCCATATTAAACTCCCGACCTCTAACCTATTTGTCAGAAGATGCCAATGACTTGGTCCCAATTACTCCGGCAATGTTTTTATCAGACATTAAAGAAGTTGGAGTCCCGGATGTAGATTTGGTGGATGGAAAGAGTTTAAACAGAAGAAGGAGACACAGACTAAAGTTAAAAAAACGATTTGAGGAAAAGATTTCGAAGAGAATCCCTGGCGCAACTTTTGTTAAGAGATAAAAAATTTAAGAAGAAAATCCTAAAATTGGGCGATATCGTTTTACTTGGAAACGATAACACGAAAAGACTTGGCTGGCCTCTAGCACGGATAATCCTGGAAAAGATGGAGAAGTTAGATTGGTCAGAGTCAAAACAGCAGAAGGCAGCATGTTAAGATCAGTTCAAAGAATTTTTTCGTTAGAAGTTGACAGTTTAGAAGAAAATGTCGAACTGAAGAAAAAGAAAGAGAAAACGTCAAAACACAAAATTTCAAGTGACACTAGTAGCAAAGAAGTAGTAACAAGATATGGCCGACAGGTTCGGAAACCTCAAAGATTGACTTACAATTAAGTTTTCTTTGTCAGAAAACTTAAGGTGGGAGTATGTTGAGACTAGTTCCTACTACAGTGACTATTTTCTACTACCTACTTATTACTTTTTATCTTTAGTGTTAGATTATAGTTGTGTATTTTTCAATGTCACTGATAGATTACGAATGTAATTGTCATTAATAAAAAGATATTTTGCGAAGCCTTACAAGTTTAATCACAATTGACGTAGTTCTTCGTTGGGTAAACGAAGAATACGCTACAGCTAAGATGTCCGTAAGTTATTTTGGCACAACTATAGACGGTGGCCCATTTAGATATCAAGTTGAGACATACCTCGTTTAAAAGCTTATGATGAGTGCTTTTCAACAAGGTATATCACAACCATACCACACATTCTAATCCTCAGATATTGATGAAATTTTGTATAGTAATTTCGTGAAATTACAATGTTAAAGTAGGGTACATTGACATAACCTATCCAAAATCCAACCTAATCTAACATAGGTTAGATTAGGTTAGGTTAGGTTAACTTGAGTGGAGGGTTTTTGAGGTTTTTTTTTTTTTTTTTTTTTTTTAAATATGGGTTTTAAGCATAATGCGTGGTATGGTTGTGACATACCTTGTTGAAAAGCACTCATCATAAGCTTTCAAACGAGGTATGTCTCAAATTGATATCTTAATGGGCCACCGTCTATAGCGCCGCCGTTATTTTAAAAGATGACGTACCTACACGAATTTTTTTTCAAGCCCTTCGTTTTAAAATGGGTTGCGCTGAAAGGGTTCGATGATGGTGCTAAACGCATGCGAATACAAGCTTTAAACAAGTATATCTCGTTTCATTTTTAGTCTATAAAAATAAAAACATAAAAAAACTTTAGTAAAGAAAAAGCAATTTTTTGTATTGAAGAATTTTTTCTGTATCTTTTCTAGTTTTTGAGTTATTTTCAAAGCAATGGGATTTTGTATATAAATATAAACAAAGTAAATTGTTAGCTTCAACCAGGGTGGTTTTGGCGAGGGTGAGTTTGTTACTTTTTGCTTGGAAACAATATAAGCGGACTTTATTTTAGTTAAACTTACCTTAATTTTCATGCAAATCACTTTTACTAGTGGTCTTTTGAAAGTATTTTTCCAGATCTTTAAGAAAGTTCCTTTTTCTATGAAAAACGTTTTCCGGTTATTCAACGTCATATGTTTGGAATTTTGTATTCCAGTAATAAACGTCTACCTACTAACAGTCATAACTTTGTTAATATTAAGTTTGCGATAATTATAAAAAAACAAACCTCTCATTTTCTTTATAAACTTTATTTTATATAATGACAGTTTTCCCGAAAAATCGTATCAAACAAACTTGTTTGCCATTTAATTTGTGAACTTTCAGTTACCAATAACTCCATAAGTATTGACTTTTTGAAAAAACTCTAAAGAACATTTTTGTCTTAAAATTCACTATTTCCAGAGGATAGATAGATAGATAGTTTATTTGATCATGTTATGTACAAAACATTTATGACAAGTAAAAAAAAGTGTGTAAATGATACTAATCATAATACATTAAATCTCTAAAACTATTTACATTAAAACTAAGTTTTAAAATGACGAAACACTGATAAAACTTTGTAAAAATAGTTATAATAATAGTAATATATAGTAAATACTTAAAATAACATTTATATGACATTTGAAGGCAACTTTTAAAATAATAGAAAATTTGACTACATTTCAGAGATCGTTTTAAGATATTCCAGATTTGAATAGAAGCAGCGATCCAATAAGATATTCTTGATACGATTTTTAAATCCATTATTGTTTAATTCCTTAGTTGCTACTGGAAGCGCATTGTATAGTTTAACATTCAGAGAATTACGGTTTGTCAACTCCAATCTCACCCTTGGTGCTCTCAAATAAGAGGCGCTTCTGGTAGCGTAGTCATGGAAGTCACCTCCAACCAAATAACGCTCTTTGTTTTTGTGTATTTCTAGCAGGGTGTAATAAATAAAAATTGATGGTAAAGGCATAATTTTAAATGTTTTAAATAAAGGTTGGCAAAGCTCGTTAAATTCAGCTCCTGCCAGGACCCTTATGGCCTTTTTGTGCATTCTAAATGCTTTGATTGAATGTGTCGATTGACCCCAAACAAGAACTCCATATGTCAAGTGGCTATGAAAAAGTGAGTAATAGGTCGTAAGTAAAACATAAGAACATATTGGCATACGGTAGGTTCATTCAAATCGATGCATATAAAAAAATTGCAAGGTTTGTTAATATCTTGGACTATTGCGTCTGATGAAAAAGTCCGTGCTCAAAAAGCACATTTGACAAGCCGTTGTCGAATCACTGACGCGATCAACTTCAGTGGTCTATAAAATGTACAATTTTCATTAATAATAATCTTTCTGAATTGAGGCATTATTGCGATTTTGATTTAATTTACTGATCTAATTATTGCCTTTTTGAAGTTATACTTCTATTCATGCACTGGATTTGTGTGGGGTTAAATGATAAAAATCATTACATATGTAATGGTGTGAGTAAGAGAGAGACAGAAACACATATAAGGTATATTGGTCGGTAAAAACAAAGATGAAATATTTACCACGTGTTTAGTCATAACTATAAGTCCTTTAAATACCGTTTAAACATTCAGTACATTGAAAAGAGACAGATATACAAAAAACAGTCTGAGCTAATGTTTTGGAATATCATAGTGACGTATTACATTGTGTTTGATAGATTACTTTATAATTCTGTCACGTAAGTACCTAAACATATAAAGTTTAGTATTTTATATTAATAATACTATTCAGTAATGAGTATTGTATTGTAGTCCATACTACCGTCACATGGTTGCATTATATCCTGCACTATGCTTTTGAGGTTGTTGGCTACAGAGTTTTTAAGAATAGTCGAAAAGTGCATTCCGAACAGATAATAGATAGAAAAATTACAACTCGGTAAGTATTCCAAATGGGTTCAATTTATGTACTCGTGGTTTTTGGGGTCGCTGAACACGAATATCATGATGTCGAAAGTCTCCGCCGAACTTGGCGCCTTGAGCATTTACCTCTTCTCCTGGTGTTTTATGTAAATTCTGTACAAAATTACACTTGGAACTCGGCTGTTTTTTGGGTCGCTGAATACAAATATGATAATGGCGATGGTGTCCGAAACACCTGGTACTTAAGACGGACCTCGTCTTCAGGAAATGTGCATAGAAGTATAACTTCTGCCGGCAGTCCCACTGACTGCCACACCTTTTTTTTTGTTATAATCTTTTGTTTCTTAGAATAAAAATAATTTGGGATTTGTTTTGTGTCAAGTGAAAATCACACTTCCGCATACCTGTAAACGTCAGGAATTTGTTAAGAACTTGTTGAAGAATGTGCAGTTTTGGGAATTTAAATCCTTAAGTACTATTTGCAAATAAAAAAAAACGTAATTAAACATTCTGTAAATCACGAGAGAATACAAAATATAATATGAATTATGGTATAAATGCTAAAAGAGTTTGTTGTCTTTGAACCGAAGCGACGCATGATGATAAATGGATTTCGCAGTGATTTTTAGTTGATTTCGTAATAATAATAATATTATTATTCAATTTCCCTCGAATCCTTTAAAGATAATTTATATCTCTGTAATATTCTTACCCGGAATTAATTTATATTTATAAATGCGAAGGACAACATTCAAATTTCGTCGCCGCCAATACCTACCGATAAAACTTAAAATAATTTTATAGCATTTAAATTTAGCATAAAAATCTATAATTAATATTGCGCATCTGGTAATATGTATGCAAGAAAGTGTTTTCTTAAAGAAACTATTTTCTGTGAAAATATTTGTGAACGTGAAATAAAAATCGGTTACTTTTGATATATATTTCACTTGATTGAGAAAATAATTCTTATTCTATTTCGTAGTTGCAATAGGTAGGTATAGCAAGAAACTTTAGTGTTTCAATAGAGCCTAGATAGTAAATGATGCTACATACACCAAACTGTATTTAAACCTGCATCAGTTAAAAGAACTTAATGTTAATATTCGTACACATGTTGTGTCCATTTGGTTATTTTAACATTTTTATTAATTTAAATTTTTAAAATTTAAAAATGTAACGTACTATCCTATCGTTTAGTTTTAAAAAGAAATCACCAGACTATTGTTTCCGGGCCTATATTCGGTGAGATTTATTTTAATGTAATCGCCTTAATTATAAGTTATACCGCTAGTGGTGTTACTGTATAATTGTCCTTCTTTCGCGCTACTAGTTTGAGGCGACGCGACACCAACTTTCTGCCATTTTATGGAGAAAGCAGAACAGATTGGAAACCCTGGTTACGACTAATATAAATATTAGGGAAAATTCTTCCCAGAAGAAATTATCCCGATAACAACAGAGGCAGACCTCTTGAAGCAGATAAGCAGAATTAATTTGAAAAGCTTTTATTAACCAAATTAATATTCTAATAAACCAATTTTTTTATTATTAATTTAAATAATTGATTTTATAATTAACTCACATAAAACATTTAAACGAGTGTTCTCGTATAATTTGTACTCTGGCGCCCTTATATTTCATGTTTGGGGAGGACTGGTAAAACTCTTTAAAAAAGCCACGACATATTGAGATAGCTAGGGGATTTACGGACTTTTTGAGAATTCTCATATTACAAAATTTATACTAACAAATGGCATTAAGGAGAAATCTAAAAATTTCTCATTTGGAAGGACTCGAGCCTACAGTCTTTACCCATGGATGGTAATGCGTCTAACAACTTCAGCCACCGATACATTACTAGTTAGTCCGCATTTTAATCGTCTTAGTTCAACTCATCTTACACATGACACTAAAGGCAGAAACAGACTACTATCACGTCATGTGAGATTAAGTGACCTCACGCAGACTCATCAAAAAGTGTGCTATGTTGTTATGCCTGGTTCGTTATGAACAAGAACCAAACTAAAGTCTCCTCATATATATCACGTCACAGACCTTATGTCTGATTTCACGTTGTTGTTTTCTCCGCTTGCACGTATTTTGTTCTCGTGTGCTCATAGATTTTATTAGCTTTTATCTTATTAAAGAAACCGGTCGAAGTTTTAATAGAAAAAGTTGGAAACATCAAATGATATATAATCAAAAATCAAGTGAAGATCGGGATCAACATATTCGCCAAGAAGCTTGGGAAGAGAACTTCATATTACAGGTACATATCTAGATCTATGTCTTCTTCTATATCTATACTTATAATAAATCTGTAGAGAGGTCAATTCTGTACATGAAATATATTTCCAAAATAACTATCAGGGGGTGATTAGGGATCGACACTAATGCCAAAAATGAAATCAGTAAAATTTTTGTCTGTCTGTCTGTCTGTCTGTCTGTCTGTCTGTATAACCGTTATAGAAACAAAAAATACTCGACGGATTTTAACGAAACTTGGTACAATTATTTTTCATACTCCTGTGCTGGTTATAGTATACTTTTCATCACGCTACAATCAATAGGAGCAGAGCAGTGAAGGAAAATGTTGGGAAAACCACTTTTACGGTGTGGGGGAAGAAATTTTTATATAACAATCTATACGTCACGCGATCGACGTCACGGGTACATTGATATAGAACCCAAAAATGTGATTAGATTTTTTTTTGTACGTCTGTCTGTCTATCTTTTGTGCGCGCATCACATGAAAACTACTGATCCGATTTGAATACGGTTTTCACATATGTATTTGTCTTCTTTTAACTTAACATCTGGTGTCTGAAAATTTCTTCCCCAACTCTTTTACGGTGTGGGAGGGAGAAATTTTAATACAACAATCTATACATCACGCGAACGACCTCACGGGTACCTACATCGATATAGAACCCAAAAATGTGGTTAGATTTTTTTTGTACGTCTGTCTGTCTATCTATATGTTTGTGCGCGTTTCACATGAAAACTACTGATCCGATTCGAATGCGGTTTTCACAGATGTATTTGCCTTCTTTCAACATAACGTCTGGTGTATAAAAAAATCTCCTCCTACCCCTTTAACGGGGTAAGTGAAGAAATTTTTAAACAACAATCAACACGCCACGCGATGGACGTCGCAGGTACACCTAGTTTATACTTATTTAAAATTCTTTATTGTTTTCGATAAAAATTATAAGATTATATATTAATTCTTCCTCTCCGAACACTATTTTTTGCAAACTAAACTACCATTATCTTAAATAAAAGAGTTCTTATTATTGTTTTGAAATTCAAATGCTTCGCGATTGCAATTTCTTCTTATAGGGTTCAAGTTTAATAACACTGGTTGATAAAATTGCGTTAATTCCATTTCAGATTTAAATATTTTATCTTCGCATAACATGTTATGCAGGCAACACGATCCAAGACAATTTTATTAACCAAATCGGGTTTATACTTCTAAACATCTCCGGTAGTCGAGGAAATAGATCATTAAAATCAGCAAAACCTCCGAAATTTGTAAATTAAGATGGATCGGAACGCGGATTTTTGTATTCAATTCGGTCGAGCGTCAGGAAATTTTGTCGCTGTTTTTCAGAATGCAAAAATGTGAAACTGCATTTCTGCATTATAAAATTGCATTTGAAAAGTGCATTCCGAACAGACAATCGATAGAAAAATTACAACTCGGTAAGTATTGCTGGAAATGTATTCAATTTTCATACTCGGAGATTTTTTGGGGTCGCTGAATACGTATCATAATACCGAAACTTTCCGTGGAACCTGGTGTCCAGGATGCATGGTATTTACTTCTTCTCCTGGAGAGTGCACATTTGGTACTCGGGGGTTTTTGGGGTCGCTGAATACGAATATCATGACGGCGGTGTTCTCCAAGAGACCTGGTGCTTAGGATGGACGTCGCCTCCAGGAATTTTATGCAACTTCGCTACAAAATGAGTGCACTCGGTACTAGGGGGTTTTGGGGTCGCTGAAGACGAATATCATGGTGCAAATAACCAATAAATTCATTATTTATTCGTATCGTTTTTAAATTTACCGTTCTAGCTATTGGTAGCACTGAGTAGATACCTAACGGACTTTACACAAGGAAAAAGTTTTACCACCTAGTTTCGTATACATACCTCAAATAACAAGTTTAGACTAATTTTGTAACAAATTTTCATAAAATTCCAGAAGAAGTGGTAGGTACCTTTCACCCTGGAGACTAGGTACTTCTGCACCATCACCATGATATTCGTGTTCAACGACCCCAAAAACCCCCTAGTACCGAGTGCACACAGATTTTGTAACAAATTTGCATAAAATTTCTAGAGACGAGATCCTTCCTGACCACCAGGTGCCTCGACGTCTTTCAGCACCATGATATTCGTATTCAGCGAACCCAAACACCACCGAGTACCAAGTGTGCACTAATTTTCTATAGAATTTGCATAAAACTCCAGGAGAAGAGGTAAATACCATGCATCCTTGACACCAGAGGCCTCAGAGAGTTTCGGCCTCATGATATTCGTGTTCAGCGACCCCAAGAACCAACATCTATAGAAATGAATTTATAGTCAGCATCAACTAACGCCAAATATACTATTAAATGATGCTCTTTAGGACATTGAATATTAATGTGTTTGCCATCGATGGCAGCTTTACAACTTGGGTTATGCATCCTGCGTCTTTTCTCTGTCGTAGAAGTTGGCATTGTAATAGCTCCTAAATCTTTCATATAGCACTACAAACTTCTGTTGCAATTTCTCGCACGGTACTTAAAGCCCATTCTGTAGGTACATCCAATACTTCTAAAAGAATTTCCGGTCGCCAAAAATCTGAAAAGCAAATAAGTTTATTTTCATTAATAAAATATTTTACTGTTTTTTTATTATTGGAGAATGATGCCAAGCAAAGTGGAGAAGGTGTTTTCCAATGCAAGGAATAGGCGTCGTGAGAAAACAAAAAGTGGCATGGCTAAAAAAAAACTTTTTGGAAATACAATTCACAAATGGAATATACCTACCTACCTACATAAACTACACAAATTTGTTTATTTCACTTATCTTAAATATACGGCCATTCTTTCATCAGTGCTAATACCTGGACGCAGCTGAGTATTTTTTTAATATCATCTCTGATAAGTTAATGTAAAAAATCAAATTCTTTTATGGACATTCGATAAAACATGTGATATTTTTTGGGATCTTCGTAACTCGGGCACTAAACGATGAAATTCCCCAAATTGATTACTTTTTTTATTTATATCCTGTACTCATTCTGTTTACGTTTCTATCACATTCAACCAAAACTGTACAACCACCTACATTTTCCAGCTGTTCTTCCCATTCCGATGAACTAATTGAGCTATCAAATGCATTCGCTATCGATAAACACACATTGCCTTGAAAAAAGATGTAATACTCACGAAAATTCTGTTTCCACCTTTACACAATTTTTCTTTAAGCACATGTACAGGTATGCGTGTATATGTTGGTAAACTAACGCAATTTTCTCAGGTTATAAATATAAAATAAATAAATATAAATAACCGGTTAATGAATAACTCGCTCTCTTCGTCATGTTTGTCTATCTGTCTGTCCGTCCGTATGTCACAGCCCCTTTTTTCCGAAACTTTGAGAACTATACTGTTGAAACTTTGTAAGTATGTATACTCTGTGAACCTTCTTAAGATTTTACAAAAAAAAATAGAAAAAGAAAAAAAAATTTGGGATTCCGCATAGTCAAAACTGATACTCAAAAACTGGGGTGTCTATAGATAGGTCTTAAAAAATGATATTTATGTTTCTAATATAATTTTTTTAAACTGAATAGTTTGCGCGAGAGATATTTCAAAAGTGGTAAAATGTGTGTGTCCCCTTGTTACTTCTGGAATAAGAGAATTATAAAACTAAAAAAATATATGATGTACATTACCATGTAACTCTGCCCGTGGAGAGTAGTAGGTGGATTGAGTAGCTTACTATTCTCTACGGCCGGTCTCAAGCACGGGTAAAAGAGGAGGGTTAGGTCGTCAAGTTAGCTCTCTGTCACCCATAAAAGAAACCTTTTGCTAAAAACCCCTTGCAAAAAACCTTGGAATTTGGATGGAACAGAAAGAAAACGAATACGGCAACAAATAAAGGAAATAAATTTAGGAACATGGAATGTTTAAGAGGAAAATTGCAAGACGTTAAAACAGTCTACAACAAATGAAAATGGAAATAGTGGTTCTAACTGAAACAAAAAAGAAATGAAGTGGAATAGAACAACAAGGAAACTAGTGGAGTTCCTAAACACTGTAGAGCAAGTAAGGGCGTATCAGTATACTGATAGACAAACGTCACAAAAATAGGATAATTAACTGAAAAGCAATAAAATAAATTTTAACCCTTAATCTAACAATATATGGACATAACGTGACAATTGTGGGTATTTATGGTATTAACAATGATACGCTGGTATCAGACAAAGATTGATCTGGATCTGGAAATTTGGGAGGGGCGAGCTAGTGCTCAGCCAGTACTTAGGCCACATATGACCCATTGAGCATCCTCCCGTATGTAGGGATATCCTCACCTCAGGCTTTCACCAGGCCTATTGATTTAAAATAGGTGATGAGGCTCCCGAGGGGGATCTCCCTGACATCGGCTGGTGTAAGCTAATACTCGCCCAACACGGATCTTCTGATTTCAGAAAAAGCAGAGCAGTCATACATAATGTGTTCTACTGTTTCCTCTTCTTGTTCGCAGCCTCTTCATTGCGGCGGTTCTGTTAATTTCATCCTAAATAGATGTTGTCGCAATTGGCAGTGACCTGTCAGGATTCCCACAGCTGTTCGGAGATTTTGTCTGGTCAATGCCTTAAATTTTTTTGCTGTTTCCTCGCCAGGATGAGGTAATAACTCTCTGGCCAGTCTACAGTTCGTAGTTTCATCCCAGCACTGTATAAATTTTTGGTGAGATTGCTGTTTGATAAGGTCCACGACTGCGGACAATTTTAGCTTGGTAGATGGGCGAGGGCTAACATATTTGTAGCCCGCAGCCCTCCTTGCTAAATTGTTCGCAATGCGGTTGCCTTTAGAGTTCCCATGTCCTTCGATCCAGCTGAGAGTGACCACGTTATTCTGGCTGGCCTCAAAGATGATTTCTACGATCAGTTAGAAGAAGTAGTATCTAAAATAGGACGATAACGAGAATGTATTTTATTAGGTGACTTAAATGCCAGAAATGGAAAAACAACAAATAATTCCGATATCGTAGGTAGCCACGGTGAAGAAGAACTTAATGATAACGGACAGAGACTTAAAAGATTATGTGACTTGAAAATATTAAATGGATTTTATCACTACAAAGATACAAGACCAAGAGACAATTAAGATCAATAATTGATAAACAAACAAAATACAAAACTTAGGGTTAAAGACGTCAGAGTAGCTTTTATATTGTTCTCTGCTGCTACGGAACCCTTCAAGGGCGAGTCCGACTCGCACTTGGCCGCTTTTTTTAGACAAGCTATTGTCGCTACAGAATTTCATGTAATTATTTCTACATATCCATTTCTGTTAAAAAATCTTGCCATAATAAATAGAGTCTCTTTCTTTTAATTAAAAGTTACCAAATCACATTCAGATAAGATTGGCAGAAGGTAAGTGTGTGGCTGTCATTATTGGAAAAAACTATAGCCAAATACATACTTTCATAAAAAACAAGTGTCGTGCTGCATAAACATTATTTTGTTTTTTTTTTCAGTTTCACGAAATTCTCGTGATTAAACTCAAATTTAATATTATTATCCCAGAGTGGGTTAGCAGAGTTATGGTCTTGATCTTGATTACGCAATCTTTACATTGTCCCTCCTCTTTAGATGCATTTTACCCAAATGCTCTTTGTTGGATATCGAATGCGGTGGTCTACCTTAACTGAAGGGTGTAAACCGTTCAAAATGAACTACGATCATTTTTCCTCTGGTGATCTTGCATGGTTATTCGATAGACATCATTTTTAATCTTCTTTTTCGCGACGTATGAACTCTCCCAATTCTTCTGCAGTTTTGGATAGAGAACCAGTTTGCTTTGAGAGATGTACAACCAGCACTTCTTTTAAACGGACCTCTTACCAGATATGGTTGGACATAAGCTTTGCGTTTCGTATGAGGCCCATTCCTTACGGAACAGGAAGTAAATTTTTGTCACCAATCTTTGACGTCATCTCGGTAATTCCCAGAGTAGAAGCGTACCTTCTGTAATGTTTTCTTCACACCAGGTGTTCCATCGTAATGTTAACGCAACACTTCAAGTATACACGTTTTTAAAATCAGTAGCTGCTTGCTGCATTCGCTTCTATTAGCATTTTTAACAATCCTCTTCAGTAAACCAACTTCAATGTCCAAGTAGTTTCAGTGTGCCCAATATGACTTCAATCTCTAAAAAGACGACGAAATGTCTTACCAGTTTGGATGACAATTTTGAATTCTTTTCGTAGTCCATTTGTCACTGAGGAACTCGATCGGACACAAAGTAGGTTCTTTCTGATCCATGTGATCTCATTGAGAGCAATTAGATAAACATGGTTTCCGGAAAAGTCCTACGGTATTGCACTGTTTCAAATCAGGTCAATGTTTAATCAAAAACACTAGGAGTTTCTAGATTTGTATAGAATAATCTGGCAATTCTCGATGAGTCGATGACAGCTATATGGGGGTTAAGTTATCAGATTAAAGACTTTGATCTTGATTACGCAATCGTTACAAGACATTTGAAACCACGATCCGCTCTCCTTCTACGCCACCCCGCCATAGCCACAGTACGACATTGCGACTTAATAATTTTTACTTGGGATGAGATTAACTATGCGTAACGCGTTATTATTCATTTTATTTGATTGCTGGGAAAGTAACTGATACATTGTGTTTCCGCGTTTATTAAAATTATATGTTTGAATTAATAAAGAAGCAGAATAACGTTCAAAGCAGTTACCCATATACCACTTTGGATTAAATAATATTAAATATTTTTTAATACAAATTTTATCAATTCCAACAGCTGGTGATAATTTCTTTTTAATGTAGTCATGCGTTCAATACTGATTTTACACCAAAAATATTTTTCATAACAACGTTATAAGGTAGCGATTTCTAAAAAGATCACTTTTTATTACAAAATATCGCATTAACAAATTTCATGTAAAATATATAAAAAATGTGAACAATATTTTTTTTATCAAAATATTTATTTATGATATGAGTGTTAAAAGTGACGTTTTATTTTGTGAGTAAAAACGTTTTTGTACAACTGTCATTAAAAGTGACACTTTTAATGATAGCAAACAATGTTAAAAACGATTGTTTACATAGCAGCGTGTTAAAAATACTTTTAACACGTTGCCATGTAAACAAGTTTACTTTTAACACGGTTTAGTTTACTTTTAACAAGGTTTGGTTCATTGTCATTGAAAATTTGCTCGTTTCATTATCAAAATAGGGAAGTTGTACAAAAAACATTGTATGGTATTTGTGTTAAAAGTGATTTTATTTTGTTCGTGAAATTGTTCAATTCGCTCCGCTCATTTCACAAACGTTTTCACTCACAAAATAAAACCTCACTTTTAACACTCATATCATAAATAACTATTGTGAAATGAGCGGAGCGAATTGAACAATTTCACGAACAAAATAAAATCACTTTTAACACAAATACCATACAATGTTTTTTGTACAACTTCCCTATTTTGATAATGAAATGAGCGAATTTGCAATGACAATAAACTGAACCGTGTTAAAAGTAAACTAAACCGTGTTAAAAGTAAACTTGTTTACATGGCAGCGTGTTAAAAGTATTTTTAACACGCTGCTATGTAAACAATCGTTTTTAACATTGTTTGCTATCATTAAAAGTGTCACTTTTAATGACAGTTGTACAAAAAAGTGTTTTTATTTATTTATCTGTTAAATCTTGCTACGATGTTTTAGCTGTTTAATTAGTGTTGTTTTAGAGATATTAAACAAGTTAAGGTTAAATATTTTGGACACATTTTGAGACATAAAAAATAAGAAATATTTCACATAATACCTGATATACTATTTATTGTTTCTCTCCTATATATCTAAGAAAATTGAGGATATGGTTAGGCTTCAAGTTAGGTAGATACCCCACCCGTGTGAAGTTGGCCCCGATTTTTTAAAAATAGATACAGCCAAAACAAATTTACGGACCAAACTTCACGATTTTTTAAAAAACTTCAAATTTGAAATTTGTTCACACCGTACGTTTGTCCATCGTTTGTCCACGTTTGTCCACCAAATAGATTATTTTTACCACTTAATTAAACGACTAAAAACACCAAAAAAACGTGATTAATGGTCCATACATGGCAGTAACTTCCCTATACCAATATTTTTAAAATTTCTGTATTGCATCCGTTTGTCCATCGTTTGTCCACGTTTGTCCACCCTCTAGATAATTTTTACCAGCAAGCAATCAAATGATACAGCCAAAACAAGTTTACGGGGCCAACTTCACGATTTTTCGAAAAACTTCAAATTTGAAATTTGTTTACACCGTACGTTTGTCCATCGTTTGTCCACCAATAAGATTATTTTTACCACCTAATTAAACGACTAAAAACACCAAAAAACGTGATTAATGGCCCATAAATGGTAGTAACTTCCCTATACCAATATTTTTAAAAATTTCTGTATTGCATCCGTTTGTCCATCGTTTGTCCACGTTTGTCCACCCTCTAGATAATTTTTACAAGCAAGCAATCAAAAGATACAGCCAAAACAAGTTTACGGGGCTAACTTCACGTTTTTTTGAAAACCTTCAAATTTGAAATTTGTTCATACCATACGTTTGTCCATCGTTTGTCCACGTTTGTCCACCAATTAGATTATTTTTACGACCTAATTAAACGACGAAAAACACCAAAAAACGTGATTAATGGCCCATGCGTCGTAGTAACTTCCCTATATCAATATTTTTAATATTTCTGTATTGCACCTCACAAACTAATCTAATTGGTGGACAAACGTGGACAAACGATGGACAAAAGTATGGCGTGAACAAATTTCATATTTGAAGTTTTTCGAAAAATCGTGAAATTTGCTTTGGCTGTATCTATTTAGAGCTTGCTGGTAAAAATTATTTAAAGGGTGGACAAACGTGGACAAACGATGGACAAACGGATGCAATACAGAAATTTTAAAAATATTGATATAGGGAAGTTACTATCATGTATGGGCCATTAATCACGTTTTTTGGTGTTTTTAGTCGTTTAATTAAGTGGTAAAAATAATCTAATTGCTGGACAAACGTGGACAAACAATGGACAAACGTATGGTGTAAACAAATTTCTGATTTGAAGTTTTTCGAAAAAACGTGAAGTTAGCCCCGTAAACTTGTTTTGGCTGTTTTTTTTATTGCTTGCTGGTAAAAATTATCTAGAGGGTGGGCACACGTGGACAAACGATGGACAAACGGATGCAATACAGAAATTTTAGAAATATTGATATAGGGAAGTTACTACTATGTATGGGCCATTAATCACGTTTTTTGGTGTTTTTAGTCGTTTAGTTAAGTGGTAAAAATAATTTAATTGGTGAACAAACGTGGACAAACGATGGACAAACGTATGGTGTGAACAAATTTCAAATTGAAGTTTTTCGAAAAATCGTGAAGTTGACCCCGTAAATTTGCTTTGGCTGTATCTATTCAGAGCTTGCTGGTAAAAATTATTTAAAGGGTGGACAAACGTAGACAAACTATGGACAAACGAATGCAATACAGAAATTTTAAAAATATTGATATAGGGAAGTTACTACCATGTATGGGCCATTAATCACGTTTTTTGGTGTTTTTAGTCGTTTAGTTAAGTGGTAAAAATAATCTAATTGGTGGACAAACGTGGACAAACGATGGACAAACATATGGTGTGAACAATTTCTAATTTGAAGTTTTTCGAAAAGACGTGAAGTTAGCCCCGTAAACTTGTTTTGGCTGTATCTTTTGATTGCTTGCTGGTAAAAATTATCTAAAGGGTGGACAAACGTGGACAAACGATGGACAAACAGGTCCATATAAAAAAACATAAAATTTTAAAAAATCGGGGCCAACTTCACACGGGTAGATCCCCCTCTTCTATTTCTTATGATCCTATGTATCTGACACTAGAGTTACGTGTATTTAGATTTCGTCCTTCTGTCCTCTTCCTCAGAGAATCTTCACTTTGCTTCATCTTCTAATCCTAGTTTCTTTCTGTGTCCTCTTAATCGGCAGTGTCCGGTTAATATTTCCTTTGTAAGAAAGAGGTTGTTCTTACTAAAGTTAGGACCTGATGTTTTCTGTTTATCATCGCTTGTCTAAATCCTTTAAGATCATTCTCTATCCACTTCTTTCCCTAATTTTTCTACTTCTGATTTCACAATATGGGGTTTTAGTTTCATTTTTTTGTTAGCTTATCTACTGTTTGTTCCTGTGGGTCATGGAACCATTAACAGTGTTCTTTTTCCTAGTTCATTTAGTTTGCATTCAGCATTCCCAGATCATATTTGAAATGATTGAGTGTGAGTTCAGTGCTTTGTTGGCTGCTTGGTTATATGATACTAGCAACCCGCCCCGGCTTTGCACGGGGATTAAAGAAAAATAACAAAAGCCATTAAATTTATTGGGTCAACGCTTCCCTGTAAACAATATTACATGTTGTTTTATTTTCTGGCAGCAAAATAAATTGATTTTCAGTTGCTCCGACCCGCCTTAGGCGGTTGGCCATGAGGAAAACCGATCCCTACTATTTGGAAGGTTTGACCTTGAGACTTATTATTAGTAAAAGCGAAAGATGTTTTGATAGGAAATTGAAGCGGTTTAAATAGATTTGATAGATCAGTTGGGATCATCGGTATCCTCAGTGTATGAGCTAGTTAACCAGCTGGTTGCTACAACTTAATTGTCCTTTAATTCCTTTATAAGTAGCCTCGCCCCATTGCACATGCTAAATTTGTGATATCTGTC
Source organism: Altica lythri (assembly GCA_964028335.1). NCBI lineage: Eukaryota > Metazoa > Arthropoda > Insecta > Coleoptera > Chrysomelidae > Altica > Altica lythri. The sequence continues at coordinate 51,152,032 of OZ034807.1, forward strand.
GTGATTATAGATCCGATATAACGAAATCTGTGGACACGATAGCGGTCGCATTTCTTAACGGATCGAAATGAAATTTGGTATAAAAATCAATCGTCCCAAAATCCCGGTCGAGTTCGTTAATGGGCCAAAACGGTACGGCCGTTTGGGCGAGACATCAAATCAAATGGAAAAAAGTTCGTTACTTTTTTACTTCACCCTGTACAAAAAAATGTTAGCAGACTTTTTTGTTTGTCTTAAAGAGACCTACAACTTTTATCTAAAACATTTTTTTCTGAAACGAATACTTTTAATATATTCAATTAATATAAACCTACTGATGCACCTGGCTTACCAAAAGGGCCATTTTTTCTAAATGAAACATAGCCTATGTCACTCGGGAATAGTGTAGCTTGCCAACGGTGAAAGAATTTTTGAAATCGGTCCAGTAGTTTCGGAGCCTATTCATTTCAAACAAACAAACAAACCTTTCCTCTTTATAATATTGGTATAGATGAGTACAATCTCTTGTCTACGAAAATCTGCATATCTTTCAATATCGCAGATTTCCGCTTCAAAAATACATGGGTATGCACCCAAGTTTTCTGAGTATTTCGCTCTGCCTTTAAAAACCCCTGCTTCGGTTCCTTTGTCTATCTTGGAGCCGTCCGTATACCACTTTAAGGCAATAAGGTTTAGCCCCAATGTGATGTCTTTGTCCCATTCTGATTTACTACCCAGTTTTGTGGAGAGTTTTCTTCCAAAGTTAAATTTTTTTGACATGTCATCTTGGAGAATTTCCCAAAATTGATCAAATTGAAGTGATAGAGGTTTTTCCTTGATTATTTTTTCTGTGGCCATTCTATATACATTATTTTTTTCTTTACACTTCCTACTTGAAAGTGTAGTGGCGTTAGATTTAAAATTATTTTGATGGTAGCAGTGGTGCATATTTCCATTGCTTCAGTCTCTGAATATTTGAGAGGTTTATCCTCGTAGCAGTCAGATTAGCCATCGTGCCCATAAGTGATAATTGGTATCACTATTGCCGTGTACCTACATTGCAATATACTTGGGTTACATTCCCAATTTTATTCTGCAATGTTTTTGCACACCATAAGGGCCTTTGTAGCTTTGTGTATAACTTGTTTTTGTATTTATTTTAAAATAATCTGTTACCTAGATATTTAAAATCTGTTTTTGACTCAACAATGTTCTTACCTACTTTGACGGTTTTTAATTTAGGTTTCTTTTTTCTGGTAAATGCTACTAAAGTGATTTTTATGGTCTTGTAAAGGCTACTAAAGTGGTTTTGGTGGTCTTGTAAAGGCTTCTAAAAAGGTCTTGGTGCAAGAATAACCATGTCATCAGAATACCCTTGGCAAGGTGGTATACCTAGTTTGGTCAATTGCCAGAGTAAGCTGTCCTTTGTGAGACTAACAACAATCCCGATAACCAGCTGGAAGTCATCTAACATTAATTGCTCTTTTGACAGCCTTATGTGGAGTACCTATTTTCAAAAGCTCCTTCTATGTCTGGAAAGGCACATACCACGGTTTCTTTGTTGTTTAGAGCAACTTGGATAGTTCTAATACGATATGAGTTAGTATTTGGGTCATGTTGGGATCCGAAGATTCTTCTCAGAATTTTTCTCTCGAATCTTCTAAGCATTACTTCGTTAGCTTTGGTCATCGTCCACGTTTCGCATCCGTATGTGATTATAGGCCAGATAACCGTTTTGTATATCGTAATTTTAGTATTTCGTGTGATTCTTTGACCTTATAAAATTATTTAGAGAGTATAAACAGCGATTAGCAGACTGGATTCTTTTTTTTATTTTCTCTGTAATATCATTGTTTGAGGTAACCGTGGCTCCAAGATATTTGATATGCTCCACTCGTTTAAAATTGTATGGCTCTATCGTTATGTTCTGTCTACCCTATCGCGTCTTTCTTGTCTACTTGTGCATATATATTTTGTATTGTCTTCATTTATTCTCATGCCAGTTTTACGCCTTAGTTTAGGATGATAATTATTAAAGATATGTAAAATTTCATCACTTTTATTTGATGGGATTGTTAAAATCTTGTTCGATTTTAAACATTTAGTTATTAGTTATTAGTTATTAAATCATTCATAACGAGGTTCGCTAATATTGGGCTAGTTGGAGTACCCATAGCTGTTCCCTTAAGTTGCTAATAAAAACTCCCATTAAATGAGAAATATAGCTCGATTTAAAAAGGCAATTCACAATTGTAATAAACATACTCTAATCAATTTCAGTGTAAGCTGAAATAAATATCCAGTTTCTCTTAAAGTGTTAAGTATGTTTGTAAACAGTGACACAACATCTAGAGAAACTAGCACTGATTTCAAATTACTATTGTGAACTCAATAGAAAATAATCCCTATCCCTACTAATATTATAAATGTGAATGTAAGTTTGTTTGTTACGCTTTCACGCGAAAACTACTCAACCGATCATCATGAAACTTTGTACACATATTCTTGGAGGTATTAGAAGTAACATAGGATACTTTTTATTAAAAAAATTATTTTTTATTTTTTACGAAAAATAAAAAAAAAATTGTCCAAAAATCTCAAAAAGAAAATGGAAAATACTAAAAAAACAGAAAAAATGCAAAAAAACATCTAGAGAAACTAGCACTGATTTCAAATTACTATTGTAAACTCAATAGATAATAATCCCTATCTCTACTAATATTATAAATGTGAATGTAAGTTTGTTTGTTACGCTTTCACGCGAAAACTACTCAACCGATCATCATGAAACTTTGTACACATATTCTTGGAGGTATTAGAAGTAACATAGGATACTTTTTATTAAAAAAATTATTTTTTATTTTTTACGAAAAATAAAAAAAAAATTGTCCAAAAATCTCAAAAAGAAAATGGAAAATACTAAAAAAACAGAAAAAATGCAAAAAAACATCTAGAGAAACTAGCACTGATTTCAAATTACTATTGTAAACTCAATAGATAATAATCCCTATCTCTACTAATATTATAAATGTGAATGTAAGTTTGTTTGTTACGCTTTCACGCGAAAACTACTCAACCGATCATCATGAAACTTTGTACACATATTCTTGGAGGTATTAGAAGTAACATAGGATACTTTTTATTAAAAAAATTATTTTTTATTTTTTACGAAAAATAAAAAAAAAATTGTCCAAAAATCTCAAAAAGAAAATGGAAAATACTAAAAAAACAGAAAAAATGCAAAAAAACATCTAGAGAAACTAGCACTGATTTCAAATTACTATTGTAAACTCAATAGATAATAATCCCTATCTCTACTAATATTATAAATGTGAATGTAAGTTTGTTTGTTACGCTTTCACGCGAAAACTACTCAACCGATCATCATGAAACTTTGTACACATATTCTTGGAGGTATTAGAAGTAACATAGGATACTTTTTATTAAAAAAAATATTTTTTATTTTTTACGAAAAATAAAAAAAAATGTCCAAAAATCTCAAAAAGAAAATGGAAAATACTAAAAAAACAGAAAAAATGCAAAAAAAATTAAGGCCAAAAAATACCTTTCCAAATTAAATAATAAAAAGCCACCGTAAGGTGGCGTAGTTAATATCTCATATACACTGCCGAGCATAAAATTAGGGTCACCTCGTAATTTGCATTTATTTTGAAATCTTTTAGTATTTTTGGATTTTTTTTTTGTTGTAACATAGTATACTGACTTTATAAAATGATTTTGTTGTGTTTGCTTGAATAAAAGAAAGTTTTTGTTCTTTTGTTCAAAGTTTATTGAAAATAATGAAAATAAAAAAAATTTACTTTGATGAAACAAGAAAAAATTAACGGCTTCAGTAGCGAGTATTCCCTCCTCTGGCAGTGATTACAGCTTGCAAACGACGAGGTATGCTTTCAATTAGATTTTGGATAACATCCTGCGGAAGATTGTCCCATTCCTGCACCAGTATGTCGCGAAGCTCTCTAGAATTTCTGGGAGCCGGCACATGTCTCCGTAGACGTATCCCTATCTCATAACAAACATGCTCTATCGGATTTAAATCTGGACTTCGAGCAGGCCAATTAAATCGCGTGATTTGAACCTCGTCAAGATAATCAGTAACTATCCGAGCAGTGTGGGGCCGTGCATTGTCATGCATAAAGGTTGCGTCTTCTCCAAGCGTAATCATAAACGGTACGACATGGTCTTCTAGAACCTCTGTCAAGTACCTATGTGCAGTCAAAGTCCCATTCTGGATGAATACTAACTCTGTCCGAGCTTCGAAAGATATGCCTCCCCATGCCATAATTGAGCCTCCACCAAATGGAAGTCGCTCGGCAATACACGCTTGAGCATATCTCTCGCCTGGTCGTCGCCACACTCTTACACGTCTGTCGGATCCCGTAAGACAAAATCGCGATTCATCTGAAAACAATACGCGCTTCCAATCCTCTATTGTCCAAGGCAAGTGTTCTCGTGCAAAATTCAACCTAGCAATTCGGTGTTCACGGGAAAGCGGCGGCCCTGTAGCCCTAGTCCTAGATGATAATCCAGCAGCATGAAGTCGCCTCCTAACTGTCCACTCACTTACGTTTACATTTCTCACTTCTTGCAGATGATTTCGAAGGGAAACTGCCGTCTCAGTTCGGTTTCTCAAAGTAGTTGAAACTAGGAAGCGGTCGTCTCTAGCTGTTGTAGTCCTTCCTCGTCCTGAACCGGGTCTTCGAGTGAGCAGACCAGTCTGTTCATACCGCTGAAACACTCGTTGCACACTGGAGAGACTTACACCAAAGTTTCTTGCAGTTTCGCGCTGACCGCGGCCTTCTTCTAGAGCCGCCACAATTCGTGCTGCAACAACAGGATTTATGGCCATTTTAATTCAATTTCAATGACAGCAGAATAATCAATCAAAAATGTTTGCAAAAAAAACCATGGAAACAAAACATATGCCGATAATCGTTATCAGGAATTTGGGTAGGAGGCCCTTTTTTGCCAAAAACTTTGAACAACACAACAATTTTTTTTTATTCAAGCAAACATAACACAATCATTTTGTAAAGTCAGTAGACTATGTTACAACCGTAAAAAATTTCGAAAATACTAAAAAATTTTCAAAATAAATGCAAATTACGAGGTGACCCTAATTTTATGCTCGGCAGTGTATTTAAACGAGCAATTACTACTAAATCAACTACTATGACGCCTAACTAAAAGAAAATGGAAAAAAACTAAAAAAAAAACAAGAAAAAAATGCAGAAAAAATAAAGCAAAAAAATACCTTTCTAAATTAAATAATATAACGCCACCGCAAGGTGGCGTAGTTAATATCGCATATATTTAAACGAGCAATGACTACTAAATTAACTACTATGACGCCACCGTAAGGTGGCGCAGTTATTATCTCACATATTTAAACGAGAAATTCTTAGTAAATTAAGTACTATAAAGCAACCGTAAGATGGCGCAGTATATATCTAATATATTTAATCGATAAATTATAAAATACAACGAAAAAATAGTATAAACCTGATAACGAGAAAATATGATATAAAAAGAATGATTAAAAACAAAAAAAAAAAACGAAATATGGAAAACAGTCACGACAGTGTTATGCGGTACGAAGTCCGCCGGGATATTTTATAGTTTTTAGATAACCAGTTCAAATTTTGGAAAAGTAAAGTGATATATTTTATTCCGTTTTTTACTTTAAAATAGTAGTGACACGAATTTTCTCAAAAATGTGCTATTAAAGCTACCTACATTTCCTACTACTTCATAGTAAGATGGAGAAGTAAACTTTATAATTTATAATTCAATTTAAGCAAAATGTTTAATTATTTATTAAATACAATTCATCAATTTTAGATCATTTATTAAAAATTTAACGTACATGGTATATATCAAAGTGACAGAAACACAACGTAAAATTTTGAGTCAATTTTCTGAGAGTGTTACTCGATATCAATAACAGGTGCAATTTTTCTAAACATTTAGAGCAGTTTACAGGTTTCTTGTTTTGATGAAAGGTGAATTTAAATCTACTGCCAAGAATTTGATCTATGTCAGGAATCCCGACGACAAGCGAGCTAAACTCTGTTCTCGTTGATTTTTATGGCAGCTTTTATGTTAGTATTAATTTTTACAAGATAGAAAAATTTAGCTTCTAATAAATTACAATTTAAGTAGGGTAACACAGAAACTAATACTCATATTGATACGTAGTTTTAAATATTTTTTATAAAATTCTTTGTTTTCAAAAGATTTTATGAATTCAGCAATAAATAAAAGAAAAAATTTGGCAATCGTGAAAGTGGGTGATAAAAGCTATGCTTCTACTTTGAATGTAGAATTTTGTAATCGATTTTAAACTTACTTCCCGACTAAGTAAAGATCTTTAAAATCGATTACAAAATTATTTTTTATAATTCACGTTTACAAAGTTTCTATTTCGACACTAAAAACAGTATCGAAATAGATTCATTGTAACACTGTTTTTGGTAACTTTTTGTTTTACACAATTGGTTGCACTGCACTGATTATCAACGAAAGATGAAAGAGTTCAGGTAGTAAATCAAGAATTATGTTGCATTAACTACATTATCAGCGATATTGCGAAATTCAGAATATTTTATTCAAATTTGACAAACATTCAAATTTAAAATCATTAAAACTGTCAAGTGTCAAAAGTGTCAAGATCGCCAACATAAATAAATATTTCGAAAAACTCTCAATTTATTTATTTTTTTTTATGCTTTTAAAAGTTCATTATAAAAAATAGTATGTAAAACTCGAATTAAAATGACGGTTTGTAGTACTCGTTCTTTGCGAAACTCACCGCTTCGCGGTTCGTTTCACAAACTTCACTCGTACTACGAAACCTGTCATTGTAACACTTGTATTACAATATACTATTCTCACACACTCTTTTAAATCGAAAATAAATTTATAATTTTATGCTGTGTCCTCTAAATCATAAAAAGGAAGTCTATAAAAAGTTCTTTTTATACATTGTGATTATTTATTTTCAAGAACTCTTTCGATCCGATTTTTTTCGTTTTAAATGTTTATTTTTTGATTTTTTTACCCAGTTTGGCGAAACTAATAAATGAGAAAAAGTGTCCGCGTACGTACGTACGGGAGGTGACTTTATTACCTATATAGCATAGGCAGCAAACTGTTTCTGTTTAAACAAAATTGAATCAAAATTTAATACCTAAACGTGCACATATATTTGCTTTGCGCATGATATTAGAGGCTTTATTGCAGCTGAACTGCAGGCGATCAATACAAAGATTTTTAACTATTAAGACGGAAACAGACTACTATCACGTCACCTTAGTTCAAGTGACCTCACGCACACTCAGGTCATGGCCAGAAAGTGTGCAATATTGTTTTGCATGGTTCGTTATGAACGAGAACCATACTAAAATCACCTCATATATATCACATCACATCACGGCAGAGGCTTCACGTGTGATTTCAAGTTGTTGTTTTCTGCGCTTGAACATATTTTGTCTCCATGAGCTCATAGATTTTAGTAGCTTTCATCTGATTAAGGAAAATGGACAAAGTTTTAATAGAAAAATTTATTATGATTTTGTATAATTTGGTCATATTATAACGATAAATATATATTAAGTAAATATCTTGGCGGCCAGTTTAACCAATAAAAACAGATAGAAAATAAACACAATTTATAAAATAGTTATTTGTTTTACTAGGCATAAAAGCACAAGATTTAATGCCGCGGCTGGTGTTTCATAGCCGAGCTTAGCGAGCCAGCCAAACCAGCCAAGGCATTAAATCTGCTTTTCTGCCGTGTGAAACATATAATTTTTTCTTCAAATTTGTTCCAATTCCACGCAAAATCGACTTTTTCATATTTAAATTGCGTTTCATTATCAATATCCAAATAACTAAATTATTTTATCAAAGGTAACCGGGCCCTGCGTTACTATGTTTACCGCTGATGACGTTTCTTGAATATGTTTGTTTACTGTTTACTTTGTCATTGTCAATTTTGAAAAGTTGTCATGTTAGAAATGGATTTACTGCAAAGTGAGGATGAATTGATGCAATTAACACCACCTGAGATAAGAGACCAGGCGCGAGATGTGGAATTTAACCTTTTACCGAAAAAATCAAGAACTGTATATGAACATAGAGATATAAGATATAGAGCACGGGAGCCAGCCGATACGACCAAGACGAAATAGAAAGAGAGAGGACAACTAGTGCGTCGGTGTCGATACGACCAGCACGAAATAGAAAGATAGAGGACAACTAGTGCGTCGGTTTATCTTTGTCTAATCACATGCGCAACAGGCGAGTCTCTCTCTTTCTATTCCGTACTGGCTTTCACTTGTGTGCGTTCCTATGGCTCACGTGCTCTATATCTTATATCTCTATGTATATGAACTCACATACAACAGATTCATGGAATATAGACAGAAGAAAAATATAGGATCTTTCTCTGAAGATGTGCTGATTGTCTATTTTTCCGATCTTTCAAAGAAAATAAAGCCTTCAACGTTATGGTCTACCTATTCGATGTTGAAAGCTACCCTGAACATAAAAAATAACATTGATTTGGCAAAATACCTGAAGTTACGGGCTTTTTTGAAACGCCAGTCAGGTTTCCATGCAAAAAAATCCCGAGTTTTTCAAAGAGAAGAAATCGAGAAATTTTTATCAGATGCCCCAGATGAACTGTATTTGTGTACGAAGGTGGGAATATATTGAAAATGATCTATTATGGATTAAAGAACTAATTTTCAATTTATATTTTAGGTTGTACTTATTGTTGCAGTCGCTGGGGCTTGTAGATGTGATGAGCTTTTGCAAATGAAAACAGATGATATAATGATATGGGCGACAAATTGCTAATTATGGTACCAAATACTAAGACCAAAAGATCAAGATCTTTTGTAGTAACGGAATATTTAAGCGTTTACAGAAAATATGCAGCCTCCAGACCCTCGAATTTAAATAATCGGCGTATCTTCTTTAAGTATGCGAACGGTAAAGCACATCATCAATTCATTGGCATTCACAAATTCGGTAAAATGCCAGAAGAAATTGCTACTTTTCTGGGACAAGTATACCGGGCACTGCTTTCGCAGAACTTCGGCCACGTTGCTGGTGCATTCTGGTGGGGACTTAACAATGTTGAAGCAACATGGAGGATGGAAGTCTTCCGCTGTCGCGGAGGGCTATATTGAGGACTCGCTAGCCAATAAGTCGAACATCGGCAATAAAATATTTTCTGGCGTTTCCGGAGTATTAAGTGTGGATACTAAAGTTGTTAATTTTACTGGAAAAGAGGGAAGTGGACAGAGTTCAATTGTATTAAATAATTGTTCACAATTCACCATAAATATAACTGCCTAGGCAGTAAAAGTGGACTTTTCTGCCTAGGCATTAAAAGTACAACTTCTAAGCCTGCCAAGTGTCATTAAAAGGCCGCTTTTAATGTCATTTGGAGAAAAAGAACTTTTTATAGTAGAAAGTTTTTTTTTACTGATTTATAGGTCATATTACTATTACATAAAAAACAGAAAAAAAACTTCTGTCACGCGTGATCGATCCCATTACGATAACCCAACAGAACTGTCACAATTAGACGCTTATCAAATTCAGCTACAAACAACTTACATCAACACTTTCAAAATGATAATATCTATACACAACTTAAATCATATTTAATTTAATAACAATTCAGTATAAATTTCGGAATCTATGTTTATACCTAAACACACTAGAAACATGCATTGTCATCCAGTTCTTAGCTATCCTGAAAATTTCAGAGCTCTAGGTAGTCCGGAAATAGGTTTAAATTCGATTACAAAATTCCACAGAATGAAAAAGAGAAGGAGAAAGAGACGAAGAACACGACGAAAATAAAAAACTTTCTAATAAAGAAGCCTTGATGCTTAAAAAGTCAGTAATCTGTGTTAACAAACTTCAATACCGCACCTGTAATTTGGTGAAACTGCTGTTCCAAATTTTTTTGAACTATGTCAATTCTTCTCAGGGTCGTTTTTTCCTTATGTTAATTTGTTCTTTTACTTTCTTGTGATTTCATCTGGTGGTCGCAAACAGTTATATTTCCTCTATAAATTTTCTTCGTTAGTGGTAACATTTCCACTGGATTTTTTACCACTGAAACTTTTTTTAAAGTTGTTATTTTTGTTTTAAGTTTTTAATTATCTTTGCAAGCTTCATTTTTCAGAACGTACACCTTGACAAACAATGTTTCTGATAAAACTCACTTTACAGTAGATAAATAAATTTGCTAGAAACATTATCTAGTTATTCTATTAAGTTTTTAATTACCTAATGACAATGAACTTTTGAGGAGCATACAATATATAACTGACCAATCCAGATTAATTAACTAATGTTTCGATCCGATTCTGGTGAATAGCACACAGGGCAACTCTGTCGAATTTATTTGTCATAATTTTTGTTTTATGGGTCTCGTACAGTTGAACCACATTCCTAACAAGCAGAACAAATTTCTGGATTTAATTTTTGGACCTGGTGATGCATATGTTGACATCAAACCTGCTTGTGATACTATGTTTCCTGATAGCCATCACCATATAAGTTACAATTGTACTATTCCTTTTGCTGAATCAGTAGGATTGAACTATGCCCAATATTACAGAGATTTTTTGAACGCTGACTATGTCGGTTTGAACAACTATCTGGCGCCGATTGGATGGGACGACCTACTGAGTGGTGATATGCTGGAAGCAACGAGTTCCTTTTATCATGTATGTACTTTATTTAGCTATTTCTCTCTTTGTGCCTCTCAGAAAACGTAAATCAACTTTCTTTCCAATATGGTTCACTGGTGAGCTTAAGTGGCTTGTTTGGGTGAAAAAGACCGCACACATCCGGTTTAAACGATCTGGATCTGAATGGGATTACCTAAAATTTAGTGAGTTGCGTTCGAAATGTCGTGAATTATCGAGGACTTGTTATAATAATTATGTTGTTGGTCTGGAGAGCCGAATAAGGGAAGAATCTCGCTGGTTTTGGGGATTTTTAAGTAAGTCTAGGGTTGGAGGCTACATACCTTCTTCTATGCAATTTCGGATCTTTTTGCAGATCACTTTGCCAACTGTTATGAGGAGGATAATGTGCAGTTTGAGACTGACAACTTTGATTTGATTAATAATATAATGAATTTGGGTCATATTACTTTCAGTGTTGAGGAGGTTTTCATGGGTATTTCTTCTTTGCTTGATAAGCTTAGTTCGAGTCCAGATAATAAACCTCCATACTTTCTTAAAAGATGGGGCGGTGGGGTAGTGCAGTGAAGGGTGGGATGTATGCAGAAGCTTGAGTGGCTGACCGCAACTAGGCTTCTGGATACCCCCCCCCCCCGAATCGGTACGACCCTGGTGTAATAGCCTCCCAGTGGCACACCCCGGGCAACGGCAAGCTGGGAGAGGACCTGATGTCCATCCCTCATCTTACGGCTAATAATTACACAAACAACCCTAAGTGAAGGTGTGAGGTACCGTGCTGAGGTACTGAATGGCCAACGGGTTAAAGTTGGTCGCGAACGGTCCCCTGGGGGCACTAGGCGAAACCCCCTTGTAATTAGCCTTACTCCGGCATGCGGGGCTCTGTCGGAGCGGACTGTTTATTCCCTAGCTACTCGTGGGAACAACCATGGATAAGAAACCACAAAAAAAAGAAAACCAGCGGGAATACACCGCAACAACAGACCAAAAGAAGAAGAAGGCAGGAGGAAAACCCTCCCCTTCTTCAGCCTCTCGGAAAACACCCCGGGAGACAGCAGTGCCGATCGCCGGCACCTCAGAGCCTGGAGTGGGAACAAGCCACAAAAGGAAATCTGAGGGGAGGAAAACACTCCAGCAGGCGGCAGAAACACTAAAAAAGCAACCTCCGCTTCCCAAATTAGGAGAACCTGGAGGAAAAGACGATCCTCTGAGGCGGGGACTCAGTGGGGCCGGCTGCAAATGGTACCTCAGGTACCTAAACCAGGGAATCTAACGCCGATGTCTATGGCAAAGACTCAGAAAATGAGGCAGCCATGGAGGTCGGAGAAGTGCAGGACGAGGATGTCACCCTCTTGGGTGAGTCAGAAGACACCCTCGTTGGAAGTGAGGAAGGGGACCTCGACGAAGAGCAGGGGTAGGTACAAAAAAAAAAAAAAAAAAAAAATGGGAATAAATATTGCTCAGCTAAACGCCCATCACGCTAAAGGAGCATCAGCGGTTATATCAAGGACGTTTATCAGCAACCAAATGGGAATTGCATTAATTCAGGAACCATGGGTTCGTGAAGGGCAGGTAAAAGGACTGGCCAGTAGAGATACAAAGGTGATATACAATGTAAGTAATACGGACATACCAAGAGCTTGCATCCTGGTAAGTAACAGTATTAATTATTGTTGTGTTTCAGAATTCATGACGAGAGATCTCGTCCCGATTCAAGCTGAACTCGAGTTCAAGGAAAAACGCCAAGAAGTTATGATAGTTTCATGCTACTTTGCAGGAGACGGGACTGCACCGCCTTTAGAACTGCAAAGACTAGTAGAATACTGTCATGACAAGAAGCTACCATTACTCATAGGATGTGACGCCAATGCCCACAACACCATATGGGGAAGCACAGACACCAATAAAAGAGGTGAGCAAATCTTAGAATTTATTCTCAATAAGAATCTTATTCTACATAATATAGGGAATACCCCTACGTTTGTAACAAGAATAAGGAAGGAAGTGCTAGCACATTCAATCTGAAAGATCATGTAAAAGATTGGAGAGTTTCGAATGAACCGTCTCTCTCTGATCACAGATTGATCATGTTCAGACTAGAATGCAATCCTCCTGAACCTATACTAAGGAGAAACCCCAGGAAAACCAACTGGGAAAATTATAAGACTAATTTAAACAGAAACCTTGCAGGCCTTCGAGCCCCAGGGAAAGCCAAAAACCACCTGGTATTGGAAAATAATCTCGTAGAATCAAACGAGGCAATACTCGATGCCTATGAATCAAGCTGTCCTCTTTAAAGGACTAGAAAGTCAAACGACGCAATATGGTGGAATAGTCATCTGTCAAACCTAAGATCCGAAACAAGGAAGCTCTTCAACAGAGCCAAATGTAACGGAGATTGGCAGAGCTACACCGAGAAACTCACAACTAACAATAAAGAGATTAGAAAAGCCAAAAGAAACAGCTTCAGGAAATTCTGCGAAGAAATAGACTCTACACCTTCTGCTGCAAGACTACACAAAGTCTTAGCAAAAGGAAGAGTAGATACAGTAATGGCACTGCGAAAGCCAGATGGACGCTTCACAGAAAGCGAAAAAGAACGAGCAAAGCTCCTGCTAGAAACCCACTTTCCTGCAGGCATAAACACCACAGGAAATACGAGGTACAAAACTAGAAGACCAACCAGGGAAGACACTGCAATGGCAAAACACATATGCAGTGAAGAACGGCTGAGATGGGCTATGAACACCTTTCGGCCGTTCAAAACCCCTGGAACTGACGGAATATTTCCTGCCCTACTACAACAGGGGCAGGAGGCAATCATTCCTCATGTGATCCGAATCAGTCGGAGCAGTTTTGAACTGGGATATATACCAGAAGTGTGGAGGAGGGCAAGAATCACCTTCATCCCCAAGGCAGGGAAACGGGACACTACACACCCTAAATCCCTTAGACCAATCAGCCTTACATCGTTTGTTCTCAAGACGATGGAAAAAGCTGTAGATAACTATATTAGAACAGAAGTCTTGAAGCAGGTGCCACTGCACCCTCGTCAGCATGCATATCAAACGGGCAAATCTACGGAGACCGCGTTGATACAATTGACTGACGAAATCCAAGACGCTCTAAACACAAAAGAAACCGTGGTATGTGCCTTTCTAGACATAGAGGGGGCTTTTGACAATACTCCACACGAGGCTGTCAAAAGAGCACTCAGTGATAGGGGAGTAGATAGAACGACTTCCACCTGGTTGTCACAATTACTGTCTACAAGAATCGCAGAAATGAAGGTAGGCCAAGACACTATCTCCATCAATACGACCAGAGGTTGTCCGCAAGGGGGAGTTGCATCCCCACTTATGTGGAGCCTCACCGTAGACAGCTTACTCTGGCAATTGACCGAATTAGGTATACCTTGCCAGGGTTACTCTGATGACGTAGTTATCTTCGCAAGAGGGAAATATGAAAACGTCCTCTGCGACATAGTGCAAAGAGGACTGAACACAGCAAAGCAGTGGTGTGATTCAGTGGGACTTAATATCAACCCCACCAAGACCACGTTAGTAGCCTTTACAAGGAAAAAGAAACCTAAACTAAAAACTATAAAAATAGGTGGAAATACCGTTGAGTGGAAGACAGAGGTCAAATATCTAGGGCTAATCCTAGATAATAAGTTACTCTGGAACAAACACAAAACCAAAATAATACACAAAGCTACAAAAGCCCTTATGGTGTGCAGAAACATTGCTGGGAAAAATTGGGGCTGTAACCCAAAGACATTGCAATGGATGTACACAGCAATAGTGAGACCTATCATCACATATGGGGCAGTAGCTTGGGGCACGAGAGCTAATCTGATCACTACGAGGACAAACCTCTCAAAGATTCAGAGACTAGCCTGTGCATGTATCACTGGAGCAATGAGAACATGTCCCACTGCTGCAATGGAAGTAATACTAAATCTCTCGCCACTGCATATTCAAGTAGAAAATGATCAAAGAAGGAATAATCAAGGAAAAAACTCGATCACTTCAACTTGATCAAACTTGGGAAATGCCCCAAGATGACATGCCAAAGAAATTTAACTTTGTAAGGAAATTTACCACTAAACTGGGAAGCAAATCTGAATGGGACGAAAACACCATATTGGGGCTAAGCCAAAACTCCATAAAATGGTACACGGACGGCTCCAAGACAGATAAAGGAACAGGAGCAGGGGTGTTTGGACCTAGAACCAAATACTCAGAAAGCTTGGGTACGTACCCAAGCATCTTTCAAGCGGAAATTCGTGCCATCGAAAGAAGTATAGAATTTAACATTGAAAGGAACTATCGTAGACAGAATATTGTAATCATGTTAGATAGTCAAGCAGCCATCAAAGCTCTGAACTCAGATACAATCAATTCAAAGATGGTCTGGGAATGCCTAGGCAAATTAAATGAACTAGGACAGAATAACACTGTTACCCTCCTATGGGTTCCAGGACACGTAGGAATAGAAGGAAATGAAACAGCTGACAAGCTGGCAAAAAAAGGAGCTGAAACCCCATACCTGGGACCAGAACCATCCTGTGGGATCAGCAGTAGTACAATCTTAGAAAAACTAAAGAAAAAAATGGATAGCGAAAAATCCAAGTACTGGAATGATCTAGAGGGACTAAGACAATCGAAGACGCTCCTGGGAAACTATAACCAGACGAGATCTCACAGCTGTCTTAACCTGAGTAAGAAAAACCTCCGAATTATAACAGGAATACTAACCGGTCACTGTCGATTAAGAGGACATATGAAGTAACTAGGATTAGTAGATGAAGCAAACTGCAGATTCTGTGAGGTAGAGGATGAAACCTCAATACATATTGTAACGGGATAACCCCACACCTGACACCAATTTGAAACACTTATGGGGGCTTTTTACACAATTTATTTACAAAATTGTTAAGATACACTGAACTGACGAGCGAGCAAGAGGAGTTATCCAGTCAGATAAAGAGCCAACAAAAAGAACAAACTCAACAACTTTCCCAGCTGCAAAAGGAGCTATCAGGACGAATGACGAGCCAGCAAGAGGAGCTATCCAGTCAGATGAAGAGCCAGCGCGAAGATATGTCCCAGCTGTCACAACGAATGACGAGCCAACAAGAAGAACAAACTCAACAACTTTCCCGGCTGCAAGAAGAACAAGCTCAACAACTTTTCCGGCTGCAAGAGGAGCTATCAGGACGAATGACGAACCAACAAGAGGAGCTATCCAGTCAGATAAGAAGCCAGCGCGAAGAGGTGTCCCAGCTATCACAACGGATGTCTACCCTACCAGAAGAGTTATCCAGTTCCTTCTCCCAGCAAATATCGCATTTGCGCTCCGAAATATGCAACTTGCGAGACGAGCAAAACCAGCAAGTAACCAACTTGAATCAGCAAGTGACCAATTTGCGAGACGAGCAGAATCACCAAGTGGCCAAGTTGCGAGATGAGATCAACCAGCAAATGCAGTCCGAAATAAGAAAGCTTCAACAAGAACAGGAAGCTGGTCGTCGAAACCAGCCCATCCACCACGGCGACGGAGATGCAGAAACGATGGAAACCTGCCACGTAGACATCGACCGACGAGGAAACGTGGAGGCGACCCAGGTACGAACTACGATGAAACCACCGACCTTCGATGGAAAGACATCCTGGCCAAATTACCTGAAACAATTCGACGCAGCGGCCAGAGCTAATGGATGGTCATTCCAGGAGAAGGCATTGTCCCTAACCGTAGCTCTGCGAGGCGAAGCTTTAGACGTCTTGCAATCATTGACACCGGATGAAGCTGACAACTTCGAGTTATTGGTGAATCGTCTAGAGATGCGTTATGGTCAAACTCATCTACAACCGGTGTACCGAATGCAGTTAAAGAGCCGAAAACAGAAAAATGGAGAAACTATCCAGGAATTTGAGGCGGATGTAGCAAGAATGGTACGACTTGCGTATTCAAATGCAGCGGAGGATTTCCTGGAGTGCCTAGCAGTCCAAACCTTCACCGATGGTCTTCGAGACGTCGAGTTGCAGCGCGCTGTACGGTTGGCGCGACCGAAGACTCTTGTGGACGCCTTGACCATTGCCCTGGAGTTTGAGGCGGCGACGGAGGCCTCACGTGGAGTTGCTCGACTAAGGGAAGTCACTGGTAACTACGACCATGCTGTTCATTCCGTTAGCGACGTTGAAGCGGTAGTAGAGAGGTTAATGAAGTTATCTCCAAAAAGAAGGCGCCCAGTGAGATGCTGGAACTGCGGAGAACTAGGCCATATAAGAAATACTTGCCCCCAAAAAGAAAATTCTTCTGCTGAAGTACCCCAGCAGCAGGAAAACTAGAACGGGTCGACTCCTGGAGGGCGAAATCGACCCCAAACATTCCCGAAGCCCCTCACACCATTAAATTGGCAACTCTGCTACATCACGTAGACAGCTTATATGTAGATGGCCTCATTGATGGGAAGAACTTTAGCATGCTGGTAGACACTGGAGCTACGAAAACCATCGTTCGACCATCCATCATTATGCGAAAGAAGATGTGGCCTACCAGTTGGAGACTGCGTACCGCTACCGGAGATTCTGCTAGAGTCTACGGTGAGATACAGGTGACGCTACAGTTTGGTTCAACCTCTCTTGTTCACTCAGTGCTTGTGGCTGACGTTGATGAAGATGTTGTTCTGGGCATGGATGTTATGCTCCACTGTGGTTTTCATTTGGATCTTCGCCAACGTATCCTTCGTACTGGTAATGAAGAAATATTCCTGCACCGAAAACAAGTTGACAATGCCTCGATCAAGCTAATCGATAATATCGAACTTCCGGCGAGCTGCGAATGTGTCGTCACAGCGCGGTTGGATGGACCGGAGCCAGATAGTGTCCCAGCCATGATAGAGCCGAAGAACCATGACCATGAATTGGGAAAAGGACTCCTTGTGGGTAAGACTCTTGTTAGATCCGCCAAATAGGTACCCATCCGAGTTATCAACTTGAACGATCATCCAGTTTTTCTCCGAAAGGACACGGAAATGGGAAGTTTAGAACCAGTAACGGCCATAATTGACAAGGTAAACGTTACGGAAACAGATGAGACCAACGAAATTGAACAATTAATGACAAAATTAGATCCCTCTTTGTCAAAATTAGAAAAGAAACAGGTAAGAGATCTACTTTATCGTTATAAACCTGTATTTGGCTCTAAAAGTAAACTAGGAAGAACTGATGTTGTACAACATAGAATTGACACTGGTGATGCACGTCCGATTCGACAGGTACCCCGAAGGATGCCTCAAGGTAAAATGAATCCTGCAGACAAAGAAAAGACTGCCTTTACCAGTGGATCAGGGTTATGGCAATTCACGGTCCTTCCATTTGGCCTCTGTAATGCTCCTGCGACGTTTGAACGACTAATGGAGAACATCCTGCGGGGTTTGTCATGGGAAACTTATCTAGTTTATCTAGACGACATCATCATAATGGGTAAGACCTTTAAGAAACATTTATCTAACCTGGAAGAAGTTTTTAAAAGATTACAGAACGCTAATCTAACATTGAATGTTAAGAAATGCCACTTGTCAGAGACAGGTTGTAACCTCTTTTTTCTCTATGATGTTAAATGCTCGTTTATAGAGGCTAACCAATGCGAACGGCACTCAGGGGGTAGGAGGAGAGCGAGCGTGGATTCGAACGAGCTAGATGATATCGTGTTGGAAAGATATACGGGGATATATTTACTAGAAAAAATAAAAGATAAAAGAATTTAAAAGAGACTAAAGAGAAAATGAGAGAAATGATGGAAAAGGGAAAGGTAAATGGGCGCCACTTATTTTTTTATCATAAGGATGGGAAAATATAAGAAACCCAGATGGAAAAAATATTAAATATATATGTTGGATAAAATGATTTATCAGATGTTGTAGATAAAGTTAAAATAAGAAAGATATAAGAGATATAAGATAAGATAAGGTAAAATTAGATAACCCGGTAGATGTTCTTGCTAAAAATTTAAATTACACACTCCTATTTAAGATACTAAAAAATTATACTTACACTTTTCTTTTACTCCTCCTTATGGTTATCAATCTAATCGGTAAGATAAAGATAGATTCAAAAAAGCACAATCTTTTGCTTTAATAAAATAATATATGCTTAAGAAATGAAATCTATTACTTCAATAAGATAAGGTATATTTAAGAAACAAAATCTATTACTTTGGTAAAGTATAGATTAGAGAAACTGAAGGTATTGATCAGAGTAGCAGGCTCTAGCTAGGAAAAGAAAATCTATGTAAATAATAAACAGACTTTATTATCTGGTTTGATAATAAATAAGAGATACAATAAACAAAATAAAATAAAGAAAATATCGGTGTTATAAACAGTAAATCATATATCGGTATCATAAACAATAAATAATATTTTTAAAGACGTTTGTGCTTAAATTTAATAACATAACTTTTACTACCACAAAACAACAGCTAAGTATAATTCTATTGTTATTTTTGGTATGTTCAAAACTAAAAGTGAGACAGAAAAATTTAGATAAAAAAATCAAAAATATCACTTTTGGTTTTTCAATTATCTCGAGATAAAACGTACCCATATAGAAAAATATAGAGAGATCTTAATTAAATAAGGCGAGATAATAATTAAAAGATAAAAAAATTATGTAAAACAGTTTACAAATAGCAGATACAAAAATATGAGCAAAAAAATTACAGATAAGCTAAAACACAAAAAAATCACATCCCGGATATTCTCATTACGACACTGGCACTATGCTTATGGATGTTACTGATAAGTACAATTACGATAAAATGATCCATAGAAATAAATGGTACTTCTGGCTCGATACAGATATAAAAAAATTTTAAAAACTTACATTGTCTCCTAAATGTTTCTGAGAGATATTTATAGTAGATGGTTTCTTTCTCTCGGTAAATGGTGTTAACGAAAGGATATAATCTAACCCATTCTTGTTTAGATTAATAGGTAATTAGAGAAAACCATAAACTCATCCTTCGAAGCGTGGGTTCGAAAAAGATGCGGTAAATGCAACAATGGCGGGCTTGCGGTTGTTACATTGAAAACCCAGGAAAACATAAAAAAACACTATCTGGAATATTTTAAGTGGTTCCTCGGTACAATAAACGGTAAACGGAAATAGAAACACTTAATCGCAAGTAATTTTTAACTGTTTTAAGAAAATTTGCCGGTAAATTGAAACTAGTGGCTGTACGTATGATGTGGGTCGCACAAAAGCCAAAACTAGAATGAATTGGAAATCGCGGTAAAAGAAACAAACTTCGCTTCAAACATACCCCACTTACGCAACCTGACCTTATTCACGAGATTTGATTGGTCAGTCTAAAAAAATCAATAGTTTGACCGTTGGAGTTCGTTACAGTCGAGAATCATCTAGAATGTAAAATGATCAGGGCCGGCTTAAGTAAGAAGAAATTATAAAAAATAAAATTTTTATACTTAGAGTTTTTTGAACACACTACAAGGTCAACTATTTAGGACATAACGTAAGCAAGGATGGCGTTGCTGTTGACCCCGCTAAGATACAAGCCGTTCAGGAATGGCCAATCCCTATCGACAAACATCAGCTCCGGAGTTTCTTGGGTCTTTGTTCCTATTACCGACGATATGTCAAGAATTTTGAAGACATCGCCAAACCCTTGACACGTTTGACAGAACAAGATAAGTCCTTCTGTTGGGATCAGGAATGTCAAAAGCGTTTGAAATATTGAAGAAACAGCTTACGTCAGCACCTGTTCTTGCTTATCCACTTCCTGATGGTAAGCTTATTCTGGACACCGACGCCAGCAATGTGGGAATTGGAGCCGTCTTGTCACAGCTACAAGACGATAAGGAAAGAGTGGTTGGTTACTTCAGCAAAACTTTATCGAAAGCTGAAAAGAACTACTGTGTAACTCGGAGGGAACTGTTAGCAGTTGTAAAATCCGTCGAACACTTTTATAAATATCTGTATGGCAGAAAATTCCTGATCAGAACAGACCATGCTAGTTTAAAGTGGCTACTTAGCTTTAGGAACCCAGAAGGACAGATAGCAAGATGGCTCGAAAAACTGCAGGAATATGATGTTGAAATCGAGCACAGACCTGGAACCAGACATCGTAATGCTGATGCACTTTGCAGAAGACCATGTCGACCTGATTGCCCCCATTGTACCCGTATGGAGCAGAACGAGGAAAAACTTGCCTTAGTTAAGGTTGTGCCAGAAGACGAGAGCTCTATGCTGGAGGAGCAACAAGAAAACGATCCCGTTCTGAGAAAGATTAGGGAGTGGAAGAGAATGGACCGTCGTCCGTTGTGGAGAGAGATATCCTCATCCTCTCCTGCTTTAAAAGCATACTGGTCCCAATGGAACTCTTTAATTTTGGACGGAGGGCTCGTTAAAAGACTTGTAGAAAATTCCGAGGGCACAGAAACAAGGAAACAAATAGTGGTCCCAAGAAATGCTGTACCGAAAATTTTAAAACAGATGCATAATGATAGTTCTGGAGGACATCTGGGTATCACGAAAACGCTGAAAAAGATCCGAGATAGATTTTACTGGGTAAATTGCACTAATGATGTTAAAGATTGGTGTCGTAAATGCACTACATGTGCTGCCAGTAACGGTCCGCACCGAAAACCGAAGGCGGAAATGCAGCAATACCTGGTTGGAAGTCCTTTTGAAAGAATCGCAATAGATGTATTGGGGCCACTTCCACAGACCGATGTAGGAAACAAGTACATCTTTGTTGTAATGGACTACTTCACTAAATGGGTTGAAGCATATGCAGTTCCCAATCAGGAAGCTACCACTTTAGCAGATATATTGGTTGAAGAATTCGTAAGCCGATTTGGGGTACCATTAGAATTACATTCAGACCAAGGAAGAAATTTTGAGAGCAAGCTGTTTCAAGAAGTTTGCCAAAGATGAGGCATCCACAAAACGAGAACCACAGCGATGCACCCTCAGTCTGATGGAATGGTGGAACAAATGAACCGGACTATAACCAACTATCTGTCAAAAGTGGTGTCAGATTGTCAGAGGGATTGGGATCGACATATTCCACTATTTCTAATGGCAATTCGATCGGCCATCAACGAATCAACTGGCCAAACGCCTGCGAAGGTCCTGTTCGGTAGAGAAATGAGGCTACCATGTGACTTGGTGTTTGGTTGTAAACCTGGTAACGATGTCATTTATCGGATCGTGAAAATTCCCAAAATGGAAACCCGTCGTGGTCCATCATGATCGTTTGGCGCCTTACCAGGGAAACCACAGTGGAGATGCGCAGCAACTCCAAGAAGATGGTTTGGCTGGCTCAGGGAGTGTGCGGGATTCCGATGTAGGAAATAACATTCCAGGAGGAATGAATCTAAGGAGGGGGCAGTGTAACGGGATAACCGTAAAGGAAGGGACCTTAATTTGAAAGATTGTTGTTGACAGTTGATTTTTAGAAGTTTGTAAAAAAATCAACTGACCATTTTAAATAATGTTTCTAGAAAATTCTAGAAACTTCTAAACACACTGACTAGATTAAATAATGTTGTATATAAGGGGATGCATGGGCAGTTAATGTCAGTTCAAGTCAAGTGTTCAGAAGAGTTCATTGTATTGTCAAGTAGTTAGATGTTATCCAGCAGAGTTTAGTGTATCTTAACAATTTTGTAAATAAATTGTGTAAAAAGCCCCCATAAGTGTTTCAATATACTTTTAGAATGCATGGCATTAAGTAATCCTAGGGTCAAATACCTAGGGTCATACGAAATAGAAAGGGAAGAACTACCTAATTTAAAACCCAATGATATCCTAAACTTTCTAAGGAAGACAGGACTAGAAGAGCTGCTATAAGTCTGAGGAATCATCAGAAATATAGCAAGAAAAGGGGGACACAATAGATCCTATAGGTCGCAGGTGTATCTGTCACCCCTAACACCATACATACATACATAAAAGATACATTAATAGTCTTTGTCAGCCTTTATATTTACTTTTTAACAAGTCTTTAAAGGAACGTTTGTTTCACAACACATGGTTGTTCAGTTTTGTTGTACCAACTTTTAAGAATGGCTCCAGAAATGATATTAAGAATTATCGGGCAGTTAATATTTTGTCTTCGATTCCTAAACTTTTTGAAAAATGAATGGTGCCTTATTTTTTGTGAAATTGTATAAACATTTTGGATAATAGGCAGCATGGTTTCGTCCCAAATAAATATCTGTTGTTACTAATTTGATTGTTTATGAGCAGGATATTTTGTCAAGTTTGGAGGATGGGTCTCAGGTTGATTCTATATATATGGAATTAAATTAATTGTACTGACCCTTACTACTTGAAAGTTCATTTTTATTTGGAATAATAAAAGTAATAAAAAACTCTCTGTTTTTTATATATAACTTTCACTTTAATTAAAAAATCTTTAAAATGACATGTTTCGCTGAACTAGCATCATCAGATGATGCTAGTTCAGCGAAACATGTCATTTTAAAGATTTTTTAATTAAAGTGAAAGTTATATATAAAAAACAGAGAGTTTTTTATTACTTTTATTATTACAATCTATATATATGGATTATGCTAAGGCATTTGATAGAGTGAACCATGGAATACTGTTGTCTAAGTTAGCAGCTTTGGGTTTCCCTGTTGATTTTCTGGAATGGCTTTGCACATATTTGGTGGGTAGAAAACAGCAGGTTAGAATACACAATTATCTTTCTAAACAGATATTGGTGACCTCAGGATTTCCTCAGAGATCACATTTAGGACCCCTTCTTTTTGTACTTTTTATTTTGGACCTTCCTAAGTGTTTCTCTCATTGTCGGTATTTATTCTTTGCAGATGATTTAAAAATATACCTGAGAATTGACAATATTGACGATTGTTATAATCATGGAGACTAGAAAAGGAGTACGAACTCCATGTATGCAAATAGGGCTACCAAAATAAGAGGGCGCTGGTGTTCCATTTGTACCAAAATGGCGACCAATGAGGACATAGTTTGAAATAAAATAAATAATTTTTAATTATTTCATTATTAATTTATTTAAACAATGAAAAAAATAATTCGATCTTTCAGATATAAACAATAAAAACCAATTTAATAATTCACGATTATTTAATTGTCTATATTCATACCGGTACAAAAGGAAAACTAGAGCCGCAAGTGGTGAAAAAAGCAAACCTAATATGTACGATACCGTGGACAGATTTTGGCAATTCCCCCGGTCGAGTGCGTACTCCTTGCCTAGTCTCCATGGTTATAGGCTGAAATTTATAGTCGTGCCTTGAGATGCTCCTTATACGAGGCGTCCTCGACCATTCCTCCGTTTTTCGATTTTATAGTCCTTTCCTCGAGGAAGGATATCTTGAGGAAAGGTTCACAACTGACAACACTGTATTTTGTTTTGTTTGGTGTAATTTTGACAGAAAGGGAGGTTAAGGTTGAAAGTTTTGGTCGTGTTTTTGTTATTCTAAAGAATGTGTGAAAAAGAAAACAGATCTCCCTATACGAAGGAAGAAAAATACTTCCTCGTATCACAGGTGAATAAATTTAGGGCCGTTTTGGAAACAAAACAGACTAACTGCAGCAGTATAAGAGAAAATGCCCAGCCATGGTAAAAAATTACGGCATTGTACTACAATATCTTAAATTGAGCAATAGCTGGGGATTGTCCCAATCTCGCAAATATCTTTTTGGTAGTCGTACAGGCATAAATACTTCTTTACCCGCAATGTCAACAAACTCCAAAAAGTCTTCTAAATCGTCCATATTTTTGATATTTCCACAAAAAAAACTCAAAATGGCAAATTCTAAACACAAATACAAATAAACACATTTTCTAACTTAAAAATCAAGAATTTATATGTCAAAAGTCAGTTCAAGGCGTCCTTAAGGTAGCTCGAGATCTACCTTGTCCTCTACTATAAAACAAAATTTTTCTCGAAGTAGTCCTCAAGGACTCCTTCGTGCTCAAGGCTTGACTATAAATTTCAGCCATAATCTTCAGAGTGACCTTGAATGGTTGTCAGTTTGGTCTGGTAGACCTCTAGACCGTCACGCCCCTCTGGTGATAGAAATTGTAAACTTATGGGCAAAAATATTAACCAATAGTATGTGATAAATTGTTTATTTACCTTTTATTAAAATAAATTATGAAATTATTCACGATGTCTTTATCAATAAAATCATGTTGTATAAAAGGCTGTACAGAAAAGCCTCGCAGAGAGCGCTATATAATTTTACCTGTGAAATTTTATCGTTTTCCGTTAACTACCATTGGTGTCTCGTGGAAAGACATTTTGATCACGAATATTATTATTAATTCTCGGTTGAAATCCGTATTTAATAATTTTTGCCATTATTTATTAATTATGACGTTTGTTATTAATAAATTTTTGCCCATTTAATTCCTCATTTCCACACTAGGGCGCGCGGCCTTCAGTCAAAGTGCTGCCTCTACAGTTGGAGCTCGGTCCCAATGTCACTTAATATTAGTAAATGTCATTGTTTTACATTTTCCCACCGTAAGGAACCGATTTTGTTTGATTATTGTATTGATGGGATGAGTTTGGACAGAGGAAATACTATCACTGATCTGGGTGATGTCTTTGATTCTGGTATGACATTTATCCCTCATGTTAATGCATTGGTTTCTAGATCTATGACTAGACTCGGGTTTGTTATTCGTAACTCTTCTAGTTTCTCTCTTGAGACGGTGCGTTTGTTATATGTTTCTTTGATCAAATCCCTTATTAATTATGCCTCTCCTGTTTGGTGTCCTTTTTATCGGATACATATTAATAAAATGGATACGGTTCATAGGAAGTTTTTAAGATATTGTGGCTTCCGACTTGGTATTCCAAGGGATCAATGGAATTATGAAGGGATATCTGATTTACTAGGATTGTCTTGAGGATAATCGTATTTTTGCTGATCTTCTAATTCTATTCAATCTAATCTCTGGAGATTTGAATTGACCTGAACTGCTACAAGAAATTAATTTTAGGGTTCCTACTAGTGGTAACAAATTTGTTTGTTGTTCCGTTCCATGCCCGCAATTATGCTTACCATACGCCTTTCTCTCGGTTCTCCAGATTAGCTAATGAATTTAATTGTGATATGTTGGGAGAACCTTTAAATGAGTTTAAGAGACAATGCCGTGAGGTGTTGAATTGACTTTTGTTGTGTTTGTTTTATTGTAATAATTACTGTATACAAAAGGAGTGAACCCGTAAATAAATAAATAAATAAATAAATAAATAAATAAATAAATAAATAAATAAATAAATAAATAAATAAATAAATAAATAAATAAATAAATAAATAAATAAATAAATAAATAAATAAATAAATAAATAAATAAATAAATAAATAAAATGTCATTACAATTTATTTAATCAATCATTTTCATACATTATTGCTCTACATTTATATTATGTCAGTAATCCCTATTTAGCTGTTAAGTACATAGGTATTTCTGTACTTACTATTAATAATTGTAGTCTTGTTTTCAAATTAAATTTATAAAAATACCAATCGTTTTAGGAATTTTGGAAAATACTTATATCAAGAGCAATAATTGAAAAATACTGCATAATGGCGTGTTTACATGATGCCAGTAACTGGCGCCAGTCTTACTGGCATGCCAGT
Organism: Altica lythri; assembly: GCA_964028335.1. NCBI lineage: Eukaryota > Metazoa > Arthropoda > Insecta > Coleoptera > Chrysomelidae > Altica > Altica lythri. Next base: position 51,178,445 of record OZ034807.1, read on the forward strand.
GCTTGATTAGGACAGCGCTGGACTGGTACGTTTACACGTGTCCAGTGGCTAGCGACAGTTTCACTGGCACCCTAGTTCCTACTTGGTGAAGTTTACCCGTCACATGTACGCCAGTCACTGGAACGCTGTGTTTACACGTGTCTACAACTACTGGCGCGGGGTTGGAGGGGACGCGGACGAGGGCTACTGGCATGAAAAATAGACCAACTTTCTATTCGAGAGAGCGCTGGCAGACAGCGCTGGACTGGCACAAGAAAGTGTTTACATGATGCCAGTACCATGCCAGCGCTGGCATGCCACTGAGACTGGCGCCAGTCACTGGCATCATGTAAACACGCCTTAATACTAAACTTAATTGGATTATCAGGTTAGACTATGGCCAAAAAGGACTGTCTGTTTTTTTTAAACCTTAATTTAATCTATTATTATACGTAAATATGATGGAAGTATATAAAAACTTTTAATTATATTTAAATTGCATTGATTTCTTATTCTTTTTACTCTGTGAAAGCACCATTTTAATTTAATTGAATTGAATCGGTAAGTAATCTCCTCCGCCCACTTCTGAACTGAGTTTTCCGCATCTTTCTCTGAAAATGATGGCTTATGCCATTAACAGATACGCGTATCTTTTGCTTTAGGTCTTCTATTTTCACATTTGTTGACGCACACAGGGAATACTTATGTAGCCACTGAATATTTTATTTAATGTCGTGACTATCTGATTAAATTACTACTGATTGTTTTTATCGTCATAGAATAAATTTGACGTCAGAGTATTAGTTAATATTATCAAAAAACAATCAATGACGAATGATTATGTTTTTGGGTATTTTATGGGATACTGATTAAAATATAGTAAGTTCCACAAACCTAAGTTATAAATAGAAAAAAAAAAACAGCAAATAAATGTTATCCTAAAATTTGATGGATACAGATTAAAGTTGCTTATAAAACACTATTTCATCAAAATTGACAAGCCTGTAGGTGTAAAAGCTGTCATAAACCAAGAAAAAAATAGCAATATTAATAAAAAAAGGGTTTAAACAAAGTGTCATCAAAGAACTTATTTTACAGTATGAATGTAGGTATCAACTACGCATACAAATAAACTAATTTATAATAGTACTGATTTTGTCAAAGTATGTCCATAATACATCTTTTTTTTTCGTCACTCCTAAATGAAATAAATCATTTGAATCTCACAGTGAAAAACAGATCAATACATTGTATATTGCCATGTTTTACTGATCAACTAAATTCGGTCATGAAACATCACTCAATACTTTTCACATAAATTATTATTAGTTTCTTCCCAACAATGATTTGAAATGAATAAATTCATCAAATCAATGCAGGATCAAGGATTAGTTTGTAGCGTTATTATTCCCTTGCTAGCTCCAGGGTGGTGGCTTCCTTCTGGGTTTTCTTTTGACCTTCCCCAAGGCCCAAACAAATAAAAAAGGCGTCAAAATACAGACATACAAATGAAAGAGGTTAAATCAGTTTAAAATCGTTTATTCAAGAATTTCAGAATTTGAAAATTTTGAAGATATTAGTTGATTAAAAGTGATTAAATTATTTTTCTTATCTTTTTTATTGGAATCTTCCTCGAGACGGAGATTCGGTTCTGGACACAGATATCGATGGCAAGATGTTTTCTTTAGTAACTCTTCCAGATTCAGTTCTGGACACAGATGTCGATGGCAAGATGTTTTCTTTAGCAACTCTTCAAGATTCGGTTCTGGACACAGATGTCGATGGCAAGATGTTTTCTTTAGCAACTCTTCAAGATTCGGTTCTGGACACAGATGTCGATGGCAAGATGTTTTCTTTAGCAACTCTTCAAGATTCGGTTCTGGACACAGATGTCGATGGCAAGAAAAAAAATAGTTTCGGCTAGGCCAAAGCTTCTTAGACAGAAAATTGTTTTCTGGTTTCAAGTCCTATCATAGGACCCTTCAAAAATTTGGCAATCGGCCACGAAGGGAGAAGGTATTTGAAAGGACTGAATACTTTGAAGCACAAATTGTGAAGAATAAAAATAGCGACACTATTCACGATTGAACTAAAAATTCCCCTCTCATCACTGAAACCAAGTCTGCGACGACTCTATAGACGCGGAATGGTAAAAATTAAATAGTACGTAGGCCAGGCCAAAAAATAACGTTGCAAAATAGCCAAGATATTATAGAAATTAAATAATATATAGGCCAGGCCAAAAAATAACGTAGTAAACGTTACATAATTTTTTTCATTAAAAAAAAAAGTTTGTAGCGTTATTATTCCCTTGCTAGCTCCAGGGTGGTGGCTTTTTTCTGGGTTTTCTTTTGACCTTCCCCAAACAAATAAAAAGGGCGCCAAAATACAGACATACAAATGAAAGAGGTTAAATCAGTTTAAAATCGTTTATTCAAGAATTTCAGAATTTGAAAATTTTCAAGATATTAGTTGATTAAAAGTGATTAAATTATTTTTCTTATCTTTTTTATTGGAATCTTCCTCGAGACGGAGATTCGGTTCTGGACACAGATGTCGATGGCAAGATGTTTTCTTTAGTAACTCTTCCAGATTCGGTTCTGGACGCAGATGTCGATGGCAAGATGTTTTCTTTAGCAACTCTTCAAGATTCGGTTCTGGACACAGATGTCAATGGCAAGATGTTTTCTTTAGCAACTCTTCAAGATTCGGTTCTGGACACAGATGTCGATGGCAAGATGTTTTCTTTAGCAACTCTTCAAGATTCGGTTCTGGACACAGATGTCGATGGCAAGAAAAAAAATAGTTTCGGCTAGGCCAAAGCTTCTTAGACAGAAAATTGTTTTCTGGTTTCAAGTCCTATCATAGGACCCTTCAAAAATTTGGCAATCGGCCACGAAGGGAGAAGGTATTTGAAAGGACTGAATACTTTGAAGCACAAATTGTGAAGAATAAAAATAGCGACACTATTCACGATTGAACTAAAAATTCCCCTCTCATCACTGAAACCAAGTCTGCGACGACTCTATAGACGCGGAATGGTAAAGATTAAATAGTACGTAGGCCAGGCCAAAAAATAACGTTGCAAAATAGCCGAGATATTATAGAAATTAAATAATATATAGGCCAGGCCAAAAAATAACGTAGTAAACGTTACAAGTGTTGGTTCTTATATTATTTCTTCTTATCATAAATGATCTTTTGTTTACAGCCTGCTATATAATCCACAGTTACGTTGATGGTGGTAGGTTTAAATCCTTTTTTTTTATTTCTAAGATCGGACTTCGCCACAAAACTGTGATATAATGCAACTGTTTTTTATTCAGGCAACGCCCAAGATCTGTATCAATCTAACATCTAACGCATTCAATACATAGTTTTGTCTTTGTCACATTCATTTGCTATTAATCTTATACGTTAGTAGCGGCCCGCCCCGGCTTTGCACGGGGATTAAAGAAAAATAACAAATGCCATTAAATTTATTGGGTCAACGCTTCCCTGTAAACAATATTACATGTTCTTTTATTTTCTGGCAGCAAAATAAATTGATTTTCAGGTGCTCCGACCCGCCTTAGGCGGTTGGCCATGAGGAAAACCGATCCGTACTATTTGGAAGGTTTGACCTAGAGACTTATTATTATAATAGTAAAAGCGAAAAATGTTTTGATAGGAAATTGAATGGGTTTAAATGGATTTGGTAGATCAGTTGGGATCATCGGTATCCTCAGTGTATGAGCTAGTTGACCAGCTGGTGGTTCAGTTATATTGGTTGCTACAACTTAATTGTCCTTTAATTCCTTTATAAGTAGCCTCGCCCCATTGCACATGCTAAATTTGTGATATCTGTCGTGATTATGAAATAAGTTATTTTGATAAGGATTAATACCAAGATAAAAACTTTTAAAAAATTAAAAATTAGTTATTGTGACGTAACTATAACAGTTAGACATATGCTGTCGCGGCTTTTTTTGTAGATATTTATATATTTTTTAAAATCGTAGTACATTATTTTATTCTATAATCAATAGTATTCTCAGCGCACGCGATGTAAGGATTTTAAGGTCATTTTTGGTTACATTAATGGCATTTTAGTAAGGATCCCTATTTTTTTTAAATGAAACATAGCCTATGTCACTCGGGAATAGTGTATCTTGCCAACGGTGAAAGAATTTTTGAAATCGGTCCAGTAGTTTCGGAGCCTATTCATTTCAAACAAACAAACAAACAAAAAATCAAACCTTTCCTCTTTAGAATATTAGTATAGATTAAAAACAGCAATTTAGTCAAAGAGAAATGTTCAATTGTGAGTTGCTAACCACGTAGAGTAAGATGAGCACGTTTCCTTTCAGAAAAGAGGTAGTAGAGAACATACTCTACAAATTTAAGATAAAATCATTTTTGAAACTGCGGTCATATTAGGATTAATTTTTTCTTCTACATCGGTCCTGAATTCCAGTCAATGGATTAATTAACATTCAGAGTTAGCTGACTCATTCTAGTGGTTGAACTTTCTGTAGGACTTTTCTTTCCCACGCAATTCCCAGATTTTAAAGCCCCATGTAATTAAGTATAATTACATCTCAACTCTGCGATGTGTACTAATTAATTCTTAACCATGACATGTTTTGTTACGAAAGTACTGTTTAAGAAAATGTTTGATTTCCAAGAATACAAAAATATAGGATATTAAGTATTTGAGTATGATGTAATAAAACACAAAAGTAACAATTTAAAGCCATTGTAGATTAAAATGTGCACAGGTAAATATTAACATAAATAGAAAAGGTTTGAGCTTGTTTTTTTGTGCCGTATACTTAATTTACAACTTTGTGTCATATTCAAATTATTGTAACCAAACATGGTAATATAAAAACAACGACGCTTGCGGCTTATGATCTTGTGAAAAAACGTCTTGTGTTGCAGAGAGTTGTGTCGGACTAAGAAATATGCGTGAAGAGTGAAAGAATGATGTTTGAATACACTTTCGGTAGGTTTCTGCTGCCAACGTCCACAAAAGTGCTTTTCATGATTAACAATTCAAAGAGAAGATATGATTCAATCACTATAAAATGAGAAAAACGGTTCAAAACTTAAAAGGTCCAGGTAGCAAACAAAAACAAGTTGACTCTACAAACACACTTAACCATAGATCAAATTGCTTACAACATAATGACATCGTCATACATTCAGCCAATACGAACCGTTTCGAGTCATTTGATAAAAGTTATATAAAATTAATTTTTTTTTGGGTTTTTTCGACAAACTATAGTATATTTTTACGGTACATTACAGCAAAAAAATTCTTAAATCCATCTATAGGTTTTGAATAGGAATTACCGAAAGTATGCTTAGTATGCAGTTTGTTAAAATGTTTGTATGGTCTTGAACAGGTAGTAGAATCTGGAATATAATAAATATAGTTAAAATAATTATAAGTATAAACAAATATTTCCTTATTATTATATACGTACCCGTTATTAAACCAATTGTAACTAAAAGCTCTTTTACCTGTTATTAGCAAAACTATAGAGAAATACGTCAATCACGAGATCCTGAGCTTCCTTGAGACACACAGCCTTTTAAGTGACAGGCAATATGGTTTTCGCCAACAAAGGTCAACAGCCGATCTGTTAGCATATGTAAATCAGGTCTGGAGTGATGCCATCCACCGCTATGCGGAAACTCAAATGGGGAAACTAAAATAGTATCACTAAACATCCCTAAAGCATTTGATCAAGTGTGGCATACAGTTCTTTTAAACAAACTGCCTTCATACGGACTCTCGCAAAACCTTTGCACATGGATATCCAACTTTCTTTCCAACAGGCACATCCAAGTTGCCGTAGATGGACATTCTTCCAACCTCTACAAGATCAACGCTGGAGTTCCCCAAGGATCGGCTTTAGCTCCTACTTTATTCCTATTACACATTATGATCTACTAGAAGCCACTAATAACCCGATACATGGTTTTGCAGATGATAGCAACCTACACTGTAGCAAAGCACACAACCGTACCATATCTCTAGATATTCTGGAAGAGGACAGAAGATCCACATCGGATTCTCTCAATCAAGATTTGAGAATTGTAGACGAGTGGGGAAGAAAAAAACTTGTTAATTTCAACGCTTCCAAGACAAAGACATATTGCCTATCCAACAAGAGGCAAACAAACGACTCATCAAAATGAACGATCAGACACTAGTAGCAAGCGACTCAATTACGCTGGTTGGTATAATGATCTCCCAGGACTTACTCTGGAATGAACATATTGCATCCATAGCAACTGCAGCAGGAAAGAAATTAGGCTTTCTGTTTAGAGCACGGAAATGTTTTTCTCCATCCAACTTAGCTAATCTTTACAAAGCCCAAATACGACCTAATGTTGAATACTGCTCGCATGTATGGGGTTCGCCAGCTCCGTCAAGGCTTAGAGTTCTTGATGCAATACAGAGAAGAGCAGTTCGATTAATAATCGACACCAGGATTACCAAAAACCTCGTTCCATTGTCCCAACGAAGAGCAGTGTCTGATCTTTCCTTGTTCTACCGATACTTAAACGGATTTTGCTCAGAAGAACTCCGCTCTATAATGCCTCCACTAGGAGAGCCTAGAATTCGAATAACTTTATTAGCTTTAAACGTATTAATTTTATAATTTCTACCTGTAAAGAACATTAAAAGACGCTTGTATTAAAAACAAGATATATTTGGCTTACAGGTTGCCGAGATATGAAAGCTACCATTTTTAATGAAAAAAGTGCCGCTAAGGAAGAAATTAAACGCACTGAATGCAAAATTATATCAACATTGTATATGGTTCACTTCAAAGCTCGTAAGGTTATTCAAATTGTTTATAAGACTAATAAATGTTTAATATTTAAAAAAAATCTAGGCTCTCTTAGTGGACCTATTTTAATTTTACCCAAAGTGTTTGGAAGTTTGAGCCTTCCATTATATATAAAAAAATTTGCGACTATCTGAGAGCCTTATTTAGGGCCTGGTATGAATTTGAAAATTTTCGATTGTGTTCCAGTAGGCTGGATTGCAAAATTATTATGCAAAAACTATCCGACCGATCTTAACGAAACTTAGCACACGCACGTTTTAATCATATTAAAAAGTTTTTCAGGCGGAATATGGAGGTTGTTAGTCAAGTTTGGAGGGTCGAAATAATTAAAAGATAAACTTCATTTTTTTGTACTTTTTTTACAATTATTGCTATTTGTCCAAAAATAAACATTAAATTTTTAATTTCTTACTGACGAAATCCCTTCCCTTCCCTATCCCTTCCCTTCCCTTCCCTATCCCTATCCCTATCCCTATCCCTATCCCTATCCCTATATATTATAAATGTGAATGTAAGTTTGTTTGTTACGCTTTCACGCGAAAACTACTCAACCGATCATCATGAAAATTTGTACACATATTCTTGGAGGTATTAGAATTAACATAGAATACTTTTTATTAAAAAAATCACAAAAACTAGCTTCTTCAACGCCATCTAGCGGTTCAGTAATGAAGTTCCAAGCCTGAGTATTCCACCGTGAGGTGGCGCAGTTAATATCTTATATATTTAAACTAGCAATTACGACTTAATAAAGTACTATGGCGCCACCGTAAGGTGGCGCAGTTAATATCACATATATTTAAACGAGCAATTCTTACTTAAGGTTTATTTCGCATAATATCTCATATATTTCAACAAATTCTTGCTAAATTAATAATATGACGCATCCCTTCCCTTCCCTATCCCTATCCCTTCCCTATCCCTACTAATATTATAAATGTGAATGTAAGTTTGTTTGTTACGCTTTCACGCGAAAACTACTCAACCGATCATCATGAAAATTTGTACACATATTCTTGGAGGTATTAGAATTAACATAGGATACTTTTTATTAAAAAAAATTACAAAAACTAGCTTCTTCAACGCCATCTAGCGGTTCAGTAATGAAGTTCCAAGCCTGAGTATTCCACCGTGAGGTGGCGCAGTTAATATCTTATATATTTAAACTAGCAATTACGACTTAATAAAGTACTATGGCGCCACCGTAAGGTGGCGCAGATAATATCACATATATTTAAACGAGCAATTCTTACTTAAGGTTTATTTCGCATAATATCTCATATATTTCAACAAATTCTTGCTAAATTAATAATATGACACATCCCTTCCGTTCCCTATCCCTATCCCTTCCCTATCCCTATCCCTATATATTATAAATGTGAATGTAAGTTTGTTTGTTACGCTTTCACGCGAAAACTACTTAACCGATCATCATGAAAATTTGTATACATATTCTTGGAGGTATTAGAATTAACGTGGGATACTTTTTATTAAAAAAATCAGAAAAACTAGCTTCTTCAACGCCATCTAGCGGTTCAGTAATGAAGTTCAAAGCCTGAGTATGCCACCGTGAGGTGGCGCAGTTAATATCTTATATATTTAAAGTAGCAATTACGACTTAATAAAGTACTATGGCGCCACCGTAAGGTGGCGCAGTTAATATCACATATATTTAAACGAGCAATTCTTACTTAAGGTTTATTTTGCATAATATCTCATATATTTCAACAAATTCTTGCTAAATTAAATAATATGACGTAAGGTGCCGCAGTTGCTACCTAATATATTTAATCGATAAATTACAAAATATAATCAAAAAATAGTATACAGCTGAAAATTTACGAGAAAATATGATAAAAACGATAAAATAAAAAAAAAAGAGTGTGCGTGTAACCTTTACGCGCGATTGAAGTAAAACTTGTTGACGTACGTATCGGAAAATAAATATTTAATTACAATTCAATCATATTTATTGCCTATATACTTTACAAAAAAAATGAGATGTTATATTTATATTATTCATTAGAAATAGGAATTTGAAAGTTATCATTATTTTTTTTATATATGAAATAATAGGTTTATGATAACTAAAATGTGAAACATAGATTCTAGTCTATAAATACCATTAATGTATTTGAAACCGTTTGAAAATTTCATAAATAAATTTCGGAAATTTAAACTCCTCCCATAGCTGAAATTATACAGTTACTTCCATCAGAATCTTCCGTTAGAATCTACCCCTAGTCGTGCCTAAAGAAGTTTTGCTTCAATAATAGGTAAACAATATTAAAAATATACACACATTACGTTTAGAATGTGTGATTTTGTAGCTGTATCTACCTTATTGTAATACATCACAACACAAGAGCCTTCGATAGTTAGATAACCATTTCATTTTGTAGCATTTTATAGCATATTCCATAAAATTTAAAATCCTGAGTTAAGTTTGTTTCCTTCACGTCTACGAAGAATCTGTTATTGGTGGTCAAAGGCCAGCCATCTTGACTAGTGGTTTTATGGCCTTTATGGCTACCTAACCAAACCTAAAATAAGTATAAGAAAGTGTTAAAATATTTTGAATATTATTATTTTATGAACAAAAACGTGCAACATGCTTCTTTACTCAACGTAAAGATTCCGTATAAACAATTATTTACTATCATAATATGTATGTATGTATATAAACTTACTTAATCAAATCATAATGAATGTGGCTGTCTCGTCATTTTTTCATTTTTGTCATTTTTCTTCAAATCTTTCTGGCGCTTATAATATCCCCTTTGACGTTCACAATTTATTTTTCTTTTTAGCTCTTTAAGTCTATAAAACGAAAATAGCTAGGTATAAATAATAGGTATAAATAATTAGGTATAAATAGTGTAATTACACACCAAAAATAAAATTTATGCATATAGAGTACCTACCTATTCACTCATTTTCAATCAATATTTTTTCATCACTTTCTTCATTAATAAATCCACATTGTTTATTCATATTTAATACAAACACTTTATACACAAAAAACTATTTATACAATGTATTTCGATTGACAAGATGATCAGCTGTCAATTCATACAATTACAGATTTAATTTTATTTCATATAGGAGGCAAAATCGCATGAGCGCCGCCAGGATTATTTTCAGGGGGTGCATCTGCATCTACACACTATTATGATCTAATATATATATAGAATGTAGAATGATTTGGACAGCAACCGCGACGCCTTTAGTTTTTATTCAAACAATAATTTAATAAAAAAATTAAAAAAATATATAATTTTCTGGTAAATTCAGGTATTTTCTTTCATAGCAGGGGGGTGCAAGCGCACCCTCTTGCACCCTGCTGCCGGCGCCCATGCAAAATCGTGTCAGTATTAGGTTTTGTTTCCGGTTTCTGTTATTAGAATGACGTCACGTCCGTTAGAATAACTTTTTTACTCCTAGTGTCGCTAAAGAAGTTTTACTTCAAAAAAATTGAACCCAAAATAAAATCGTAAAAATTTGAAAAAACCAAAAAATACATCCGTTATATGCGGTACGAAGTCCGCGGGGTCAGCTAGTATTGTATAAAATTAAATAACGAAACTTTTAACTAAGTATAATATTTTCTCTAGCGGCCATATTTTCCGAATTATACACGAAAATAGGAGCAAAAAAATGAGAAATTTTCATATTTTTTTTTGGTTTTGTTAACTAAAAAAATTTAGCAAAGGGTTTGCCACTGGTCGTGATTATCGATTTTGGGTAAATCCTGAAGGGATTCTAGCAAAAAATAGCTTACTATGGAAAATATCCATTATGGTCTGCATTTCGTCAGATACCGACTGGTCTACTAATAAAACCATCATTTCGAGAAGTCGTATAATGTTCACGTTAACTGGGATGAATTTCTTGTAATCCATCACTTAATTCCATTTAAATTGGTTCGTTACCTCAATTAACAGAATAAATGCTGGCTCATATCCGACGTTTCCCAACTCGTGTTTGTTATTACCTGGCCCCGAGAATCACTTACCAACTCGTGCTCGTTCAAAATCCAGGTGGAAAATTCATACACCAACTCGTGTCCATGGTTTTTAATTCTTCTTAATACCTAATTATTCAAGACCTACACAGTTATCATGCATTTATAATAAATTACTATAAATTACATTTATTGCACATGACAAATTTTGTTTTAACAAAATTAAATATTGTTATTTGTTTATTTTTTAAATTATTAATTGTTCTTTTTAGGAAATCATGCTTTTTCTTGATGAATTCCTTATAATTTTATTTTCATCTACACTGCGACATTTTATGTATGTCTCTTCTTGAATATTTAATAATACCTCAACAAAAACAAATAATGATGGGTGTGAATTATAAAAAGAACTATCTAAAAGACTAGGAAATGATTCACATGCATTAGTGGTTCTGTATAGAGTTTTCGCGTACCCGACCTTTTTTAATACCCGGGTTTCGGGTAATATATTTTTTTATACCCGGGTACCTTTCTTTATTATAATAGAGTATAGAATGGCAATAAGTAAGTCTTTTTTAACTTCTAGCGCATTTATTAAGGCAGTTAACTTGTCTCTTTACTCTTGAGCTGATAAGGAAGTAATTTATCAAAAAAATATTGCGAATAAATAGAATATATTTATATATAGCTAAAACAGTTTATTACTTATATACTAAACAATAACAACATTAAAACAAAAAAAAGTTAAACAAAAAAAACAAAAATAAAACATTCTTGGTAAAGTAACTAACAAATAAATAAATAGGTAATAAATATATAATTTCCATACTCCAGATGCAAGCCTCTCCATTTTGCCTATAAAACGTAAATTAATATTTAGTAAAATTTTAAAGATAAACTAGTTAGAATTAATAAAATTTAATTAAAAATTAAAAATATTTAATTTTATTACTTACCATTCATCAAAAAATTACCGATCGAATATTTTTTACACTCCTATATCAAATATTAACATAATATAAAGTCTATGTCGAACTAACGACCTCGAACGCTAAATCAAAAGGATTTTTCTTGGCTATTTCTTACCCCACACCACCAGATTTGCACACGCACCACGCGTCATCGGACAGAACCGGTAGAACCGAATATTATTCGGATTATCAGTTAATAGAACGAGGCAACGAGGGATAGTTATCGAACAATATTTTCAAAAAATTCTTGAAAGTGTGTACCCTGGTACTCGGGTCTGTTAATGAAATAGTACCCGGGTATTAAAACTGTCATATACCCGGGTATAAAAAACCCTAGTTCTGTATATACTAGCTGATGCTTTCGCCCATATATTAGGAGGAAAACGAGCCTCTTCCGATATATAATTTTCCACTAAATAATCAGCAAATGCACCCAATCTATCGTCGTTAGGCTTTTCTTCTAGAAGTTCAAAAACAAAGAAGTCGCTAATTTTGTTTGTTTTTATACTCCGATGATAGTCAAAAATTTTGAATTTTTCACCACCATGCTTGACTTAAATGGAATCGGCAGCCTATCAATCTAGCTTCACTCCAAATTAATCCCGCAGCATTATGAAGGCCCATTTTAAAATCAATCACTATTTGCTCAGGCATTAGGTTCAAAATCTTATCCTTACTTATTTCAATTAATTTGCGAAATAATTTTATGTAGGTGTTTTTTTTTTATCTCGCAATAAACAAAAAACAAGTGGTATATAATGTCCATTACGTAGGCCAGCTTGGATTGCTTAAACTGTAGCTCTTGTCTTCTTGCCATCCATGGCGCTTGAACGTACCTAAACAGTCTTCTTCCTTTGGTGTATGTGTAGGTGTTGTCTTGCAGTATAACCGACGTGGTGGAATGTGGGGTACTTACAGGGAATTTATCAATCATACCGGTTCCTTGGAATTTTATATTAAATCTGTTAAGGGAGTTTAGATAAAATTGGAGTGTAATTAGGGCAGGTAGATTTGTCAATCGAGCTCGAGTTAGGTATACGGATTATAGATACCTTTACGCTTCTACCGTTTAAAGGATTAGTGAGCACGAGTTGGGATGCGCTCCATATGTCTGTAGCATATTGGGAAATAGTAGGAAAATAAAACTATGCGAAATAGATATAGTCCATTTCATCGTTATGGCCGATTTGATATTAGAAACCACTGAAATAAGATTAAACTGTCATCCAAGTTACCAATGGCGGAGAGTTTTTTTTTCTAAATTAGGTTGAAAGTTTCTGAAACTATCAGTGTGGTTTGACATCTACAAAAATATGACATTAATAATTATTAAATTCAACCCTTCAACAACGAGCCGTACATGACGGTTACTAGGAATGTGATTTAAGTCAAGACTTCCGTATTGAATACTTTTTATCTACCGGTGAAACAAGATGCAGTTACGTAAGTTTTGTATTAAAAAACAAACGTCCTTATTTAAATTTCTAACTTGCCTGTATCTGAGAGAGATGTAACTCTAAATTTACTTCGAGTATGATTTCTGTCATCGGCCAAAATCGGTGAAATGGACTATAGAAAGCAGACAACTATACTAGTATATTTAATGTTTATAGCATTTTTTGTTATTAATACTGTTAAATATCTAACAAGTTCACAATATATCAGTCGAGGTCGTAGAGGGCACTTACCTGTGGTCCTGTTACTGTTCAAAATCAATCAATCAACTGAATTTTATTCTAAGTTCCCAGACTTTATTTTGATTTGTTATTTGATTCCTAATTTTCATTATTTTATACACATAAAGACGTATAAAAAACAAATTTCTAAGTAAAAACATTATAAACAGGAAACATATTATTGATAAGTAATGTTTTGAATTAATCTACAGTTTTATTTATAAATATTTTTAAAATGCTTCATACACAACTATTTTCATCAACAAAGTTCAAAATTCGATACGGATAATTTATGAAAAACTATATTTATGTCTAGATGAAGGACGCGTCAAATATATGTGGGTTTGTTATTGCATTAAATATGGACACCTAAATCCATTAATACAGGATACTAAATTTCGTTTATAAGTTAATATTAACAATCAGTCGAGGAAATGAAGCAATAAACCTCTAAAATTTTTGCATTAAGAAGGATGCCTATGATTTTTTTATTCGATTCGTAATCGACTCTACAATCTTTGTAACCTAGTGGGATCCGTGCATTTCGAAAATTGCATTGTTGCAGGGAAAAAATGCATTTTAAAAATGCATTTCGGATAGACAAATTTACAAAGTAATAACAAATTTTATTACTCTGGAAATATTGATGGAAATGAGTTCAGTTTTGTTACTTGGGGGGTTTTTGGGGTTGCTGAATACGAATATGATGTCGGTTACGACCTCCGAGGTTCATGGTGCCCAGGATACACTGCATCCACCTTTCTCCTCCTGGAATTCAATAGTAGATTGCATCGAAATTGGTCAAAACACGATACTCGGGGATTTTTGGGGTCGCTGAACATCACGATGGCGATGGTCTCCGAGGTACCTGCTGCCCTGGGTGACACTCGTCTCCTGGAGTTTTATAGAATTTGCTTCAAAATTAGACGAAACTTCGTGCACGAGGGTTTTTGAGGTCGTTGAACATGGATATGACGATGGAAATTGTCTCTGAGGTACCTCGTGTCCAGGTTGGATCTCCTTTTCTGCAGTTTTGTAAGAGTCTACAATGAAATTAGTAGAAAATTGTTATTTTTAAGTTCACTAAATATGAATATCATTGGGATGAGAATAATCACCGTATCTTGAAAAATGTTATTTCAAATTAATTTGACAACTCCAATTATATCAAAAATTATTCTTTAATGATTTGCTGTTTGTAAAAAATAAAAAAAAACATTTTTCGTAAGTATTTAAGTCTCTAGTTGTTCAGTTTCACATTCAGCATCCTCTTGTACCGAAAAATTCTCTGCATTGGAGCAATTGCAACCTGCGCTATTTCTGCAAGCAAGATTGCATGTTAATCCATTTTTTCTACAACCACAATCTTTTTACAACTGCAAAAAATTAAGTTCATCACATTGGGGGAGGTTGCGTCATCTTAATGGAAATTAAATTATGCTCTTTAAATTCCCATCCCCAGTCAACTGGATCCAATGTCTTCTCTCCATACAGCCACTCTTGAACTTGTGCGTCTACAGTCGGCATAATTTTTCAAATCATAATTTTTTGTTTTTGACAATAGCCATTAGATACATTCGATATCTTAAAGCTTCAGCCAACTGTCTATTATTCGGCTTGAATTCGTTAGGTACAATTGGTCTTCTGAATGCTACTGGAGCTCCATTGCTAAAACTAGTTGCATGTCAACACTTACTCCAACTTCTTTCAATTTGTTTGCATGAACTGCAAGATCGGGATTATTTTGGAATGTGTTAACAAAATTTAATTTGCCTTTATAGTAGGCGGCCGATACTGTGTCAGCAGTCAAAGTTGGTAATACTGGTTATTTAATAATGAGTTCCAGGTACTCTATAGGGTATAGCCATCGTAATATTCGTGCTCTGCGACCCCAAAAAACTCCCGAGTATCGTGTTTTGATCAATTTCGATGCAATCTACTATAGAACTTCAGGAGACGAGGTTCACCCTGGGCAGCAGGTACCTCGGAGACCATTGCCATCGTGATTTTCGTGTTCTGCGACCCCAAAAACCCACGAGTATCGCGTTATGACCAATTTTAATGCAATCTACTATAAAACTCCAGGAGATGAGGTAGATGTACCTAGTGTATCTTGGGCCTCGGCGGTCGTAACCGACATTATATTCGTATTCAGCGACCCCAAAAACCTGTACTACTGTAAGAGATTATATCGACTTGTATATGAAAACTGATATACTACGTCTAGCAGATGTTTTTGAGCAGTTTAGAACAAGCTGCATCGAAATGTATGAACTAGATTTAGCTCACTATTTCACGCTACCTGGGATGCAATACTAAAATGTACTGGCCCAGAACTAGAGTTGCTGACTGATCCTGATATGTTTTTGTTTGTTGAGCGTGTTTTTCGAAGAGGTCTTAACCAAGTTTGCTCTAAAAGAAGAGCTCACGCAAACAACAAATATATGCCTAATTACGATCCAACAAAACCTGAAAGCTATCTGATGTACTTCGATGTTAACAATCTATGGGCGATGTCTCAGTATTTACCATATGGTGGATTTTAATGGCAAAAAACTATTATTGATGTTACCACTATTGCTAATCATAATGACTATGGCTACATGCTTGAAGTGGATTTGGAGTATCTACGTGATTTACACAGAGCATATTAATCCAAAAACTATGAAACCGCCTACTTAAACTAAAGAAATTACTTAATTTATGGCTACAATTCGTAATTAAGAAATATATATCATTCATTATCAAGCTCTTAAACAGGCTATAGCTCATGGAAAGGTTACCTACGAAAATACATAGAGTATTAAAATTCAAACAGTCTCCATGGTTAAAACCTCCAAGTAGAACAATTGAACTCATTTCCATCAATATTTACACAGTAATAATTTTTTTATTACATTGTGAATTTGTCTATCCGAAATGCATTTTTTCCCCTGCAACAATGCAATTTTCAAAATGCATCGATCCCACTAGGTCACAAAATTCGTAGAATCGATTACGAATCGAATAAAAAAAATCATAGGGATCCATCTTACTGCAAAAATTTTAGAGGTTTGGCGTAATTTAGTGCTTTACTTCCTCGACTAAATTCATAGGTCTAACTCTATTAATCGTGAATTAATTCAAAATTCACATTCGTCCATCCTTTCTCCACTAATTGCATCAACGTTTAATGTTTTACTGCATTACACGTGTCTATCAGCAAGAAAGAATTTCCAGGAATTTACGTTTAAAGTTTCCGCAAACAGACGTGTTCTTAGAACACGAGCTATTTGAATGTAAACGATCACTCAGTAGCGCTACAAAATGTAATATAAATCTTTTAAAAAGAGTGAACAAATGATTAAATCAAAGGTTTTATCTATCATTTTGAGTAATTTATGTTTTTTATTTTTCAGATAATACAGAATATTGTACATTATAAACAATAAATCAAAGAAATTGCAAAAGAAATGTAATGTTTGTATGCTAAAAAAATAGAAACTAAATTATAAATTGGTCGACAAAAGAAAATTAATAAAATTAAATAAATATTTATATAATGGTACATTTGAAAAGCAGAAGTTTTATGTATTAAAATTATTAAACTTTAATAATTACTTATATAAATTTTATTTTAGCTTGATGGATGACTAAAAATTACGTCCATTAAGCTGGCAGTGACGGTGCACCTGAACTGCGAATAAAATCTATTTTCTACAAACGTGTTAAAAATGCCATTTTTAGCACTCCATAGAAGCCTTAAAAATGTCACTTTAAGACACTGAGTGCCTTAAAATCACTTTATAGCACTGAGTGCCTTAAAGTGTTTATGGCACTGCTGGTAAAAGTGAATTGTCAAATTTTGAAAGCAAACGTCAAAATATTTAGATTTTATTTATTAACATTAATATTAATAGTACAATTTGTGCAATTTGACAAATTAATTTCCTGCACTGCTGTTTTACAATTTTCCGTGGATAAGGAGGAATGATGCGCAGTCGAGGTTGACGCCACAATATCTTCGGATGTTTGTTGTTGGATTGATGTTGTTGGTAATGTTCGCTGCACTGTCAACAGTTTTTGAGCAATCAAATTCTTATTTTCCAAAGAATCCTCAATGTATTCCTCAGCAACGGTAGAAGATCTCCACCCCCATGACGCTTAATTGTCGTCAAATTTGCACCAGCATCGGCAAGTAAGGTCGCTGAAGAGCGGCGAAAACAGTGTCCCGTATAAAGGTTCGGATTTGGAAGTTCCAGAAATCTTGCTATAGCAGCAGGAATGTTTCCAAACGAATTAATTCCAACCGGATTTCTGGTACATTTACCTTTCACGTATTTCAAGAAAAATCGCCGGTGTCCGACATTTGCTGGTCGAAGAGCCACATATTTTCAATAAAGATCCAAATAAATTTTTTCAATAATAGTAAAACTTCGTGAAACATTGGTTTTAGTATCTGGTATTTTAATAATTAATAAAGTACCCATATCTTCCATATCGTCAACAGTCAATTGACAAAGCTCCTCCCTGCGGCAGGCACCAAATATTCCCACAATCACAACTACTTTCATTAGAAGATACTCATCATCTAATGCAGACTTCAAAAACTGGTCAATTTGGACTCCAGTCAAGATTTTTGATTTCTTTGGCCGGTAACCTTCTGCTTGACGCGATAAGCTTAATATATTTGCTGATATCTACGTCGCTATTTATACGTAGCATAGATTTGATCATCGAATAATTTGACCACAGAGATTATGCCTTCCATACCTTTGCTTTCTCCTCAAAATAGGCCAGAAATACATTTTCAGTATATTTTCCAGAAACGCATTTTGCTTCACACCATTTCTGAAACTTATTATAGGCTATATCGTATTGAACCCTGGATTTTCTCGGCAACAAATCGAGTATTGCTCTATTGGCCGCCGCCTCTATGTCTTCAAATGGATCATTTTCATTACTCTCTTCCATTTTAAGAAAAATCTACAACGCTAACTACGTTTTAAATAAAACTAACAAACGTCTGACAGATGAATCAAAACATTCGTAAACAATTAAATCAACAATGGTTGCTATGGTACGTAATATACGATGCAATTTAAAATTATCTCCTTTGGATGTATTAATAAAGGTTTTTAAAATTTAATTCAAACTGTATTATTGCATTTTTTGAACGTTTGTAGAAAAAATATTGTATGATATACGTGTTAAAAGTACCTTTTAAGGCACTCATGTAAATTGCAGAATTCGCTTCGCTCATTCTGCAAACCTTCACATGCGTGCCTTAAAAATGTACTTTTAACACTTATATCATAAATAACTATTAGACCCTTAATCCAACTCCTGATCTGCGGAACAAAAATTTGGGTCTTTTATTGTCCTTTTAATCTCCACTCGAATTGCGGAATAAATCGATTATGCCCTTTGACAAATAAACATTTATAAATTTACTAGATTTTCTGTTTGTCTATGATGTATTTGAATAAAAATAAAATTATTTAATCAACGCCCACGTTGGGCGCCAAAAATTTGCCACGGTTTTTTTCTTCTTAGCAACTAGCTAAGGTTCTTTAGAATGTAAGGATAAAAAAAAAATTGAATAACTATCCAAGTTCAACAATAGAAGAATTGCGCGAGGGTTGTTAGTGGTCACTCTACTGGCACATTATGCCCGAGCTCAGCCGTAGAGGGATGTTAAGCAAGTGAGCCGCGCCACCGACTTCGACAGTTCAAGCCGGAAACCCCTAGATTTAATAGGCACTAACAACTCTTACACAATCTCCCAAAAAGAAATAAAGTGAGCTAAATAAAACAAAATGACTTCAAAACTAGACCCTCCTTTAATGATCAAGTTTATGTTTGTGGTCAATACAAGTTACAAATTCAATTTACACTAGCGCTAAATAAAAAAAAAAAAAAGAAAAACATAGATAATGATGGATAATCAGAAATGTAGTGTGATCACACGCTCGACTTAAAACTAAAATTTACAATTAACAATTTAAATAGGTAAAGGCTTATTTTGCTTATCTGTTCTGGCAGAGGCTTCTAATTTCCAGTAACTTATCACTGGTTCTTGATCAAAACAGCAAACGGTGAAAATTAGACCAATCTCAGCTCCAGGATTACCAAGAACAACTGCTGGTTCTAAGTGATAAATTCTTCTATTTCCAAACAAAATTGAATACCAATATCCAGGTAGTAAAGTCTTATCCAAATAGTAATTAAGCCTGTACCAGGGTCGTAAGTCTGTACCAAGAACGTATGCCTGTACCAAGGACGTAAGCCTGTACCAAGGACGTATGCCTGTACCAAGGACCCTAAAATCGTACACTAAATTACCAAAATGCTTAATTAGATTATCATTGCTCACGGAGGTTAAATTTGTTACAAAAAATCAAAATACAACTGTTTAAATATTATTAATTTTATGATACAGTTTTAACTTAAAATATATTGATTTATGCACAAATATTGCTAAATTTATGGAACATTTATTTTACAAAATCAATTCGCCATAACTTTTTTCTCTAAATCGAATAATTTTATCTTCAATAAATTTCTGTTTTTTTAAAACCTTTTTACGAATTATTTATTCGATGTTCGTTATTTGAAACTAAATATATTTTTATGTATGTGTCTATTTGCATGTTTTTTAATGACTTTAGAAATGAGTAAATGTTGGGATATGGATTTTGTGATTCCGAATTAAATTTTGAATGATTCGCATCCATTAGTTGTTCTAGCGAAACTATCATCCGCAGCGGCCCAAACAGTGCGCTATAATCAATATAATTTTCTACCAGGTAGTCTAAAAATTGATCTGTTCTATAATCATTCAGCTTGTATGAAATTAAATCCTCCACAATACCAACACAATCACCAACATCTTCGGGTGTGAGGTAAGTGAGTCCAAAAAATTGTCGCAACCACTTCCCTATTGTTGAGTTTAAATTCTTATATTCATTGATGAGACCCATGGATTGAATTTTTCGCCACCTATATTAATAAAAAAATGAGAAATTAAATTTACTTATTTATGTTTAAAATAACACATAACAAAATATTTTTTATAATTCACGTTCACAAAGTTTCTATTTCGACACTAAAAACAGTATCGAAATAGATTCATTGTAACACTGTTTTTGGTAACTTTTTGTTTTACACAATTGGTTGCACTGCACTGATTGTCAACGAAAAAGTTCAGGTAGTAAATCAAGAAGTATGTTGTAGTAGATGTCAAAGATAATAATAGTATACCTAATACTATTATGACGTTTTACAGAGTCTTTGAAAATCAAAGAACATATAGACCGTTTACTAAGAACCAACAACTACTTCCCTGGCTATATGCCACGACGGACATTGAATTACAGTTCAAAGTTAAACGGGGTTAGTGTATCTGCAAGATAGAACTAACCATTTCAGTTTGCAATTCGAAAGGATATCACTTGTAGACCGGTTTCGACGTATTTCGTCTCATCAGTACAAGGAAGATATCCATCCAGAAGCTCTATGAGCAACTAGATTGGAGATATGTCTGAAACAAGAACGTATTTAAGAAGGATGCTCCACTTGCTTGGTGGGGGTATGCGTGCCTGATGGAAGCAATGTGGGCAAGGCGAGAGAAGCGACTGGCGCAAACGGTGTAACGATTACATCGTTATTTGTTTGGCCTGGCCTAATAATATATTATTTCTTCAATTTCTCGTCTATTTTACTACGTTATTTGTTTGGCCTGGCCTACGTCGGTTTGAGTTTTTCGATTCTGCGACGATTCTGGGAGTCGGCGCGGTCTTGATTTCCGTATAAGCGGGGAGCCTTTGTTCACCCGTAAAGAGAGTCGGTATTTTTAATTTCTTTACAATTTTGTGCTTCATAGCCAGCAGTTCTCTTCTTATTTCTTCTCCCTTCATTTGGTGAGTAAAAGTTAAAATTGTTTAAAAATTTTATTAATAGTCAAAAACTTGGTGAATATATTTTATTGATTATAATAATTATATCTTTTAAATTATTTCGATTACAATCATTGTTTAAATCAGTTTTTATTGTGTTAAAAATATGTAAACAGATAAAGTGATTAACTTTTTTCTATTCTCGAACTTGGAGAAACTTTGGTTGATTGTAATCGAAAATAAGGTTTAATGAGATGGAATTTTGACGGTGTGAATTTTTATTCATAGGGCCATTGCCAAATTTTTGAAGGGTCCCAAGATAGGGCTGTTATAAATAGCAATTTTTTGGAGAGAAGCTTTGTAAGCAGGTTTTAACAGTTACCCAATTTAAGAAAACATCTTGCCATCAACATCTGTAGATCATTCATTTTATGAAAACATCTTGCCATCAACATCTGTAGATCATTCATTTTATGAAAACATCTTGCCATCAAACATCTGTAGATCATTCAAGTTTAAGAAAACATCTTGCCAACCACATCTGCAGAACCATTAAATTTAAGAAGACATCTTACCAACCGCATCTTTATTCTGGCTTTCAGACATCTTCCGAAGTTGGATACCAAAAGATAAGAAATTAGTTAATCTCTAATCAATCTTTATTAACTTAAAATACTAATTTTTGGCAATAAACAATTTACACTGATTTAACATCTTTTATTTGCTTGTCTGTAATTTGGCGCCCTTAAATATTTGTTTGGGGGGAGTTAAAGAAAACCAGAAGGAAGCCACGAACCCTGGAGCTAGCAAAGGGTAGTAATCACATTACAACGGCTACTGCGCATTAGCGCTGTCTCTGTCCTTCTCACTGCTCGTTCAAGAGTGAGAAAGTCAGTAGCGTGCTGGTGTTTGGTTTGTTTTAAAATTTCGATTAGTGTTTTGAATAAATTTCTTGCAATTTGTAATGCGGATAAATTTAAGCAAAATAAGAATTCTATATTTAATCTGCACGAACTATATACATGAAATTTTTCTTAATTGTAATCGAAGTTTATTGATTCATCAATTTCTAAATAATTACCTACTTGGAAAATTTTTAATTAATTAAATTGATGCAATTTATTGATTTCTCAACATTCAGAATTTAGATCAATTTGTTTTACAAAAAACGAGTAATTAAGTTTTATGAAAAAGAGTAATTCTACTTTTCAAACTTGAAATTAGAAATATTTAAAAGGAATGCAAATTTGAAATTTTTAATTCATTCAATACAAATTAGTAAATTCAATTTTTGTAACTTTAAATTCAAATTACTAAAATTTAGTTTCAACAATTTATCAAGTAGTTTCATTTCCCACATGTTAAAAGTTTCATGATGGTTGTTTTTTCTCTTTAAGTTCCGTAAAATTATGAAACTTGAATGAATGTCGATATTTCCAACTCTATGAATTTCAAGAATTTTGAACTTTTCTAAAATGTCCAGGTATTTTAAATTTTTACAAGTTTAAAAATTTATCACCGTTTCAAACTTTTGTATACCCAACGTTTATGAAATTCATTTTTTATTTTCTAGTTTGTAATTTTTTTGTCTTAAAAACTTTTCATAGTACTTACTACTGTAGTATTATAAATAAAATACTCACCGGTGTAATCCGAAATAAGCAGCGCGGATTATTTTTCCCGCCTTGCTTGGAACCACAAAATTGAATGCAGCACACATACGGCATCGTTAAACGTAATGAACACTAACAAAAAGTAGTCAATTAAATGTCAACACGATATCACGACAAAGCAAATTTATATCTCACTTTCTCTTATTTCTATCCATAACGCTTAGACATTTCGAACTGTCTTGACAGTTCACCAAAACAAACCAAACACCAGCACGCTACGCTACTGACTTTCTCATTCTTGAACGAGCAGTGAGAGGAACAGAGACAGCGCTAATGCGCAGTAGCCGTTTGCGCCAGTCGCTTTTCTCGCCTTGCCCACATTGCTTCCATTTTCATTGCACACGGCAGCTCATAGTACAACATAGGGAGTGGAGCATCCTTCTTAAATACGTTCTTGGTCTGAAATCACACAAATAAATTATCTTTAGTAAAGAAAATGTTAAAAGTGTGATAATAGCGACATCTCCATAACTAATTGCAAACTGAAATTCTATTTGACAAAAAACCTCTCGGCTTTGTAGGGTTAACTACTTGATTGCAGTTTCCTGCTAATCAATTGTCATTTCAGTAAAACGTTTATCAAATAGATGTCAAAGATAATAATAGTATACCTAATACTATTATGACGTAGTATTAGGTATACTATTATTATCTTTGACATCTATTTGATAAACGTTTTACTGAAATGACAATTGATTAGCAGAAAACTGCAATCAAGTAGTTCACCCTACAAAGCCGAGAGGTTTTTGTCAAATAGAATTTCAGTTTGCAAGTAGTTATGGAGATTTCGCTATTATCGCACTTTTAACATTTTCTTTACTAAAGATAATGTATTTGTGTGATTTCAGACATATCTCCAATCTAGTTGCTCTTAGAGCTTCTGGATGGATATCTTCCTTGTACTGATGAGACGAAATACGTCGAAACCGGTCTACAAGTGATATCCTTTCGAATTGCAAACTGAAATGGTTAGTTCTATCTTGCAGATATACTAACCCCGTTTAACTTTGAACTGTAATGCAATGTCCGTCGTGGCATATAGCCAGGGAAGTAGTTGTTTGTTCTTAGTAAACGGTCTATATGTTCTTTGATTTTCAAAGACTCTGTAAAACGTCATAATAGTATTAGGTATACTATTATTATCTTTGACATCTATTTGATAAACGTTTTACTGAAATGAAAATTGATTAGCAGGAAACTGCAATCAAGTAGTTAATTGTTGTAGTAAATTATTATGAACTACATTATCAGCGTTATTGCTAAATTCGGAATATTTTATACAAATTTGACAAACATTCAAATTTAAAATCATTAAAACTGTCAAGTGTCAAAAGTGTCAAGATTGCCAACATAAATAAATATTTCGAAAAACTCTTATTTTATTTATTTTTTATACATTCAAAAGTTCATTATAAAAAATAGTATGTACCTAATACCTACTCGAATTACAATGACGGTTTGTAGTACTCGTTCTTTGCGAAACTCACCGCTTCGCTGTTCGTTTCACAAACTGCACTCGTACTACGAAACCTGTCATTGTAACACTTGTATTACAATATACTATTTTATAATTCACGTTGACAAAGTTTCTATTTTGACACTAAAAACAGTATCAAAATACCTGTAGATTCATTGTAACACTGTTTTTGGTAACTTTTTGTTTTACACAATTGATTGCACTGCACTGATTGTCAACGAAAGATGAAAGAGTTCGGTAGTAAATTATTAACTACATTATCAGCGATATTGCGAAGTTCAGGAGGAGTGCCTGATAATTCATTATCGAGTTCCATCCTCATTGCTAGATATTTGATTAAAAAATATATTTCTAAATTCTTAATATTTGTTCTATGTTTATAATAACTTAAAATATTTGATACAAATTTAACAAACATTCAAATTTAAAATCATTAAAACTGTCAAGTGTCAATATTGCCAACATAAATAAATAATTTCGAAAAGCTCTAATTGTTTGTATACTTTTAAAAGTTCATTATAAAAAATAGTATGTAACACTCGAATAACTATGACGGTTTGTAGTACCTACTCGTTCTTTACGAAACTTACCGCTTCGCGGTTCGTTTCACGAACTGCACTCGTACTACGAAACCTGTCATTGTAACACTTGTATTACAATATACTATTGGTGAACTTACCAAACCTGAGAAAGATGAAATCTGCATCCAACAATCGATACATTGGGAAATACTTCTTCTATACTTGCATGAATAGCTTGCTCAAAATCAATAACCACAGTTTTTGGAGTAAAATTTAACCCCCTCTTATTAATTTTCAATTTTATCAATTGGAGACACATGATTTATGATTTCAAAATGCGGCAGGTATATAAATATTGTTTTTTTAAACCGGCCAGAAATTATTACTTTCCGGTTTATTTTTAGGTAAGAAAATGTCATTTTGTCGGACAAGTCCGGTAAAATAGTTAGTCTAAGATAGCGGTCAATTCTATGGTAACCGAGTTTTGTATATATAAAACTATAAAAACATAAAACGAGCAGAGCGTTTGTGACAGTCTTATATAACAAGATGTAAGAGATAATACAAAACGTATCTAGTGCCGTGATGTCAATAATAAATCCAGTTTTAAACTGAATTGGTGTTTGGTTAGATTTCCTTACTTAAGACAGCGGTAGATGCTGCGACATAAGTGTAAGGATTTTAATCGGCTCATACAAGGGCAAAATCAACTACAGACACCGTGTTTTGCTCTTTTTGGAGCTCATCAGTGTAGTATAGGTTATGTCTCTTCAGGCACTAATAAAGAGACATCCCATCCTCTGTATGAATCAACAAAATTCTTATAGATGTAAACTTGCGAAAGTAGAAACCATTCGCAAGTGGCCTCAGCTTCACTCCAAAAATGGTACTACGACAGTCGCTTTGCATCTTGAAAGTAACCTTCGGCAAGGTAAAATAACTTGACATATTTTGACGTTTAGTTGAAAACGTGAAATTTATTATAAAATGAATATTTAAAATGATGCATTTGATTGTGAATTAAAGGAAGATGAAATTATACCAGATGAAATTGTTAAGGCGATCACCCAAGCAAGGTTTGTTAAAAAAAATGTTAAAATTAGTTAATAAAGAGTTCTTGTTATAAAAATGTAAACTAAATAATATGAAGTTCATGGTACAACAATGCCCGTTTTAAAAAAAAAAATATTGTACGTAATACGTCCCAAAAGTGCTTTTACTGGACTCGCATGCTTGCAGGGCTCGCCTGTGGCTCGCCCTGCAATTTGCCTACTCGTCCAGTAAAAGACCACTTTCAGGACTTGTTACGTAAACTACTATTACAAATACATGGACGGTAAACAATTGTAAAAAAAATTGTTACAATAGTTGAAAGTTCCATCCAGAAAAGTAGTTTCCTGTTTACATAAAAAGTTTCTATTTTGTTTAGTGGAACATAGTGGAACAATGTTTTCCGTCATATTATTAATAAATAAAAAATATTCATTTATGGTAGTTTTTACTTTTATTGTATTCAAAAATCCTTGCACTTCAGCCGCACTTTTAGGCAATTTTGGATATTGTCTTAACCTTGTATGGTTAATATCAGTACGGATATATTTTATATCTGTTTCTCTAATTGTATTAATTGTATCTATTTGTAACTCAATTTCAGCTCTAATCAACTTACGAGGTCTTTCAGAAAGTTTTTATTCTGCTTTTCTTTTTACAGCGTTATTAATTTTTTGGCGATTAAGCATTAATACGTCTGCACTATGAGTGTGTTCCACACTTAGTCTTTATATCACAGAATTTAACAATTAAATTTTGGCCTTACAGCTTTTTACTGTACAACACCACACTTCTTTTTCACTAATTTTTAGAACATGATATTTCCGAAATTTAAAATTTTCAAAAGTTATTAATGGTCGTCCTCTTTCACTTAACATTTGCTAAAATTCTATATTACCTACAATAACCGAAAATATCACTTGGATACTTTTAAATTAAATGACTAAATGAAATAAATAATCGGGTGCATCGATACCTACAAATGCTCTAGTCTAGTCGATTATAATTTCTAGAACTTGTTTTGAATCATCTTTCTTAACAGGTATATTTATTTTGTCATCTATAAGCGGTCATTAAAAATCTATTCAATATTGCAATCAGCAATTCAGTATGGGATTTAAAGCAACGCTTACAAAAAATTCTATCTGGTTTAATTTATCCGCGATTCGAGTGAGCCCGGCAGTGAACAGTCAGCAAAAATGAACAATCTTTTCATATGGATTTGCAGATAAATAGTTGCTCAATCGATTCCCCAAAATTCGAGCTACTGCTATTTTCACAATAACCTAGCAGTAAAATCGCGAATCTCTGCTTAAAATTAGACGACTAATCGGTCGGAATTTGTAGCTGAAAAACAGCGACAGAAAGATATAAGAAATATTAAAATCGGCTGAACCTAGTGACCGAAAACGGGTCCCTGTTGTTTTGACAAGGGGTTCTTGTTTGAATTTTTTTGCTGGCTTCTAATAGCTTCAGCGATGCCCAGAAAGCCAGCAACAAAATAGAAACAAAAAATCGGCTGAACCTGGTGACCGGATACATGACACTAGAGTCCCTGCTGTCTTGACACGTGTTTTTTGTTGACTTTAAAGGTTGTGAATTTTGTTGCTGCTTAAAAATAGCTTCAGAGATTCTCAAATTGCCAGCAACAATTTTCACAATCATTTAAAATCAACTCTAGTGTCCCGTTTCCGGTCACTAGGTTCAGCCAATTTTAATCTTTTTCATATCTTTCTGTCGCTGTGCACAATGCGTTGTCTACATAAATAGTGCAATTGTTAAGAATCCACCTATCATATTGAATGTAATTAAAAAATATATTTGGCGTCTTTTTTAAGAATAAAACCTTCCTTCCTAAGGCTACGGTCACACGGGTGGGATTTCAAGCTACGTTTCGACGTGAAACCACACCTTATAAAATAGTCCACATTGCTGCCAGTTGTGCTGGCCTAACACGGTGGGACCTACTGCTCGAAACATAGAAAACCGGTGCGTCTGAGAATGGTTTTTAGAAAGGTTTTTATATTTTCGCCGTGTTCTGTGTCTCTGTGTCATTCCGTGGAATTTGTAATCAAATTTAAACCTATTTCCCGACTACCTATAGCTCTGAAATTTTCAGGATAGCTAAGAACTGGATGACAATGCATGTTTCAAGTGTGTTTAGGCATATACATAGATTTCGAAATTTATACCGAATTGATATTAAAAATGATCTAAGTTGTGTATAGATAATATTATTTTGAAAGTTATTAAATAAATCGTTTGTAGCGTAGTTGGTTAGGCGGCGGCTCAAGTCCACTTGTGACAGTTCTGTTATGTTATCATAATGGGATCGATTACGCGACAGAGAAGTTTTTTTTTCTTTTTTTTTTTGTTCTTACGTGTGAAAACAGTAATTATTATTTTAACTGGTAATAAAATAAACTGTTTTAGAAGGTTTTTAGATACAACTACCCTTGATTTTGTTAACAAGGAAACAATCTTCTCTATGATCAATCACAGCGTTGTATGACTTAATATTTTTGCAAAATCAGGGATGCTGTGCATTGTTGAGATGACACAAAATATGACCTATAAATCAGTAAAAAACTTTCTATTATAAAAAGTTCTTTTTGTAAATTGTGCTTATTATTGTATCTTGGGTTGCCACAAAGATCGGATATCACACAGTGTGATTGTGGTTAAATCAATCTTATAAATGCAATCTTTGGTTATATCACCCTTAATTTATGATAAAAGCAGTTCAAAAGAAGGAATAGACATTCTGTAGTACTTATTCAAAACACTTCTACCGGTTTTCTTTTAATATGTTTTGAAAACGTACATGTTTTCCTTTGATAGTCGATAGTCAGTACAGTCAGTAAGTACAGCATTTTTTAGGCGACCACGATGAATGACAACCGTCACGCATTGACTGTATATTTATTAAGTAAAGTTTCGTTCATTTCTTCAACTTTTCAACACGCAAAGATCTGAAAACCATCCTGTGTGACAAGGGATGAACTGGTTTTTACGTGCCTGAAAAACAGCTGGTGTGACCTATTAGTTTTATTATGACGGGAAAAACCACGGTGTGAACGAAATCCCCTCTGTGTGGCCGTAGCCTGGGTGGGATAGACGCTTGTACCGAAACTAGAGGTCCAGTAACGAGGTGAAAGAAAGACGACACTTCTTTTAGTTTACTCTACTAGGCCGAAACTAGCTTCGCTTTAAGTGTACGAGATCTTTGTATATGTAACAGCATTGGCTTAATCCGCAACATAAAATTTATACGAGAAAAATATTGCCAGTACTTTCCTGACAAAGACGATATTGGGGGAAGGAGAAATGTACTGATTGTCAGTGTTTCTTGTATTACCGACCAACGTTTTGATATAAAGTCAAAACCAGCATTTAACGAGTAACCGTAGTGAAATATGTAATTATTTCATGGGTATAGTGGATTTACAAGAACCTATTTGTGGACTCAACACCATCTTTTTTTGCATAGAATGTGTAATAAGAAATGAAATTGCATTATTGATTTACTGGGTGAAATACAAAAATTAAAAGAAATTAAAAGTAAATTGGAGAATATGCGTCTATAGGTTCTGGTGCCATGTGGAGTTCTCACGTCGGTGATCAATTGTCCATTTTTCTTTATTGGCTATATAGTGACAAAGATTCATCTTGTCGAATTATTGCGGCGTTTGGTATTCCACACTATTTTCATATGTTTCTCAACCATGAATGTTTTCTGCAAGGACCGCGCTTTCCCTCTAATTTTTCTTGTAAAGAACACAACAGATTTTTAATACATAACTATAAAAATATTTACCACTAAGCCAACATAAAATATGCTATACTCAGGAAATGTCAGAATTCGAGATGTGAACGACAAATGTGGGACTGGTTCCACGAACACAGTCAACCTCACCTTTAATGATCAGCTGGTTGTCTGTAAGGGATTGAATCATAATTAAAATTTATGGTACTTATCTCACAAATCTTTTTTTGTGAAAAACCTAATCTAATGATACCTTTAATGCCTAAGCCTCAAAAAAATACTGTGTTGTTTTGGCGTGGTTGCTGGGAGAACAAAAAAAAACATGTTATACTAAAATTGCAAACAAGTGGTTACAATCGACGTAACATTTCTATGCGCATCGACATCGCCGAATCCATTTCTAGTCAACTCAACATCGAAATCAGAGAAATACACGTTTTAATTCACATTTCGAGGAGAGGGATAGACGAAGGTTAATGATCTAATTTCATTGTATAAAAAACAATGACACTTTTCTATAACCTTGAAAAGGGTGTTTATTTACTGTTTTCCCCTGCTTCCCTTACAAAAAAACATTGTCATCATCATATTAATTGTTCTCCAAAACGCCTTTACGTTTGTATGTTTGTTGGCGTATCTTTTACATCCCGATTTTTTAATGTTGTGTAATTATCGACTTTCTACTAATTATAATAAAATTCGAAAAAATTAAATTACGTTAAAAATTCGACAAAAAGTAAAAATTTAAAGATGACTTGAATTATTTAATTTAGTATTTCCCCATTGGGGTTGCTTGTGCGAGTTCAAATTCTAATATTCTTATCGGAAAGACATTATTGGTTTTCCACGTAGTCGTTTTTATTATCTTTAAAGAAAAACTTTATCTTTATAAAGTTAGAAACAGATATCAAATGTTTTTATTAAAAACCAGATTAATTTACCTCTTTTGATGCGTCAGTAAATTTGTAAGATGGAATTAATCATACACGAAATCATTTTCATAGATATAGGTATATATTGAGATGATATGAGTTACTATGCTATATTAAATAAGTACATATAAAGAAAATTAATGGAAATAGAGAAAGGAAAATATTCTTATTCCAAGGCAGAGTGCAAATGCAGTAAATTTGGTATAATTTATCATCATCTTCTTCACAATTCCTAAAAAAGAAGAAAAACAAAATAAGAAATTAAAATATACAAGTACATCTAAGAGATATTTATTTTAAAGATTCAATATAGTTTAATCTATAATATATAAAATTTTAATGATCATGTATTAGATAGATAATAAAAGTAAATATTTAGAAGTTTATAAAGTTTACAATACTTTGGTAATTAAAAAAATAATCTCAAATGAGTTAAAATAGAATTAAATTAGAAAATTAAATCACGAAATATGAGAATTCATAAAAGAAATATTAAAAATTTTTACTTACTTTCAAAACACACAAGTTTGTTTTTCAAGCCATATTGTAATTTATTATAGTTTAATTTCCAAATGAAAAATTCTGAAAATAGAAAGATATTAGATTACATTTTAGATAAGATATTATAAAATGAACAATTCATCAAAAGTATAGCAAATTTTAAAAGAATGATTATTGTATTAAATGTAAATAAGGAATTAAGTCCTTTCGCTGCAAATTAGTCAAAACGAGTGTTGTAGTGAATACTCGATAAATTAAAATAAAAAATCCATAAAAATTCCTAAAATTAAAAAATAAATAGTATATGAGGCATTGATAATTGAAATTTTGAAAATTAAAAAAAAAAGAGTTAAATACAGAAGTTAATTTGACTCTTGTAAATCAGCTGTTAATAGCTTGTCTGTGATTTGACAACGCTGTCTCACGGTTGTTCATATTTGTATCCACACAATCCTAACCTTAACCACGTTTAAGCTTTAGCTGTCAATGTGGTAAATGAGTAAATTAAATAAAAATGCTTAATCATAATATTCGAATGTCACGTGACAAGGATGCTTGTAAATTTGTGAGTCTTAAACGTAAACAATGGTGTGATAATGTTGTAAGTGCAAAAAAAGAAAAGTTTACATTGAAGGTATTTAATGGTTTGAAGTTCGCGCGCTACGCAACGTTGCCAAATGTTTTGACTCCATTTTAATGTAAGTTACTTGAGATTTTTTTGTGATTTTTAATTACTAATTTCTCAGTAAATTGCCCGGTGACTGATATATTTTATTGCAAAAAAAGGAACCCGGATATTTCAAAAATCTAATTTTCAGTTTTTTATTCCATCTAATCGGTGACTGATAGTATAATTCGAAAAATATCGTTAAGGACTTACTTTCTCATAAGACTCTGTACAAATACTAACATTTTAAAACTTTTTTTTTCAAAAATTTGCACGGTAAAGTATGATTAAAACTTCACTATTCGATAAATAAGGTCTTTAACTATTAGAAAAAAATTAAATTTATTCATAATCTAATATTTTTTATTTAACATTGGCGGCGAAAGGACCTCCTTATTTGACAAATAATTAGTAGGCGAATAGGGAATAATAATGGATAGTGTAAGTTTGTTTGGAGATTCAGTTGTTAAGTTGTTTATTTCTGAATCGCTCTCTTGTTTTCGACCTTCTGAAGAGGAAAGATGTAATAAAGTTTGCTCCGTTAAAATTTAGATTTTTTTTCAAAATACTTATAAAAGAAAGTTTAAAAGTAGTCAAAAGTGTTAACAAAACTACAAGGAAGTTCCTGATAGCATCTGAAAGTAAAACCAGTTTCTAACAAGAAAGAAGATTATTAGTTTACTTACCATTTGATGTAAGAGCTGATTGTTTCCTGATTAGAAGAAATTTTATTAGTCAAAATCTCTAAAGTGTCCGTATATCATTGCTGTCCTGGGAAATGGTGGATTATAATTGAAAATGGGATCCAGAGCCTTAGCTGTCCAGAGAGAATACAAGATTTTCATAACACGGTATCAATTTCCAATTTTTATAAATAAAGAACTTTCCTGTGTTTGATTTTTACGTATTTAATGAACATTTAATTTCACTTGTACACTGTTTCACTGTTTAAATAAGTTATTTTTCATTATTAGATAAGTTTAATTTGATTTATTAGTTACAAAATTCAGAATTTTTCATAACACTTGATTTAACTACATTTAGTTTTTGAAAATAGTGTGTAAAATCTCACAACACTATAAGAAAAAGTAAGGTTAAGGTTAAGATAGAATCATCGTTCAGAAAACATAATTTGGTACATTATTTCTAAATTTTATAATCGTTTGTCAAAATTTTCAACATTGGTTGAATTTGAATCTATTTATTATTTGAAATTTTTGAACTCTGACCCTAAGAAAGAGAATAGCCAGGAGCATATTTTAAAATAATAATATTTAAAATAAAAGAAATTAATTTGAGTCTTACCTTCTTCACATTTATATTAAAATTTAAAAAAATTCAAGGCAAGGATTACTTTATAGCATGGTGACTTATAGAATACTAATAGTAGAGTTACATATGTTATAATATATACAAAATATTATTATTACGAAAAATTTTAACTGGTAAAGGATATATTAATTTAAATTAATTTATATTTTAGATTAGATATGGTCATCAAGATCTGATGAATATTCTTATTTTACAAATATGTATTGAATTTGATTCTTATATAATCCCGAAAACTGATTTGGAAAAATTTAATTTTCGACTTTTCGATGTTGATAATTGAATAATTATCCCTTATGACGCTAAGATTCGTATACTTAGTAATTATCGCAGCAGATGTAATTTATACTTATGACTGAATATTTTAAAAAATGGCGTCTATGTCCCAATCCTACTAAGACAGAGGTTTCCTGTTTTCATCTTTGTAATTCTGCCAAAACTTGACATTGACATTTAATTCTGTAAAACTAAATCACAATTTTCATCCTATTTACCTTGGTGTAACTTTGGATACAAGCTTTACTTATAGACAACACATTGAGAAAGTTCGCCAAAAACTTAAAACCAGAAATAACATTATTTCGAAATTATCTGGTACAAATTGGGGTACTGACGCACATACATTACGTACATCCTCTCTTGCTCTGTTTTTTTCTGTTGCAGAATACTGCTGCCCAGTTTGGATGAACAGTGTCGATCTACACAAGATTGACAGTCAAATAAATACAACAATGAGAATCATCAGTGGTGCGTTGAAGTCTACTCCAACCCCTTGGTTACCTGTTCTATCAAACATTCCTCCACCAAGTTTACGAAGAAAACTAGCTGCGAAAAAATTGTGGCAGAAATATCAACTTAATGAAGACTTCATCATCTGGCAAGACCTCCAGGACCAAAATAATAGATTAAAATCAAGAAATCCTTTTTGGCTATTAGTCAACAGTATCGAACATTTCTCAGTAGATGAAGATTGGAAAAGAATTTGGTTAAGTGAGAACGTTTTTAACCGAGGTTTAGTAGAAGATCCAACAAAACCACTACCTGGATTTAAACATCCTAGAAATATCTGGTGTAAATTATTGAACCGTCTACGCACTGGTCATGGACGCTGTAATTCCACTCTCTTTAAATGGGGTGTTGTAGAAAGCCCATTATGCGCTTGCAATATAGCCGAAGAAACTATAGAACATTTAGTCAATGAATGTCATCGTACAAGATTTGCTGGCGGTTTTCAAGAAGTACATGAATTGACACAAAATGCCATTGAATATACAGCAAATAGTTCTGATTAAGGTTTTTTTTCTGTGGTTTTTCCCTTAATCTCCAACACGAATGTGAGAACTGTGCACACCCATTAAAAACAGATACAATATTTAGAAGAGAACAAATTCTATAAGTTTAATGACTATATTATTGTTAATAATATACTTATATTATACTACTACTATTTTCATACGAATATAATATATTAGGTGTTAAAGTTAATGCAACACCAGGACGTTTAAATCCAATAAGATTTTCTATTAATTGTTCAGGATTGTTTTTGGTCAATAAATAAATAAATAAATAAATAAATAAATAAATAAATAAATAAATAAATAAATAAATAAATAAATAAATAAATAAATAAATAAATAAATAAATAAATAAATAAATAAATAAATAAATAAATAGATAAATAAATAAATAAATAAATAAATAAATAAGTAAATAAATAAATGTTTATTCAAAGAAGGGATACAATACATATAATGGTAATACATTAAGCACATTATAATTCCCTATAAATAAACACAAATACCACTTGAAGCAGTAATGCTTGTGCAGTGGTTAATGTTCAGAGATTTGTAGTGCTAATCATAGATTTATTGTTATTAACAGAATTTTGACAATTTTTTTTATTAATTTAATTTCTAAAATAAATTCATTACATTTTTAGAAAAATTCTATTTATTTTTCTTGATTTTTCAAATTGATATAAAGAAGAAAAAAATCTTTTTAAAAAACCGTAAGGCTGCTTGTTAACGAACGTTTTTTTACCGGATAACGGGCCGGTGCTAAACGGGCACCCTTGTCGAAGATTCATTTATTTGACGGAGATGATTCCGTTGTCTATTTTAAAACTCCAAAATCTCGGCAGTTTTTAAACAAGTGTGCAGCGAACATGTTGTCGACAAAGACAAAGCTTATATTAGCGTATTATTTGTACAAAAAAAGGCAGATGAAAGAAAAGCGCAAAAGGAAAATGTGGGTACATCCTATTTTATTGGAAAGAGAAAGTTATGGTGTTTTCCATACACTTTTTGAAGAATTAAAGAAAGACCCAACCAAATTTTTTAATTTCTTTCGTATGACTCAAGAAAGTTTTTGGTGATCCATATTTCATGTACACACAAACTAAACAAAATTGCCAGAGAGGAAAACGGATGTCCGTCCGACGTCTTCAACAGACTTGCATCAACTCGCGTGGTTCACTGCATCGGTCCGACGAACGTCGCTCGAGGGAGATCGGATGTGTAGCCGGCGAGAAAGCAGCCAACGGATTGATATCCGTTGCGTGAACAAACATTCATATAGACCTGAAAACTACTGAACAACGGCCAACTGTCCGTTTTTAAAAACGGACCGTTGGCCGTTGTCGTCAACAAGAGCTCTAACTGAATTTTAAAGGATCTTTATTCAAGATTTCAAAATACAGCTTAATTTTCTTGTGCAATCTTTTTCCATTTAAAGTTCGATATCTTAACGAAAAGTGATAGTATTGAACTTAAAAAAAAACAAGTGGGGCAGTAAGTAGGACTGCCGGTAGAAGTTATACTTTTTTGCACGCGCCCGGGTTTAGAAAATTGTATGGGAATGATTTAGCAAAATCATTATATGCTTGAAGCATGCACCGACCTACTTTACTATAAATCCGAACATTCGTGTCCATTTTATAGATTAAAACGCAATGTATAGTCAAAAAGAAAATTTACATCGGATAATAAAACTCTTCTTCTATCGTGTGTACATAATATCAACTAAAAACTGTATAAAGTCGAAGGTTAATCAGTGCCGCCAACATGAGCAGTATCAAATATTTTGACTAACGTATAGGTTGGCAACAAGGTGAGGGAGCCTCTTTAATAGAAAAAGATCGAAGAAAGAGAGTGATGTAAAAACTAGCATTAAATAGCGAAACTTCAAGAAGTAGTCACGTAGGTAGCGTATATATGTTGAACATGTGCACCAGGTATTCATGTCAAGTCATAAAAAGTTTAACTCGAAAATTGCCGAAGAAGTAACCATATATAATCCGATGAATGAAAGAATATTTATAATAATACTGTGTAAATAATGGAAGAATATTTATAAAATACATTATAATTTCCCAAAAAGTTTACTCAAAATCATTTTTTAAAAAATCTGTTTATGTAGCCAACAACCTCAAAAGCATAGTGCAGGATATAATATAACCTATAGGGGAGAGCAGGTAGGATTCGTACAGTGGAAGCATTCGTACAGTTGTCATACCTACACTACGCGACACGATGAGACAGCTGTGTTTGTGTGTGTGAGATACCGGTACGCGTTTCTACGCTCCGAGCTAAACGCGTTCGCTGTCGCGCAGTGAGCTTCGGCGGGATGAGTTGATAAGTGTTCTCACTCCTCGTAAGTAATTTTTGATTCGTCTTTAAAATCATTCATTTTTAAAAAGTTTTCCTCAAATCATTTAAGTTATTTGTAAACCAAAAACCAAAAATACTACTATTTCAGGATCATGCCACAAATGTATGTAAAACAAGGAACTAGAACAGGAGAAGTAAACAAGAAGACTGTAAGATCTGCGATGAATGAATTTTTAGATAAGACTTTACCTGTTAGGAAGTGAGCCCAAAAGTACGGCATCAAACCCATAACTCTGCAAAATCGCTTAACAAATTTTCATAAAAAGGTTGCAGAAGAGGCTTTATTAAATAAGTACATCGCAAAATGTTCCAAGAAGCATTATGAGTTAACAATTACCCCACCTATCTAGAATTAAAATAAAATGGCAGGAAAAGAATGGCTGGTTAGTCATCGTAGACGAAACGTAAATCTAAGTCTAAAGAAACCAGAAAATACCAAGGCAGCTCGATCTTACGAATGCAACAATCATTTCTATGAAAACTTAGAAAAGGTATTAACTAAATATACAAAAACTTATTGGTCAACTTGTTTCGTCAGAAGGTAGCCTAGGAACGGCTGCTAAGAGTGGTTGGATAAATTCCAGTATATTTTTGGAGTTCCTGAAACACATTAAAAAAGAGCATACTGCTCCAGAGATCATCCTATTCTCCTCCCAATCGAGAATCACGAAAGCCACGTTACTATAGAAGCTGTGGACTATGCCCGTGATAATGGTATTATTTCCTTCCCACACAACACACCGTCTCCAACCGTTAGATGTTAAATAAAAGATAGCATTTAATGACTGGCATGTAAATAATCTGGGAAAAACTTTAAATATATATAACATTCCGAAACCGGCCAAAATTGCCTATTTTGAATCATTTAATGGCAAAAATATCGCAAATGTTTTTAAAAAGACTGGTATAAGGCCATTCAATAAATCGAAATTCAGTGAGGCAGAATTTGAAGCCGTGCAAGTTTACCGTTCCGATTTTATAGTAGGCCAGCATTACCAAGTAATTCATCTGTGGGATTAATTACACCAGAAATTGTCCAACCTTTGTCACGGGTCAAATTCGCTCTAGTATAACTAAATTCTTACCTTATAAATCCGTCATTATTAAAGGTTTACTGGAGTCTGGAACCAGTTGATTTAGATCGATTATAGTTAATCATCAACTTATAAATATATTCTGGCCATAACTAATGTTGCTAATATTGTTTTGAAAGTAAATTTATTTAATTCAGGTTATGAATTCTTGTAGTGTTTACTTTTTGAAATTACTGTCATTTTCGCTTTCATCTGACTAAAGTACTACCTCTTTCTTTTTGTCGATAACTATTAGTATTGTGTTCTGCGGCCAGCTGTCTCGTGGAATTGTTGTTTTGCGTAACAAGATTGAAAATAAACGAGGGAATTAAGTAATGTTGAGATTTTGGTGTTATCTTGTTAAGTAATAAGATCAGTTGTTATTAAACGATTACTGTTCGTTCGTAAGTTGGTAGCTGTTGATCCTACGTTTATTGTCCTTACAGTGGTAGAGGCCATTCTCGAGTCTGACAGATTTTATCGAAAGTAGTTGATTTCTCTGTCCTTTCTGTTATCTGCTTTTGATTAAGAAGGTTGTCGAATACAAGCCAGAAGATTTTTGGTTTAAGTTTTAAATCACGGTGAATCCGTAACAATTAATTTTGGATTTTTAAAACTAAACCTTATTTTCCATTTTGAATCACTGTGGAGTTTGTTCCTGTTGTTATTTTTGGACAGATTCTTTGGAAAAAAAACCGCGTGGTCGGGATTTTTGTAAAATCTTCTGTGGTAAGTAAAACGCCTTTTATTCATGTGGTTTGTTTAATCCTTATGGTTTTCTCTTTTCTTGTTTTATTTCCGACGAAACGTAGATAGATCACGAAACAGACAGTAGGTAGATTTGGAGATTTAAAACCGTTCAGACGGTGAACTGTGGTAGAATTCCCGCAATTAGCAACGAGGAGATTGATTTACCCGTCTACCAGCTAGGGTGTCACTAGCTTAATGAAAGAAACCCTATCTTAATAGGTGAGTTACGATATTTTATTTTTATAAGATTAATAACGCCATATGGTCGCAATTTTAGTTGTAATATCTTTATTTTACATATGTATTTCTTTGTGTCTTGTATGTAGGCTTATTTATGTGAAACTAGACTCCTTTTAGCTTATTCTTTTACTATTATAAATTAATTTTATGTTAAATTTTGATTTAATTTATTGTTATAATTTTGTCGTGACTAGCAAGTCAAATTTAAGTTTGTTGGGAACATTTAAATCATTAGTTTTGATCATTAATTGTAAATTCAGAGAAGTCCGCTTCTAAATGTTGTATTATTCATTTAAATTCATTTTTATTCGTTCATTGTAGTACAAATTTAAGTTAATGTGTTCAAATTGTATTAAAGTCAGTAAGTCAATTAATTCGAGGAGTCATTTAAATTTGTTTGAGCTATTGTTAATTCCAAATTACGATTTTAGGGTCCTAGTTACGGGTTTAAGTCCTAGTTACGGGCTTAAGTTCTAGATACAGGCTGAATTTCGATTGCTGACCTGATACTTAGTACGAGCTTAAGTTAATTGTGATTGGTGCAAGCCTATT
Organism: Altica lythri; assembly: GCA_964028335.1. Taxonomy (NCBI): domain Eukaryota; kingdom Metazoa; phylum Arthropoda; class Insecta; order Coleoptera; family Chrysomelidae; genus Altica; species Altica lythri. The sequence goes on from OZ034807.1 coordinate 51,217,959, forward strand.
TGGTTCTGGGAACAGGCTTGATTTTTGGTACCGGCCTAAGTATTGGAGAAGCCAAGGATAGCGAGGAATCGTATTTTGTTAACAGATAAGCTATATTAGACTTAAGTCGTGACTTTAGTTTTAGTTAAAAATCTATTTTTCTTTTTTTTTTGTATTGAGGGTGATCACACATATTGATAAATTTAACTTTTAAAATTATTCATTTTTTTCTTTGTTTTTATATAAATATCAATAGCGTTGTCAAGCACGAGGCTTGACAGTTGTGTAAATTCTTAATTTTATTAAAGAAGGGTCTAGTTGATATTTTGTTTTATTTAGCTCACTTTATCGTTATTTTTTTTATTGTGCAATTCAATTAGTACTGCTTAATATTTTGAATTTATTTAACTATCTCCAGTGGGTGAAGTAGTGCCTGGAACATCAGGGGTTCCGATTTTAACCGTACAAATCGGTCGCGCACTCACTTTATTTTGGCACTTACCCTCTACGGCTGAAATGGGCACAATTTGCCAGTAGAGAAACCGCTACCGAACTCAGCTGGAGTTGAATTTCAATTAATTAATTTATTAATTTTTCAAAATTTGATTTTGTTTTTACTTTCATTAAAATACGTGGCACCTTACCCTAAAATGAATAGAAAAAGAAAACTGCCTGGAAAATCACGGATATGTACAGATAGTCTTGGAAATAATAGACTGATAGAAATAAAAGAAGCCAAAGAGATAAAGAAAAAAGACCAAGCAGGAAACAGAAGGCTAGAGAGATAAAACGCGCAATAAATTTGTTATCAGATACAAATAAAGTTACCAAACCCAAGAAAAAAAGTAAACTATAGAGGCTAAGACTGATAATGACGATGAGACTGACATAAGTATAAGAGAAAGTGCTTGTTCTCTCTTCAATGAAAGATTAGAAGGATCTGAGGTTGAGAATGGAATTCCTGTTCTGACCGAAAACTTTAAAAAAGAAAGCTTTCTGTTGGTGAATTTCGAAAAACAGAAGACTGTTTTACATTATATTGGACAGGTGATAACAAAATATGTCCCTACTGAATATAAAGTTTCATTTATGAGAAAGAAGCTGGGTACCTGAAAATTTGTTGTTTCTAATATTAACGATGAAGGAACTGTTTAATTATCAGACGTGGTCTGTTTATTGCCGCCGCGCCGCCAAAATCTGCTTCTACAGCAAGAACAATGGATATTTTAGAGTACATTTTGTGATAATTTTGATAAGTAATTTTATATAAAAAGATTATTTATTTACTGTGTATGAAAACTCCCCACTATGTGAGTATACACCCTTCTACATGTACGAAACAACCCTGCGTATGGGTAGGTTCGTACGTTTTCCATTTTTTAGAAATGTTGCTGTTGCTTTATAATAGTATTTGGCATCAACACTAGACTTGATTATAACTGTAGCCAAATACATAGGGTATACAATAGGACTAAAGTTATTTTGCAATAAATTAAATCTTTTCTGTTACACAGCTAATAGTAAAAAGTGTACAAATCTTACCTGCTCTCCCCTACTGCAAACATGTGACGGTAAGTACTATAGACTTCAATATAATACTCATTACTGAAAATTATTATTGATATTATTAATATAAAATACCAAACCTAATATATATACTTACGTGACAGAATATTAAATAACGTCACTATGATACTAAAACATTAGCTCAGACTGTTTTTTGTATATCTATCACTTTTCAGTGTACTGAACGGTATTCATGTTATTATGTACTTATATGTAACATGTGGTAAATATTTCATCTTTGTTTTTACCGATCAATACACCTATATGTGTTTCTGTCTCTTTTTTACTCACACCATTTCATATGTAATGATTTTGGCGATTTACTATCATACAAATTTTCACCGCCAGGCGCACGAATAGAAGTATAACTTCAAAAATTAGGCTTAATAAACAAGTTATCCAAACCATATGGTGATTAAATTGAATTGTAGTCCAAATTCGTAGACCAAAAGAAAGCACTGAAAAAAATTCTTTCTGGGTTCATTACGATTGAGCGGAACGCACGTTGATTGAAATGTTTCAAAATTAGAAACTTTAAGCTTTAAACTACTTTTTATTAAATTCCAGCACTACTATTTTATTTATTTAAATTTTTCTAACAATTGTATGAATTTACGTTTTTTGCAAACAATTTTTAAATAAATTAAGGCTATATATTTTACATGAAGGAAGGCAGTCATTAGCTACCCTTTTCTTATAAAAACTCAAATATTATTTCTTTTGTTTTGTTGATAAATGAAGATTTCTAAAATTTTATACTAATAAATCAACAAGATATGTAGTGTGAATGATCAAATAAAAGTTATGTTTGAATATCACCTACACAAAAATTCGAATTTTTCTAAAAATTCCGCTAAAGAAGAATGCCTTCTATATTTAACCAAACAGCACCTGTTCTTAATTCGACAATGTAGTCAAAAATAATCGTAAAATGCCTTTTTCAGGCTGTCATAAAAAAAATTATGTGAAAATTTGGAACTGCAATCAAACGATACGGCCGGCGCCCAATGATTCATTACAATTCTTGGTTGTAATTTTTCGGTTCTTTGTAGAAATGAAAAGTAAAACAGGTTTGGAAATCATTGTTATAATATCCACAAAAAAGCCAGTGGTTAACTACAAATCTATATTTGGAGTTTTTTCAATAGGCCTACAATCTAAAACTAATTTATTAATACAGCTTTAGTTAAAGGGAAGTTGGATTTATTGGGTACTAGGTTTGCAAAAACTTCAAGGTTATGCTGGTAACATTATTTAATGAGAAATCTTATGTTATCATGTTTTTTCTTGTTAATAAGTTAAATGGAAAACTTAACTTTTTGGGTGCATACCCCTTGGAAGCCGCGGTCAGTTTTCCACAAAAATAATCCTTCGAAAAGTGCTTTTGTGTTAAAATGGAGTGAAAAAGGAAAAAATTTTCTAATTCTTAATAAATATACATTTGGTAAAGATACAGAAACAAAGTTGGGGATATCGTATAAGTGCAGTCACCGTGAATGTAAAGCAACTATTAGCGTGGACAAATCGGAAACTGTCTTATTAAATTATAATCCACAGTTGGACAATTTAGATGTAAAAAAACTTTAAAACGGATTGAAACGAAAAGCAACTAAAGGTATTAGCGTTAAACCCAGTAAATTAATAAATAACGGAATTCGAAGAGAAGGAAATACTAATGATATTGTGCACATTTGACGAAGTACATACAGGTCCAGAAAAAATATATTGCCTCACTTTCCACACCTTACATAGTGCATTAAAAGCAATACAATGTTATTATTAAAAAATGAAGATTTACAAGTTATTTTATTTTATATGAAAATACGTACATTGCGAAACATCTGACTATCCATGCTTGTGAGTTTTTTCATAACCAGCCGCTGTGATTTTTTGAAAAAATTATACTAACACGGCTCCCATAGGTCGTAAAAAACTCTTTTTTCTAAATCTTCGTTTTGGTGTCAGCTATAATAATCTGCAAATTAAAAAATTGTATGATAAGTACGGGGCGCTGCAGCTCTAAATATTTATAACCGCAATTTGACATCTTCATAAATAATAGTTTTTAACGGATCAAAAAAATTCTTTTTCATTACTTTCCAATACAATGTGAAAATTTAAGGCGTATGGAAGAAAATGCGACTGAAATTAATCCTCTACCATTTTTTTTTTGGCAATCCAATAGGCACTGAAAGTTGAAGGTCGCGGGATAATAGTATATTCTGTAACAAGGTTAGAATGAAAATTCGATACGAGTGGAGAATTCCGAATGCGAGCGTAGCGAGCGAGAGGAACCACGAGTTATCGAATTTTCATTCTAACCGTGTAACAGACTGTATTTTCTCCACGACCATGTAATAATTCTGTTTATTTAAATTGAAATATGTAGCAAAACAATTAGAACGCCGCACTGACAAACTGAGTGACAGTTTTAAAATTCGCAGGGCAATCTATGTTTTTTGTTGAGCAATTACAGAATGTTATTCCGTCACTAGTTATAGAATGTAAATACATGCAAAACACATAAGAAGCAAGTGTTTCAGAATGAATATTCTATCTCAAGAGTGAGAATGAACACTTTCTATTATTAAAAATGAAGTCGGAATTATTACATTCATTAATGGTCGTGGAGAAACTAATTTATGTATCTCAGCAAAAAAATAACCGATCGGGGCCCACAACATCTTGTTCCATTTGGAATTAAGCAGGCTTGAATGTTATACCTTTAAAATTAACAAAAAAGCAATTTTACAATAAATATTAAGTTTTTTTATTTTAACCTTCATTTTTCATTTTTGCAATAACTATTGGATTAAATTAAACGCATTACGACTCAAACTTACGACTTTAAAATACTTTTTTTTAAAACCGGCCAGAAATTAATACTTTCCGGTTTATTTTTAGGTCAGAAAATCTAATTTTGTCGGACAAGGCCAGAAAATAAAAATGAGTCCGGTAAAAGCTTTTACCGGACTCATTTATAACAAAATAGTGTAACCTCTTTTTTCCGGAAGGTGTTAAATGCTCGATTGGAGAGGTTAACTAATGCGAACGGCACTCAGGGGGTTGGAGGAGAGCGAGCGTGGATTCGATTGAAAAGAGAAAAAGGAGTATATTTACTAGAATAATAAAAGTTAAAAGAAATAAAAAAGAAAAAAGAAAGGAAAATGGGCGCCACTTATGTTTTTTATCCTGAGGATGGGGAAATATAAAAAACCTAGATAAAATAAGAAAGATATAAGATAAGGTAAAATTAGATAACCCGGCAGATTGTTCTTGCTAAAATTTAAATTACACACTTTTATTTAAGAAACAAAAAGAAAAATTATACTTTCACTTTCCTTTTACTTATCCTTATGGTTATAAATCAAATTTGTAAGATAAAGATATATTCAAAAAACAAAATCTAGTACTTTAATAAAATATAGATTAGAGAAACTGAAAATATTGATCAGAGTAACAGGTTCTAGCTAGGAAAAGAAAAATCTCTACTTAACAATAACAGTATTTATTATTCGGTGTGGTAATAAATGAGATGTACAATAAATAAAATGGAATAAAAATATATCAGTGTCATAAACAGTAAATCATATTAATAAACACATTTGTGTTTAATTCAAAAACATAACTATTACTGCACATAAAATAACAGCTAGGTTAATTTTTTTGTTATTTTTGTGTACTATGATAAGCGAAAGGTGAGAGAGGGATGAAAGTTAGATAAAACGATATATAAAAAAAATAAATCACGTTTTGCTTTGGTTTTAACTCAAGTTAAAAGAGTACTCATATGCGAAGGTATAAATCTTAATTAAATAGGTACGAGATAAAAATAAAAAATACAAGTAAAAAAGTTTACAGATAAGAGATACAAAAAATATAGGTAATAAAAATACAGGTAAGCGATACTTAGAAAAAATTCACATCCCGGATACTCTCATTACGGCACTGTGCACTGCACTTTTTAATTGCTGATACGGTGAATACAATTACAATAAAACTTTCCAGAGAAATAAATGGTACTCTCATACTCGATAGGGGTATATAAAAAATTGTAAAAACTTACGTTAGCTTCTAAATGTTTCTAAGATAGATTGGATAGCATATGGCCTCATTCTCTCGGTAAATGATCGAAACGGTAAGATATAATCTAGAGATATTGTAATACCGGCTAATTTACCGCCATTAATAATACACGATATATGAAGTAATCTTAAAGATAGCACTGTCTGGAAATCTTCAGATAAACCTTCAGGTAGAATAAACGATAATAGGCACTAGAAACACTTATTTGCTGGTAATTTTTAAAATAAAATAAGAAAACCGGGAAACTGAAACTAGGGGTTCTCGCGACGATGTTATAAGCGAGAGCACTCCACCCAGAATAATAAAACCGTTGATACCAAAGACCCGAGTCGCTTCCCTCGCTTAAGTCATCTGGTCTTAAACCTGAGACCTGATTGGTCAATCACAAAAATCAATACTTTTGCACCGAAACGACGGTTACATTAGAAAGTACTGGAAGCTTCGAGAATAAATTAGGACAGAGTCGGTTTAGTTAAAAAGAAACTGTTAAAAATAGAAATTTAATTATTCGGGTTTTTTAAAAACGCTACACAGCCCCCTCCGAAGAGAAAAAACTGGGTGAAAAACAGTGTTTAAAAAAAGATAAGCTATGGTTGGAACAACAGTAGTGTTTTTTAAAAACCAAAGCCGAGAAAGATAGAGAACCAAGACACAGAAAGGCAGTCTTACGTGAATAATGTTTACCTAAGTAAACCTGAGTATCAGAGTGGGTTACTGAAATCGATATAATATTTGCACTATTATTTAGTACGTTTAGATAAAAGTGAAACTACCAAGGATTTAAAGAACCACAAGGTAGGTATAAAATATCGGATCTACAGATCAGCGATAATACGGGCGTTCATAAATTGGACGCTAAGGTGAAAGTTAATCCGCAAAGAGTTCTGTTTACCTGTGAGGGACGCCATAAATTGGACGCTGCTAATCTCTACTACAAAATTTGACGCTACGCCCACCTGCTGGTAATGGGTCATTAGATTTGGAGTGAAAGTTGAAATAAATTACACATTGCTTCAAGTTTAGCTGTTTATTTACGTTTTACAAAAGGCATTTATAGTAACTATGATTAAAGGTATATTTGTTTATTCGTTTGAAAGTTTTACATAAAAGATAATATATTATACACGAACCCCATTATATTTACAATTATATTTATAAGCATGAATACATATATTTACATATTTACATATGAGTATATATAAGATGCACATTTTACGAAATGTATCCTCGAAATTTCACCTAAGTTGTATCGGTTTATGTTAGCACGTAGTATTTCGGTACGCTTACGTACTGTAACATCTCGAATTCTCACTTTTTCTGTTAAACTTTGAAGTTTTATGTATGTTTCAGTTTGGAACTGTTTCAACACTTCAATAAACAGAAATATGTTAGGGTGTGGAAAATAAAAATGTGAGTTGAACTTAGAGTGAAAAGACTCGCACGCATTTGTCGTTCTTTCAATGCTGTCGCTGCACTCTGCCCACAGCTCTGGCGGAAAATTGGCGTCTTCTGATATATAGTTTTCCACTAAATAGTCGGCGTATTTCGAAAGTCTTTCATCTTGAGGTTGAATTTCCGCAAATTCAAATGCGAAGCAATCGCCTACATCCGTGAGGTTCAGAAAAGGCAAGCCAAAGGTATATTTAAGCCACCTGCATATCTCACTTTCTTGGTTTTTAAAGTCTGGGGTTAGTCCATGGTTTTGTATTTTGCGAATTGTCCAAGATGAAAGCGACACCCAATTAATTCTGATTCTTGCCAGACTGTTCGCACAGCATTATGAATTGACTTTTTAAAATCTACCAAAACTTTTTTAGGATTTAAATCCAAACCGACACTTTTGCACCTAGACTTTAACAATAGAAAAACAGTTTCGTAAGTTGCCTGCCGTTTATCGGGAAGTAAACAGAATGCAAGGGGAATGTAATGTCCATTTTTCAAAGTATGAATAGTAAATAATTGGAAAAAATATTGTGCACAATAACTAAATGTCCCATCCATGTAGATTTTTTCTTTGCTGCACAAATAGGCAATGTTTGATAAGCACGAAAACACAACAATATTTGCCGTTTGGTCACTAATGACTAAAAAATCTTCTTCTCTAATTGTTCTTATATTCATTTTCTCCAACATACTCATAGACTCTTCGGCAGTCTTTGGTAAAGGTGGTTGAAGTTTCCGTCTGTTGTTATACAAATTATTCCGAATGTAGCACATATCACACGAACGGACAGTGTAGTCAGTTGTTCACTATGTTTTTTTAAAACAGAATGTATTATTTTAGATGGCCTTTCTGCTGCATCCTCTGTAGCCTTTCGTTTCACACTATTACTTATAATTTGACGATTTAATTTTTTAGTGTTTTTAACGTGATTAAGTTGTAAATCACAACGCGAAATTATATTTTCTGTCCCCACCGTGAAAATCTTCGCCTACAAGAACGTATGGCACATCTCCAATAAGTTTCACCACTCTTCAACAGTTTGTCTTTTGTAAATTTGGCAGACTCTACAATTAGCACTTCTTTTCCACGTTTACTAATAACTTTGAAATTTTCCATAACTATAACAAGCAGGCACAACGAACAAAAAGGAAATAAAACAAAATGCAAATTTCATTACCTTAAATAGCAAAATTTAATATATTTAAACTATACTTTACCTGAATCGAAATTCCCAAAAAATTGTTATCAAATATAAGCTTAATCCTTAAAGGACATAATCCTTCCGGCAGCGTCCAATTTAAGGGTGTCTCTTCGGAGCTACAGGTAGTTAGCGTCCAATTCGAGGCCGCCCGATAATACATGACCAGATTTTTATAAACGGTACCGGCCAACCGGAATAACTTAACTAAAAGTTGTTAAAATTGCAACATGGAAACGTTATTCGATATTAGAGATATCTATAAAACCTCGGTAAGGAAAAAGTTATAAACGGTATATACATGAGGTATGATTCTCATCGAAAGCATAATTAACAGATCTTAAAAGAAAATAGGTCAAACTATGACATTGACAGAATTCCGACAAATCTTAAAACCAAATTATCCTAACAATCTTCAATCTTAACCAGAAAAAAAAATAGAGAGAGAGTAATAGAGGAAAAAAGGGGGAGAAAGAATATTTATCTGTCTTCCTTATAATCTCAACAAACCACTACCGGAAAGGATTCCCTACGGCTTTCCTAGGCTTATCTCTCGTGACAAATTACAAGGTCAAAATAAAATTCCACAGAAGAAATAGTTAAGATTAAATTATGTATGATGTTATTCAAATGAGTGTAAAGTGATTCCACATGTAGTCATAAAACAGATCAAGGTTATTGACACTATTTAAGTCAATGATATGAAAAAGTATAAAATTGTATGAAAGAACGAAAAAAAATTCTCTTTAATACATATTCTCCACTAATGTACGATAATTGTCCCATATCCATATAAAAGATAAAAAGTAGTTTATGGATGATAAAAGAGGACTACGGTAACTAAATGTGTTATCTAATTAAAACATATAAACAGTAATAAATATTACTGGACGCTAAGATAAAAGTTAGAAGTGCTAGAACACCTATAAGATAAGTTAACGGTAGACAAAGGAAAAATATTTTGACCTTCAGGACAATAAATACAAGTGTTAATGCACTTATACGATAAATAACCGATAGGTAAGAGAAAATATTTTCACCTTCGAGACGATATATACAAGTGATAATGCACTTATACGATAGATAAACGGTAGGCAAGAGAAAAATAATCTTTCTCTTTCGGGACGATAGATATAAGCTATATTGTGCTTATACGATAGAGTGAACGGCAAGTAAGAGAAAAGTAGTTTTCACATAGTCTAGCTGACTATCGGTTTACAAGATAATGTTTAAAAAAAACATACCTAGAGGTATTCAAGGCTTCACAACTAAGCTGTGTACTAAGAAATAAATATTTACCTCATAGGAGAGTAGGTACGGAGAGACAAACGATAAACGAAAACTTAACGAGATGTAAGAAATTCAAATAAAAGAGAAAGGGACTGAGATTCATTTAGTCGCCTCTTACGACAAGCAGTTAAACACTTTGGGGGTATTCTTTATATTCCCGCCTCCCAAACGGGGATGGAGATAACGAGATGCGTATACAACTAAATTGGTACGGGATATTAAGAAGAGAAAAGATAAAAAAGAGGAAATGTTTATACAGATACTTCAAAGAAGAAAAAGAAACAGTCGTTTCTACTCGGAGAGTTCGTCTTCAGAAGAATCGTCGGAGTCAGAGACATAAGGCTTAAGGTCTTTTATGTGCCAATTTCCAGTATTTGATCCATCAGGGTTTCTTAATGAATAAACTAGAGGAGATAATTTCCTAGCGACGGTACATAAGATATATTTGGGAGCTAATTTAGACATAAATTTATCGGCAGCTTTGGAGAGGACTTTATTTTTTCTCCATACCTTATCACCAACATAGAAACAGTAATAAATCTTACTGAACGGTACGGTAAAAGTTACAAGTGATAGTACGCTTGTACGATATATAAACGGTAGAAAAGTGAAATTTATTTTCACTTACGATACGATAATTTCAAGTGTTAATCCACTTGAACGGTAGGTAAACGATATTTAAGTGAAATATGTTTTCACTTACAAAACGATAATTTCAAGTGTTAATTCACTTGAACGGTAGATAAACGATATATAAGTGAAATATGTTTTCACTTACGAAACCATAATTTCAAGTGTTAATTCACTTGAACGGTAGATAAACGATATATAAGTGAAATATGTTTTCACTTACGAAACCATAATTTCAAGTGTTAATTCACTTGAACGAAATATATTTTCACTTACGAAACGATAATTTCAAGTGTTAATCCACTTGAACAGTAGGTAAACGATAGTTAAGTGAAATGTGTTTTCACTTACAAAACATAATATCAAGTGATAATTCACCTGAGCGGTAGATAAACGATAATTAAGTGAAATGTGTTTTCACTTACAAAAGATAATATCAAGTGATAGTTCGCTTGAGCGGTAGATAAACGATAGTTAAGTGACATGTATTTTCACTTACAGAAAATACAACGGTACGACAGTTCAAGTAAAAACAAATTTTCCACGTTGGGACAATACAGAGATATTTGTCATGTGGATTCCACTTTTATAACCATACAGAGAAACATTGGTTAAGTGGATAGATAAAGATAGATAAACGGTAAGCAAAAGTTTAACGAGACGTATTTCCCCTAAGATAAGATATAGAGAAAACTAGGGAAATGAAAAATATTTTCCATTGAATAAAATACGGTAGAAAGTGGAAAAGTAAAATATATTTTCCTTTAGAAAAAATACAAAACCATAGGTAAAGGAACGAAGAAGAGAATGGTTGAAAGAAAGGAGATGTCGACATAGTTCTATATTGAAGAGATTCTTTTAATTTAAGTAAAGATACGAAAAAGATAGACGAAAAAAAAAATATTTTCTAAAGTTATAGTACCATTTGTTTCTTTACAAACAAACGTTTGAGAAATTTTCTTTTTTCTTTGTTTTCCTGCTAGTGGTTGTTTCTCTGATCTTAGGTACCTACATAAATAATTTCTTCCGCAGTTAAGAAATTTACTTCAAAATTAACCATTTTGGATAAGGACAGGTAACGAAATTTTTAATATAAGAGAAAGTGTGTAATTTTATTGTCGGTAAATTAGAATTTAATCATTGAGCCCCACGTCTTGGGCGTCAAAAATAGTGTAACCTCTTTTTTCCGGAAGGTGTTAAATGCTCGATTGGAGAGGTTAACTAATGCGAACGGCACTCAGGGTGAACAAATTAGGGAGAAATAATTCTTCCTATTCGTTGAGCATATGCAATATATAAGGACTGGTTTAGGTTAAATTTTTTATTATCGGAAACAAATATATATGGAGGATGCCAGAGTACTAATATTCTTGATATTGACGTGTATATTTTTTTCTAATTGAGTGATGTTATTTATATTTTTTTTTATCAGAATTGTCAGACTATTCATTTTTTTTATTAAATCAACTATGTAGGTATGTTAATATGTTAAGTACAGATCTCAGTTGGAATCTACTACCTGATTCCAACACTAGGGGTTGGAGGAGAGCGAGCGTGGATTCGATCGAGCTAGATGATAAACTATTGAAAAGAGAAAAAGGAGTATATTTACTAGAATAATAAAAGTTAAAAGAAATAAAAAGGAAAAAGAAAGAAATGAAAGAGAAAGGAAAATGGGTGCCACTTATGTTTTTTATCCTGAGGATGGGGAAATATAAGAAACCCAGATAAAATAAGAAAGATATAAGAGATATAAGATAAGATAAGGTAAAATTAGATAACCCGGCAGATTGTTCTTACTAAAATTTAAATTACACACTTTTATTTAAGAAACAAAAAGAAAAATTATACTTACACTTTCCTTTTACTTATCCTTATGGTTATAAATCAAATTTGTAAGATTAAGATATATTCAAAAAACAAAATCTTGTCACGGGCTAATTTCTCATTAGCGATAGTTATCTTAATCGGTAATAAATTGAGTACTCACCTCACAAATTTCACCATAATTAAGGGTTAAACAGAGTCATTTAATGTTAAGAACAAGTTGATTCTTGGTTGTTCGTAGGTAATCACCTTCTAGTTATTATATCCTGGCCACAATTGTTACTAATACTACTCTGAATTGTCGTCTATTTATTATATTCAGGTACAAATTATTGTGTTGTTTACTTTAAAATTAACTATCACTTTCGCTTATAAACAGGTGGTTTTCACTTCTTCTTCTGTTCGTATAACTCGTCATATTGTTGTCTACAGTCAGGTGTTTCGTTATATTGGCATCTAACATATTAAAGCTTGGACACGAACGAGAAATTGAGTACCTATTGAGAATTTTGGTGTTACTATGACAAGTAATAAGATTTGTTGTTATTAAACTATTACCGTTGTCGTTTGTAAACTGCTGGCTGACAATTCTTCTGTTACTGGTCTTACAGTAGTTAAGAGTTAGGATAGAACGGGTAGAGGCCATCTTCGGGTTGTGTCATTTTTCGCCGAAAGGAAAGGGTTGTCTCGACCATTTTGCTATTTGCTTTCGACCTGAGCACTTGTTTGAGGAAGTCAGGAAGATTTTTCGGTTTAAGTTTTAAATCACGGTGCATCCGTAACAATTAATTTTGGATTTTTGAAACTAAACCTTATTTTCCATTTGAATTGTTGTTGGAATTAGATTCTGTTGTTATTTTTGGACAGATTCATTGGAAAAGCCGCCTGTCGGGATTTTTGTGAAATCTTCTGTGGTAAGTGAACTTGTCTTTTATTCATATGGTTTGTTAAATTCTTATGGTTTTCTCTTTCTTTTTTTTTATCTCCGGCGAAATGTAGATAGATCACGGTACAGTCAGCGAATTATTTGGTTAATTCAATACCATTCAGGCCAACGAATTGCGGTTAGAGTGGCAGAATTCACTAACAGTACAGTTAGCAACGAATACATTATTTCACTCTTTTACCAGTCAGGAGTGTCACGATTTTAAAGGAAAAACCCTAATACATTAGGTGAGTTTAAATATTATATTCTTATGATTAATAACGCCATATAGTCGCAAATTTTAGTTTTATATCTTGGTTTTACATGTGTTTTTCATTGTGTATCGTATGTGTGTATTATTTTAAGAAACTAGACTATTCTCCTCCTTTGCGCTATTACTAATTAATTTTATGATAAATCTTAATTTAGTTTATTGTTATAATTCAGTTATGGCTAGTAAGTCATATGTAAGTTTGTTAAGTGCATTTAAGTCATTAGTTTTGATTAGAAATTGTAAAATTCAGTAATATCAACTTCTAACTTCTGTAATTTGTGTAATTCATCTAAATTCATTATCTTTTTTTATTGTTAAGCAAAAATAAGTTTTTCTTGTGTAAGTTGTATTAAAGTCAGTAAATTAGTATAACGGTATTAATCAATTAACTCAAGGAGCCATGATAATTTGTTTAAGCTTATTGTTAATTCCAAATTACGATTTTAGGGTTCTTGGTACCGGCCTAAGTTTGGGAAAGGGCTCAAGTCCTTGTTACGGGCTTATTTGTTTGGAGCAAGCCTTATTTTTTTTTGGAGCAGGCTTGATTTTTGGTACAGGCCTAAATTTTGGTACAGGCTTAGTTAAATTTTGGCCAATTAGTGGTGAACCATTTGAAGCCAAGGGCTGGAAGAAATTGATAACTGGATTACCAGATAAGCTATAAGCCATTGTAACTTAGATTTAAGTCGTGACTATAGATTTTAATTTCAAGTCTTGCGTGTAATCACACTTTTCAGATAATTTTTATTTTTTTTTATTCTTTACTTTCAAGTTAATATCATTGTAAGGCGCTAGGGTTGACAGTAGTGTAAACTCTATACTTTTTTATATTAAAGGAGGGTCTAGTTTGATATTCTCGTTTTATTTAGCCCACTTTATCGTTCTTATATGTGCAATTCAATTAATCTTGATTAATATTCTTGATTTATTTAATTATCTCCAGTGAGAAAGGTCAGTGCCTGAAACAGGGGTTTCCGATTTTAACCGTTCCAAATCGGTGGCGCGACTCACTCTTATTTGTGTACTTACCCTATACGGCTGAGCTGGGCACTAATTTGCCCGTAGAGAAACCACTTACCGATCTCAACTGGAGTTGAACTTCTATTTGAAGTAATTGATAATTTTTCTAAATTTATTGTTTTATTTCTTTTAATTCTTTTATTACATCAAAAGTACGTGGCGATTTAGTTTATTTAATAAACATTTTTCTAAATAAAGATTAAAAGCATATTTTTTCTACAACTAAGACAAAAAGATATCGTTTTGTAATAAAATACTTTCAGCAAAAACGTGATTTCCGCCGCAAGTGAGAGAAATTCTCATCACTACTGATGACAGTTTATTTAAAAATAATTTATATCTGGGTGCCTGGTTTCGTTAGTTTGACATTTCTCGTTAATTGTTTAGACTTGTCAGTTTGTACGTTGTTTGTACTGAAAGCATTGTAAGTTGTTTAAGTTATCATGTGTAGTGTTAGTATTAAACAAAAATATGTTATAACTGGCTGTACACGGCGCGCGTTGCTACGCCATCAACTAATAAAATAAATTTAAGAAAAATAAAAGAGAAGAAGAGATAGGGAAGGAAAGAAAGTTTATAGTTTTGTTTTACTTATCGCACCAACAATATATTTAAAGAACGTTTATTTGTACGAATTCGTATAGATATCTATTAAAATCAGTATTGGACTTGATACATGGAAGCGCCATCTGGTGGTAACTTGCATTAATACGAATATCATATTCATCTTACCCATTAAAAATATTAAAAGTATTTTCGTGACAATCGGTTGAACGGAGCAGAAGTTGCTACTCTGCAGCGCCACCTGGTGGCGAGTGGCATTAATGAGCATATCATACAAATCTTCTTCATGGAAAAATACATATACATACCAATTTTCATGACAATCGGTTGAACGGGACTGAAGTTGCTACTCTGCAGCGCCACCTGGTGGTGAGTGGCATCAATGAGCATATCATACAAACCTTTTCTGTGGAAAAATACATATACATACCAATTTTCATAATAATCGGTCCAGTAGTTTTTGAGTTCATTGAGTACATACCGACATACAGACAAACATTCATTTTTATATACTTATATAGATTTAATGATATCCTAACTATTATATACTCTTTCCAATCTAAATGTGAAATTTTTTGCTCTTTGTCGGTTTTTAAATGCCTTTGATGGCATTGCCGACCATTGGCGTGGAATTAAATAAAAAGGGTTCATAAATTTTTATTAATTTTTGTTTTAAATTTCAAAAGAAAAACGGTTTTTATATATTTGTAAATTTTGTATCAATTTGAAAATTGTCAAATAACAAATTAATTCTTTCAAATTAAAACTTGTTAATTTTAGTTATTAATAAGAACATTTGACTCATTATTTAAATGGTACATAACTCATAATATTTTTATAACAATTGGGGTTTTGAAAAAAAAATTTTTTTGTGATAAATGGAAAGATCATATATAAGTTTTATAGAAAAACTATTTTTTTATTTTTTTTTTCGCAATAATTTAAAAGTTATTTCAAAATAAAAATTATTTTTTGAATCCGGTACCGAAGACACGCCGACAGCTCCCGAACAAACCTGAGCGCATTTGACGTCATAATGTTTTCACTCATTGCAGTTTTATACGAAGTTACGTGTAATAGCCGTAAACGCTGTACTGTTATTAAATAGCAATAACATTATGACGTTACAACTATGGTGACTGATCATGGCGCGTTTATCGTCGCGTGATTGTTTTTTAAATTTTATTAATTTTTAATTCGTTATAATTAATTGAAAAAAAATTTTTTTAAGTTTTTTGCATCAAATATCAATATTATTAATAATAAAGTTTTAAAATACATAAAAAAAATCAATAATTTTTTTTTATTCAAAATCCCAATTGTCTACAAATAATACTCATTTTGTCAGACAATCTTAAAAGATTGTCCATCCAGCAAGGACCACGAGGAGGTATGAGCCTTCCTTGCCTGGAAAGGAAAGGGTTGGGTATGTTAGTAAGAATATAAAATTAGTTTGTTTTTGAAAACAAGTTTTCAAGATACATCACGATAGTTGTAAACAAAATTGGTTAGAATGACTAACAAGAATTGTCAGAGTCTTCTGAAGTAGAATCGTTCCCAGGTTGAATAACTAATGGTGCTATTGGCGGTAAAACAGGATATTCCTTTGCTATTTTTATAACATATGCTTCGCATTTTTTTCTTTCATATATCGCTTTAATGCCACTAATTACTTCTTGAATATTATCAAGAAACAACTCCGCTTAAAGTTGGTGACTGATTATATTTTTGTAAACGTTTCTTTACAGTACTCCAAATCATTTCGATTGGATTAAAAATACACTAGTATGGAGGTAAACGCAAAAGGGTATGACCATATCTGCTGCAAATGGTGTCAATGACGTATTCATTTTTAAAATTCTGACTTTTGATTATTCTTATTAATTCCTTCTTTTCTGGAACCTTTTTAGGAACATTGATATTTTTGATTGCCATAAACCTTTAAATTTTATTCTTTTTAGAAAGTTTTTTATATTTTCGCCGTGTTCTGTGTCTCTGTGTCATTCCGTGGAATTTGTAATCGAATTTAAACCTATTTCCCGACTACCTAGAGCTCTGAAATTTTCAGGATAGCTAAGAACTGGATGACAATGCATGTTTCAAGTGTGTTTAGGCATATACATAGATTTCGAAATTTATACCGAATTGATATTAAACATGATCTAAGTTGTGTATAGATAATATTATTTTGAAAGTTATTAAATAAATCGTTCGTAGCGTAGTTGGTTAGGCGGCGGATCAGTCCACTTGTGACAGTTCTGTTATGTTATCATAATGGGATCGATTACGCGACAGAGAAGTTTTTTTTTCTTTTTTTTTTTGTTCTTACATGTGAAAACAGTAATTATTATTTTAACTGGTAATAAAATAAACTGTTTTAGAAAGTTTTTAGATACAACTACCCTTGATTTTGTTAACAAGGAAACAATCTTCTCTATGATCAATCACAGCGTTGTATGACTTAATATTTTTGCAAAATCAGGGATGCTGTGCATTGTTGAGATGACACAAAATATGACCTATAAATCAGTAAAAAACTTTCCATTATAAAAAGTTCTTTTTGTAAATTGTGCTTATTTGTGTTATTATTAGGTATTTTGTTTAATATGCGGAAATGATACGACGCATTGTCCATAACAATTACTGAATTGTAAGAAAACCCAATAGATAGTGTTGAATTTCGATTCATAAATAAATAAATAAACGAAAAACTAAAAGAAAGTAGAAAATTAAAAACAGAAAAAATGCGAAAAAAATAAAGTCTAAAAAAAATACCTTTCTAAATCAAATAATATAACGCCACCGTAAGGTGGCGCAGTTATTATCTTATATATTTAAACGAGAAATTCTTACTATATTAAGTACTATCAAGCCAACCGTAATATATGTCTAATATAAAAAATCAATAAAAATCACTAACGCTACTGTGTACTGTAGTGGGGAACAAGACTATGCGCGCTATTTAACGCACGCATTTTCCTCTTTGATGTTTCGTTTGATCTAGCACCGCGCTTAGTAAGAGCCGTCGGCATTACTTTGCATTAATATCAAAGGGGTACGAACCGACTTTGAATTTGCAAACTATATACACAATGTTGCCTTTTTTTAAAAACGTCTTTAAGTAATATATACAAAATTGATATCATTAGAAGTGAAATCTGTTTAAATATGAAGAACCTAGTTAATTAATTTAAGTATATATTTTGTAAGAATATTTTTATATTATCTTTCTAAGAGTCATTGACGAACAAATGAATAGTAAAGTAGAGAGAAAATTTTCAAAATATATAAACTTAGGAATATTCGCAAATATATCTGGCAACCTAGATTCGAAAGTCGGTTCCTTTGTTGGGGTTAAAAGGCGTGGTTGTGTTTTCACATTAATATTAGTTAAACTATACCTATCATTGCACTCTATAGAATATTTCACATTTGATATATCGCCATTTTTTCCATCGGTCGTTGCCTGTAGACAATACATTTGGTTCCATTACTATAAATATGTTGACTTCAATAATCGTTGAAAAATGTTAATAATTGTAATAATTAAGAATACAGGAATTATAGTAGAAAGCCGAATTAGCTGAGACTGACGTCAGTACGTACGAATCGAACCGATTCATACACACGAAGTTGATTTCAGTGGCGTAGTTATTTTATTTGTTTTTAATAAAAATATAATAAAACATTTAATTTTTTATAAGATTAAAATTATATTAATAATATGGAGTAATTTTCCACACCACCCTTTGTGGAATTACCGCGGCGCGTTAACATCTTTTTTAAGTGTTTGTTTCGCTAGTAGCCCTATTACCCACTTCTTAAAAAAAACCTAAAACAAAATATATAATATATAAATAATTCCAATATAAAAATAACAAATATTCTTCACTAAAAAAAGAAAACAAAATATATATTCTTAAAAAAACATAAAAAAAATCTTAGTAAATTGAAAATAATAATAAATACATAATTATAATAATAATTTGACTAGACAGTTGTTCTCTAGATAATCGTCATTTGATTCCGTTGTATCAGACTCTCTGTTTCCTATATTAATTATGAAAGGTTTCAAAATTTGTTTAACTTCTCCATATCTGATGTCCAAAATTTTTTCTCCACCGTTTCGGTGTGCTTAATGCAGTACTTTCATATGTCCGATGTAACATGATGAATTGCTTTTTAAAAATTTTAAAAGCTTTTAGAAACTATACAAACAAGAAAATATATTAAATGATGTTAAGGTGAAATTGAAAAAATGTCGCATCCAGCGATACTCGAACTCGCTGGATGCGACATTTTTTTTTTTATTTCTCTTTAATGTCATTTAATATATTCTTGTTTGTATAGTTTCTAAAAACTTTTCATATAAGAGTCACATTTTCTGTGAGTTCTGTTTCAGATTACATTTGGCAACTACTATTTTGTATTTATTAGCTAGTTACCGTTTGTCGACATGAATGTGAATGCAAAAAAAGCAAAAATTAAGTTTGAACGAAAATAGAAGTTAAATTACTGTATTAATGCAAGTAATTCTTCATGATATTACTAATAACGTTTGTAGGTAGTCTTAGTTTTTGGTATTTCGGGAGCTTGTTGTCATAAATTAATAGTAATAAGTAATACAAAAAACAAAAGTGCCGTGTTTCTTCCATACTTCTGGTTTCTTCTTTGAGATTTCTAGTGTAAACGAACCTTCGTCGTCTAGATATGGACAAAATAATTTCAAGATCGCAATCGCTTAATACTTAAAATTGATCCTTAAAAATATACTGGGCATTGTCTGCATAGTTTTGCATAATTGTTCGAATATCACAATTAACCAATATTTAAATCATAGATAATGTTTAACAAAATTCTGTTGTACCTATTTTAAAATAAAATATCCTTTATTTTTTTAGTACTTTATTGAAATATAAAGAAAGTTGTAGGAAAGATATAGTGTTTCACTCGTCGAAAACACTCTCCCTTCAAAAAATGTTACTTTCGTCACTCGTAGAACATTATACTTTTCCTACGACCACATTCTAAATTAACACTTATCACACTCTCTGAACCCATGAAAATTGCTATTTTTTCGCACATGCGCGGAACGTTACTTTCCGCACGGAAGGATACCTAAGCAATCAAACACGGTTTTCTGATTTATATTTACAAATGTAAAACCTACAAATATAAAACTAAAACAAACGAACAAAAATTATAAATGGTGATTTTTCCCGATGGTACATTAGACACTAGCAGCCAATGTGGAAAACTAGGAGTAGGTGGCGCTAGTGAGTTTGATGGTCATGTCAGCTGTCATTTGATTAATTTCGTTGTTTATTTTTTGCATTTCTATTACGCAACACTCATTATTTAATTCTGTAACGGTCTAACTACCATATTTTTCCAACATTTCTCCACAAAAATTAAATGAAATCAGAATCGATATACCGTCTACACGGTAGCAATAGATGCGTTTGTTTGATGTGTTTGACATCCAATCTCACTGGTGACGTCTAGCGGAAGCAAAATCGAACATTGCTGCCATTACACGAAATAAATATCTCAGAATTTGTAATAGGATGGGCCCTTGGCGAAGGCATCTGTGATTCCTTTCGTCCTTGCTAAATGGAAGGGCTCCACGACGGAGGAGACACGCCATAGCGTCAATCTCCCAACCCCACATTGCACCACGTGGGTCACACTTCCACACTACACCTACACATACACAAAAAAATGACTTTTTAGACACGTTCAAGCACCATGGTTGGAGGAAGAGAAGATCTGCACTGGGAAATACAAATCGGAAAATTTGTGAGAGCGGGGCCGACGGCAGATACTGGATACTTACTTCTTTTAAACATTCCCTGAAAAGGACGTAAGTACCAAACTCCTAAAAAATTTTTATATTTATCTCCCAAACTACTCATTCTTCAGCCTTTAGCCTAATAATATGTTTTCAACATATTACTATTTACAAATATTCAGTTTTTTTAACCAGAGTAGTTTTGCCATAACGTCTAATGTGCCACAAAAAAAACGTATAAATTTTGTCTTTGAAAAAAAAAATACTAACGCTTGAAATCGAACCATGGTTTACTTTTAGTGCTCTAATGTAAAACACTCACTTAAACCACTGAGCTAACACGGCACATGTGCTCAGTTTCATATTTGAAGTATCTATCTTTTAGAAAGATTTACAATATAATATTTTTAAAAAAATAAAAGTATATTAGGTGCTTTTAAGTAATTTTGCTTTTAAAACTGATAAATTATTAAAAAATAACGTTAAAAATCCCTTAAAATGGTTTTCATATCTGTTCATCGTCCATAGTTATTGTTTTATTTTAAATAAATGTTATATATATTTGTATGGATTTTATTTCACGACTTACGTAGGTATCGTAAATAAAACAGCATTATTTATAATATATACTAAATACATAGAACTATAAAAGTAGAACCTGTCATAAATAAACAATATTTGGTAAAGTTATCTCGTAGTTGTAGAAAAAATTGTGTACATTACTTGTGCGGAAAGTGACTTTTCACACTATTTATTGTGATTTGTATGAAATTTTTTTTTAAAGACAAAGGATATAGAGAACTGATCTATACCAAAATTACAAACAGGTGTTTTATTCTACCATGATAAATAATTAATCAATGATGTAGTATAGAGATATAAAACCATGTTATTTTAGAATATCTGTGTATTATGATTATGATTTTTATTAATTATAAAATTGATGTGTTTACTAATTTTAATTTACGAAGATATTACGTTGTACCGTTAGTTAGACGTTTATGATTTTATTTAAGGTCACTATTTGATGTGTACCTATCAATTCTGTGTTTTGATTAAACTTTTCATCCAAGTTTTAAAATTCAAACATATTCTAATTTTAGTCAAATATTATCATAGGAGGAGTGCCAACCTTAACGAAGGACAACAAAAAAAGTAAACTTAGTTTCAAGTTTTGTTCTACGTTTTTCTTAAACTTTCATTAATTATCTGGATTTTTTATGTCGAGTGCCTGTAAATTTTTGCCGTTGGTTTTGTTTTTATTTCATTGATTAGGGAGTAAATAGTGAAAAATACAAAATGTACATTAAATTACTAAAATCTTTAAACTTAGGTTAACTTGCTTTTGGCCAAACAAACTTTCAACAAGACCTAGAATAAATTCATAAATATGTGGGTTAAATTTTTTCAAGATAAAATTGCAAATGTAGTATTGTTATTATAGAGACTAAGGACTGAGGTGATAATTCCATATAACTGTAATATAACTTTAAATCTTAATAATAACATATAATCACATGTATAGTCGGTGCAAACCAAACTTTGATGCACGTCATTATATCGTCACGTATTTGCCTGACTTCTATAAGGTTACAAGATTTAAGAATCAATTCGAATAAAATTATGCAAAACAACTTTTTTGAAGTGACATCAAACAAAGTATAATAAATTTATATATTTTTTCTTTGGGGATATGGGTTCAATAAAATACAAAGTAAAAAATTATTTCAAAGTCACAATGATCACATTCATCACTACTACTACTATTATGATAGGTGCAATTTTGAATGTATCTAACATTCTTTCTCTATCAAACCATTTGAAAATTTTGTTTTCAGTATGATTAAAAGGACCCCGCACAAAATCAACGGAAGGGTACTTTCCATCAAATTGTCTGAACTTTTGTGAATATATTTTTAGAAAAAAAATTTTCAATGGGCACCAAGCTCAAAAATGGACAATTTTTGAGGTATAGACGTTTAAAGTTGGACCAAAATAGTGATTTACTAAACAATTCAACATTTATGATACGGGTATTTCTAGATTTCACTGTTAGATTTTTCCCGAAAATCCTAGGATATCCTTGAGTTTTGGGGTCACTTACTTTGAATCCGGGGTAGGTTGACCTCTATCACGCCAGGTTTAAGGTCATTTGAAGGTCAAAGTGCGACTAAATGATTTAAAACTTCTGAAAAAAATTCAGGTAACAGTTTTTTGAAGTCTCTGAATTAGAATCCGGCATTAACCTTTTCCTGCAAGTTAACCTAAGGATTATTTCAACGATATCAAGTAATTAAAAACACACGAACTTCCATCCCCTGTACTTAGCGACACAAGGATTTTGCGCGACTATTGTTGTGATACAACGACTACACATGAAATAGTTCACGTTAGTAAATATCATAGAAATAGAAGGTAGGAAAAAGGCACAAGAAGAGAAAAACCAGAACACAATTCTCTGACAGAAGAAGAGAAGAAAGATTTCCGAAAAAGTAAAATTACAAAGCCGAACCTGTGAACAACGGTAAAAAAAGCTAACATCAGAATGAAATCAAAAAGTATTTGCTACACATGCAACACGCTCTGAGCGTATATACGGATGGATCAAAAACAAAGCAAAGTGTATGATGTGGAATTTACTCTAGATCCTTAAGCCTAAAAATAAAATGGGCTATGGATGGCTTGTCAAGTGTGGTTCAGTCAGAACTCACAGGCATAACCATAGCTGCAAAAGAATTAATCAATGGGAACATCACAGGCAGGAATATAAATATATATATACAGACTGCCGACAAGCACTACTGACCTTGAATAGACCACGTTTCACTTCAAGTTTAGTACTAGAATGTCACCAATCTCTAACTGAGGCCAGCCAGAATAACGTGGTCACTCTCAGCTGGATCAAAGGACATGGGAACTCTAAAGGCAACCGCATTGCGAACAATTTAGCAAAGAGGGCTGCGGGCTACAAATATGTTAGCCCTCGCCCATCTACCAAGCTAACATTGTCCGCAGTCGTGGACCATATTAAACAGTACTCTCACCAAAAATTTATACAGTGCTGGGATGAAACTACGAACTGTAGACTGGCCAGAGAGTTATCACCTCATCCTGGCGAGGAAACAGCAAAAAAATTTAAGGCATTGACCAGACAAAATCTTCGAACAGCTGTGGGAATCCTGACAGGTCACTGCCAATTGCGACAACATCTCTATAGGATGAAACTAACAGAATCGCCGCTATGCAGAGGCTGCGAACAAGAAGAGGAAACAGTAGAACACATTATGTATGACTGCTCTGCTTTTTCTGAAATCAGAAGATCCGTGTTGGGCGAGTATTGGCTTACACCAGCCGATGTCAGGGAGATCCCCCTCGGGAGCCTCATCACCTATTTTAAATCAATAGGCCTGGTGACATCCTGAGGTGAGGATATCCCTACATACGGGAGGATGCACAATGGGTCATATGTGGCCTCAGTGCTGGCTGAGCACTAGCTCGCCCCTCCCAAATTTCCAGATCCAGAGAGAGAACACGAACATAAAGAGGAAATACGGCATCCAATATATTAAGCAAATCTTAAGAGATAAGTTTTTAAAACATGAGCTAGTTAAAGCATGATCTTAATGGGCAAATGAGAAAAATAATCTCACAAAAAAACACATTAAGCAAGAAAAAACGGAAAAAAAGGAAAAAAAAATTAAAAAAATCTAGTATATCAAAAACAGATATGAACACTACAAACAAAAGACAACTTAAACCGACATTTGCCAAGATGAAAAAATTCCAAAAGAAAAAATGTAGGTATTAGCTTAGAGGAAAAGATATTTTTATAGAAGCAGCACCAACAAAAAAGAACCATACAGTACCAATAAGTTTCATACAATTTCACCTTAAAATGATCTTAAAATAATCTCCGGGTGACCTCGCCAGAAAAGGCAAATGCCGGATTCGAATTCAGAGACTTCAAAAACTATTACTTAATTTTTATTAGATTTTTTAAATCTATTCGTACGTTGACCTTCAATTTACCTTGAACCTGGCTCGATAGAAGGTCAACCGACCCCGGATTCGAACTCAGCGACCCCAAAAACCGAGGATTTCCTATGATTTAGGGGAAAAATCTAACAGTAAGATCTAGAAATACTATGTGTATCAATTGTTGACCTGTTCACTAAATCACTATTTTGGTCCAACTGCAAACGTCTACATTGCGAAAATTGATCATTTTTGAGCTTGGTGTACCTTAGGACCTTTGTTCTGCTTACTTACTTACGATTCACAAAATTTCAGGCACTTTGAAGGGAAGTACTTTCCGTTGATTTTGTGCGGGGTCCATTCTGGTGTAATGGTTTGAAGAGCTTCAGATGACATATTTAAACAATCTGTTTCAGTGGTTCCGTTTTGAACAAGGTGTCTATTATAATATTGTTTTAATATGCTCATATGTTCTATGGGATTCTATGGGAATAAAAATACAATAATATGGAGGTAAACGTAGCACCTTGTGTCATATTGCTCGGCTAAAGGGTCAGCCACATATATGGCTAGCGGTTTATTCCTAAAAATAAAATTATTATCTCTAGGAAATTTTCAAAGTTAAAATTACTTGCATTTCTTACCTGTTAACAATGTCAGAAGTTCAATTTTGAGGAAAATGTCTGTAAAAGCAAGATTTTGATTTATTAATCATTCTTTAACATGTGTTTTGTTCCAAGTAGTATTGTGTGTTTTATACCTCTATAAAGTTAGCACTACCAACCATCTTCTGATATTCCGATAAAAATCGAGGCTAGCGCATAATTTGTCGCTTTTTTGTCGTGATTTCGTCATGCAAAAAAAATTTTTCGCGAAATTTTTTTCATCTTTATAGTAGTGCGACCTTGATATCTAGTTGCACTTCCACCTATCTTGTAATATTCGGACGTATGTCTCCTCTCGTGCATAATTTAACGTTTTTTTTATCGTGGTTTTGTTGTGCGAAATTATAATTGTTGCAATTTTTTTTTTTTTTTAATTTCATTAGTAGTGCTAACTTGATATCAACTTAGCACTACTACCTCTTGAAAACGATCTTTCAATGATCGGACAAATGTCTTATCTGGTGCATAATTTGTCGCTTTTTTGTTGTGATTTTGTCGTGCAAAAATAAAATTTGTCGCGAATTTTTTTTGCTTTAAATCGATGATAGTGCTAACATAGCATCAAGTTAGCACTACCAACCATCTTCTGATACTCTGATAAAAATTACGGCTAGAGCATAATTTGTCGCTTTTTTGTCGAGCGAAAATCAAATTTGTCGCAAATTTTTTATGTTATTTCAATGATAGCGCCAACTTAATATCAAGTTAGC
The DNA here is from genome assembly GCA_964028335.1 of Altica lythri. Lineage (NCBI taxonomy): Eukaryota > Metazoa > Arthropoda > Insecta > Coleoptera > Chrysomelidae > Altica > Altica lythri. Next base: position 51,243,903 of record OZ034807.1, read on the forward strand.
ATCACACCACCTTTTGAAAACGGTCTTTCAATGATCGGACGAGTTTCGCATCTAGTGCATAATTTGTCGCTTTTTTGTCGTGATTTTATTGGCAATTGGTCTTGTTAGATTCTATATATCAACTTTTTGTATCAATTGTAATGATTCTTCACTATATGTCGATTTTTGCTGTTGTGTGTGTAAAAATACAACCTTTACTTATACTTCAAAAACATTTTTTTCTTCCCTCTCCCTAGGCTTTGCAAGAGTATTAAGAGACATTTTTTTTAAATCATTTGGCTAAATTAGACTTCTATTAAATTAAAACGAATAGTTTTCTTGAAGTTGCCTAATACAATTTTTTTATGAATAATGAAATTGGTATTTTCGACAAGAAGTTTTTTTACCACCACTCATTTTGTTTCATACTAAGACTCTGTTTTTGAACAGATTAAAAATCATTTGTTTTGAATAAAGTAATTAAGTTTTTTATAAAACCAGCAATTATTGTTTAATTAATATGGAGCCATAAAGCCATGCGAATATTCATTGTTTAGTGACCCATCAATGGTTTTAATTTTAAGTCAACCATGAGAATTTTTAACTTCATTATAAGTCACTTTATAGTGAGCTACTAAAATTTTATGTGGACCAGAAAGAGTTTTATAATACATTATGTATAGCGTGCCAAAAAAAGGTTCACTTCGTAGTAGTATATAAAATAATAAAGAGTCGATTCCATATATAATGTATAGTAGTGCTAGCTTAATATCGAGTAAACACTACTAATGATTTTTTAAACACAAATTTTTGCCAAAGACATTTATCAATGTGCGGTTGTACTAATTTAATATAAAGTTGGCACTAATATTAATTTTTTTTAATACCACAACACATATTTTTCGCAAGACATTATCTAGATGCGAAACTCGTCCGATCATTGAAAGGCCGTTTTTAAAAGGTGGTGAACTGCTAACTTGATATTAAGTTGGCGCTATCATTGAAATAACATAAACATTTCGCGACAATTTTTTTTTTTGCACGACAAAATCACGACAAATTATGCGCTATCCGAGATTTTTATCAGAGTATCAGAAGATGGTTGGTAGTGCTAACTTGATGCTATGTTAGCACTATCATCGATTTAAGGCAAAAAAGTTTCGCGACAAATTTTATTTTTGCACGACAAAAAAGCGACAAATTATGCACTACATAAGACATTTGTCCGATCATTGGAAGATCGTTTTCAAGAGCTGGTAGTGCTAACTTGATATCAAGTTAGCCTACCATTGATTTTTTAAAAAACAATTTCGCGACAAATTTTTTGTTTGCACGACAAAATCACGACAAAAAAGCGACAAATTAATCACATAATGCCATCTTTTATTTCGCATGTGGTAGGTAGTGCTAACTTTATAGAGGTGTGTTTTATTTAGTTTTTTCTTGTTACCAACTACTTATATAATTTAATGTTAATAATGTCTGGCAACACAGCAATGTCGTCCATAAGGCATCACATCGATTAAAATCATATTTTGTCAAATGTTTTAAATTTCTGTTAGATATATAGAACGTATTTAAAAATACTGTAACCCAGACCCATAAAAAACTCCAGTCGTTTTATATTCATTAAGATTTATTTTTCTAAATTTAGCCTTTTTCTTTTTTTTACTTCTTAAACAAACAAAAACAATACAGAATAGAAAAGTCATTAGATACATAATATAAAACGCATTTAACGATTATTTTCTTGTTTTTTTTTTTCATTGAGTTCATTCACTTAGTTATAATTTTGCGAACCTTGCAATCATTAACTAAATTATCGGCCGTCTACCTTTACTATTGATTAACTTGTAAAGTTCCTACAAACAAAAACACGAGTTAAATATTTTAACGTTTCTTGTCTGCGGTGACCTCAAGAAGCTTCTTAAACCCTGACACCCTAACCGGATATCGAAATTGTAGTCGTTAATCTTAGTTAATTCACATCTGTGGACGAGGGTCCTTCCGGTTTAATTATTGCCATCTCTGAAGTCTTTCTTACTGTTTGAACAAAAGGAAGATAAGAACTAAGTCAGGTCAATGCCTTCTATTCAGCGTATAAAAGCAAATTTGAAGGAATGGCCCTGAATATAATATTATCTTATATTTTTGCGGCTTTACTTTTGTTTAGCGTGTGTAAAAAATTAGGGCCTACAAAACTTCTTTGTACACAATATTCTTAACTAATCTGCTTTATGCGCTAAAACTATCAAGCTACTATGTGAATTTATTTGTGAGCAAGCAATATAAAACTGTCCATGAGAGAAGCAATGTTCTCTCAAATCAATACCCGCAAATTTGAGAGTTTGGTCCTGAGACTTGTTTATTGTCATGGCAAAGCAGACTTTTAGGGAAAATTGTAATCGTTTAAATTCGAACGGGATATCATTCGGTATCTAACCTATACTTAAACCAAACGAAAACAAAACAAATGCCAAATACAAAGCAGAGTCTATAACCAAAACTACTAAACCGAAACAAGGCATATGCAATCCAAAATATGCCAAGAAAAGAACAGCCAAATACGTCAAATGTAATCCGCTAGAAATATTTAGGTATGTACGGCGGCCACTCATCATCGGGTATATGTAACTCAGTGAAAACACAACGATAGCGCGTTTTAAGATACTACTAACGCCATCTACTGTCAACATTAAAAGCAAAAAATTATTTTGTTCGTCTTTATTTATTCGTTCCATTAGGTACTAATCGGTTTAAAATAATACATTTACATCCTCCATCAACCATTATTTTATCCCCATGGGGTTCAATTTATCAAAATCCTATTTAAGCGGACGTCTTCATCATAGTAGCTCAAATTTTTTAATTTCAGTTCAATCAGTCGAAAATCTAAAAAGTTGTATACAAACTTTTATACCCTTAGGGGTGGAATTTATCAAAATCCTTTATTCGGGATACCTACGTCATAGTAGCTATATGCATGCAAAATCTTAGCCCGATCGGTTTAAAATTGACAAAGTTTCATACAAACTTTCATCCCCTATTTTATCCCCTTAGGGATGGAATTTATCAAAATCTTTTCTTAGAGGATGTCTACGTTATAGTAGCTATAATATGCATGCGAAATCTCAGTTCGATCGGTTTGAAATTGACAAAGTTTTATACCAACTTTTATCCCCTATTTTATCCCCTTGGGGGTGGAATTTATTAAAATCCTTTTTTAGGGGATGCCTACGTCATAGTAGCTATATGCATGCAAAATCTCAACCCGATCGGTTTAAAATTGACAAAGTTTCATACCAAATTTCATCCCCTATTTTATCCCCTTGGGGGTGGAATTTATCAAAATCCTTTCTTAGGGGATGCCTACGTAATAGTAGCTATATGCATGCAAAATCTCAGCCCGATCCGTTTAAAATTGACAAAGTTTTATACAAACTTTCATCCCCTATTTTATCCCCTTGGGGGTGGAATTAGTCAAAATCCTTACTTAGCGGATGCCTACGTCATAACATCTACCTGCATGTCAAATTTCAGCTCCATCCGTCCAGCGGTTTGGGCTGTGCGTTGATAGATCTCTATGTCAGTCAGTCAGTCAGTCAGTTTTATATATATATATATATATATATATATATATATATATATATATATATATATATATATATATATATATATATACAAAAGGGAAAAATTATTGGGCATGTACGCAAAAAGGATCAATAAGGCCACGAGTAGCAATGGTAACCGCAGACATGCATGTTTCTGGCTCATTAGCCGTCATCAGTGCGGCATAACCAAGTAGAGTATTGCACTTGGCTAGCAAAAGTGTTGGGTACTTGGGAGCAAAGGATGTTGGGGAAACATGTGTAAAGAAACATAAAAACACAAAAACAACGAAAGCTCACACAGGAGTCCTATCGCCATTTTGTGCTTTCAGCCAGCTGTGCCAATGGGTTTTCGGCTAGCAACTAGCGTCGCAACGTTGGCGAAACGGACTCATTGTGTTTGAGTCGTTCTAAGCCCAGGATATGAAATAAACAAAGTGCCAAGAAAACGCGTATTAATATAAACAAAAGGGAAAAATTATTGGGCATGTACGCAAAAAGGATCAATAAGGCCACGAGTAGCAATGGTAACCGCAGACATGCATGTTTCTGGCTCATTAGCCGTCATCAGTGCGGCATAACCAAGTAGAGTATTGCACTTGGCTAGCAAAAGTGTTGGGTACTTGGGAGCAAAGGATGTTGGGGAAACATGTGTAAAGAAACATAAAAACACAAAAACAACGAAAGCTCACACAGGAGTCCTATCGCCATTTTGTGCTTTCAGCCAGCTGTGCCAATGGGTTTTCGGCTAGCAACTAGCGTCGCAACGTTGGCGAAACGGACTCATTGTGTTTGAGTCGTTCTAAGCCCAGGATATGAAATAAACAAAGTGCCAAGAAAACGCGTATTAATATAAACAAAAGGGAAAAATTATTGGGCATGTACGCAAAAAGGATCAATAAGGCCACGAGTAGCAATGGTAACCGCAGACATGCATGTTTCTGGCTCATTAGCCGTCATCAGTGCGGCATAACCAAGTAGAGTATTGCACTTGGCTAGCAAAAGTGTTGGGTACTTGGGAGCAAAGGATGTTGGGGAAACATGTGTAAAGAAACATAAAAACACAAAAACAACGAAAGCTCACACAGGAGTCCTATCGCCATTTTGTGCTTTCAGCCAGCTGTGCCAATGGGTTTTCGGCTAGCAACTAGCGTCGCAACGTTGGCGAAACGGACTCATTGTGTTTGAGTCGTTCTAAGCCCAGGATATGAAAGAAACAAAGTGCCAAGAAAACGCGTATTAATATAAACAAAAGGGAAAAATTATTGGGCATGTACGCAAAAAGGATCAATAAGGCCACGAGTAGCAATGGTAACCGCAGACATGCATGTTTCTGGCTCATTAGCCGTCATCAGTGCGGCATAACCAAGTAGAGTATTGCACTTGGCTAGCAAAAGTGTTGGGTACTTGGGAGCAAAGGATGTTGGGGAAACATGTGTAAAGAAACATAAAAACACAAAAACAACGAAAGCTCACACAGGAGTCCTATCGCCATTTTGTGCTTTCAGCCAGCTGTGCCAATGGGTTTTCGGCTAGCAACTAGCGTCGCAACGTTGGCGAAACGGACTCATTGTGTTTGAGTCGTTCTAAGCCCAGGATATGAAATAAACAAAGTGCCAAGAAAACGCGTATTAATATAAACAAAAGGGAAAAATTATTGGGCATGTACGCAAAAAGGATCAATAAGGCCACGAGTAGCAATGGTAACCGCAGACATGCATGTTTCTGGCTCATTAGCCGTCATCAGTGCGGCATAACCAAGTAGAGTATTGCACTTGGCTAGCAAAAGTGTTGGGTACTTGGGAGCAAAGGATGTTGGGGAAACATGTGTAAAGAAACATAAAAACACAAAAACAACGAAAGCTCACACAGGAGTCCTATCGCCATTTTGTGCTTTCAGCCAGCTGTGCCAATGGGTTTTCAGCTAGCAACTAGCGTCGCAACGTTGGCGAAACGGACTCATTGTGTTTGAGTCGTTCTAAGCCCAGGACATGAAATAAACAAAGTGCCAAGAAAACGCGTATTAATATAAACAAAAGGGAAAAATTATTGGGCATGTACGCAAAAAGGATCAATAAGGCCACGAGTAGCAATGGTAACCGCAGACATGCATGTTTCTGGCTCATTAGCCGTCATCAGTGCGGCATAACCAAGTAGAGTATTGCACTTGGCTAGCAAAAGTGTTGGGTACTTGGGAGCAAAGGATGTTGGGGAAACATGTGTAAAGAAACATAAAAACACAAAAACAACGAAAGCTCACACAGGAGTCCTATCGCCATTTTGTGCTTTCAGCCAGCTGTGCCAATGGGTTTTCGGCTAGCAACTAGCGTCGCAACGTTGGCGAAACGGACTCATTGTGTTTGAGTCGTTCTAAGCCCAGGATATGAAATAAACAAAGTGCCAAGAAAACGCGTATTAATATAAACAAAAGGGAAAAATTATTGGGCATGTACGCAAAAAGGATCAATAAGGCCACGAGTAGCAATGGTAACCGCAGACATGCATGTTTCTGGCTCATTAGCCGTCATCAGTGCGGCATAACCAAGTAGAGTATTGCACTTGGCTAGCAAAAGTGTTGGGTACTTGGGAGCAAAGGATGTTTATTATTATTAATACGCGTTTTCTTGGCACTTTGTTTATTTCATATCCTGGGCTTAGAACGACTCAAACACAATGAGTCCGTTTCGCCAACGTTGCGACGCTAGTTGCTAGCCGAAAACCCATTGGCACAGCTGGCTGAAAGCACAAAATGGCGATAGGACTCCTGTGTGAGCTTTCGTTGTTTTTGTGTTTTTATGTTTCTTTACACATGTTTCCCCAACATCCTTTGCTCCCAAGTACCCAACACTTTTGCTAGCCAAGTGCAATACTCTACTTGGTTATGCCGCACTGATGACGGCTAATGAGCCAGAAACATGCATGTCTGCGGTTACCATTGCTACTCATGGCCTTATTGATCCTTTTTGCGTACATGCCCAATAATTTTTCCCTTTTGTTTATATTAATACGCGTTTTCTTGGCACTTTGTTTATTTCATATCCTGGGCTTAGAACGACTCAAACACAATGAGTCCGTTTCGCCAACGTTGCGACGCTAGTTGCTAGCCGAAAACCCATTGGCACAGCTGGCTGAAAGCACAAAATGGCGATAGGACTCCTGTGTGAGCTTTCGTTGTTTTTGTGTTTTTATGTTTCTTTACACATGTTACCCCAACATCCTTTGCTCCCAAGTACCCAACACTTTTGCTAGCCAAGTGCAATACTCTACTTGGTTATGCCGCACTGATGACGGCTAATGAGCCAGAAACATGCATGTCTGCGGTTACCATTGCTACTCGTGGCCTTATTGATCCTTTTTGCGTACATGCCCAATAATTTTTCCCTTTTGTTTATATTAATACGCGTTTTCTTGGCACTTTGTTTATTTCATATCCTGGGCTTAGAACGACTCAAACACAATGAGTCCGTTTCGCCAACATTGCGACGCTAGTTGCTAGCCGAAAACCCATTGGCACAGCTGGCTGAAAGCACAAAATGGCGATAGGACTCGTGTGTGAGCTTTCGTTGTTTTTGTGTTTTTATGTTTCTTTACACATGTTTCCCCAACATCCTTTGCTCCCAAGTACCCAACACTTTTGCTAGCCAAGTGCAATACTCTACTTGGTTATGCCGCACTGATGACGGCTAATGAGCCAGAAACATGCATGTCTGCGGTTACCATTGCTACTCGTGGCCTTATTGATCCTTTTTGCGTACATGCCCAATAATTTTTCACTTTTGTTTATATTAATACGCGTTTTCTTGGCACTTTGTTTATATATATATATATATATATATATATATATATATATATATAAATATATATATATATATATATATATATATATATATATAAATATATATATATATATATATATATATATATATAAATATATATATATATTGTTATGATATGATTGGTTCATAAAATTTTTGTATTTGATAATAGGTAACTGTCTTTATATAGGTGTTTAAAAATTTTATTTCAGAAAGAGTTGATAATGGTTGATTTTGTTTATGATTAGATTGTTTTAAGAGGTTACCTAGGGACGTGGGGAAAAAGAAATTTGGATTATTAGAAGAGATTGTCATTAAGTTAATTTGAAAAATGTCATAAAGAAAAGTTTGTATTGATTATAGAATTTGAATTTGAGAAGAGAGTTTAATTTTATAATTTATGAATTTGTAATTGAAGTTAAAGTTAAAAATAAAGTTTAAAGTAAATGAACAAGAATATAAAGAAAGTTTTAAGTTGAATCCAGACCCAATAGCAGGAGAAGTAGCCGGAGCCAAAGAAAAAGAAAAATAAGAATTCATAACAAATTGTCGATCCAACGTGGGGCAGGAAAAGAAAAATCTAAATCCAGAATAAATTTGTCAAAAAGAACACCCAGACACCCAGAAAAGAATAAAAAGAAACAGGACACCAACCCGATCGCAAGAAACCGAAATAGAAATTTTGAAAATTCATATTAGAAAAATTGTAATCTGGGGTAAGATTTTTAAATTTCTATATAGAGACAGTTTTTTATTTTGTTGTTTATAATTGAAATAGGGGGGATACATAAATTCTGTTAAGACATAGTTTATAAATATTTAGGTTGATACAAATCATTTTTATAAAAATTTTTGATTTTGACAGTGTCAATAAGACATAAGAAACTTTGATATAGGGGGGGTGAATTAAAATTATAAATTTAATATACATACATATTAAAATTTAAATCAAATAAAAACAAATTAAATAATTTTAAATAATAAAATGGAAACAAGAAGAAGGCAAAACAAGAAACAGGATTTACAGATGCAACAAGGAGATCATCAAAAAGATGAGGACATACAGATTATGGGAACAAATGAATCGGGAGATGAAAAAGAGAATACCACGATAATAGAAGCAATTATTGAAAGTAATGGCAACAAACATGAAGAAAGCGATATGGATAGGATGTTTAAATTTTTAGAAAAAATGAATGAAAAACAGGAAAAAATGAATAATAACTTAAGAGAAGATATGAATTCAATGAAAAAGAATTTACAAGCAAATCAAGAAAAACAAGACAAAAATACAGAAGCAATAAATGTAAATATGGATTCTATGAAAAAAGAAATAAAAGAAGATATGAAAAAAGAAATAAAAGACATGAACAAGAATATGGAAGCATTTAAAGATGAAATGAAGAAGCAGATGGAAATGTATAGAGAAACAATAAAAGATATGAAAACAATTTATGACAAATCAGTAATTAATAAGGATTTTAAGACTGAATCTCCTGAAGAAAAAGATATGGGGAAAAATGAAAATAAACGAGAAAATGAAAGAATACAAAGAGTTATGGAAGTAAATACTATGACAATAGCAAAGAAATTTGAAGATGAAACAAAAAAATTACAAGAGATGCAAAATGAGAGAACTGAGGATAGTTCATATATGGTAATACAGGAAGGAAAAAGTAAAAATAAATATTATAAAGAATATGAGACATATAAAAACAAAATGAAACAAGAATATGAAATTATGAAATTAAAATTAAATAATGAATATGAAGAGGATAAGAAGAATGAAAAAGATAATTATTATAAAAATGAAGAAATAAAATATGAAACTGAAATATATGAAGTTAATAAAAATGAATTATATTATTATATCAATAAAATTAAATATAAAACTGAATCTAATTATGACAATGAGAAGAAAAGGAAGAATAAAACATACGAGGATAATGATATAAATTACTTTGAAATATGTGATGAAATTAGAAGATTAAAGAAGGTTTGGAAGGATATCATATACAATTATAAAAAGAGAAAAAAATAAAATAGTTAAATAAAAGTAAATAAGATTAAAATTAAGATTAAAATTAAAAAAAAAAAAATGAAAGAAAATAAATATCGGGAACAAACTGATTAAATAAAATAAATCAAAAGTATTAAATTGATAGAATTCGATTATAACGTTAAAATAAGGTATAAGAGTAAGGGATGATATGAGAGAAGATTAAATATGAAATAAATTTAAAATTATAAAATGTGTCTTAAAGGAAAATTTTAAAATTTTAAATTTAGGGGGAAAGTTTCTTATGTCTTATTGACACTGTCAAAATCAAAAATTTTTATAAAAATGATTTGTATCAACCTAAATATTTATAAACTATGTCTTAACAGAATTTATGTATCCCCCCTATTTCAATTATAAACAACAAAATAAAAAACTGTCTCTATATAGAAATTTAAAAATCTTACCCCAGATTACAATTTTTCTAATATGAATTTTCAAAATTTCTATTTCGGTTTCTTGCGATCGGGTTGGTGTCCTGTTTCTTTTTATTCTTTTCTGGGTGTCTGGGTGTTCTTTTTGACAAATTTATTCTGGATTTAGATTTTTCTTTTCCTGCCCCACGTTGGGCGCCAATTTGTTATGAATTCTTATTTTTCTTTTTCTTTGGCTCCGGCTACTTCTCCTGCTATTGGGTCTGGATTCAACTTAAAACTTTCTTTATATTCTTGTTCATTTACTTTAAACTTTATTTTTAACTTTAACTTCAATTACAAATTCATAAATTATAAAATTAAACTCTCTTCTCAAATTCAAATTCTATAATCAATACAAACTTTTCTTTATGACATTTTTCAAATTAACTTAATGACAATCTCTTCTAATAATCCAAATTTCTTTTTCCCCCCGTCCCTAGGTAACCTCTTAAAACAATCTAATCATAAACAAAATCAACCATTATCAACTCTTTCTGAAATAAAATTTTTAAACACCTATATAAAGACAGTTACCTATTATCAAATACAAAAATTTTATGAACCAATCATATCATAACAAAATATATATATATATATATATATATATATATATATATATATATATATATATATATATATATGAACAGTAGTGGTGTTCCGGGTTTCAATCCGTTGGTTGTTTGTGTCTTCACGACGTTTCGCCAACATCTCAGCTGGCATTTTCAAGTGATGCTTCCTTTGCGGCTGTTAAACTTGGAATGAGCTGCGTGGTCCTGTGCTGCTGCTTTTATACGTGTCGGCGGCGGCGCAGATTATATCGCTGTTCTGTAATTGGTGGGGGGTGCGGTTCAGGTGTTGACGTTTCCTCCACCAGAGGTCGTTGGTCGCGCCGATTGTTTCCTGACTGCATTTGGGCTTGGATGGGTACGGCTGTCCTTGTTGCGTGTGTGTTTCTTATTGGTTCTGCCCGTGTCTGTGTATTCTCCAAGGATTTTTGTTCTTCTCGGGTAATTGGATTAGATTGTCTTTTGAGGAGACTTTTCCAAGTGTTGGAGATGTTTTGTGCATCGTCTCTTTTGTTGAGGCTGTTGGTTCTCTCTATTTCGAGGGCTTCTCTGACTATGCGGGTTCTGTAGTGTTTGATAGGTGCAATCTGTTTTGTTTCTGGGAAGTTTATTGTGTGGCCCGTTTCCTGGTGGTGTTGAAAAAGGGCTGATGTCGTTTGCTTATTTCTGATGTTGTTCTGGTGTTCCTGTACTCTGGCTGAGATTCTTCTATTTGTTTGTCCGATGTATTCTTTGTCGCAGTTACTGCACGGGATGCTGTATACGCCTTGGTTTTCTAAAGGTATTTTGTCTTTTGGATTGCCTATTATTTTGTGTAAGGTAGTCTGCGGCTTGTAGATTGTGGAAATGTCATGCCTTCTTAGGATCCTTCCAATCACGTCTGTTACACCTTTTATATATGGCAGTTTAGTTTTTGGTTTGGACATGTCATATTCTTCCTTATTTGTTGTTCCATACGCGTATCTTTCGAGAATCTGAATACAAACCAAACCCAGATTCATCAGTAAAAATAACATTTTGCTCCCATATAACATGCTCTTGTGCCCAACGTAGTCAACTGGCGCGATTCCCTCGATTTAAAGATTGGCATTGGATAAACAACTAATGAAATCTCGACTAATTATAAATTATCAAAATAATTGCTTATCATAATTTTTAACTTCCCGCCAAAAAAAAAATTTAAAATATTTTTAAAATCGGGAAGTTATTGGTTTTATCCCGTTTTTCGAAAATCGAGTTTTCATCGGATCTCAACGTTTTGTGGTATTTGGAACCTCCCCTGACCATTTTTACGAGGGTGTCTCTATGTCTGTATGTACGTGTGGATGTGTGTGTGTGTGTGTGTGTGGATGTATGTAAACCTCTTATAACTTTTGAACGACTTGACCGATCAGAATGAAATAAAAAGCGTTCCAAAGAGTTCCATCTAACTTAGACTTCCTGTAAGTTTGAGCCGATTCGAACGGGTAGATTTTGAGAAATTTCAAAATAACCGAAAAAAACAATTGGTAAAAATGATGTTTTTTGAGCATATCTTTTTGGCTATGACATCGATCAATTTCATATCCTAATCAGCTCTTAAGCTTAAAAAACCACGTCGAATGCCGTTTTGTAAATTAAAATCGGTAAATTCGTTCGTGAGAAATCGTTGTCGAAAAATTTCAAAAAAAGTGTTTTTTTTTAATAACTTACAGGTTTTTCTACTAATCGATTTTGCACTGCTACTAACATTTTTAGGTCTCAAAAAACTGCGTCGAATGCCACTTTGAACACCAAAATCGAATAACGCGTTAAAAAGTTATGGCTGTTTAAATATTTCAAAAAAAGTCAAAAGCGTCAAAATACGTCACGTTACTATAGCTTTGTGGTTAAAACTAGCGGGAAGTTGCAAGGATGGCCTTTAAGGTCAATCTCTTTTCGAATTTTTTTATTTTGTATTTCATTGAAAAACTATTTTTAGGAACATTCTATGCTGATCAATTTTATTTGTATATTTAGATTGATACATATTGCAATAACATATCTTAAGGTGTAAAATAAATAATTATTTCAAATATTAAATATCCCTAGATTTTGAGCATGTGTTTATAAACAAATACTTTTTTGCATATAAAATAAAAATTGTTTATTTTTTTGTAATTTAAATGTATAAATCATAAAGTGAACACCTCAAAGCCAAAATTAATAATAAATAATTGATTTAATTTAAAATGAAGTATTTTTAAAATACTTTGTTTAAAAAAGCTCTAGCATTTTCAAAACAATTATCATTTACAACTAAAAAAATGATTTGGACTCAAAAATCTAATGTATAAAAATATTCTTTAACTTTTCCATCCTTGCAGCTGATCTACTGATGTTATTCATTTTTGCATAACTGAAATGATTTATACATTGTAGTAAATCAACTACATACTATAGTTTCTGAATCATAAATATCTTATAAACCATCCCTAAGTATCAAGAAAAAGAAAAAATGTTGGACATGTTGTTGAAACCATAAAAAGGCAATATACGATTTTTATTGCATTCAATAAATCATTTTTTATAAATAAATCTAAAGATCTAGAAAGTGACGCTTTCCTACCAGTTCACTATTTTTTTAAACTCTGTATCATAAAAAGTGTATCTAATTTTTACAAAAGAATAAATAATCTATTATTGATCTGCTAAAATTTTTTATAGTTAAGAAAAAACAAAATTGGATTTGCATTTAATATTAGGTCATATTTCTTAATAACACTTCAAAACCACAGCTGGTATTGAAAATGTTAGGTAAAACTAAATATTATGAAATATGTTTTGGTAGATTAAATTCTGCAAGTGGCAGATTGACGGATAAAGGTGAATTAGGAATAAAATTAGTCAATGTAAAAGAACTCAGTTGTTTATCGATATACGTCTTAAATATTCTAATGACATATTTTTGTGAGGTCTTCGATAAGCAGTCCTACCAATTACAGTAAATAAAATAGATAATTGAAATTTATATCAGCTAATTTGCGGATTTTCAAACAAATATTTTTTTCAAGAAAATCAGCCTTTAAAAAGGAAATTGCACTAAAAAGCAAAAAATAAAATCTGTATTCCTTAAAAAAATTAAAAGTGACTAGTTACCTGACTTCGATTTCCTCGAAGTCGTCACCTATCGCAAATTACACCCCAGCTTATTCTTTGCAAGTAAATATAAATTTTAAATGTCAATTTCATAAAATAGCTATAGTGAGTAGTTTGCGCCGGCTTTAAAGAAATCAAAGTCAGGTGCTTAGTGGCCTATAATTTTTTTAAAAGATGAAGATTTCATTTTTTGCCTTTTAGTGCATTTTTTCTTTTGAAAAGGCAATTTATCTTTTTATCCTTTTTTAGTTGCTACAAAGTACAACAAGCAGACTTTGAATCTGAGAAAAAAGTCTTTTTGCTTTAGGACAAGTCTGTGTGGATTCAAATAAACTTTTAAACAGACCTTACCCCAAATAGCTTTTTTCGGAAATGGAAAACTATTGATGGATATTACTAATAATGATAAAAATTAAGAAAAAAACAAAGAAAATTCATAATGTAGGTATTGTTACGCCTGGGGAATAGATAATGTGCCATAGTGTTTTGGGATCAGGGGTAGCTTTAGTAGAGGTACTTTCCACCCAGGTCGTGGTTATCTACCCACCTGGTAGGTATCCTGCTGAAGGCAAAAAACTAATCAAGGAGAAGTTGAGATAAACAACAAATAATAAATATATAACAACGAAACAAGCAATAACAATAAAAAGTAAATATATGAATAAGAAATATTTTAATCAAATAATTTTAACTAATATTACCAATTAGGTACACTATATGGTGGCATTACAGACAACCTCAGACTCCGGACTCTTCTTGTCCGACCTCAACGACTTGCTTTTATAGCCATTTCATATTCTACGTGAGAAATATTTAAGCACGTGTCGAGATCTAACGTAGTGACTTTGACCTAGTAAAGTGTAACTCAAAATCTATACTAATATTATAAAGAGGAAAGGTTTGATTTTTTGTTTGTTTGTTTGTTTGTTTGTTTGAAATGAATAGGCTCCGAAACTACTGGACCGATTTCAAAAATTCTTTCACCGTTGGTAAGCTACACTATTCTCGAGTGACATAGGCTATGTTTCATTTAAAAAAAAAGGGGATCCTTACTAAAATGCCATTAATGTAAACAAAAATGACCTTAAAACCCTTACATCGCGTGCGCTGAGAATACTAGCCTCAAGGTCAAACCTTCCAATTAGTAGGGATCGGTTTTTCTCATGGCCAACCGCCTAAGGCGGGTCGAGTTCCTGAAAATCAATTTATTTTGGTGCCAGAAAATAAAACAACATATTATATTGTTTACAGGGAAGCGTTGACCCAATATATTTGGTGGCGAGGAAAGGTTTGTTTGTTTGTTTGTTTGTTTATTTGAAATGAATAGGCTCCGAAACTACTGGACTGATTTCAAAAGTTCTTTTACCATTGGCAAGCTACACTATTCCCGAGTGACATAGGCTATGTTTTATTTTCAAAAAAATAGGGATACTTACTAAAATGCCATTAATGTAACCAAAAATGACCTTATAACCCTTACATCGCGTGCGCTAAGAATACTAGCCTCAAGGTCAAACCTTCCAATTAGTAGGGATCGGTTTTTCTCATGGCCAACCGCCTAAGGCGGGTCGAGCACCTGAAAATCAATTTATTTTGTTGCCAGAAAATAAAACAACATGTAATATTGTTTACAGGGAAGCGTTGACCCAATATATTTAGTGGCTTCTGTTATTTTTCTTTAATCCCCGTGTAAAGCCGGGGCGGGCTGCTAGTAATACAATAAAACATAAACTGCCCTGTCATCATATGTGACAGTATCATCGTAAACCTTCCCAAATACCAATTTTGAATCAAATGGAAATAAGGTGATTATATAGTAAGCCTTATTAAATCCGTCATATTGAATATTTGATTTGCTCCTGTAAAAAAACACAATATTGATTATCAACCTTGTCACAAAAAAAATTATTAGGTATTGGAAAACCAACAAGAAAGTCATAATTTATAGCTGCAAAAAACCCCAGTTTCCAAATATGGTAGACTTTTGTTCACTGATTTTCGAGATATAAACACTATACTATAGCCTTGTCTTTTAAAGTCGGTTAAAAAATCAATGTTAACGAACTTATATCATTATTTTCTATTAATAAAAAATACAAGAATCATTAAAAACAAGATTAATGAGACTTTCTTGGACAATTACTCTATAAAACAAATTAGTTAAAAAGTTATGCGTGAACAAACATTAAAAAAAATACGGTCAGCGTCTTGATCTCTGGAATGTTTGCCTTGAAAACTCCAACAACAAAAAAATATTAACAGATTTGCTTAAAGCTTTCGTCTTTAGTATTGGCTAATGGTTTTTTATACAATAAACTGCCGCATTATCTTACTACTATGTACCTCATTAAAATAATAGCACAGTTGCGTCTCTGCACGAAAAACTATATCAAGCTTTCTGACAAACAAAATATTCATTTGATACACACGGAAGAAATGTGCTCGATTTGTAACCTTAACCAAAGTGAAACCATAAGGCACTTATTTTTTGAGTGCCCATTCTACAAGCATCTTCGTGCAAGTCACATACCGGCAATTAATACTTTGGATGACCTTGCAGATGCTCTGGACTCACCTTCCTACGAAGTGCTCTCTTCTATTGGCAATTTTGTTACCGCTATGTTGAGAGTACGATCTTTTCTTATAAACGAGTAAAATGTTGTAGGTATATACCTGTATTGTGTAAACCTTTATCATTTTCAAATTCTTATCGAACTGTCAGTTATCTACACTCTCATTAATTTATTTAGGTGTATAATTTTTTTTTTGTTTTTTGTTAATTTTTGTTAATCATCTATTAATTAATTCAACCGCACCCTTGTAATAGGAAATTTATGTAATTCTTTTTATACAATAAAGAAATAATAATAATTAACATTAAAAAAATAACTCGTCTTGTCGGTTAAAGATCAAAATTAAATTCGGTTCAAAATATATATTCTTAACCAGTTTATACCGAGGATGTCTCTTGATTAATGACTGAAGAGACAAACCTATACTGTACTGATGAGCTTTAACTAGAGCGAAACACGTCGCCACAGTTTGGTTTTGCCCTTGTATAGACTGATCAATATTTATATCTATGTCGTAGTATCATGTGTCCTAGAGTTAGAAATTCTTACCAGGCACAAATCCTGGTTATATATCTGGAATACACTGACAGCATGGCACTAGATACGTTTGTATAAATTTTTTTCATTATTTTATATATATGACTGTCAAAGAAACGCTACGTTCCTCTTCTGTGGCCACAATATAATTTCTTGGGGTGCGTGGATTCTGCACTTACAAATTCGATTGTTATAACAAAAACATACAAAACAATACAATTTTCTTTTCAGGTTTTCTTTGTGCTCCTCTGTACCTGTTAGCTCGATCGTAATTTCTTTTCTTCTTCAGTATGTTTAACTTTTTGTTTAAATTTATTTACTTTTTATTTATATTTAAATAACTTAAGTACTAAAATGGGTATTTTCAAATATAGTATTTTATACTAATTTTTGTATTTCATAAGATAGCCTAGAAAACTTCGGTTTGATAGGAATTTCTCACACAGCATTTTTTAATTATTTGGAGAAAACAGCCGCCAATCGCGCTTTTGTGCCAGCTAGATAGCAGTTGCACTTCCTTTCTGGCCTGTCACCATTTCAACGCATTTTACGCCACCTCCAGAAGTACCTATGCACAATCCATGCAATTCAGGAGATGCTAAAACTAGTCAATCGACATCGTTGCATAGGCCATGACGAG
This sequence comes from Altica lythri, assembly GCA_964028335.1. Taxonomy (NCBI): domain Eukaryota; kingdom Metazoa; phylum Arthropoda; class Insecta; order Coleoptera; family Chrysomelidae; genus Altica; species Altica lythri. The sequence goes on from OZ034807.1 coordinate 51,261,213, forward strand.
AAATGGTGCGCTGTAGCATCCATGGATGTAAGAAACGTTTTTAACTCGGCCTTTTGGGACAAGATCATCGATAGCGAAATTGGGAATTTCCCAATACTTGATAAATATCCTGATCTACTGCTTCACAGATAGATCGATCAGGTTAAAAAATAAAACAAACTGAGACCTCCCAATGAACACGGGAATACCACAGGATTCAGTCATAGGACCCTTGCTATGAAACATTTTCTATGTGAAAACCTTAAACTTGGACTATGGGGCAGGAGTCAGAACAGTAGGATTCGCCGACGACCTGGCAATAATTGTGATGGCGCCCTTTCGGACGGTGTTAGAGCTCAGGACCAATAACGCTATGACGATAGCAAATAAGTGTACTTAGCGCCGGAGAAAACCCAAATTATAATTTTAAACGGGAAACGGGACGTCAGTGGGATAAATTTCAAAATAGAAGACGTTGAAGTCTTTCCAAATAAAACACTGAAATACCTGGGAGTAACTCTACATAGGCGTAGCTTCGGCTGCCATGTGACTGAAGCAATTAAAAAAGCAAGCGCAGTAGCAGGAAGACTAGAACGACAACTTCCAAATATAGAAGGCCCCTCTAACAACAAGAGGCAAATCCTATATAGACTCGTAGAATCAAAGCTTCTCTACGCAGCCCCAGTGTGGCACTCTGCAATGTCCATTCAAAAATCCTTGACAGAGAGCTTCCAGAGGAAACTCCTCTTAAGAGTTATAACCGGTTACCGAACCATATCATCGGAGGCAGCGCAGGTCATCGCGGGCATCCCACCAATTGACCTGATGATGTAGGAGAGGAGATTCCTCTTCGAAGTAGGCGCGAATACACTTAATCGAAAGGAAGCCAGGAGAAGAACTATTGCTTCCTGATAGAGAAGGTCACAGGGAGAATGGACAAGGACGCTAATCAAAGATGTCGGAACCTGGGCAGAATGTAAGCACAGGGGGACGAACTAGTTCCTATCACAAATATTAAGTGGACACGGAGCCTTCCGATACTACACAAACCGTATAGGCAAAGCAAGGGATGCCTACTGCATCTACTGCATTGGAGTAGACACAGCGGAACACACACTCTTTGAATGCCAGAGTTGGTATAGGGACAGAAGCCCAAGCAAACATAGACAATATGGCAAAAGATGAATTAATAGACAAGACGATAAACTCCAAAGTAGTATGGGACACAGTCAGAAAACTGGCTTAAAAAATAATGGCTATCAAAGAACAGCATGAAAGACGTAATCGGGTAAGAGATGAAGACACCTAAGAAGGAAATTTCAGAAGAAACAAGAACAAAATAGACGAGTGGTTTTAGTGGGTGTACAGACTCGTAGGTAGGTCTGGGAGTCCCCACTACGCCGGTTGCGTAATTACAAACCCTGAGTGGTCTCAGCGCTCGAACGCTCGGGTCCCGCCAAGGCTTGTCGGAGAAGCCCGTACATACGTTTAAACAAATTGTAAGCTTTTAAACTCAAATACATTTGTATATAAAAAAACAGCATACTATCAGCATTGTAATGGTGCTGTTTATAATTTAGTTTAATATTAATTAATTAATAATTAATAATTAATCTTCTTCAAAAGTCTAGTAAGAATTTGTGACTTATTATTTATGTCACTAAAAAGTTACTAAGCTAGGTTTTTTTTATTTATTAAGTCGTAGGTAAGTTTCATCTGTAAGAAAGTTGGATATAATTGTTAGTTGTATATTTTTTGGAAACGATATTCAAATCCAACGTATGGTTTGACTGTATCTTTATAGTCTTTTTAAGCGAAAGTTTAATCACATTTTGAGAGCTTATGGTAGCAGAGGCCCATTCGTTGGCATTATTAAGCTACTATTAAGCTACAACTCACAGTTGTATGGTATACTCTATATTTATTTAAATTATAGTACAATTTATTTTTACAACTCACACAGCCGGTCTCATACAGCCTTTCAGAGTTCGACAGTTCATCCCTGCCAAAAGCGCTGAAACCACTTAGGGTTTGTAATTACGCTATCCGTTTAGGGTGTGTATAAAAGTATGGACTCTAACGTTAAACTTGGAAATGGAAATAGAGTACCAGAGCATCGGTTTGCATTTAAATTGTATGGCGTTATTTTATGGTTAATTTACTTTGTGGTTTGTTATATAATTAACCTACTGATGATTCTTTATTACGTAGTCCAAAAAATCCATTTTAAAGATAATATCAGTGTTATGTATTTATGTCAACGTATGGTAACTACTAATCTTTTAAAGAAGAAAATGGTAAAGGTGATGTTTGGAGTTTGCGAAAAACTCTGGTTGTGCCAAATAAAATGGAAATTTACAAAACATTTAAATTTCTAACAATAAATTGTTTCTAAATAAGTGGGAATTGCACATAAAATACTGAAATTACAAGTTTGTAGATTTTTGCATTTTGTAGATATTCTATTTTGAGATTTTGCTAAAATTTCTTAAAAAAATAAGAACGAAATTTAAAGTAGTTTTTTTAATTGTTTAACAATTTAAGGATTTTTTAAAAAATCAAAATGCATCGGAATTAGCAGAAAACCCATATTTAAAAATCCAAAATGCAAATTTGTAGGTTTTTGTCATTTTTAAATATATCTATTTGTTTTTTGAAAAAAGTTTTTTATGTTCATATCAAACCTACCTTCTGTTTTTTTAAGATTGAATTCACGATCTTACATTATAGGTATCTAAATAAAAGAATAATCAAAACGAGCTGTAATTGCACAAATTAACTGGGTGTTTGTGCATCATTTGATTAATTTACGAGATCCGAAAAACTTTTGTATGTACCTGCTATTTTGGTGAAAATTGCTTAAAAAGAATATTAATCGTAAAAATAAGCTGTTCTCCGATGTTTGTGCACATTTTCATTAAATTGCAATTAACGACTTTTATTCCATAAAAAAATTTGAATAATAATTGAGTGTTTTATATATTTTGAATAAAATTGATTTATATATCTAGCAGGGAAAGTATGCAAATCGCCTTAGGATCGCATTATTTGTCTTATTTAAAATGGAAGCAACAAAGGAATGGAAAACATTTTATTCATATTAGAAACCAAGAGACCAGACACAAACAGATAATGTGCAACTAAGGCACATAGGTAGTGAAGCTAATAAATTAACAATATTATACAGAAGTATATATAGAACATTACGTGAGTCATTTTTCCGGATTTTTCGACGCCCCCCACCCCCCACTGGTGAGATTTCATAAGATTTTCCCTAACGCTCTCCTCCCTCCCCAAGTCTCACGTGAGATTTTTTTAAATTGTCATTTTAACTGTAATCGCATTGGATTATAAAAAATATAAGAACATAATTTATTCCATTACTTTTATTTTAAAAACTAGCAATGACCAGTATTTGATAATAAAAATCAATAATATTTATTCTAATTTAGTCCATGGGCAGTAGCCACAGTGGTGCTGCTCTGCGGGGTTTGGACAAATACGACAGACACTATTGTGAGAAATTTCGCCATATTTTCATTCTATAAGCATTTTTGTAATTTAATTTAATTTTACTTTTACGTAATTTTACACCATTTTCTACTTGAAAAAAAATTACGTGAGATTTGCTAAAAAACCCCCTTTCCCCCAAGTGAGATTTAGAAAGATTGAGCTTGACCCCCTCCCCAGAACACCTCGCGTAATTTCTGGACGCCCCCATAAATGAATAGAACAATAGTATATTGTGTGGCAAGGGGTGAAACAAAACGATTTTTGACGAGGGCGAGAGTTGACTGTCCTCACTGAGATTGGAAAGCTGACGAGGATAAACTGACATTGAAAGGACTATAGATATTAATTATTGTTTTAGCTTAGCTGGATCTTCAAGTAAATCTGCAGCAGATTAATATTCTTTAAATAACCTTGACTAAAAGGTAGCAGTCGAGGCAATGGAGCACTAAAAAGCCGAAAATCTACCTATTTTCGGCAGAAAGATGGTTCTCAATTGCATTCGATTCGTAAGGGCGTCGAAAACATTTTGATACATAAATACTAGAGATGTAACGGATATCCGGTAACTATCCGGTATCCGGCCTATCCGGCCTATTTTCACTATCCGGCCGGATACCGGATAGTAGCGCACTATCCGGCCGAATACTGAATAATAAAATAAATAAATATATTTTACTAGATGTTGAATTCTTTACGTTCTACACTCGTCTATATCGCGCTTGAATAGAATACAAAATTAATATTATACATTAATAAAATTATGGGAGCTGTGTGTGTGTGTGTGTGTGTGTGTGTGTGTGTGTGTGTGTGTGTGTGTGTGTGCGCGTGTGTGTGTGTGTGTGTGTGTGCGCGCGCGTGTGTGTGCGTGCGTGTGTGTGTGTGTGTGTGTGTGTGTGTGTGTAGTAGTAGTTTATTGAAATAATTTTTAACTGTAAAAAACCTAAAATACTTATGTTACCAAACAACAAAAAAATCAATCAAATCGGTCCATTAGTAAAAAAGTTATGCTCGAACAAACTTTAAAAAAACAGAAAAAAAATGTGGGTCAAACTTATAACTTCGTCTTTTTGAAGTCAGTTAAAAAATAGTTTTAATTTATATACATCGAACGTAGGAAAAAATGTATAATGTAAAAATAAATTTTGTTACTTAAATAAACCCAACAATGCAGTGGTTTAAAATTATTGTAGAAATATTCTTGAACTTGAAATATACGAAACTTGAACTTTTATTACATATTTTTAGAAAACAAACATACATTTCAATTCCTCACAGTTTTGCTGGTCAAAACAGTCGTATACAGGTATTAGTTGAAGACATTTCAACCAAAATAAATTCAAAATGTAAAGCCACGCACAATTTTCGCTTGATGAATTTTTCCATAAACAAATGTTAAAAGGTACCGCGCTCCAGACTACACACTTAAGCTTAACATTAATTAGACGGTAGAGAGGATTAAAGGATTTATAAAAACGAGAAATAAGATTCAGTTTTAATATATAGGACAGATTTAATTAAAGACACTTTTGGGTTATAGTTAATTAGAGAGAGAATATCATCCATTTCTCAAATGTGGTCAAATGGTAATACCAAAGAAAACTCAAAGTCTCGTACCACAGAAATTATTTTATTGTATTCGAAGCAGGTATAAATTGACAACTAGTTTCGACCAACAAAGGTCATCGTCTGTGAAAAAATATGGAAAATGGTAGAAAGTGATAATACTAATAGTAAAGTTTAACAACTTACCAAATGCAAAAAAGTAATAATAATACAATTGTATAAAAAATATTTCCATGGAAAGTAGCTTAAGTGGTAGAACCGGTTACAAAATCTTCCACACAAAATGTCCTGTGGTATTTAAACAGTTGTGTAGAATGAGAAAACAACATTAGGACATTTTGTGTGGAAAATATTGTAACCGGTTCTACCACCTAAGCTACTTTCCATGGAAATATTTTTTATACAATTGTTTTATTATTACTTGTTTGCATTTTACTATTAGTATTGGTATCACTTTCTACCATTTTCCATATTTTTTCACAGACCTGATGATGACCTTTGTTGGTCGAAACTAGTTGCCAATTTATACCTGCTTCGAATACAATAAAATAATTTGTGTGGTACGAGACTTTGAGTTTTCTTTGGTATTATAGTTAATTATTATCACTGGCATATGGATTTTATAATTTCGAAATTTGTTCACTGAACTATTCTACGCGATGAAAAGGTTTAGTTAGATTAACTCAATATTATAATTAAATCATAAAAAGGAAACAATTATTTCTTTTATATATTATACATATACATTTTATTACGCAAAAAAAATATTGCTCTAAACCTTTCTGATCAAAAATGGCTATGCTTGACAGTCAAGCTAACATAACCATAGATATGTTGCCACGTATTTTAATAAATTTAAAAACCAAACAAAATAGAATCAAATTTTGAAAAACCAATAAATCAACTAAATAAATTCAACTCCAGCTGAGTTCGGTGGTGGTTTTTCTACTGGCAAATTATGCCCAGCTCAGCCGTAGAGGGTAAGTGCCAAAATAAAGTGAGTGCGCCACCGATTTGGTACGGTTAAAATCGGAAACCCCTGATGTCCCAGGCACCACTTCACCCACTGGAGATAATTAAATAAATTCAAAATTTTACCCAGAACTATTTGAATCGTACAATAAAAAAAAAATAACGATAAAGTGAACTAAATAAAACCAATTATCAACTAGACCCTTCTTTAATAAAAGTTAAATTTAAGAATTTACACAACTGCCAAGCCTCGTGCTTGACCACTCTATTAATATTTATATATACTTATAAAGAAAAACAAAATGAATGTATGAATAATATTAAAGTTAAATTTACCAATCTGTGTGATCACACTCAATACAAAAAAAAATATAAGAAAAATAACTCTTAACTAACGACTTAAATCTAGTTAGCTTATCTGTTAAACTAATAAGTTCCTGCAGTCCTTTGCTTGTCTAATACTTGGGTCGGTTCCAAAATCAAGCCTTCTCCAAAACCAAAAGGCTTGCACCAATCACAATAACGTATGCTCGAACCAAGTATCAGGCCTGCTCTCAAAAGAAGCCTGTCTCTAGGACTATAGCCGGTAACAAGAACTTATGCCTGTATCTAGGACCCTAAAATCGTAATATAAAATCAACGATAGCTTACACAGATTTTAATGACTCCTTGAATTAGTCTGACTTAATAACTTTAATACAACTTGAATACATTAACTTGAATTTATACTACAACTAGTCTACCCGGCGGACTTCGTACCGCAAATCATTTATGTCATTCTTCCGTTTTTCGTTTTTTCAATTTATTTTAATTTTATCGTTTTCATCATATTTTCTCGTTAGTTATCAGGTTTATACTTTTTTTTTTTCGTTTTATTTTGTAGTTAGTCGATAAAATATATAAGATGCATAACAATACTTAATTTAGTAAGAATTTCTCGTTTAAATATAAGTGATATTAACTGCGCCACCTTACGGTGGCGTGATATAAAGTAATCAAATAAGTAGTGGTTGCTCGTTTAATGGAAGCGCTATCTGGTAGTAACTTCCATTAATACAAATATCATATTCATCTTACCCATTAAAAATACATCATCATACTGATTTTCATGACAATCGGTTGAACGGGGCGGAAGTCGATACTTTACAGCGCCGCCTGGTAGCGAGTTACATCAACGGACATAGCATATAAAGTTTCTCCGTGGAAAAATACATGTACATACCAATTTTAATATTGATCAGTCAAATAGTTTCTGAGTCTATCGATTTCATACATACATACATCCTTTTTTATATATATAGAAAGATAAGGATTGCTCGTTTAAATATATGTAATATTAACTGCGCCACCTTGCGGTGGCGTGATATAAAGTAATCAAATAAGTAGTGGTTGCTCGTTTAATGGAAGCGCCATCTAGTGGTAACTTCCATTAATACCAATATCACATTCATATTAAGCATTAAAAATACAGCATCCTACTGATTTTCATGACAATCGGTTGAACAGGGCAGAAGTTGTTACTCTGCAGCGCCACCTATCATACAAACCTTCTCCTTGAAAAAATACATATACATACCAATTTTCATGACAAACGGTTGAACAGGACAGAAGTTGCTACTCTGCAGCGCCACCTGGTGGCGAGTGGCATCAATGAGCATAGCATATTCGTTTTCTCCGTGAAAAAATACATATACATACCAATTTTCATGACAATCGGTTGAACGGGACAGAAGTTGCTACTTTGCAGCGCCACCTGGTGGCGAGTGGCATCAATGAGCATATCATATAAACCTTCTCCGTGGAAAAATACATATATATATATACCAATTTTCATAATAATCGGTCCAGTAGTTTTTGAGTCCATAAATTTCTTACATGAAAACAGATCCTTTTTTATATATATAAATAGATGAAGTGAATTTAAATGAATAATACAACATTTAGCAATTGACTTCTCTGAATTTACATTTAATAAGCAAAACTAATGATTTTATACAACGCCTGCTCTGGAAGTTGACTTTTCGAGCGCAGTATGTCATCTCCGAAGTACACGATAGTCGCATACTTGACTATATGTAATTCATAAACGCACATGTTTGGTTATGACCACATAACTACACGGATTCCGCCTAAACTATCTGTCGTGTTTATTTGACTAGAGAGACTACTCGATCAATCCTAACCCTTTTTAATTTATGTCACCATTGTCACAAAGCAACTGTATTAAACGCAAAAAGAAAGTGTAGGTAATTAAAATAAGTGTACTATTTAAAATAATGGTCGATTTAACAAGATGTTTAACTCCACCTGAACTAGTTGAATCAGCTAAAAATGCAACAACAAATTTATTGCCAGATGTGTCAAAAGAAAAAGTTATTTGTTATATTCCTCTCAAATTCTACTTCCAGAGCAGTAGTTGTATAAAGTATTGATCTTAACACTTGCGGAAATTAACTTTCCCGCACTTAAACTGCTTGCCCGAACTCCGCTTCGCGTCGTTCGGGCATCGGCAGTTCGCGTGCGGGAAAGTATAACTTTCCGCACTTGTTAGGATAATAACTATAAACGTACTCAACGAACCTAAATTTGACTTGCTAGTCACAACAATATTATAACAATAAATTAAATCAAAATTTAACATAAAATTAATAAATAATAGTAAAAAAAATAAGCGAAAAGGAGTCTAGTTTCACATTAATAAAACCTACATACGACACAAAGAAATACATATGTAAAATAAAGAAATTAACCAAGATTGCGATTAAATGGCGTTATTAATCTTATAAAAATAAAATTACGTGACTCACCTATCAAAATAGGGTTATTCTACTTCGTTAAACTCGTGATACCCTAGCTGGTAGTTGGGTAAAAACAATTTCCTCATCGCTAACTGCAATGATGGGGCAAATTCCGATCACGATTGCTGTCTAAGTGGTTTTAAAATACCAGTCTTCCCTACTGTCTGCTTCATAAGGAACAAAAGGACCATAAGAATCGAATAATTACATGGATAAAGAAGCGTATACTCACCAACAGAAAATTTTACTAAATATCCGGACACAATGCCGTATTTTCCACCGAATTCACCAAAATTCAGAAAAATCTCTTTCTCAATATTCGATGGAAACCAATGAAGCTTAATTACGTAAATCCAACCTGAGTTGACCCCGATGCACAGGGATGCAAATTAAACTCTTAAAAATCTTCTCGTTAACACGTGTTCACTACGAAAGCTCTAGGTGAAAAGACAGAATCTCTCCAAATATTAACCTACACTCGATTTGACACACTTCAGAAGAAATAGATGGCCTCTACTACTATAGGGACAATAACCATAGCTTATTCAGCCAACAACTTACGAACAAACAGGGGTCATTTGATACGTTTAATTTTATTATTTAAATAGCTAACAACAAATATCCCAACATTACTTAATTTCCCTATTTATTTTCGATTTTAATAATAAAGTTATAAATATGACCGAACGCTGGCTGCAAAACCCAAATCCAAGTTATCGCCGAGAGGGTAGATCAGATGAACTACTGTCAGTGATTTCAAACAATAGCACAAGAATAATAAATTATTTACAAAACCCATATAAGCAACAACTAAAAATAATTTATGGTCGAAAGTAATAAACAACAGTTGGCGATTAACTATTAACGAACCAAATCAGCCGGTTCTCGACCCAGTAAACCTTTAATAATAGGAATTTTCAAGGTAAGAATATACTATGTTTATAGATTAAAATATCTCAGTGTTAATGAGAAATTAGCCCGTGACAATGTATCGGAAACTAAAAGGACCACGAGATTCGTAAAGGTGGCATATTTTATTGCTCTTGAATGGTATTTCGACCAACCCCCAAAAAATATCCTAAAATTTCCTAACGTGAATCGGAGCAATTGGTTAGTAACCAAAAAACAAGCAAACCAGATTTAATTAAGAGTTTGAAATTTGCAACGTTGCTGCCCAACAATTTAATATTAGTAATACTTGGGTTGCTATTGAAATGCGAGGTATTATAAGGTAAATAATAGTTCGAAAGACCTCAACAAAACAGAGTAACAAAAATAAATGTCTGCGGAAACGTGGTTTAGATGCTAACCGATGAACGTGCCGTTAGTCACTAGCAGACTGAAAAAGTCTTGGCGTTTATTTTTCTATATATTTTCAAAGGAGTTTACTGCACAATTTTTGTTGTTAGGCCTTTTACAATAACTACGTGAAAAAAAAATGGAATTTTTTTGTTGGATTCGGCCATATGAGCCAAAAAAATGTTGAAAAATAGATTAGAATTAGATCCGACTAATAATAATAATAAATACGATGATGCCAAAATTCCTTTTGTGCATCTGTTTTTGAATTCGCAGAATCCGACGAAATATTGAAAAAAATCCAATACAATCGAATCCTAGGGTAGCATTTGGGGGTGGATCTGCATTATTCGAATGCAATAAATTAGCAATAAAATATGTTATCTATACAAACCTCCTCCTGGTTCCCGGGATACGGCTATATAGTGTCAAGCTAGCATAACCACTGTTTCTAGGTCAGGGTTGCAACAATAACCTTCTTTTCGTAGATCATCTATAATAAAACTGTAGAAATGTATATGTTTGTGCGCGCATCACATGAAAACTACTGATCCCATTCGAATGCGGTTTTCAAAGACGTATTTGTCTTCTTTCAACTTACCATCTGGTGTATAACACTTTCTCTCCCATTCCTTAAATAGGGTGGGGTAAGAAGTTTTTATACAACAATCACACGTCACGCGAACGACGTTGCGAGTACAACTAGTCAGCAATAAAATGGCAATTAAATCTGGTTTACTTGTTGTTTAGTTACTAATGAAATTTTATGTTTTCCGCATACTTTTAAGGATGAAAATCAAACAATAAATTAGCAATAAAATATGCCACATTTACGAAACTCTTAGTCCTTTTGGTTCACGAGACACAAGAAATATTTTCTTCTCAAAAAATCACTTTTTAAAAAACTATATTTTGAAATTTACACTAACAAACACTATGGTTACTAAATAATTATAACTGATTTAATTTTATAAATTTACAACTATTTATACTAAAATTATTGATGAGTGGAATGGATCGATTCATCAGACTTGCAGAATTGCGGGTTTGGATCCTCGAGTGTAATATCCTGTTGAATAGCAGAATTTACGATTAGGAAGTCCGCTGCATTGAAAGGAAATCGGTTATCGGATATACCAGGTCATCAACTCACAGCTATGGCTTTGCTAGTTTCACTGTCAAACAAGCGTTTCTCGGAAAGGGTTGAAGCAATGATTTTTTTGCTTTATAAATAAGCAATAAATTGACAGAAAAATAAAGTACATGTTACAATCTAATTGTACTAACGACGATTGGGATTTAATGACTGAGATTAGATAAAGATTGCGAGCATGCAAATTTTGTGCAAAACAAAACTAAAGTTCTTAATATGTCCAGATAATCAAAACTGAAGCATACCAAATTAATATAATAAATAAATTTTCTATTTTTTTTCCAATTTCACTAACTTATATCTCATAATTTAAAATCATTACTTATCAATTTAATTCCACGACACTACTAACCCTGAACCACCGAAGATACAAATATAACGTGATTGACCGATTGTCCAGTGGACTGTCTTAAATGCAATACGTGGGTACTTTTATTAGTTGTAAGAAAAATTAAATAGGAATTTCACTAAGTTCGTTTATATAATGACGTTCTTTTAAAGTAGCTAATCTGATCACTACGAAAACAAACCTCTCGAAGATTCAGAGACTAGCCTGTGCATGTATCACTGGAGCAATGAGAACTGCTCTGCTGCTGCAATGAAAGTAATTCTAAATCTCTCGCCATTGCATGTTCAAGTAGAAAATGCTATGAAGAAAACAAATATAGAATGGTCAAAGAAGGAATAATCAAGGAATGACTTAGCTCACTTTAACTTGATCAAACTTGGGAAATGCACCAAGGTGACATGCAAAAAAAAATTAACTTTGTAAGAAAATTTACCACAAAACTGGGAAGTAAATCTGAAAGGGACAACAACACCATAAAATGGTATACGGATGGCTCCAAGACAGATAAAGAAACAGGAGCAGGGATTTTTTGACTTAGAACTAAATGTTCAGAAAGCCTGGGTGCGTACACAAGCATCTTTCAACATCCATCAAGCAGCCATCAAATCTCTGAACTCACGTACAATCCGTTCAAAGATGGTCTGGGAATGCCTAGGCAAATTAAATGAACTAGGACAGAATAACACTGTTACCCTCCTATGGGTTCCAGGACACATAGGAATAGACGGAAACGAAACAGCCGACAAGCTGGCAAAAGAAGGAGCTGAAACCCCATACCTGGGACCAGAACCATCCTGTGGAATCAGCAGTAGTACAATCTTAGAAACACTAAGGAAAAACATGGATAGTGAAAAATCCAAGTACTGATGATCTAGAAGGACTAAGACAATTAAAGACGCTCCTATGACACTACAACCAGATAAGTTCTCTCAACAGCCTTAACTTTAGTAAAAAGAACCTCCGTATTATAACAGGAATACTAACCGGGCAATGCCGATTAAGAAGACACATGAAGAAACTAGGATTGGTAGATGAAGAAAACTGTAGATTCTGTGAGGTAGAGGATGAAACCTCAATACATACACTCTCAGAATGCATTGCATTACTTAATTCTAGGGTCATACGAAATAGAAAAGAAAGATCTACCTAACTTAAAACTCAGCGATATCCTAAATTTTTTAAGGAAGATAGGACTAGAAGAGCTGCTATAAGTCTGAGGAAATCATCAGAAATATAGCAAGAAAACGGGGACACAGGGGGTCGCAGGTATATCTGTTACCTCTAACTGGCTCATACATACATACATAAAGTAGCACTGGTAAAATCGTAAAAATGATTAGCGTTTCAAGTTCCTTTGAAAAAATAACATCCACAATTGGGTCAACGTCTTAGGAGACAGTTAGCTGTGTCCCGTATACCTGTATGGCCTGTAATACTGTATTTCTCAATACTTGAACTGGGCATTTTACTTGGATAAATTAATATAAAAGAATTAAGTTTAATATTTTATAAATTTAAAACAGTTTAAATTTAATTAAATTTATTTTTTCTACTGCCAAAATATCTATACAAAATTTTATAATTTCTAAGAATACGCAAAGTGTGCTTCTTTTTCACACTTGAAAATAAAATTTCTGGCAAATTCACTTTTTTACACGTTAAAAAATTGTTGTACACTCTTAAGGAGGGTAACTACTATCGAATACTTCATAAGATGTATTTGATTAAGAAGTAGAGGGTTAACAATCTTAGATTCCGTTGGGAACGATTTTATTATTTTAACTGTCTTCAATGTAAACCTCCGCCGCAATAGACTATTTTCCTCCACCGTGACGTTTAATTGAAATAATATTACCTCCTGCATTAGCCAAAAGAGTGACAAAGCTTCGTATGTTCTGTGTTATTCTTCCAGTATGTTTTGACAAACCATTTTGGGATCTCTCCTATTTTATTTACTCCACTATGTTGATTTATATATGTTCCTTTAATACATCTCATTAATAATCACGTTTTCGAAGCATAAGTCGGAGGCAGACTTTAAGATTTTCGAAATAAAAAATCAATATATTCAGAATTCGTAACTGTAAAGGTTCGTTCACAATAAGTTTTTAAATCGGATTTTTTAACAATCAATAGAGATTCTAAATTTTTATTATAATCAATACTCTTTTTACTAACTCTTCTCGACGACATAAATCCTTATTCAACAATACAAAGTTATCGAATTAATAAACTAATTACAATTATTTATTTATTAAAATAAAAGAAAATCAAGAATTTTTAGTTGAACCCTCTCCTCACAGCAGCGAACTAAAAGAAGGAAGTGTAATACAGTGCTAAAAATTAAGTAACAAGCTAGAATGTAAAGCCGTTGATGATATTTGTTCGAAGCGTGCTATTTATATGGCTTTAAAAGATAGTGAATCTAAGTCTTTAACTTAGCAATAATGGAAATGTAATATACGCTCACCGTCCAACTATGTGCAGCCAAAATCTATCGAAAAGTTTCAGTTGCGCAAATTGAGACTAAAAAAGACTCTGGTGAATGGTTTAAATAATAGTTTAAGTGCTTTAATTGTGATTTCTTTACTGCCGAAGAAAACTTTAGAAAAGAAATTTATCGAAAACTGTTATAAAATTTTAATTGTATTTTTGGACCGCCATTGCTTAAACCTGGAGATGTGTCTGATGGCTTTACTAAATATTTGGTGGCCATTATTTCGATTGGTTATTTATGGTTGTAAAAATGTTTTAAGGTGAATGGGGTGATGAAGTACCGTCTGATGTTGGCCATGGACCTCGAGAGATGGAGCTATGGGACGATGGTGTTTCACAGAGTTGCAGAAAGACTAACATTCCAAAAAGGGATCCGTCTAGCCAGCGGTGGACCTGGCGTTTCTAGACGAGAGCAAGACAGGTCATTCTCCGAGAAGAGCAGATTCTGACAGAAGTGTGGTGGATTATAATTATTTTGTAAAACTCAGTCCTATACATACACCCCTGTAAGCCAGAGCCGAGCAAAGCCAGGGGCTGGCTTTAAGGGAAGGGGGGCATGGTCCCATACGATAATTGTTTAATTATTTTATATGTCATTGTAATATTTTGTACTATTTTTTATTGTAATCATCCAGGTCAAAGTCAGTACGTTAGATTTCAAGGCGACCTTATATAGTTTAATTTTTATTCTTACGTAGCGTAGGAATTGGCTATGAAAGAGCGTCGTTGAGGTCGCACTCGAAGAGTTCGGAGTCTGAGGTTGTCTGTAAGGGTCACCCTTTGGAGTGTCCCTAAAACAGACCCTTGGGTCTGGGCCGTTGTGACTCTTGACGTATTTTCGTGAGTAAGTGTGACATGCCACCATGTAGTTTATTTGGTAAGATTAGTTAAGATTTGTATTTAGTTATTCGTTATTCATTGTTTGTTTCTTGTTAATATATTTGTTGTTTGTTTCCTGTTGTTTATCTCATCTTCCCCGTGGTTAGTTTTCTGCCTTTAGCAGGATACCTAACCAGGGGGTAGATAACCACGACCTGGGTGGGAAGTGCCTCTAGTAAAGCTACCCCTCATCCCGAAAACACTATGGCACATTTCCTCCAATCCTCCCAAGCGTGACAATATATGACTATACTTTGGATACTTATATTTCGAAAGAAGTGCAGTTTCCATCAAAGCTATCGACTAATAGGACCAGTAATGCATATGAGATTTTTATCTCCTACTGAATTAATATTTTAGCAATGAGCAACCAATTTTAAATTTTATTGAGTAAAAAGTGTTTGTTTTAAATTTTGTAACGATCTATCGGATGGTTTCATTTAAAGAATTCATCAGACTATTGTTTCCGTAGGTATATCGGTGAGAACTACTAAGATTAATAGCTGTGGTTTAAAATTGTGCCGTGAGCGGTGTTAAATATAATTTTGACTCTTCCTGGTGGCGATTAGTAATTCTCGAGACAGAACGATTTAGTAAGTCAAACAATTTGGTTTCTTTTATTGTAACACCTACCTCTTCGAAATACAAATAGGTCGATTTTAATAATCTTTTCTTTAATTATTTAATTTAGTGTGAGTGTCTATAAAACTAAGTTACCTACTAACATCCTCAACAATCCCGACATGTACCAATGTGTCTGTGAAGGCCTTGCAAGGACGCGGTATCTAGTACTGGGAGAGGAGAAACCGGCTGCTCCAAGTTATGCGGAGTGGCCACTGTCAAGGCTATTAAGTCTCATTAAGAGGGCAGAGCTGGACAAGGTGCTCTAATCCTATTCCACAGATAATGGGTGTTCACAATAGATCTGCAAAGGTCGCAGTGATATAGGCTAACAGCCAACCCCAAAAATATCTATCTATCTATCTACCAATGTGTCTTTTAGGAGTCATAAGTAAAGTCTCTAACACCTACAGACGTACGCTGAAGGAAAACATCGTGATCAAAAATAGTTAGACTTAATTGTCTAAAATCACCAACCCGCAGTGAGCAAGCGTGGTGATGAAATGCTCATTCCTTCTCCTTGTGAGAAGAATCATTTGGTCGTACAGTGGGACAATAACGGGCTGATTATTATATTTTTATGTTATACACCATTATTAACATGTTAACCTAATTACAGAGCCTATTCTGTTGATTTTTGAGGTGTTCCTTGGAACATTTTCCACATTGATTACCAGACCTTAACCAAATTTCTATGGGACCACAAGGACACTCTACTCTTTTGAATGCAAAAAGGATTTTTCAAATCGGATTATAAGTACCAAAGATATGCCGTAACATACATAAAAAATATGGTCGAATTGAGAACCTCCTGCTTATTTGAAATGGGGTGATATTTTATTCATACTAACCAAAATCAAGTAGTTTCACTTTCGCTAAACATCAGTTTTTTTTTCATTAAAATCAGTGTCGTTTTTTAGACGTGTTTTAAGAACAAATTTACTTTCAATAAATTAGATCTGATTTGGCTAGAAACTGATCTAAATGGTAATTTGTTAAGTGATCGATTTCTGGTTATTCATTTCATGATTAGAGGTTTATCCAAAATTGTTTGAAGCGGTCTACCCAAGATATTTCATTATCATTGACTTTGGTTTAAAAAAATAGAGAAGGATTATTGATCTCAAGTTTTATGTCGACTATCGGAAAATGGAAGAAAACTCATCTCAGTAGAATCGACACCGTTATACGTCAAAGTCAGATCTAGAGTTTCAAGGATTGACTAAGATAAGAGAATAATTAATTCTTTAATAACCTAATTAAACCACGTTTTATATTCAGCTTTCAATATTTTCTTTATTGATTTAATTAAGTAATTGTTTCTTGAAATTTTGTATTTATAATAAATCACTTAAAACGAATGTTTAAGTATAATTTGTTCAGTTTGGACTTTGGCACACTTAATTACCTACATGTTTGGGAGGGACTGGTAAAACTCAAATAGTAACCCACGACTTAGTGAGCTAGCTAAGGGAACAACGACCTGGAGGACGTTTTCACGTTACAATTTCTGAACTATTTTTGTATTATTACTGCTTGAGTTTTAAGCTCGAGCTCAAATCCTTCAATAAAATGATGTTTTGTTAATTTGTTATACTCACATAGGCTTACAAAATTTAGCCAAGTAAAATACTTAATACTTGACATAAATTATATTAATTAGATACCTACAAATATAGTTTTCATAAGGAAGTAAACAGTGTTTTCGAAATGTTATTTTATTTTTTATTATTCTTATGTAAATTCCGTTTCCTCTGTTCACCCATCTGAATAAAATGAAATCATATAACTCACAGGAATATTTTTCGTTACGAGATATAACCTTATCAAAAGACTTTAACTGTCTCGTTAAATCAATTCTTTAGTTTTTCGATCGTTTTTTAAAAATGTAAATAAATTGTGTTATAAGATCTTCTCTGCATCCATTGCTGTAAATATAAACCTGTTATATATATACTTTTTTTTATAAATTAATTAAATTTGTGAAATTAAGCAAACTAATAAATGTCTTCCCGATTATGGTAGTTAATAACTTGTGTGAATTTTCACAAATTTTACACAAATATGTTATTAACTCGACTTGTTTTAATACGCAATTTTTTTCCAAAATTATTGGAGTTATACTTCTATTCGTGCGCTCGATGGTAATAATTTGTATGGGATTAAGTCGGCAAAATCATTACATATGTAAGGGCGTGAGTAAAAGAGAGAACGAAACACATACCACATGTTATTAGTCATAACTATAAGTGCTATACAAAAAACAGTCTGAGCTAATGTTTTTGTATTATAGTGACGTATTATTATTATTATTCTGTCGCGTAAGTATGCATATTAAGTTTAGTAATTATTATATTAATAATAATATTCAGTAATGAGTATTGTATTGGGCGCATCCGAATTCTACCACAAATGACAATTTTACCTGATTTTTAATACTTAAGGGATTTGTGAAGAGTCCGAACTCTGCCAAGAACAATTAATTATACTCGTATTAAGTATTAAGGATTTAAATATTTATAACCTAAAGAGTTTTCAAAAGTGATAATAGGAAATATTAAGAAGGAAAAAGTAGTTAATTGTTTCTTATTGAGCATCTTATCAAACTGTTTATTCTCTATCTAAACTGAGTTAAAATGGATAAGAGATCATCTACCATGTTTAGTGAAAAATGAATTAAGTTAATTGTGTTGAGTAATTGTGAAGTTTGAAAGCACCCTTTGCGACAGAATGCAAGTGGCTTTCAGAACTTTAGAGACATGGTGTAAAGAGCAATCGCTGTCTATTAACCCCAAAAAGACAGAAATAGTTCTCTTCACGAAGAAACAGAAACCCAGGGGCTTAAACGCACCCAGTCTTTTCAACGTTTAATTAAGCTTTGCTACAGAAGTGAAATACTTAGGTGTTATCCTTGACAGCAAGCTGACGTGGAACACATAGAAAGCAGAGTTAAAAAAGCATTTATATCTTATAAGCAATGCCGCCGAACCATCGGACAAACCTGGGGATTATCCCCCAAGGTCACCAAGTGTATCTACACGGCAATCATAAGACCTATGCTAACATATGGTGCTGTCGTGTGGTGGCCTAAAGTGAAACTAACGACAGCTATCAAAAAATTAAACCAAATTCAAAGATCAGCATGCCTTCTCGTGACAGGAGCCATGCGAAGCACACCGACCAGTGCAATGGAAGTCATACTCGGACTCATGCCCCTTGATATATTTGTTAAGGAGGTCGCATTGATGACCATGGTACGCTTTCGCACGGTTGGTATCAAACCCACTGTAGGGACTGGCACCTATAGGGATAGTCTGTGGAGGGAATCGATAAAAGTGATACCACTCTTACAGGCAGACACGGATGCCGTCGCACCAAGATTTGTCTTTGACAAACCCTACAAAATATTAACAAACAAGACAGCAGACCCCAACGTAGTGAACGCTCTGAGCGTATATACGGATGGATAAAAAACAAAGCAAGGTATGGGATGTGGAATTTACTCTAGATCCTTAAGCCTAAAAATAAAATGGGCTATGGATGGCTTGTCAAGTGTGGTTCAGTCAGAACTCACAGGCATAACCATAGCTGCAAAAGAATTAACCAATAGGAACATCACAGGCAGGAATATAAATATATACACAGACTGCCGACAAGCACTACTGACCTTGAATAGACCACGTTTCACTTCAACTTTAGTACTAGAATGTCACCAATCTCTAACTGAGGCCAGCCAGAATCACGTGGTCACTCTCAGCTGGATCAAAGAACATGGGAACTCTGAAGGCAACCGCATTGCGAACAATTTAGCAAGGAGGGCTGCGGGCTACAAATATGTTAGCCGTCGCCCATCTACCAAGCTGACATTGTCCGCAGTCGTGGACCTTATCAAACAGCACTCTCACCAAAAATTTATACAGTGCTGGGATGAAACTACGAACTGTAGACTGGCCAGAGAGTTATTACCTCATCCTGGCGAGAAAACAGCAAAAAAAATTTAAGGCATTGACCAGACAAAATCTCCGAACAGCTGTGGGAATCCTGACAGGTCACTGCCAATTGCGACAACATCTCTTTAGGATGAAATTAACAGAATCGCCGCTATGCAGAGGCTGCGAACAAGAAGAGGAAACAGTAGAATACATTATGTATGACTGCTCTGCTTTTTCTGAAATCAGAAGATCCGTGTTGGGCGAGTATTGGCTTACACCAGCCGATGTCAGGGAGATCTCCCTCGGGAGCCTCATCACCTATTTTAAATCAATAGGCCTGGTGACAGCCTGAGGTGAGGATATCCCTACATACGCGAGGATGCACAATGGGTCATATGTGGCCTCAGTGCTGGCTGAGCACTAGCTCGCCCCTCCCAAATTTCCAGATCCAGATCTAGATGTGTTGAATAATTTTAAGATTTCCGAAGCTAATATCAGAAAGTGTGGAAAAATTCAATTGATATGTTGTAACGCTAAATGTACAGATAGTAGTAAAGGTCAAAGGAGAACACAATCATGGTTTTGAAAAGAAACGTGCAAGAAATGCAGTAAGTAATAGTGTAAAAAGAAAAGCAATTTGTGATCAAGCTGAGAAATCATCGAGAATTGTAATCAAATAATTTTGGGAAGAACATAAACTCACAAGATATTAATAAAATAAGGCTAGAAAAAAAATCTTGACAATATTACCTAAAACCAAGAAGAGGTGTTCAATTCTGTTTGTTAGTTATATATACATGATAGAAATAGCGGGGAAGAGTTTCTTTTGGTGGCAGCTCACGCAAAAAAAATGTTTTTTTTAATCTAACATTTTGGTTCAAGTAAGAGTTTTAAAAATGGCTATTATGTACGGGTTGTTTTCTGTTTACTGTGCGATAAAACAACGTATTTCTCCTTTTAAGTAATAAGTGTGAAGCGTTGGGTTTATATTTTAAGCCAAAAGTGATTGTTGTAGACTAAGAATTAAGTATTCACAATGCAATATACATATAAATATATTGAAGTTTCTACAATTCCTGATAATAACAGCATAGGTATGCTTTATACGGTGCCTTTAGAATTTCGTTTATATGGCAAACGAAATTACTTTACATTTTTTAATATTTAAGGAAAGACAATTTTAAATACCTTGCAATATATTTAGTTGAGCTTGTAAAAGAAACAATCTTCTAAACATTCTACATCCGAATACAATTTAAGGTCATCAGCGAACATCTTCTTACAGTTTAATGATAAGCATAGATTGTTACGTACCAAGTATTGCAAACTACGAATATATTTAAATTTTTACTCGCAATCGAAATTCAATAATCCTTTTTAAAGTTTTCTGTCTCCTTTGTAAACATTTTATTGTTTACTTACATTCTAACGATTTAAATAAACATAACCCTTCACAGTTTTGACATTTCAAAGGAATTCCAATAGATTTTTATCTCTGTGTTAACCGGTTATTTAAATAGATAATTTAGTAATTATTGATTTATCGAGATTTATTTAATAACTAATATTATTTAATAAGATTGATTTAGTTTCGATTTATTTATAGGTAAAAATCAAATATTCAATTTGACATTAAAATATTTACCGCGAATAATCAACTCGTTGGCAATTGAACGTATCTACCCCCCCCCCTTAAAATTTTGTAGTGAGGGAGCTAAGAATTAATACAAACGATAGAATCTTTCTTTTACATCCTGCTCGTGATAAAATCCACAAGTGTCAATTGATAGTGAATTTGTCAAGTGTAACGCCATTTCGTGAGTTTGCATTTAATGTGACTTAATCGGAGTCAACCTAAGGGGATTTTAGATGCAATCTCTTCTATTAATCTTAGCCTCATTGGTTTAATATTGCTTTGGTAATTTTTTTTGGGTAGGCCTTAAAATTTATCCATTTTATGGAACTTAATTTGGACGTTCACGTGAACAAAATCGCTGAAATTTTATTTGATGATTGGTGTAAAAGCACGGAATTCTATATATAGGGTGATAGTGGATTTAAGATCGTCAGATTGATTATTTTAACTCCTAATCACACTAAGGGGTTCTTTGGCTTGGTACATCGTTCTTTGACCTGGTGCATCATTTCTTTGGCCTTGCGCAGCAGTATTCTTTGGTCTGGTGCATCATTTCTTTGGCCTGGCGCAGTAACATTTCCTTGTTTTGGCGCATTAGTATTTTTTTGGCTCGGTGCACCTTTTTTTTGGCTTGGTACATCTTTCTTTGGCCTGGCGCAGTAACATCTTTTGGATGGGCGCAGCCCTCTTTTTTCTGCTAGTGCAACGTGGCTACTCCAGAAAGCCACTCACTGAGGAGCATCGGCGCTAGTGAAGCGCTTATAAACAAATAAGCCAAATTTAAAATTTTAATTATAGTTCTGTCTTTACAGATGTACTGATTTTTTTTTCTTTTATGTAGCACCTATTTTTTGTAATTATATATAATAAATTGAGCTGGGTGATCACTCTTAATTTGAGGCATTATTTTGTGCGGCATTATTTTTTTAACTTGCCGCCAAAAAAAATTAAATTTTTTTTTTAAATCGGGAAGTTATTGGTTTTACCCCGTTTTTCGAAAATCGAGTTTTCATCGGATCTCAACGTTTTAAGGTATTTGGAACCTCCCCTGACAATTTTTACGAGGGTGTCTGTATGTCTATATGTACGTGTGGATGTGTGTGTGTGTGTGTGTGTGTGTGTGTGTGTCTGTGTGTGTGTGTGTGTGTGTGTGTGTGTGTGTGTGTGTGGATGTATGTAAACCTGTTATAACTTTTGAACGGTTTGACCGATCGAAATGAAATAAAACGCGTTCCAAAGAGTTCCATCTAACTTAGACTCCCTGTAAGTTTGAGCCGATTCGAACTGGTAGATTTTGAGAAATTTTAAAATAACCGAAAAAAACAATTGGTAAAAATGATGTTTTTTGAGCATATCTTGTTGGCTATTACATCGATCAATTCCATAACCTAATCAGCTCTCAAGCTTAGAAAAACACGTCGAATGCCGTTTTTCAAATTAAAATCGGTTAATTCGTTCGTGAGATATCGTTGTCGAAAAATTTCAAAAAAAGTGTTTTTTTTTAATAACTTACAGGTTTTTCTACTAATCGATTTTGCACTCCCAGTAACATTTTTAGGTCTCAAAAACTGCGTCGAATGCCATCTTGAACATCAAAATCGAATAAGGCGTTAAAAAGTTATGGCTTTTTAAACATTTCAAAAAAAGTCAAAAACGTCAAAATACGTCACGTTACTATAGCTTTGCGGTTAAAACTAGCGGGAAGTTGCAAGAATGGCCTTTAAGGTCAACCTCTTTTCGAATTTTTTTTATATATTTACATATCTATTTTGAGATTATTTGTGTAATTTATTTTGTGAATATGAGGATCTATTTTGGTGTCTTACTCAGCAAACCGCCTTACTCACCTTTTCTGTTTTAATTTAATTATTTTGTTTAAAATTCTTACTTTATTTATTTATTTATTTATTTATTTATTTATTTATTGGTTTCCTTACAAACACCTGATAGGTAATTACATGCAAAGTAGTAACCTTAACACAATATAAACAGCAGTAAAACTAAAGATAAATAATAATACAACAAAAAATAAAAACAAACAAGATTTATAGAAAATATAAATATCACATTTAAATAGGAATACTATCCTGATGCAGCCTGAGCTTGTTTTTAAGCTCTGGGAACTTTATATTAAATAAATCCAATAATATTTCTTTGGATATCATATTGTTACATATTTCAAGCATTAACATAATAGGCGATGGGCTCATCTTATTAATGCAGAAAACATCCTGTGAGAGAATTCTTAAATTGACCTTAGGAACCCTGAAGTTAATACCGTTAATCAGACCGCAGTCGGAATACTTTAAATTATTTAAGATGTTCTATATAAATATCACAGCCTGAGTCTCTCTCCTAGTAGATAGGGAAGACAACTGGAATTCAAATAGCATTGACCTATACGAAATCATATAAGGATATATACCATACTTTTTATTGTAAACATATCTTAAAAAAGGTTTTGGCACTTTTTTAATTTCGTTGTTTTGATTGTAGCTATCCGGAGCCCACATATTGGAAGCATACTCTAAATGTGGTCGTACAAGAGCAGTATATAATCTTAAAGTAGTTTGAATATTAAAATCTTTGGAATTACGAATAACAAACCCAAGTAATTTAAAGGCTTTATTAATAATATTGTTGTAATGTGTGTTGAATTTAAAGTTACTCTGGAATAATACACCCAGATCTTTAACCTCACTATACCTCTTAAGGTTACAATCCTGGATATAATAATCCTCAATTAAAACATTCACTCTTCGAGAAAAGGAAACAATGCAACACTTATCAGGATTTACAGGCATTCTATTTCTTCTGAACCAGGATATTACTAGATTTAGGTCATTTTGAATATTAACTACATCCTCTTTACCGGATACAGATTTGAAAAGCTTAAAATCATCTGCAAACATTAAACTCATGCAGAACTTCAGACACTGGGGCAAGTCATTTATAAAAATCAAAAAGAAAAGGGGGCCTAAAATACTACCCTGAGGCACCCCAGAGGTTGCAATGTATTTATGAGACATTGCATTACTAACTTTGACTCTTTGGTTCCTATTGTTTAAGTAGGAAGTTATAAACCTCAATGACTCTCCGGAGGAACCAAAATCAGCCATTTTCCTAACTAAAATATTATGTTCAACCTTGTCAAAAGCCTTGGCACAATCAGTCTAAATGACATCAAGTTGCTGTTTGTTCAGGATTGCATTAGATATGTATTCAGAAAGGACGCAAAGGTTTGTAATGGTTGATTTATTTGGGAGGAATCCATGTTGAGATTTGGAAATTTGACATGAAATGTTTGTAAAAATAAAGTTGTAAATGATTTTTTCAAATATTTTTCCTACACTATTTAGTAGACTTATTGGTCGGTAATCCCTAACATTTCCCCTACTAGCACTTTTAAAAATTGGAGTAACAACGGCTTCTTTTAGTTTATCAGGAAAATAACCCAGTTCTAAGGAACGATTAAAGATATTGAAACACGTATGGGGGCTTTTTACACAATTTATTTACAAAATTGTTAAGATACACTGAACTCTGCTGGATAACGTCTAACTACTTGACAATACAATGAACTCTTCTGAACCCTTGACTCGAACTGACGTTAACTGCACATGCATCCCCTTATATACAACATTATTTAATCTAGTCAGTGTGTTTAGAAGTTTCTAGAATTTTCTAGAAACATTATTTAAAATGGTCAGTTGATTTTTTTACAAACTTCTAAAAATCAACTGTCAACAACAATCTTTTAAATTAAGGTCCCTTCCTTTACGGTTATCCCGTTACACTGCCCCCTCCTTAGATTCATTCCTCCTGGAATGTTATTTCCTACATCGGAATCCCGCACACTCACTGAGTCAGCCAAACCATCTTCTTGGAGTTGCTGCGCATCTCCACTGTGGTTTCCCTGGTAAGGCGCCAAACGATCATGATGGACCACGACGGGTTTCCCTCTGGGAATTTTCACGATCCGATAAATGACATCGTTAATCTTCTTCTTGATGGTGTAAGGACCTTCCCAGTTCTTTTGTAATTTGGGACAAATACCTCGACGCCGTCGGGGGTTATAGAGCCAGACTAAATCTCCAACTTGGTAACTCTTTTCCATTGTCCGTGTGTCATAGTACCTCTACATCCGATCACTAGATAATTGTAGTTTTCCACGCACCAGGTTGTGTATATTTTCCATTCAATTCTGAAGGTCGGCGACATATTGTTCACGTGCAATTTCTTCACCAGGTTTACAACCAAACACCAAGTCACATGGTAGCCTCATTTCTCTACCGAACAGGACCTTCGCAGGCGTTTGGCCAGTTGATTCGTTGATGGCCGATCGAATTGCCATTAGAAATAGTGGAATATGTCGATCCCAATCCCTCTGACAATCTGACACCACTTTTGACAGATAGTTGGTTATAGTCCGGTTCATTCGTTCCACCATTCCATAAGACTGAGGGTGCATCGCTGTGGTTCTCGTTTTGTGGATGCCTAATCTTTGGCAAACTTCTTGAAACAGCTTGCTCTCAAAATTTCTTCCCTGGTCTGAATGTAATTCTAGTGGTACCCCAAATCGGCTTACGAATTCTTCAACCAATATGTCTGCCAAAGTGGTAACTTCCTGATTGGGAACTGCATATGCTTCAACCCATTTAGTGAAGTAGTCCATTACAACAAAGATGTACTTGTTTCCTACATCGGTCTGTGGAAGTGGCCCCAATACATCTACTGCAATTCTTTCAAAAGGACTTCCAACCAGGTATTGCTGCATTTCCGCCTTCGGTTTTCGGTGCGGACCGTTACTGGCAGCACATGTAGTGCATTTACGACACCAATCTTTAACATCATTAGTGCAATTTACCCAGTAAAATCTATCTCGGATCTTTTGCAGCGTTTTCGTGATACCCAGATGTCCTCCAGAACTATCATTATGCATCTGTTTTAAAATTTCCGGTACAGCATTTCTTGGGGCCACTATTTGTTTCCTTGTTTCTGTGCCCTCGGAATTTTCTACAAGTCTTTTAACGAGCCCTCCGTCCAAAATTAAAGAGTTCCATTGGGACCAGTATGCTTTTAAAGCAGGAGAGGATGAGGATATCTCTCTCCACAACGGACGACGGTCCATTCTCTTCCACTCCCTAATCTTTCTCAGAACGGGATCGTTTTCTTGTTGCTCCTCCAGCATAGAGCTCTCGTCTTCTGGCACAACCTTAACTAAGGCAAGTTTTTCCTCGTTCTGCTCCATACGGGTACAATGGGGGCAATCAGGTCGACATGGTCTTCTGGAAAGTGCATCAGCATTACGATGTCTGGTTCCAGGTCTGTGCTCGATTTCAACATCATACTCCTGCAGTTTTTCGAGCCATCTTGCTATCTGTCCTTCTGGGTTCCTAAAGCTAAGTAGCCACTTTAAACTAACATGGTCTGTTCTGATCAGGAATTTTCTGCCATACAGAAATTTATAAAAGTGTTCGACGGATTTTACAACTGCTAACAGTTCCCTCCGAGTTACACAGTAGTTCTTTTCAGCTTTCGATAAAGTTTTGCTGAAGTAACCAACCACTCTTTCCTTACCATCTTGTAGCTGTGACAAGACGGCTCCAATTCCCACATTGCTGGCGTCGGTGTCCAGAATAAGCTTACCATCAGGAAGTGGATAAGCAAGAACAGGTGCTGACGTAAGCTGTTTCTTCAATATTTCAAACGCCTCTTGACATTCCTGATCCCAACAGAAGGACTTATCTTGTTCTGTCAAACGTGTCAAGGGTTTGGCGATGTCTCCAAAATTCTTGACATATCGTCGGTAATAGGAACAAAGACCCAAGAAACTCCGGAGCTGATGTTTGTCGATAGGGATTGGCCATTCCTGAACGGCTTGTATCTTAGCGGGGTCAACAGCAACGCCATCCTTGCTTACGTTATGTCCTAAATAGTTGACCTGTCTCTGGAACAAGTAGCATTTCTTAACATTCAATGTTAGATTAGCGTTCTGTAATCTTTTAAAAACTTCTTCCAGGTTATATAAATGTTCCTTAAAGGTCTTACCCATTATGATGATGTCGTCTAGATAAACTAGACAAGTTTGCCATGCTAATCCCCGCAGGATGTTCTCCATTAGCCGTTCAAACGTCGCAGGAGCATTACAGAGGCCAAACGGAAGGACCGTGAATTGCCACAACCCTGATCCACTGGTAAAGGCAGTCTTTTCTTTGTCTGCAGGATTCATTTTAGCTTGCCAGTATCCGCTTTTAAGGTCCAAGGTAGAAAACAAAGTCGAACCCGCCAAAGCGTCGAGGGCATCATCAATCCTTGGCAGAGGATAACTGTCCTTCTTAGTGACATCATTTAGCTTTCGATAGTCGACACAAAACCGCATTGATCCGTCTTTCTTTCTCACTAATACCACAGGAGAAGCCCACGGACTACTGGATGGTTCGACTATGCCATTTTGAATCATTTCTTTAAGGGCTCTGTCTGCTTCTTCCTTCTTAACTTGAGGCATCCTTCGGGGTACCTGTCGAATCGGACGTGCATCACCAGTGTCAATTCTATGTTGTACAACATCAGTTCTTCCCAGTTTACTTTTAGAACCAAATACAGGTTTATAACGGTAAAGTAGATCTCTTACCTGTTTCTTTTCTAATCTTGACAAAGAGGGATCTAATTTTGTCATTAATTGTTTAATTTCGTTGGTCTTATCTGTTTCCGTAACGTTTACCTTGTGAATTATGGCCATTACTGGTTCTAAACTTCCCATTTCCGTGTCCTTTCGGAGAAGAACTGGATGATCGTTCAAGTTCATAACTCGGATGGGTACCTCTTTGGCGGATCTAACAAGAGTCTTACCCACAAGGAGTCCTTTTCCCAATTCATGGTCATGGTTCTTCGGCTCTATCATGGCTGGGGCACCATCTGGCTCCAGTCCATCCAACCGCGCTGTGACGACACATTCGCAGCTTGCCGGAAGTTCGATATCATCGATTAGCTTAATCGAGGCATTGTCAACTTGTTTTCGGTGCAGGAATATTTCTTCATTACCAGTACGAAGGATACGTTGGCGAAGATCCAAATGAAAACCACAGTGAAGCATAACATCCATGCCCAGAACAACATCTTCATCAACGTCAGCCACCAGCACTGAGTGAACAAGAGAGGTTGAACAACCAAACTGTAGCGTCACCTGTATCTCACCGTAGACTCTAGCAGAATCTCCGGTAGCGGTACGCAGTCTCCAACTGGTAGGCCACATCTTCTTTCGCATAATGATGGATGGTCGAACGATAGTTTTTGTAGCTCCAGTGTCTACCAGCATGCTAAAGTTCTTCCCATCAATAAGGCCATCCACATATAAGCTGTCCACGTGATGTCGCAGAGTTGCCAATTTAATGGTGTGAGGGGCTTCGGGAATGTTTGGGGTCGATTTCGCCCTCCAGGAGTCGACCCGTTCTAGTTTTCCTGCTGCTGGGGTACTTCAGCAGAAGATTTTTCTTTTTGGGGGCAAGTATTTCTTATATGGCCTAGTTCTCCGCAGTTCCAGCATCTCACTTGGCGCCTTCTTTTTGGAGATAACTTCATTAATCTCTCTACTACCGCTTCAACGTCGATAACGGAATGAACGGCATGGTCGTAGTTACCGGTGATTTCCCTTAGTCGAGCAACTCCACGTGAGGGCTCCGTCGCCGCCTCAAACTCCAGGGCAATGGTCAAGGCGTCCACAAGAGTCTTGGGCCGCGCCAACCGTACAGCGCGCTGCAACTCGACGTCTCGAAGACCATCGGTGAAGGTTTGGACTGCTAGGCACTCCAGGAAATCCTCCGCTGCATTTGAATACGCAAGTCGTACCATTCTGGCTACATCCGCTTCAAATTCCTGGATAGTTTCTCCATTTTTCTGTTTTCGGCTCTTTAACTGCATTCGGTACACCGGTTGTAGATGAGTTTGACCATAACGCATCTCTAGACGATTCACCCATAACTCGAAGTTGTCAGCTTCATCCGGTGTCAATGATTGCAAGACGTCTAAAGCTTCGCCTCGCAGAGCTACGGTTAGGGACAATGCTTTCTCCTGGGATGACCATCCATTAGCTCTGGCCGCTGCGTCGAATTGTTTCAGGTAATTTGGCCAGGAAGTCTTCCCGTCGAAGGTCGGGGGTTTCATCGTCGTTCGTACATGGGTCGTCTCCTCGCTTCTTTGTCGTTCGACGTCTGCGTGGCAGGTTTCCATCCTTCTTGCATCTCCGTCGCCGTGGTGGATGGTTTGGTTTCGGCGGCTAGCTTCCTGTTCTTGTTGAAGCTTCCTTATTTCGGACTGCATTTGCTGGTTGATCTCGTCTCGCAAGTTGGCAACTTGCTGATTTTGCTCGTCTCGTATGTTGGTCACTTGTTGATTCATGTTGTCCACTTGCTGATTTAAGTTGTCTACTTGCTGATTCAAGTTGGCTACTTGCTGATTCTGCTCGTCACGAAGATGTGATATTTGCTGGGAGAACGAACTGAATAACTCATCTGATAGGGTAGACATCCGTTGTGATAGCTCCTCTTGTTGGTTCGTCATTCGTTGCGACAGCTGGGACATATCTTCGCGCTGGCTGCTTATCTGACTGGACAACTGGGAAAGTTGTTGAGTTTGTTCTTCTTGTTGGCTCGTCATTCGTTGGGACAGCTGGGACATGTCTTCGCGCTGGCTTTTCATCTGACTGGATAGCTCCTCTTGCTGGCTCGTCATGCGTCCTGATAGCTCCTCTTGCAGCCGGGAAAGTTGTTGAGCTTGTTCTTCTTGCAGCCGGGAAAGTTGTTGAGTTAGTTCAGAATTTGCTTTTTGAACTGGGTCTTCGAACTCCACAGCGTCAGGATCCAAATTATTATTTACGTAGTACTCACGGAGCCTTCTCAACAATACGGATTTGCTTCCAGTAGTTTCCAACTCTAATTCTTCAAGCTCTCTTCTGAGCTCAGCCACCAATAGTTCATTTATCTTTTTTCCAGGCATTCTTGTATCTTCACCCCACACCTGACACCAATTTGAAACACGTATGGGATCTTTTTACACAATTTATTTACAAAATTGTTAAGATACATTGAACTCTGCTGGATAACGTCTAACTACTTGACAATACAATGAACTCTTCTGAACACTTGACTCGAACTGACGTTAACTGCACATGCATCCCCTTATATACAACATTATTTAATCTAGTCAGTGTGTTTAGAAGATTCTAGAATTTTCTAGAAACATTATTTAAAATGGTCAGTTGATTTTTTTACAAACTTCTAAAAATCAACTGTCAACAACAATCTTTCAAATGAAGGTCCCTTCCTTTACGGTTATCCCGTTACAATATGTTTTAGAGGAGTTATTAGAGATTCAGCACAACCCTTGTAGATATATGGTGGAATGTGATCTGTCCCAGTAGATTTTTTGGGTTTTAAACTGTTTATACTACTCTGTATATCATTATCAGACACTTGTGGAAAATTAAAGCCTGCATTACAGAAGTTTAGTTGTTGATTGGAGGTAGGTGGTTCAAAAACTGAAAGAAAATACTGCGCAAAGGCATCAGCAATATCCTGCTTATCCATTAGCAGCACACCATCAAAATCCATTTCCCTTGGCACACCAGAACTATTTTGTTTACCACTGATAAATGACCAAAAGGTACTGGGGTCATTATTACAATTAATCTCAATATTTCTTTTGTAATTAGAGTACTCGATTTTAGTTTGATGTTTTATTTCTGACCTCAGCATTTTGTACTCATTTAGTGTGGTTGAACTAGCTCTGCCTCTATTGATTAAAGAATGCAGATGTTGTTTTTTTTTACTTTTATTAATCAATTTAAAGGTGAACCAAGGTGGATACTTTCTGACTGAAACTGAGTCTCTAACCCTAAACTTTGGTATTGAGGCATCTAGGCATCTGAACATGTGTGAGTAGAAAGCATTTAAAGAATCATTAGCACCCTCACAAGCACGGACATCTGACCAATCACACTTACCCAAAAGATCATACAACAGAAGAAAATTTCCCTTAGCAAAATTATATTTATATTCATTTGAAAAAGCACTTACACTCTGTTCCTTCTGTACAGTAAGAGACAGACTCAGGGCAGGATGGTATGCATCTTCAGACAAGAGCGGATCATTAGACGTTTTGATATTTATGTCAATATTTGAAATTATGAGATCCAACTTCCTTTCCATATGATTGTTAATTTGATTAAGCTGCTTAAGGTTATATAGATTTAAAAATTGCTGCATCAGAATATTTTTTTCACCTAGACCCAGATCTAAAAAAGGCAAATTAAAATCTCCTAATAATACAATTTAATGATTTAATGTTAATAAGATACTTTCAAATCTATTTAGGAAATTATCTAAGACTTCAGTGCTACAACTAGGCTTAAAATAGACAACACATAGATATATAAAAGACTTTTTAAGTTTCATTTTTATAAGGATACATTCATTATCACAGCTGAGTACAATTACCTCATGGGAAATAACTTTTTTAATTGCTAGGAGAACACCCCCTCCTCTGATTTCTTCCTGGCACATTCGGTCTCTCCTTATCACAGTGTAGCGCTCATCAAAGAGCTCGAGATCATGTATACCATTGCACAGCCATGTCTCTGTTAGGGCTATGATATCATATTCCTCGGAGAGTACTGCGGTATGTAGGGCTTCAGTTTTTGTCCTTAGGCCTCTCACATTTTGGTAATATATAGTAAAGTCGCCATTGGATTGAGTAATAGTAGTAGTTAAAGGTAAGTCTTGAACTAACGAACCAACTCCTGTGTTGGATTCGCCTTCTTCGCAAAAAAACGCGAAACAACAGCACCATATGGCCAGACCTCCCGCTTCCATGCATTTGGCAGGTTACTTTTTAAAATATTTACTTTTATTGAAGAGTAAACATCAGGATGTTTAGACTGGTGGGTCTCACTGGTAACCTCAGGGAAGTTTGGAGCAAGAAATCTCCGTAGATCATCTGGTGTCGTATTCGGCTTCAAACGAGAAACATGAAGCGATACACACTGTGGTATCCCTTGGATAGCACTGTTGGTCTCATCTTTGCCTACCAAAAACCTTCTATTAGGTCTTCTGTGTCGATAACGGGGCACTATAAAACCATCTTCATCATGGTTGACCCGGCCATTGGAGGGTTTATCAAGCTCCTGGACCTCATTCATAATCTTCAATTGTTGCGCCTCTAGAATCGCCGTGTTTGCATTTTGCTTGGTCACTGTAGCCCCATTTTCACCTTTGTTATGAATGTTTTGCTTTTGTTGATTCGGATTGGCGGGAATCGTGACTGACGTTGACTGGTTTCTGACGTTGACACAGTTGGTAGCAGCTGTCTTTGCATATGTCAAAGGGACAGGGTTGCCAATATGAGAGGTTGAATTATCGGATCCTCGGATCGCCAATGCACGAGGTGTTCCTGTATAACGGGTTGCCTGGGTGTCAGAATCTATACGACTTTCGCTGATGTTAACATTTTTTTCGCAGATAAAATTTTCAATTTTCTGCTCATAATTTTTGATAAGGGCTTTTTGCAAATCACTTACATAGTCCTTTTCAGTTAGCAGTCGATCTTTTAATACGATTTCCTTCTTGAGGTACTCGACTTCGTTTACTTGGGTCCTTTCGGATACAATTGCGTCTTTGCTTTGTTGCAAGAACTTCAGGCATCTCACCTTACAGCCATCACAAAACCAGAAAATATTCGGATTTTCCAGTAAAAGCTTCTGCCATGAGTCTTTAATGGCCACACACACTAAGTGAAACTTTAATTTGCATGCTTTACATGCTACAAACTTCGAATGTACGACGAAATTATCAGAGCACTTTTTTACTTCTTTATTCGGGGATCTTTTTGCCACTAAAACAAACTTATAAAAAATATAAATCAATATTTTGAAAATGACCCTTGCTTATTGATGTTGATAGATATGTCAAATTTGTCAAGGGTCGTCTTTTAAAACTGAAAGTGCCTAACAAAAATGAAAATGATTTGTTTAAAAATAATTATTTTTAAACAAATCATTTTCATTTTTGTTAGGCACTTTCAAAATAATTATTTTTAAACAAATCATTTTTATTTTTGTTAGGCACTTTCAGTTTTAAAAGACGACCCTTGACAAATTTGACATATCTATCAACATCAATAAGCAAGGGTCATTTTCAAAATATTGATTTATATTTTTTATAAGTTTGTTTTAGTGGCAAAAAGATCCCCGAATAAAGAAGTAAAATAGACATTATTATGCCACAAAGAAGCTATCGAGAATATTTAAATATCAGAGCACTGTTCACACACATCCGTGTCGCCCGCCATCTTAATAATCTCCAGTGAGATAGGTCAGTGCCTGGACCAACAGGGGTTTCCGATTTGTACCGTCAAAATCGGTGGCGCGACTCACTTGTTCTTGTTACTACCCTCTACGGCTGAGCTGGGCATAATTTGCTCGTAGAGAAAACCACTTACCGATCTCAACTGGAGTTGGAAATTAAATTTATTTATTTTTTCTTGTATATATTTTAAATTAATTTTAAAAAAGAACGTGGCAAGATAATTAATATAAATTAGAAATAATAATGGTCCCAAATTGGAACCTTGAGGTACCCCACTAGTCGCTGTGTATACATTTGAGTTAAAACCATTATAAGATACATATTGTTGACGCTGTTGTAGATAGGATTTAATAAGATTCACGTAAATCAGGTAACAGCCTAAAAGTGATAGCTTTTGAATCATTAGATTATGATCAATCTTGTCGAATGCTTTCGAAAAATCTGTATAAACCACATCACCCTGTCCCCTAATATCCAAATTTTCACAAAGAAACTGAGAAAATACCGCTAAATTCGTAACAGTGGATCTAGCATTCACAAAACCATGCTGATAACTAGAGATAAAAGTTTTAGTTGACAAGTAAATGCGGTTATACAATACAATCTCAAATAGCTTAGCTAGATTATTCAGAATTGAAACAGGTCTATAGTTACCTACTAATAACATTCTTCGGGTCCGATGTATGTATAGGGCATACTTTAGCCATTTTCCATTTAACAGGAAATAACAGCAGTTTTTAGTATTTAATTATATAAAAATCGCAACGGATAAAATAATATCATCAGGCAATCCTTAATAAGAAAGGAAGGTATATTATGTGATCCTACCGTGTGTTTGTTCTTGAATTTTTTACTAACTTCAATAATCTTATTTTCGCTTATTGGTTCCAAAGATATGTCCATTTTAAAATGTTCCGGTCATATATGGAATCTAAAATATTTTTATCAATAGTTGGCAATGAGTACACACTATCGAAAAAACTGCTAAATGCATTAACAAGAGATTGAGGCGACTCCTAGTCTTGATCCTCATAACACAGGATTCTAGATGTATTTGTTTTTTTTTTAATATATTTCCAAAAAAAATTAGGATCGTTTATATTAATAAAAAG
Source organism: Altica lythri (assembly GCA_964028335.1). NCBI lineage: Eukaryota > Metazoa > Arthropoda > Insecta > Coleoptera > Chrysomelidae > Altica > Altica lythri. The sequence continues at coordinate 51,295,874 of OZ034807.1, forward strand.
ATAATAAAAAATCATATTTTCTTATTGGTATTGTTTATTAAAACCTTGGTATAATTTCCTAAATTTTTCTCCGAGAATGAAAATAACCTTGTTATATACATAATCACCTGTTCAGAATTGCTTCTAAGTAGTAAAAATATTTTTAAATATCCAGTATGATTATTCATGATCAAAATTTTCTATTGTTCGATATTTCTCAGCAAAAATAACACGATCCAAGTATTTTCACGAAATTAAAACATCCGGTCCAACCACACATTTTTCATAATTTTTTTTTTATCTAAAATCTATATTAATAAGAATATTTGTGATATTACGATGAAATTATATAATTAAATTCTGAAATTTTAAAGATCGTAAATTGCCTTCAGATTTTCCATATTTCATTTCTATTTTTGATACGAATTCTAATGCATTTTTCAAAGAAAAATATTGATTTTGGCTAAACTTGATCTACGTTGTTGTATAAGGTTAGTGGACCCGAAAATAGATCATCAAAATCAAATTGGCAGGGTCATTATATCTCGAATAAATGTATATTTTTTAAATACAGGTTTTCCCAAAAGACTATTTTTTTAATAAATATTGATAAAATTGACATTTATGAATTATTTTTACTTTATCTTTGTTGCCAGTAATTATGAATCTTGAATTTGAAATTGATTTATTACATTTATATGACTCATAGGATTGTTCAGTTTCTATATAAAAAATGAGATAATATCGAAAATATAATTATAATAATGGAAAAAAATTATATTTATTTCGTATGGTACAATAAAAGCATAAGAAAATACACAACTGTACTAATTTTAAGAAATATATGAAACTAGCTGTTCCGGCGGACTTTGTACCGTATAACACTGTCGTGTCTTTTTTTCCATTTTTCATTTTTTCAAATTTTTACGATTTTGCTTTTTTTTGTTTTTAATGATTTTTTTATAATAGATATTTTATATAAGATATTCACTGCACCACCGTACGGTGGCTTTATAGTACTTAATTTAGTAAGAAATTCTCGTTTAAATATATGAGACAATAACTGCGCCACCTTCGGTGGCGTCCTAGTTATTTTAAAATTGTAATATCTTCTAAGATGTTCATTGAAATTAAGTGATTTCAAAGACAATTTTGTTCACAATTAAACACTCTTAATCAACAACACATTTATTTGGATAAAGATTAATATTATTACGTTGATACAACTCTTAACAAATGCATTAATTTCGACCAAATTTGATTACCATAAAAACGGTTCTAGTGAGTTAATTTTAAAAGATGGACATATACTGTCGCGTACCTTTTTTTAGATCATTTCAAGAGGAATCGGCGGAGACGAGTTCACTCCCAAAATATAAATATTACCTGGCTGCCAAAAAGGTGATGGTCGAATTCACTCCCAGACCGTAATTAGAAACAATATTTATGATACCTTAAAATCTAAACACTGTTGCCAAATCTTTTTTCAACGTAACATTTGGTATGGTTTTTCGTCAAAGTTCTTTTGGTTCTTAAAATAAAACAGAAGCTAAGCACTTATTATTAAAATTTTTATTATGTATACAAACTTTATATAAAAAATACAGAAAATTTCGAATCCTTGCAAAAAAGGAAGAAAATAATGAGAAATGAAAATTTCTTTAAATATTAACTTATCTTACATATTATATTTTAATCTTAATTCAACTGTTTATATTCTTATGTCCAATGACCCAGTTGTCGAGGCACGTTACATTTAAATTAAAAAAAAATTAAAAATTCAGAAAAAAAAAATGTAATTACTTATACAAATATATACAATAATTATCTAAATACAAGTAGATATAAAATTCTAGATTTAAAAGAAATATTTTTTATAAAGTTTATACTTAATACTAGGTACTTTCTTATTTAATAATGTAAAGACTTACAAAAATTTAGAAATAAAATATGATTTAAAGATTTTACTGATATAAATAATTATACAAATACATCTATCAAATTCTACATTTAAAAGAAATATTTTTTATAAATTGAAAATTGGTTATGCGGCCGTTCTGTAGTTCCCTTATATTATTTTCTATAAAGTTTTTTCTTAATAATATTTTCCGATCGTATACTTTCACGACGGTATTAATACTTTGAAGCTTAATATAAGTATCTAGTTGGAAATCTACAAGAACATTTAAAAACTGGTTCAAATTTGGTTGTGCATTGTAAAACGATGCATTATAACGAGAATGAAAAGACTCGCATGCATTTGTTGTCCTTTTCAAAGACGAAGAGTTTTCAGCCCAAATGTGAGGAGGAAATGCTGATGTTTCTTCTATATACGTTTCAACTAAATAGTCATTAAATTTGACCAACTTTTCATTTTCTGGTTGAATTGAAACGATATCTAGAGCAAAGCAGTCCCCAACGTCTTCTGCTTTAAGAAATGGTAAACCAAATATATAAGTTAGATATTTAGTTACCTCTGTTTCTGCACCGTTTTTCAATTGATACCCTTTGGCAAGACCTAACTGCTGAATTTTTCTATACCAACTTTGACCTAGGTGAAACAGGCATCCCTTAATTTCTGTAGTTGGAAATTCTTCTCGAATTGCTTTATGTATAGCTGCTTCAAAATCTGCAGTTATGAATTTTGGGAAGAAGTAGTGACCGGTAACAGATAGGAATTCTTCTTTCAAATAGCGAAAAGCTAATTTATATGAAGAAGTGTTTTTATTTTTTAAAAGAAAGAAAACTAGAGGAACATAATGACCATTTTTGCAACCATGAATGGTAAATAACTGTAAAAAAAATTTGGGACAATATTCGAAAGTGCCGTCAACATACAATTCAGAAATTTCTGTTAAAAAAAGAAAGTTACTTTCGCATGAAAACATGATTAAATGATTTTTTTCATCATTTTTTAGAAGAAAACGTTCACCTCTATTAGTTTTTGTTTCTACAGAATTTAATAAATTATGAAATTCAAAGATATCTTTAGGAAGTTTTGGTGCAGTTTGAGATCTAGCAACATACATATTTTTTCTAATTCTTTTGACGTCACAAGTGGTAATAGTTTTACATTGAGACTCTCGTACCTCCTTTCTGATTAAACCCATTGGTTTTGCCGAAACATCTTCAACTGCTTTAAGTTTCACTGAATTGCTTAGAGTTTGTCTGTTTAGAATTTCTTCAGATATATTGTCATGGTTGTGGTATAAACAAGATTCTATCACTTCAACACTGTCTTGTTTAGTTTTAACAAATGCCTTGCACGGCGGTTTCCTGGACGTACAAGCCCATCTTTTTAAAGTGTCTTTTGCTAACAACTTGTGAAAAGCAAATTTATAACCGTTGATAACTAAGATGTCTTTGCCTTTTTCACTTTTAACTATTGAAGCCTCCATTGTAAACTTTTATTATATACACTATAAATAACTTTAAAAACAACTTTCTTCGTTCAAAACAAATTTTCTATGTGCAACTATTAAAAGTGAAAAATCTTAAGGGTTTATACCTACTATTTCTATTTAACTCCTCCCTTTTCGATGTGATATTTTCTTATTGTAATTACCCTCCCCCCAACACAACTTTCTAAATAAACAACTCTAAATAATCTGCTGTTAATCCTTCTTATTGTTTATTAGATTTTCTAAAGTGACTACTAATTGCAACTTTTAGATAAAAACATGAATAAGATGATCCTTTAAATCATTGATATTTTCAAATTTTTAAAGTTACTAAAATTAAATTACATTTTAAAATCTAATTTTCTTTTCAAGTGTCCACCTATAAAATAATTTATGCAATAATCCTCACGTAGGTACAACTAGATACTTTTCTGGTTATTATTAAAAGTATGCATAAGACCTATTTACTTTTTTCGAACTTTTTTAAAATAAATAACCATCTTACCGTCCTTTCATGGATAAAAATTACTATTTGGCAACAATGCTTCAATTTCTGAAACATAATCCCCATTAATGCATATTAACTTGGGAGTGAATTCGACCTATACCGGGAGTGAACTCGACCCTTGAAAAAACTACCTGCTCAAAACGGGAGTGAATTCGACCCTGCCCAGAGGAATAATTCTTTCATACATTTATTTTTGGTATCTTGAACCGTTTTCGCAGCGCACGCAAAGGAAGGATCAATAATTTTCCCCGTTTTTTTCACATTTTCCATTACTTCTTCGCTCCTAATGGTTGCATCGTGATGTTTTATAGCCTAAAGCCTTCCTCGATAAATGGTCTATTCAACACAAAAAGAATTTTTCAATTCGAACAAGTAGTTCCTGAGATTAGCGCGTTCAAACAAACAAACTCTTCAGCTTTATAATATTAGTATATAGATTTAAGGCTTAGTTACACCAACATCGTACAAAATTATACAAACAAGAAAAATGACAATTAGACTAGGATTTGACTTAGATTATAACTAATATATTTAAAGGAGCAATTTTTGTAATCTGAATCTCCGAAACGGCTTCAATGAAATTTGGTAGGTATTCAGGTGTTTCGGGGACGATAAATCTAGCTTGGATTCATTTCATCTAATTTTCAGGCAATGAAAAACTGCTATTAGTATTCCTGATTATTGTAGTACTACTATTGTCATTTTATTTTAATTGAAGTAGCAACACCAAAGTACTTCAGTGGATTGTATTTAAGAAAAGATCAATTACTTATATTGTACCAACTTTTTCTCCGCTGTTTTACTTATTCCATAAGTTATGAAGCTGTATTTTATGGTGTTATGAGTTATGAGTGTTGTTTTTTCGCAATGTAATGTAGAATATTTTGGTGTCTCGCTATAAATTTCAAAATTTTGTATTTTATATGGTTGTAATATCTTTACGTTTCTGTTATTTATTTATTTTTATTTCTAAAAAATTAATTACATATATTTTTTAAATTTAAAAAATAGATTGTAAAATTATTACTGCATACAACTACATGCCGGATCTCGAGTCTAGGGTCGAAAAAGTTTCTTTTTTATAGCTCATTTATAGACCGCCCACTGGGCCCAGGACTTCAAAGATTTTTTAACCATTAAAAAAAATGTCACACATAGCAGAATTCAAACCCCCAAATTTTATCTCTACGCGGAAATAGTCGAACCACTAAGCCATAGATGCTTTAGTAATAAGTAAAAAATCAATGCCAAAAAAAATCAGTATAAAAATACACAACAACATCGTTATGGTATGTTTAAGAAACAAAGCAACAGCTGCGAAAGTGCTTATTTAAATCAATTGGCTGAGATCTTTAACGTAAGTACAATTATTTCTATTTCTTTTAAATAAATCCTATACCCGAGCCGCTCAAAAGATCGAATGATCACGTGAACGGCACGCACTGTTTGAATATTACTCTCCCCAACCAACGTCACAAGTCCAAATTACACCACTCAACCTCGATGCCTACAGCTTATATTATCTCTGGTATGAGTACAGTGTAAACCGTGCTTCGTTATTTCAGTTTAGAAGGCGTGGCATCGTACGATTATGTCGTCAAGTCACTGATCACGCGTCCTTGAATTCCATCTTTTGAGCGGCTCGGGTATAGTAAGCTAACATAAAGTTATATATTTTGCATTAGATTAATAGAGAAAGGTTTTTGTAATGAATTTATAAATATGTATCACTTTTTTAAATAAAATTTATATTATTAAAATAATAACAGATGACAGATATCATAATAAATTATATACAATGTTGTCAGATTTCAAATTTCGAAATTATACATTTTTGTAACTATAATTTAAATCAAAATATTGTTAGTAAATGATTGTGTGGGTGCACGATTCTGACCTGAAAAGTAATCCAGCTCGTGTAAAATCCGAAGGAAAGCGATTTACTATTTTACACGCAGGGACTGATACTGGATTTTTGGAAGGATGTGACTTGTTACTAGACTCGTCGAATACAGACCTTGACTATCACAAAAGTATGAATGGTGACTTTTTTAAAAACTGGGTTGTTAATCAACTCATTCCTGCTCTATCTTTATTTCAAGAAAAATGTGTGATGGTCATGGACAACGCGCCATACCATTCAGTTCAACTTAACAAACCACCCTCTTTTTCAGCGAAAAAAGCGATGTTGCAGGAATAGTTGATTAACAATATTAGCATTACATTTGACACAAAAATGACAAAGAAACAACTGTACTCAATAATATTACCTTATAAAACTGACGAAAAGACATATTTAGTGGATGAAATTTTAAAACAACAAGGACATGAAGTACTTCGACTACCACCATACCATTGTCATTACAATCTAACAGAACTAGCATGGGGGTTTACTAAGGCTTATTATAACAAACATATAACATCTACTTATCTTGACCGGGATAAAGTTAAAAAAAACTTGGACAGAAGCATTGACTAAATGTACACCAGACATGTGGCAAAATTTTTGTAGACATACACACGAACTTATTTTGGCAGATTGGAGTGCTTACATGGGAAACTGCTCACATGAAAATATTCCTCCTTTAATTATTTCATTGGAGAAATCAGATTCTGACGATTCCGATTTTGGATTTGATAGTGACTCATACAAATACAACGACCACATTGACACGTTACATCTAAATCTGCATCTGTATTTGTTTTTATTTGCTTTTATTTAATTTATTAAAATATTTTTTTCATTGTATAGGTTTGTCTAACAAATGTTAATTTTTCTGAAAAAACTCTGTTTTAAAGAACATTATCAAAACATCTGCATATTTAAGTCAAATGCGACAACACCTGGGGCGGACCAGGAAAATCAAATTTCTACTGGAGTATAAGTTTCCTTGATTAACCCATTGGATGTGAAATTTTATTATCCTACAGCCACTATTACAATAATGTCACACTACGATGCCATTTGGATGTAAAATAGCAGTCTTTAAAAAAATGGATATATAATTTGAGTACTTTGAGTGTTTTTATGTTAAACTTAAAAATAATGAAATAATTTTTTTTTACCATTGCTTGAATAATTTAAAAGTTTTATTATACACTAGCTGTACTCGGCGCGCGTTGCTACGCCAGCAACTAAAATAAGTTCAAGGAAAATAAAAGAGAAGAAGAGATAGAGAAGGAAAGAAAGTTTATAGTTTTGTTTTACTTATCGCACCAAAAATTTAATCAGTATTGAATTTTATACATGAAAGCGCCATCTGGTGGTAACTTCCATTAATACGAATATCATATTCATCTTACCCGTAAAAATACATCATCATACTGATTTTCCTGACAATAGGTTGAACGGGACAGAAGTTGCTAGTCTGCAGCGCCACCTGGTGGCGAGTTGCATCAATGAGCATATCATACAAACCTTCTCCGTGGAAAAATACATATACATACCAATTTTCATGACAATTGGTTGAACGGGACAGAAGTTGCTACTCTGCAGCGTCACCTGGTGGCGAGTGGCATCAATGAGCATATCATATAAACCTTTTCCGTGGAAAAATACATATACATACCAATTTTCATGACAATCGGTTGAACGGGACAGAAGTTGCTAGTCTGCAGCGCCACCTGGTGGCGAGTGGTATCAGTGAGCATATCATACAAATCTTTTCCGTGGAAAAATACATATAAATACCAATTTTCATGACAATCGGTTAAAGGGGCAGAAGTTGCTAGTCTGCAGCGCCCCTGGTGGCGAGTGACATCAATGAGCATATCATACAAACCTTCTCCGTGGAAAAATACATATACATACCAATTTTCATATTAATCGGTCCAGTAGTTTTTGAGTTCATTGAGTACCTACATACAGACATACATACATACAGACAAACATTCATTTTTATATATATAGAAGATAGATTTTTTGTAAAAATGATTTTTTACTATTGCTTGATTAATTTAAAAATTGTATTAAACGTTTCTAGTATACAGTTGAGTCCGTGGTTCTTTACCCGTGCGTCACTAATACCTGGCGAGATAAAACACATACTTTTAATCTAGCGTCATTGTCTTCCACGCATGAAACTAAAGACAAAACAGCTACCGCATGTTATTAAGTTGCAATTTCCGACTTACTTCGTATGCTTTAAATGATGACGCACGGGTAAAGAACCACGGACTCAACTGTATATGTATATGTGCTACGTTTTGAATTTTACTTATATTATTTATTTGTAATAAAATGTAAATAAAATAATATGATAATCTATATATATATATATATAACTCAAAGGTGACTGACTGACTGACTGATTGACTGACTGACTGATTGACTGACTGACTGATATAGTGATCTATCAACGCAGAGCCCAAACCGCTGGACGGATGGGGCTGAAATTTGGCATGCAGGTAGTTGTTATAACGTAGGCATCCGCTAAGAAAGGATTTTGATTAATTCCACCCCCAAAGGCATAAAATAGAGGATGAAAGTTTGTATGAAACTTTGTCAATTTTAAACCGTTCGGGCGGAAACTTTGCATGCATATAGTTACTATGACGAAGGCATCCTCTAAGAAAGGATTTTGATTAATTCCATCCCTAAGGGAATAAAATAGGGGATGAAAGTTTTTATGACAGTTTGTCAATTTTAAACCGATCGCGCTGAGATTTTGCATGCATATAGCTACTATGACGTAGGCAACCCCTAAAAAAGGATTTTGATTAATTCTATCTCTAAGAGGATAAAATGGGGGATGAAAGTTTGTATAAAACTTTGTTAATTTTAAAACGATCGGGCTAAGATTTTGCATGCATATAGCTACTATAACGTAGGCATTCCCTAAGAAAGGATTTTGATAAATTCCACCCCTAAGGGGATAAACTAGGCGATAAAAGTTTGTATGACAGTTTGTCAATTTTAAACCGATCGCGCTGAGATTTTGCATGCATATAGCTACTATGACGTAGGCATCCCCTAAAAAAGGATTTTGATTAATTCTATCTCTAAGAGGATAAAATAGGGGATGAAAGTTTGTATAAAACTTTGTTAATTTTAAACCGATCGGGCTGAGATTTTGCATGCATGTAGCTACTATGACGTAGGCATCCCATAAGAAAGGATTTTAATAAATTCCACCCCTAAGGGAATAAAATAGGGGATGAAAGTTTGTATGAAACTTTGTCAATTTTAAACCGACCAGGCTGAAATTTTGCATGCGTATAGGTATTATGGCGTAGGCATCCCCTAAAAAAGAATTTTAATTAATTGCACCCCTAAGGGGATAAAATAGGGGATAAAATTTGTATAAAACTTTGTCAATTTTAAACCGATCGGGCTAAGATTTTGCATGCATATAGCTACTATGACGTAGACATCCCTTAAGAAAGACTTTTGATAATTTCCACCCCTAAGGGGATAAAAAAGGAAATGAAAGTTTGTATGGAACTTTGTCAATTTTAAACCGATCGGGCTGAGATTTTGCATGCATATAGCTACTATGACTTAGGCATCCCCTAAGAAAGGATTTTGATAAACTTAACTCCTAAGGGATAAAATAGGGATGAAACTTTGTATAAAACTTTGTCAATTCCAAACCGATCGGGCTGATATTTTGCATGCATATAGCAAGCAAGTTTTTAAAGTTTTAAAATAATGATAGTCTAATACCACTCGCGCTTTACTGAGCGGGGTGTGTGGAGCGGTGAGACGGTAGCACGCTGCTGCTGGCCGACATGACACTGTCGATCGACGCGTAGAGTCTTGAAAATTAGAGAATAAATTTGTTTTATTACGTAGTGGTGTACTAGGAAATTACTTTTTTAAATTCCATCCCTGAGGATTTAAAATAGGGGTTGCAAATTTGTATGAAACTCAGTGGCAAAAAACTAAAGGCCACGCGGATGAAGTCGCGGGCGGCCGCTAGTTGACTATAAACAGGAATCTGTTCTGTGCAAAGGAATGTGTTATTTCGAATACCTATCAGTCAAAATTCATGTGAATTCAATAGACCATTCTTGGATATTAATACTACTTGCAGCGAAAACTGACGTATCTACTTTAGTATTCTATTTAATATTAAATATATTGACTTATTTTCTGCAAAATTTAAATTTGGTTTGCAGATTTAATTAAGATATTTGTAATGAATACACATATTTTTATTGAAGACGTGACAACATCGTACTTACAATTAACAAGACCACAAAACAGTAAAAAAGTGAACGGAGTACCTATATGTACTAGAAAATCGTACGGAAATCAAATAACATTTGAACTAAATGCGTAGAAAAGTTTCTTGGGTATAATTTGAATGGTAAAGGCATCTAGAATACAGGAAAATTTTGAAAACAACTTAACCTTGACCGCTTAAACTTAAAATAATACATTTATTTCGTTTACTTTAATAAAGTAAATTTAATAATTTTTTTGAAAAAATGTGTTAATTCAGTAGCAATATACTTTTGTTTATCTTACTTCTGGCCTTCTATTTATATTGATGTAATATTTTTTTCAATAAAATTCATTTGGATAATAGTATTTTTGAATTATGTGGTTATAGTGTTTTTAAACAAGAAATTATGCCTTTACCTGTAAAAAATTAAAAATTCATTTTCGATCATTTTATCACAGTATAATTCCTTATTACCTTACTTATGGCCTTCTATACTAATGAAATGTTTTTGTACAGATATCCTATGGGTAATACAGAATTTTATCTAAAAAAAAAACTACATGCATAGAAATAAAACGCCAGAAATAAGATAAACGATAGTATATTGCGACCAAATTAACAGATTAAACTTTTCAAAATAAATGCATTATCAAAAGGCCACGATGAATTTGTTCCAATAATTTTTTCTGAAATCGCTTGGAAATGGCTAGTTTCTTGGATCAAATTTGAGCCGCAAAATACACTATTCTTGTATTTTAGTCCGTTGCTGGGCAACGATCTTTTCCGTACTCCGTACTGTTTGGGAATATTTTTTCCGTACTGTACGGAAATAATCCATAAAACGTTTATAAGTAAATATATATTTTTTCTTGGATTTATTTGGCAATAAATTTAAAACCACATTAGTAGCGGTGTTTAGTAACTCTGGAGACGTTTTGCACCTCTGGAGATCATCGTCACTGTCTATTTTAAATATAATTTAAAATATATTTTAAGCAATATGTAACTAACCGAACTGACACTTTTTTGACACTAATAAAAAAATGATAAACAAACAATGTCAACAAAACGGTTTAATAGAAAATAAGATGATAATCAAAAACAGTTATGCATATATGAAACTTTCTTAATTTACGATTATATTTAATGCGATTAAATAGTATGTGTATCTCGTAGTAAAAGCACAATCCCGGACTTCAATGTTTGTTGGTCTCTGCTAAACGCCTCGGCCAACAATTTACTTTGTCGTCCGGGAATGTATCGCTTTTCCTACTAGATACACAATATACTATTTTTTGTATTTTTCATGATTTAACCTTTCAAATGATATCCGATGACGTAAAATAGAGGGCGTACATCGTTTCGTTCCTAATCCCATCATAAACTAAAGGTATCAATGAGTCTTTACCTGATAAAGTATCGATTCGTTTCCACGGCTAGATATTGCATTTACCTATTGATTAAACGATTATTGTATTTACAATAGGTATACCTATTTACTATTCCTCAAGAATTTTATTAAATACGAAAATTTTAGTTTTTCCAAATTAACAGAATTGGTTTTAGAAGGACAGATACAGTGGTGTTGTGCTAATTTTTTTTTACCGGAACGCGTATATATAATTATATAGACAGGGCCAATCCTGGGTAGGCGGTCGCTCTGTGCGGTCTCATTTCCAAAATTTAACTACTGTGGGGGGGTGATTTTCCATGATAATCCTGGCGGCGACGTTTTTTTAGGTCTCATGTCCCAAATTTGACGGGGGGGGGAGATTTCCTCCAATTTTCGCATGTCGCCAGGATCGGCCTTGTATGTAATAAAGGTTTCAATGCATACAATAGTTTTGTGTGGCACTTATTTACTAACTAAAACTTCCACTTTCTATAAATGTGCTTTCGCAAAGATGGTTTTAAATACTCAAATTCTTAAACACTTAAATTCTTACACTAAGGGTGGAGATGCACAAACTACAAAGATGGGAATTTCCCAGCAATGTACATTTCATATGAAAATATAAAGTTTAAAACATCTACCAGTACTGGAAACCAACATCTGGAAATTCTAGTTCACAACAAATGTATATATTTATATAATAAAAATTCTTAGCATTAGCCGCAGGCCCATTTGGGTATGGCAATAAACTATGCCAGGGATGAGTATCTAACGTACAGTTAGTGGGCCGCTTGCATTAAAATTTATGTATGAAATCTTTAATTTTTTAAAATTTTATATTTTTTTCTTTTAATGTTTATTACAAATAAAGTTTAATTCCCGTTGATCCGGTTTAAAAACCGGTTCAGGTATTTGTTTCGGTACGAGTTCCGGTTCAGCAGAAAAAAAAACATTCCGGACTCCAGTTCACGGTTCGGAAAAACAAGCCGTTTCGTTCCGGTTTTTGTTTCGGTTCGGGTTCGGTTCAAACCCTTGTTTATAACAATATCTACATATAAAAATTCGTCAAAAAATTAGCAATTCTTTTTAATTTTTTTTCCAATACGTCCGCCAATTCTCGTTATCAGAAATCATTTTTAGTTCCGGAACGCGTTCCTGTCCAAAAATGAAGTAGCGAAACGACGTTCCGTAGCGTTCCGGCTCGACAACACCACTGGACAGATAGATAATATTTATGCATAGAAATTTCGTTTATAAACTTTGTGTCTTTCAGCGTGTGAGTGTGTATTAAGTTTAAAAGTATGGAGAGTTTAAACATAGTTAAAAGTGTTTTCAAATGTGGTTAAGTGCAGTTAGTTATAAACAAGGTGGCTATGTCGAGTACCATAGTGCAAAGCTACATAATATACCTACTGTTGGGGAAAAATGTTTGGTGTCGGATAGCACAAAAATTGTTTATAACCATGATAAATTAAGTAAGTTTCAAAGACATTTTGTGTCAGTAGGAGCTGAAGAGATTCCCAATAGCACAAGAAAATTCTACATTCTGTTTTAAAAAATGCAAATACAGAAAGTATCACTGTAGATGACTTAAAATGTCTAAGACTATGTATTTACAGAAGGAAGCAATACCTAAAATTTTTAAAAACTTTTGAAGAAGTACATGAATCACTTAAAATTATTGAAATTATTACCAATAGCATAGGCGTAGCCAGGTAGGGGCAGGTAGGGGCAAATGCCCCAACCTAAGCCAAATGTCCTCGAAAAATTCTGCGTTTTTTAAGAAAAACTTAATCTTTGTCCTCGAGGACATTTGGTGAAAATGCTGAAACAACGAGGACTTTTCAAAGACTATTCTCGTAAAAAACTGAAATCAAACAAAAATTTGGACAGTATCGAAATTGTTTATACTGGTGTGTTTGTTATTGTTTCTGAGAAGCGATAATGTATATAAATCTCGATTATGCTCACACAAATCCAAACGTTTTCTCTGCGCGGTATTTATGATATTGCCGCTATTCAAAACGTTTTATGTTTATCTAAATTGAGCCAATTTCGTTGAGATCGTGAACGTATTACTGACTTTATCCACCGAAGGCAATGCAAAAACAAGATCAGCTGCATTTCAGCTACACTCTGCAGCAACGAAACCTGTATTTATCACATGCACTTCAATAATTGCCAAATATTCAGATATTCTTGAGCCTGTCGAGAATGGTCTTCAATCTAAAAGTCTTGACCTGCTCAAATGCAAAGACCATCTTGATAGAATATCAACTGTTATCTCTAGCCATCGAACCGCTGTAGATACCGTGATTGATGAAATTCTAGAAGAGGAAAAAGAAATAGCGAACTCAATTGATATTGAATTGGATATGTCCAGACTAACCCAACAACAACAGCAATAGCAGCATCGTTCAAATCAACCTGCATCGAATCCAAATGATTATTGGAAAATATCGTTGCTAATTCCGTATTTGGATTCGTTGATATCATCGCTTGCAAATCGATTCGCGCCATTCAATGTGCCTGCATTTTCACTACTCACATTGCATCCATACATTATGTTGAAAAAAGTATTGGCGATTTGAAAGAAGACATCAAGCCATTTTCAGAATTTTATGAATTGGATCTAAGTGCAGAAATTGAATTATGGTATAAAACTTGGAAAGACAAACAGCTTAGTGAAGAAGCGATGAAAAATTTGGAAGTGTGCGACGTAATCACGGAAGCGGACACCTTTTTTCCTGGAAATATTATTGGCACTACCTTGCACGACTTGCTCCGTAGAAATTTTTTTCAGGACTATGCATGCTCAGTGTGCATCGAAAAATAATAAAGGAAAGAAAATCCGAAATAGAAGATAAAGTCTTCAGGAAATTTGCTGAAAATCCCAGAAAATTGTTTTATAAAACGCGAAATCAATGGTAAAAATTTATGAAATCAATTTGATTCATTTCATATACTAACGATGTTTCTCTATTTTGAGAAACCAAAAAATGATACTTTTAAAGTATCTCTCAATATTCTTGTCAATAAATATGTCCTACTTTTTTTTCAAAAAAATGTCCTCGGTTTTTTATTGATTTTTGAGAAATTATCCTCGAAAAAAGACCTAAAAAATTCCTGGCTACGCCAGACAACTTTTCAATTAAAAATTATCTTGTGTCCAAAACAGTTATATTTTCGAGTGTACCTAACAAAATTTCGAACTCTTTACCAATGCTTAACTTTATATATGGATGACACATTCAAATAATGTCCAATTTTTACAGTTATTCAGTGTACATGGTTATTGCATCAGATATTATATCCCACTGTTATTTTGTTTATTACCGGATAACTGGAGCAATGAGAACATGTCGCACTGCTGCAATGGAAGTAATCCTAAATCTCTCGCCACAGCATAGCCAAGTATAAAATGCTGAGATAAAACAATATATAGAATGGTCAAAGAAAGAATAATCAAGGAAAGACCTTAATCATTTTAACTTGATAAAACTTGGGAAATGCCCCAAGATGACATGCCAAAAAAATTTAAATTTTTAAGAAAATTTACCACAAAACTGGAAAGTAAATGTGAATGGGACCAAAACACCATAAAATGATACACAGATGGGTCCAAGACAGATAAAAGAACAGGAGCAGGGGTTTTTAGATCTAGAACCAAATACTCAGAAAGTCTGAGTGCATACCCAAGCATCTTTCAAGCGGAAATCCGTGCCATCGAAAGATGTATAAAATTTAATATTGAAAGGAACTATCGTAGACAGAAGATTGTAATCATGTCAATTAGTCAAGCAGCCATCAAAGCTCTGAACTCACATACAATCAGTTTAAAGATGGTCTGGGAATGCCTAGACAAATTAAATGAACTAGGACAGAATAACACTGTTGCCCTCCCATGGGTTCCAGGACACATAGGAGTAGAAGGAAACGAAACAGCAGACAAGCTGGCAAAAGAAGGACCTGAAACTCCATACCTGGGATCAGAAACATCCTGTGGAATCAGCAGTAGTACAATCTTAGAAAAACTAAAAAAAAAGTGGAAAGCGAAAAATCCAAGTACCTACCTACTGAAATGATCTAGAAGGACTAAGACAATCGAAGCTGTCTTAACCTTAGTAAGAAGAACCTCCGTATTATAACAGGAATACTAACCGGGCACTGCCAAATAAGAGGACACATGAAGAAACTAGGATTATAGATGAAGCAAACTGCAGATTCTGTGAGGTAAAGGATGAAACCTCAATACACATACTCTCAGAATGCATTGCATTACATAATTCTAGGTTCAAATACTTAGGGTCATGCGAAATAGAAAAGGTAGATCTACCTAACTTAAAACCCAACGATATCCTTAACTTTCTAAGTCTGAGGCAATCATCAGAAATATACCAAGCAAAGGAGGACACAATAGATCTTTTAGGTCGTAGGTGTATCTGTTACCCCTAACTTGCTCATACGTACATACATACATACATAGTGATTAAAAAAAATCATAAATAAAATAAAAACAAGAGTGTGTTTACTTATGTACACGCGTTAGAAGTTATACTTCTTTGGCGTATGGAAAATAATCACAATTTATAAAAAGAACTTTTTATAGTAGAAAGTTTTTTTGGTGATTTATAAGTCATATTACTATTATTTTAAATTATTACTAAGTGCAACCTGTCCCTTGGCAAATAGCGCTTTACCGAGATAGTTTACGGTTTACGGCATAGTGCACAGTACAGTCTAAAAACCTTTCTAAAAATTTTCTAAAGTAGTTTATTGTATTAACAGTTAAAATAATAATAACCGTTTTCACATGTAGAACAAAAACAAACAGAAAAAACTTTTCTCTTGCGTAATCGATCCCATTATGATAATATATTAGAACTGTCACAATTGGACGCTTATCCAAATGAGCTACGAACAACTTATTTAAAAACTTTCAAAATGATAATATCTATACACAATTTATATCATATTTAATAACAATTCAGTATAAATTTCGAAATCTATACATATAGAACTGATAGTTCATGATTTGTATAGGTATATGTATTTAAAAAAAAATTAAGTAAATTATTCGAATTAGGTAATTAAATTTATTGGACTATAAACCACGATGTAGAATTCAGGTGTCGGTGTGCGACTAACATTACGATGTAGAATTCAGATGTAGGTGTGCGACTAACTTTACGATTTAGAATTTAATTTAGGTGTCGGTGTGCGCGCGCATCCTAAAAATTCAGTTTCATGATTTTTCTCCATCGCGCCAAAAGAAGTATAACTTCAAAAACCTAAATCAAAAGAATAATATTGTAACGGGATAACCGTAAAGAAAGGAACTTAATTTGAAAGATTGTTTTTCGGTTATTCTAGAAACTTCTTAACACACTGACTAGATTAAATATTGTTTCTAGAAAATTCTAGAAAGTTCTAAACACACTGACTAGATTAAATAATGTTATATATAAGGGGATGTATGGGCAGTTAACGTCAGTTCAAGTTCAAATATTCACAAAAGTTCATTGTATTGTCAAGAAGTTAGACGTTATACAGCAGAATTCTGTGTATCTTAACAATTTTGTAAATAAATTGTGTAAAAGTCCCCATAAGTGTTTCAATATGAATAATTTGTGGCACACTCAAGGAGGGATATTTGTGGAGTAGTATAGTGCCGAACCCCGCCTCTTTTTTAATTTGTCTTGGAAACGTATACGTACATACTAAATCAAATTCCTTTTGGTAATATTATTTCTCAGCATAACAGACACCTTAGACTTGAATCGGAAATCTGGGGTACTGATCATTGTAAAGTTCTACCGCAATTGGTTTCCCAGATTTCTGTTTTTATTCTACTGTTCTTTTAATAGGTATAATAATCCTATCATCAAACTTGATATTTATTTAATACCAAAGAAAACTTAAAGTCTCGTACCACAGAAATTAATTAATTAATTTGTGTGGTACGATACTTTGAGTTTTCTTTGGTATTACTATTTGACCACATTTAATAAATGATTGATATCCTCTCGCTCTGATATTTATTTAACAATCATGCATTTCTTAATCATTTGGTAATAATTAACTATAAAAACCTAACAAACTAAAAAAATTTTTACAATATTTTTAATATGAGATACCTTTAAATAAGCACAATTTACAAAAAGAACTTTTTATAATAGAAAGTTTTTTACTGATTTATAGGTCATATTTTGTGTCATCTCAACAATGCACAGCATCCCTGATTTTGCAAAAATATTAAGTCATACAACGCTGTGATTGATCATAGAGAAGATTGTTTCCTTGTTAACAAAATCAAGGGTAGTTGTATCTAAAATAGTTAATAGTTATTTATGATATGAGTGTTAAAAGTGAGGTTTTATTTTGTGAGTGAAAACGTTTGTGAAATGAGCGGAGCGAATTGAACAATTTCACGAACAAAATAAAATCACTTTTAACACAAATACCATACAATGTTTTTTGTACAACTTCCCTATTTTGATAATGAAACGAGCGAATTTTCAATGACAATGAACCAAACCGTGTTAAAAGTAAACTAAACCGTGTTAAAAGTAAACTTGTTTACATGGCAACGTGTTAAAAGTATTTTTAACACGCTGCTATGTAAACAATCGTTTTTAACATTGTTTGCTATCATTAAAAGTGTCACTTTTAATGACAGTTGTACAAAAAATAATAATTACTGTTTTCACATGTAAGAACAAAAAAAAAAAGAAAAAAAACTTCTCTGTCGCGTAATCGATCCCATTATGATAACATATCAGAACTGTCAAAAGTGGAATGATCCGCCACCTAACCAACTACGCTACGAACGATTTATTTAATAACTTTCAAAATAATATTATCTATACACAACTTAGATCATGTTTAATATCAATTCGGTATAAATTTCGAAATCTATGTATATGCCTAAACACACTTGAAACATGCATTGTCATCCAGTTCTTAGCTATCCTGAAAATTTCAGAGCTATAGGTAGTCGGGAAATAGGTTTAAATTCGATAACAAATTCCACGGAATGACACAGAGACACAGAACACGGCGAAAATATAAAAAACTTTCTAAAAATTACGTCAACGATACAAAAATTTAACTAAAATTTTAATTTATAACTCGCCGTTCGCGTGGTTTTCCGTATTTCCTTATGCTGCTGATTGAACCACGTCAAGTTCGTAACCTTAAAAATTTAACCGATTGACAACTGAGTTCACTACACTTATTTCGCATTTCTTTTAGGCAACTTCCGATTTGGCACGTGTGCATCAAAACAAGTTGGCGATTTGTTTTTTATTTTTGTCAAAATATTTTTTTCTAATGCGTAGGGCGACTGTTAAGAATATGAAAGTTTAAATAAAAATATTAGTGAGTAGATAATCATCTCTTCAATAAGATCCCTAATTTGATATTTTTTTAGTAAACATCCACTGATTTTTTATATTTAAAATATTTTTTTATTTTAAAACAAAGAAACAAGCTAGAATGCCACTGAAAATAGAAAATAACGAGATTATTTGTATTGTTTATGACTTTCTACAGTATTTAATATCAGCCTCTTAGATAAAAAAAACAGAAAATACACTTTATTTGCAGTATGAGTACCTATTACATTTTATGTTCTTGTAAATGACTACTAAACGACGATAATTCTATTTTAAAAGAGTGCCTCCATATTAATTAAGCATATAATGGGTAGATCCTAAAAATAATGCCATATCTTGTTTGCCTAATTTTTAAATTTTAACGATCGCATGAAAGAAGTCTCAAAATCATTTATTCACTTAAAATTCATGGTTCCGGTTCCCTGACCGAATATAAAATTAAGACTGACACAAAAAAGTGACTTTGAGTTTAATGTTTCAACTGTCGATCTCTCTCGTTCATTAACGTCATATATATGCTAAAGAAGCAATTAAGTAAGAGTTAAATGATCAAACACATCGACTGACGACTAAAACATCTGTGGTCGAAAAGTTAAAGGCGCTATTGGCTATAGGTGGAGATCGCAAGTTCAAGCCCTACCGGATTGTAAATTTTTACATTACTTGTTTTTTTAATTTCATTTAAATATTCATATCTAATCTAAAGATCATTTTCAATCATTTTAACTTTATGGAGTTCTTCATAAGTAATGCTAGGGTCTGCTGAAAACTCTGGTATAGACATGACACCTAGAGGATAAGTCTGCGTGAGTGTTATAATTATCCCTACAATCCATAAGTAACTTATATCCATAGTGTAAAATTAATGGCTTAATTAGTGTTTTAAATGACAGCAATTTTATTAGGACGCTGGAGAAAATTATAAAAACGTACGGCCACCAGACATTTCTATTTAAACGATTTAAGTCCAAAATCAATCAAACAATACATGGATAGCACACTCCAAGACTCATATTCAATTAAGAAAAATTTTAAATCAATCGAATGAGTATGAAGTGGTAGATTCTAAAATGGTTAAAAAATTGTCCGGGAGTACTGTGAGATTAAAGTTTCTAGAGATAAAAAAGACAGTAATTTAAGCAAATCACAATAAAAACAGTGAATCACGCTGGGTGAACTCACTCTAAAAAATAAATTCAATTTTGTCATCTAGCGTATGAAGCAAAGTACGTAGGTATTGGGATAAACAAAAAATTTTGTTCTGATAGCTATAAAATATTAGGATCGGTGAAACATTCAAAAAAATAGATATTATCAAAAAAGAAAAATTGTATTATCACCACATCAAAAGTCGCTTGGCACACATTATTTTCTTAATTTAATCTCATCTCACGTGTCTCTCTTTTAACCGGATGGTGGTAGTTTTTACACTTGTTGTGGCAATACCAAGGGATCGAACATTAAAATAAATTAAATTATTCTTATTGATTATCTAGAAAAGAGTGAAACTTTTTAGTCGAAGAAATAAATCACTGGGACCTCCGAAATTTGTAAAGTAATATGAATCAGAAATCAGAATGCAGTTTTTTGCATTCGATTCGTTAGAGTATCAGGAAAATTTGTCGCTCCTTTTCATAACTATCCAAGGCACCTAGTGCCCAGAGTGCATGATATTTACCTGTTCTTCTGGAACTATATGCAAATTTTATACAAAATCAGTGCACACTTGGTACGTGGGGGTTTGTGGTGTCACTGAACACAAATATCTACCTATTCTTCTGGAATTTTAGAAAAATGTGTTACAAAATTGGTCGAAACTTGTTATTTAGGATTTTTTTAATGTGTTGAAAAGATGTTTGGAAAATAGCAGTTATAGTAAAAAGAAATTTCAGAGTTACATGCAAAATTGCAGAAAATCATTTGCAATAGCCAGGAAGCTGCTTCATTTTTATAGGAATTACATTGTTATCTTTAATTTCTCAACCCCAGTTTGTTAGATCTAAGCAGTTATCACCGTTAAGCCAAGTATGTACTTAAAGGTATACCCGTTTCAAATGCTGTGTAATCGCATCCACACTAGCTACAATTTTACCGATGGAGACCTTTTTATATTTCGTAACGGCCATCAAATACATTCAAATGTCATGATAGGTGCGGCGCACATGCTTACTTTTTCATCTGTCTCTCGAAAATTTTTTAAAAATACTAAATATTTTATATTACTTTCAAGTAGGTACTTATTTGAGATGCCGTATCAATATAAAGCATAAAGGGCAATTACCGCAGAAAGATCACCAACAAGAATTAGAAAATGATATTCAAGAATTAAAATCTGGTGAATCTTTAAGCAAATCTGCGGTAAAATTTAACACCGACTCAACTATTTTACGCCGATACACTAAAAATATGGCGATATTGCTAGCGTTGGACGAAAAGGGTGGATACAAAACTTCTCAAATTTTTACAATAGCAAAAAAAAGATTTTAGTGAAATATTTACTCAATTATTGTAAAATAAATTTTGGTTTAACTCGGGCACGAGTAATGAAATAGGCTTTCGAATAAAAAAATTCCAGATAGATCGGCAAAAATAATCCAGTCTGAAAAGACTAGTTCCGATGGTTCTTAGTAGAAATCCAGACATAAGTCAGAATACACTCGAAGCAACTAGTTTCTCACGCTACCAGTTAAAAAAAAAAACAAATAATGTTTGGGATTATTTTTTTTTATTTGACATATATGATGATTATTGTTGATAACAGTACCTTTCAATAAGTTACATATTGTTTTCTGATTCTATTTAAAATATTCTGGATTTACAATATATTTATTATTGTTTTCCCTTTATAAAAACATAGATTAGGTCTCCCTATCACTATGCCCAAACTCCCATGGGTTGGGGACATTTGACTCACTTACTAAAAAAACAAAACTGATCAACTGCTCAAATTAATGGGTTAAAAGTAACTTTAATTATACTTATTCCCTATTTACTTTTACTTCATATATGTACGTTAATGAGCTGTTTTATTTTAATGTCTTAGTTACATTTTATGCCTGTTACAGTAAAAGGAGGTTCAGCTCTCCCGAACTTCCTCTACCAAATTTACCACCCTATAGCTACTCCCTATTTCCTAACCTCAAAACAAATACCTAAGCGGACAACGAGGCAGCTATTGATACCGGAAATAGATATTTTAAATATCTCTATAAATCTTATTATAAAAACGATCTAATTAAATTAGAATATTATATAAATAATATTTTCTTTGATGGGCCGAGACTTATCAGCCGATCCTCATAGTTTGTGTTTATGTATTATTTTTATGGTGTTTTATTGTCACGGTCATTTTTGGTAATAACACAAACATGGATGAATATATCTACCTTTCTGTTAGACTTAGATCACTGAGTGCCTTAATCACACAGTCTTGGATTTTTATTAAGCTACAACTTACAATTTAACACAATGTTGTTTGATGAATTCAAAATGCAGTTTTCTGAATAGGGAATATGCATGTAATTTAGATTTATTTGATTTTAATATTAACAATACTTTATGCTCTTAAAATTATATCTAAACCATTATTTCTATATTTAATTTGGATTTCATTCCATAAAACTTAAATTAAAATGTTAATTTTGTGCGCGATATTCAAATCTGAGAAAACGACCCATCATTGGTCGAAGCGAAGTTACGTCACATCGCATCTCTTTGAGTTGTTTACATGTGTTTACAAGATATTTGTGCTTAAAATTGTGTTTCAATTATATCCTGTGGTGTTTTGTACTGTGTAAACGGTTTGAATACATTAGTTATTATCAAAAACAATGACGGAAAGTGGTTTTGTGAAAGCACAGTCGGACAATTTACCAAAAATAGATGCTTTTATGATGACATATTTTGCATCGAATTCAGATTTTGTATCCGTTGAAGTCAAAAGAGTAAAAGCTTTAAGGTAATTATATAACAAATTATATAATATTACATACTGTATTATCTATCAAATAGATTTTAAAACTTCGTGCACTCATAAATACTCATTTAAACATAACCTTAACTTTAAGGTTATATTTTAAGTAAATGTTGTTTACATTTACCTGCTAATAAATGTTTTAGATCATATTATACTTATGTATGAAAAGCTTAAAGAATTTTGTTTAATTGATTTAGAATTAGGTAAATGAGGATGTAGGTGACCAATTGAATCTTTTTGGGTGAATTTGCCTAAAATTATTGTTACAGATCTCAAAGAGAATCTTATGGTGATTCAGCTGTGGGCTATGTTCAAGTAAAACGAGAGGGGAACATATGTGTAGTAAATATCGGTAAAATGGTTTTTTATCTTTTTGCATGATTTCACAGCGAATTAAACTCAAAAATCTCAAATAATCACACTAAATGTAAACAAATGTCACTGACAGGTGGTGCGATGTGACGTTTCCGAAGCGCGCGCAAAATGGAGCGTTTGAACATGACAAATTTAAGCGACTTTTTATTTATTTTTTTAAAATTTAATTAGTACATTTTTAACAATACTTTTATTTTTTACTATATTAAAACGACGTGAAAAGTGAATTAAACGAATAAAAAAAAATACATGCATATTCCCTATTATGCAAAATTCTCGCGAAGATTACATCACAAGACTCACTGTACTTAGATTACACTGACGAAGTTACTGAACCAAGTCACTAGATCACATAAAGTTAAAATCATATACCTAGTTTATACTAAATACTAAATACAAACATGTGAACAATTTGAGGAGAAAAATTTAGTCAATATAAATTTGGCTTAATAAAGATTTCTAATCATCATAAATATAAGATCTCTTACGATTGTTAATGGCAATAAGTGAAGGAATGGACACTTTCTAGTTCCAGCTGTTTTGATCTAATGTTAACATAAATTTAGGTACCATTTTTTTTATCCAAGTTTTGGTAAAGAATCACATTCCGAGAATAATATCTTTGCAATTGCTGTACATAATTTCATCGTCAACATGTTAATCCGTCAGTGACGAATTCTGCAAAGGTCCTTATTTATCTTGTGTGCAACATGATTGAAGAAATAGGCACAAGTTTAGCATGAGGCAAAAAGAAGTACTGCATTTATGTACATAAGAAATACATAAAAAAATCGTCATCCCACCTAAAAAATCTCTAGAGAATTTTTACCGATGATGAATCTTTTATTGATGTGAAACATCTATAGCCGCACGTGAATCAGATTTCTCGCGTGGCGACGGTGACGTATGATTCGTATGACGTAAAAAACCTAACGCATTGATAATATATAATAAAGAGATGTACTGATACCTTATATGAAATTGGTCTCATGTTTTGAGCGACGCCGACGGTGGCGCGCCAACAATAGGGGGAAGAAGCTCATCGATTCAAAAATTTGGCGGGACAGGGTATGAATTGTTTCATCTATATATATAAAAATGAAACCCGTTTTCCTTGGTCATGGCATCACGCGTGAATGGCTGGACCGATTTTACTAATTCTTTTTGTGTTGTATTTGTTATTATTAGGAGAAGGTTCTAACAGAAAAAAATATTAAAAAAATCTCTCAGAAATATTGAAAAATAGACATTTAATTTTGCATATTTTAAAAAACGCGCGTAACGAATGTCTATGTCATTCACAGCCATAGACTATATTGAAAGAGCATCGTTTGTTCGGAAACGTGGTTACTTAATTAAAGAAACCTTAAATTAACCTGTGAATGGCTGGACCGATTTTACTAATTCTTTTTGTGTTGTATTTGTTATTATTAGGAAAAGGTTCTTACGAAAGAAAATATTAAGGAAATCTCTCAGAAATATTGAAAAGTAGACATTTAATTTTGCATATTTTAAAAAACGCGCGTAACGAATGTCAATGTCATTCACAGCCATAGACTATATTGAAAGAGCATCGTTTGTTCGGAAACGTGGTTACTTTATTAAATAAACCTGTGGCATCACACCCATAGTTTTAATTTATGGAATGTATAAATTTTATTTATTTATTAATTTATTTACGGAATTTTCCTTTTTTACAAGTTTTACTCTGTACTAATTAACAACATGAAGATTATAAGACTAAATTACCTAAAAAACTAGATAACAAGGTACAAATATTCTATATATATATATTTATATATATAAAAAAGGATGTTTGTATGTATGAAATCGATGAATTTAAAAACTACTGGACTGATTATTATGAAAATTGGTATATATATTTTTTTCCACGGAGAAGGTTTATATGATATGCTCATTGATGCCACTCGCCACCAGGTGGCGCTGCAAAGTAGCAACTTCTGCCCTGTTTAACCGATTGTCATGAAAATTGGTATGTATATGTATTTTACCACGGAACAGGTTTGTATGATATGCTCATTGATGCCACTCGCCACCAGGTGGCGCTGCAGATTAGCAACTTCTGCCCTGTTCAACCGATTGTCATGAAATGTGGTATGCATATGTATTTTTCCACGGAGAAGGTTTGTATGATATGCTCATTGATGCCACTTGCCACCAGGTGGCGCTGCAGAGTAGCAACTTCTGTCCCGTTTAACCGATTGTCCTGAAAATCAGTATGATGATCTATTTTTAATGGGTAAGATGAATATGATATTCGTATTAATGGAAGTTACCACCAGATGGCGCTTCCATGTATCAAATTCAATACTGATTAATAGATATCTATACGAATTCGTATAAATATGAGTTCGAAAGATATATTTTTGGTGCGATAAGTAAAACAGACTATAAACTTTCTTTCCTTCTCTATCTCTTCTTATCTTTTATTTTTCTTAAATTTATTTTAGTTGTTGGCGTAGCAACGTGCGCCGGGTACAGCTATAAATAATAAAATTCTTTTGTATTGATTTTTGATTAATATCAATTGTACGAAAATTTGAATCAATCGCGTTTAAAATCCTTCCCATTCAAATCCCAATCCAGTAAATTTTTATACCAGCTTTAACGTTTCCGTCTTCATTCGTAAATAATAATTTCATTGTATTAAGGGTTTACGGTAGTAAAAAATCTGTCATGGAGGTCACCATATTTTTTTACAAATGGCATCTATGTAAAAAAGCATTGTGGTTCCCATGACTGATTTTCTCCTACTGTTCCTCTTAAATAGTTTACTACAATGTAATATAACAAAAACCTTAGCCACGGCAACGCGTGGCCGGGTCAGCTAGTAAAAACTAAAAACCTAACTCGATTCCGCCTACTATCTATTCTATATATATATAAAAATGTTTGTTTGTATAGGCAACATAATATACCTACATATTTTGCTGACCTGTAAAATTGACAGCTTGTTAATCAAAATAGATTGTTGGTGAATAGTCCCTGTAAAATTTGTGTATAAAGTGTTTGTTTTAAATATGAATAAACAAAGGGTTAATAAAGAAAGTGATGAAAAAATATTGAATAAAAATGAGTGAGTACCTACCTACCTACTCTATATACATTAGGGTGTCCGTTATTTCCCAAATTTGGTTTTGTTCTCCAAACACCCATCAAATTTTTAGATTATGACCTAACAAAAATTATCAGACCCAAACCAGCCCTTAATATTCACATTAACCCGTGCCTAAATCATAATACATTTCCCATTTAAATACCGTTTAAAAGTTATTCAACGATAAAGTTGTATTCATAGTTAAATTCATCATTTTCCTATTTTTTATTTACTATCGCTTTTTGTTTGTACTAAAATTGTGAAGTAACTACAATTATATTAATATAGTAACGTACTTCTATATAAATTTGTATTTTAATAATTTCCTTTTTTAAGATTATTGAATTTAAGGTAATTAAATAAAAAGCTAAACGAAATCACGTTTTAAATTTATTTTCGTTCTGTAATCTATTGACATCTGTGAGCAATCTGAGAAAACGTACAATAAATATTGTGATACCATTGTGATACCATTGTGATACTATTATTTATAAGCGATAATATACTTTATTTTGTATCCAAATTTTGTATTTGTTAATTTTATTACCTATATATATGTATTTAGTTTGATATAAATAAAAATTATGGTGAAAATTACAAAAAAAAAATCGTGAATTTAACTCTGATGACAAATTTATTGCAAATTTCCTACCAGAAATAGATATTTAATTATTTTTAGCTACATTTGTTTCAGTAAAAAAATTAACGACAAAAAGTGCAAAAATGCCATGTTATTTAAATTGGCAATGTCTTATGATTTAGGCACGGGTTAATGTCAATGTTTCACATCTGCCAGGCGTCCCGTGACGGCTCACATTTTTTTTATTCCTATAAACCAAATATGTTTCAGAAAGAAGAAATAAGTATTATCGCTTGTTTTTACTGTTATATTGGATTTCTTACAGCCTCTTCTTTAAAAGAGCAATGCCTAGGGACAAATAATAAATAATTGTTTGCCAGAAATTATAAAGAAAATCTGAAAAACACCAAAAACGTGTAGCGTCATCCATGATCGTAACAATTCGAGTGTTTATAGTGTTTGAAGTCCTGCCAAACTAGGGTCACTTAATTATCTAAAGTTTATACATTTTAAGGATTTTAAAAATAATTTTATTACATATTTTACTGAAAATCAATTTTCATTTTCTTAGTATTGTTACAAAAAAGAT
Source organism: Altica lythri (assembly GCA_964028335.1). NCBI lineage: Eukaryota > Metazoa > Arthropoda > Insecta > Coleoptera > Chrysomelidae > Altica > Altica lythri. The sequence continues at coordinate 51,323,360 of OZ034807.1, forward strand.
CATCATATTTACATTACATTGTCACAATACATATCTGACTCTGCGGGAATGGCGCTTCTCTAAAATTAGCTGGTAAACACATATTTCGTGGGTGCTAAATATTTACAACACATTACACTTAATATTCCACTAATATCTACGTTTACACAATGTTCAATTCAGAGGTCAAGTCAATTATATATTTAGTCAGCAATGCACAATCAATACAATGTTCTTCAGTTTAAGATTAAATTTCAAAATACAATTATTGTCGTTTTATTAAAAATATTTACTTGCTAAAACCTTGTTATTATAATCAGCGTCCCAGATTTAACGCAAGATTTGCATTCTAACACTAACACTAAACACACTAGTATTTGGGAAGCCAAATATGAAGAACAATTAAGACGACGAAAAACTGAGAGAATTTTTTTCCAGGACCTCATGAGTTTCATTCGAAGAAATTTGAGTATAACAGTAACTAGTTTGAGTTTAAATCAATTTCTTTACAAAAAAAAAAAAACAATAAATGTATTGTGTAAAAAATTAGTTCTTTGTTTCAAAATTTGCATAACATTGATTTATCTAATATGTGTTTTCAACAAAATGTATATTATTAAATCTATACATATAATAAAACTGTAGGAATGTATATGTTTGTAAGCGCATCACATGAAAACTACTGATCCTATTCGAATGCGGTTTTCAAAGACGTATTTGTCTTCTTTCAACTTAACATCTGGTGTATAAAACTTTTTCCCCCCACCCCTTTAACGTGGAGAGGAGAGAAATTTTGATACAAAAATCAACACGCCACGGGAACGACGTCGCGGAACATCGAAATAGAACCCAAAAATGTGGTTAGATTTTTTTGTCTGTCTGTCTGTATGTTTGTGCGCGCATCACATGAAAACTACTGATCCGATTCGAATGCGGTTTTCACAGATGTATTTGTCTTCTTTCAGCGTAACATCTGGTGTATAAAAATTTCTCTCCCATTCCTTAAATGGGGTGGGGTAAGAAATTTTTATACAACAATCACACGCCACGGGAACGACGTTGCGAGTACAACTAGTATTAATATACAAATATATTTTTAACAGTCTTTTTTTATGCATCCAATATGCATCCAAATAACAACACAATACAAAATATTGAACAGTACTCTACTGAAGCTTTCAACAAAAAACTGTAGTTTTATTTCTATATAGTTGTTAAAAAAGTTGTTTAACGAATCACGTCTGTTTTAAAATTACCCTCGTATTTCAACATAGGATATTTTGTGTCAAGATAACATTTAATTGCTTGAATACCTACTCCATTCAACTAGGTAACTAGTAAATGTTTATGACTAAGTAATTGATATTATTATTAATCTATAAGTACTTATAATAAATCTGTAGAGAGGTCAATTCTGTACATTGTACATGAAATATATTTCCAAAATCACTATCAGGAGGTGATTAGGGATCGATACTGATGCCAAAATGAAATCAGTAAAATTTTAGTCTGTCTGTCTGTCAGTATTGATATTGCCAAAAGGGCATTAGCATTGTATCTCTTTTATAATTACCTTAGATCATCTAAGCTGCGCCAACTTCAGACTACGGTAAAGGACAGGATCTGCATTACCGACATACAGCGTTAACTTTATATCCAACTGCCGCACATCCTCGAATTATAATAAACAATTAATCCACCATTAAATAAAAGAAGAAAAAGACGTAGTTTAGCTAAGCTGACAGGATTTACCTCAAATCAATTGAAATATTTAAGATCAAAGCCAATAAGCAGTATAAAATCAAAGTTATTTAAAGAAATTACTGAACAAAAAGCAGCAAAAAGGCTGAGCAACATGGAACCAGAGTTATCAAAAATTTCGAAACAAAAAGTAGACAATCTGATAAAACCAGAGTTATCAAAAATTTCTGAACAAAAAATAAGAATCCAAACAAATTTAGAACAATCAAACGAATTATGGCCAAAACACTATGCTCAGAATGACCCAAATATGTAAGTCGATCATTTAAGAAGTTTGTACAACAATAGAGGTTTGCAAGAGGAAACTACCAAGATCATTGAAAATTAGAAAATTTAGGAATTATTAAGAAATAAGTTTTGTAAAAAATATGGTTAAAACTAGAAAATGTAAACGATGTTTTGAGCAATACAAACGATTTTTTTTCAACGTTTAATGAATAAAAATTATGATACGTTGAAATACGGAAACTTAATGTTTTTTTTAACGCATCATAAACGTAAAAATTTATATAAAAGCCTATAAGAATACATGTAAAATTTGTGTAAAAATATAGCTAAAACTAGAATAACGAATAGAAATTTTGATACGTTGAAATGTTTAAAACTAACGTTTTTTGACTTATACGAAAAGTATAAAAATTACATTAGAACCTATATGAACACATCTAAAATTTGTGAAAAAATATAGTTAATACTGGAATAAAAATGTAAACGATGTTTTGAGCAACGAAAACGACGTTTTGTTCAACGTTTAACGAATAGAAATTATGATACGTTGAAATACGTAAACTTAACGTTTGTTTAACGCATTACGATTGTCAAAATTTAGATAAGAACCCATAAGAATACATGTAAAATTTGTGACAAATATAGTTAATCTATATATATATATAAGTGAAAGGTCACTCATCACCGTATCTCAGAAACTATAGACATACAAACTTGAAATTTGGCAGGTAGGTTCCTTATAGGGTCTAGGTGCTGGCTTAGATTTGTTTTTTTTTTTTGATTGATTATACTGACGTTTATATCAAAGTGTCATATCGATTACTTACTTAAAAAAAGTTTGTATTTTTCGTTAAGTAAACTTACGTTTGTTTGAAAAATGGATGAAGAAATTTTAACAGTCACAGTTGAAGGATTAGCAATCCGACGTAGAGTGAAAGATATACCTGTCGATGGAGCTTGTTTATTTTCATCTCTGTCTTATTTGCTTTATGGAAATATTTTAATGGCTGCTCAAGTTAGCGCTAATATAGTAAGCCACGTGTCCAATGATTGGCAAAGATTTAGGTGTTTTACTATGGACCGATCCGGGACCCCTTACGATACAAAACGCCTTTATGTAGCAGATATGGGTAGGTTGTATACTTATGGCACAACTTGCGAACTGAAAGCAGCTATAGAAATATTTCCATTTGAATTCCAACTGTTTCAAGGTAGCAGTCTTATTGCCAGATTTGGAGAGTCGATACAAGGAATAAAAAGAATGCGTTTTAACGGACATTTTAGCGAAGGACATTTTGACGTATTGATTCCTATTAATCTATATATATAAAAAAGCGAAAGGTCACTCATCACCATATCTCAGAAACTATAAGAACTACAAACTTGAAATTTGGCACGTAGGTTCTTTACAGGGTCTAAACGTCCGCTAAGAAAGGATTTTACGAAACTTTATTCCTAAGGGGGTAAAACGGGGTTGAAAATTTGTATGAAAGTCCTATGTTTTTAAAGTAAGGGACTAGAAAATTACAGTGTGTGATCTTTAGAGGTTGTGGAGGTTTACTTATATTCTATGTTTAGAAATCAACCCCCTTTATAAGGGTTGAACAGGGTCGAATACTTTTTATACAACAATTAACACGCCATTGGAACGACGTCGCAAATACATCGATTCAAAACCCAAAAATGTGGTTAGATTTTTTTGTCTGTCTGTATGTTTGTGCGCGCATCACATGAAAACTATTGATTCGATTCAACTGCCGTTTCACAGATGTAATTGTTTTTTTTTAACTGTACATTTGGTGTATAAAAATTTCTCCATCTCCCCACTCCTTTAACGGGTCAGTAGAGGGAGTAAGATTTTGTATAAAATGTCTTAATGCCACGCGGGCAAAGCCGCGGGTAAAAGCTAATACTGGAATAAAAATGATAACCATAAAACGATGCGTATAGCAACGAAAACGACGTTTTGTTCAACGTTTAACGTATAGAAATTTTGATACGTTGAAATGCTTAAAACTAATGTTTTTTGACTTATACGAAAAGTAAAAAATTACATTAAAACCTATATGAACACATGTAAAATTTGTGAAAAAATATAGTTTATTTTTTTATATGGAAAATGTGATAGAAAATATCTTTATAATACATGTTATTAAAGGGTCAGACAAACAAAGTTTTTTTGATTTTTTAACTTATACTAGAATGAAAGGTGTTCTTCAATAAATCTCTTAAGTCACGATTTAAAAACATTGTAACGGTAATCACTAATTACAATGTTTGTTGTATCAGGTATCGATAATATTAACCTCTGTACCGGAGTTAAAGCATATAAGTATTATATAGTGGGCAACCGATGTACCGACCGGAGTTGAGGCAGCGGATATTGATAACAATCTTGGACCGGTGTTAAGGATCATCTATTTTTTCTTTAAATTAAAGAAGATTTTGCGTTGCATTGTTAATTTGATTTGGTTATTTCTTTTAATTTAAAATAATTTAGTTATCTTTGTTCATCGAGACTTAAAAATTACTTAGGTACGTACTTATACTAGATTATTTTGAGGTTTATTATTTTTAGTTTTTTCTGCGCTTCAATTTTTTTGTTAAAAAGTTTTTATTTTATAAATACTCCTTTATTTTAATTGACTGTTGTATAATCCAACTTTAACTATTTTAACATAACACAAAATCCACTGGGTTCGATTTATTTCACATTTATTAAAAACTAGAGTAATTTCAAATAATTTATGTCAAACAAATCTTGTTAAGGAAAACTTTCTATCACCCGCTGATAATGTATTTATTCCAGGTTCGTCGTCCTGGGAAATATAGAAAATAATCGAGAGACATCAAGCCGTAGCGGCATACATATCGAGTCGATTTGAACGACTAGAATAAATGACTCCAAAAACCCAGTTTCATTTCGTTAATCTATATTATTTGTTGTATTGTAAATACTTAAAAAATAGGGTTTTGATATATCCAACATTGGTAGGCCTACTAAAAATACTACTGGAATGAGAAAAAAATATGAAACAGAATCTAATCATGAAAGAGAAAAAAGGGTTGCTACCAACTTTGAGATAAACCTTATCTAATTAAGGAAGAATTATCATAACGGGACTACTTACGCGTCGACTTAAGAACCTCCTATGTTTTTCGTCGTTTCAAAATATACAAACGTTAAGTTTTACAGATAAAATTTTTACATTTTTGTTTATAGTATAAACAGAGTGGGCCACGCAAAAAAGCTCTTTTTTAGTCCACTCAAATACATTTTTATCTGCATCTGGGCATAATATCTGTTACTGGGTTTCCTGTTTTTTTTATATTATTACTATAAGTTTTTTCACTCGTTGGGCACTTGATCTCAACGATGCTATCTTCACAGATGCCGTCAGGTAAACCAGCTATCATGGAATATTTTTTAGATATCATTAAACCACAACTCTTAATTTTTTTCCTCAGTTTTACACTAACCGTTTTCCACACTTCATCTTCTAAAAGTCTACCTCGTTTCATGACCTGTATCTGGGATTTTTCCTCCCATGATGATAGATATTAATGCTCCATCATTTTGTTTGCACCGACTGACTTCATAAGCCTTTTATGCAGTAATCCGGCCATATCTCAATTCGTACCAAAGGCTATTTTTGAGTTGGTCCCAGTCTCCTTTCCAACTTTATTGATAACTAGTTGTACTCGCAACGTCGTTCGCGTGGCGTGTGATTGTTGTATAAAAATTTCTTACCCCTGTGATGTCGCACACCTTTTGCGACAGATTAGATTTAATAAATGAAACGAAGATGCTCAGAAATTACTTGTATTTAACCTGTATACTTATAATCCTAAGATTTATAAAACTACCGTCTCACATCTTGAGGCGCTCACTTAATACTCCTCAATCCTTATATCTATCGGTACGACGGTCCTCAAAAGTAGTACAATAGATTCTGCAGAAATGCAGAATATTGAGGACGTCGGTTCAAAGTATAATTATATTATTAAATTAACAAATTCGCAAACAATTTCAACACAGTAAATTACTAAACAAAAGACATATATTTCAAAATGATTTTAGTTACCTACCTATAATTGTACTTTGAACATTTTGTTTATTAAACTTATAACTATGACATACTTAATTAATACATCACACCCCACCCCATTTAAGGAATGAGAGAGAAATTTTTATACACCAGACGTTAAGTTGAAAGAAGACAAATACATCTGTGAAAACCGCATTCGAATCGGATCAGTAGTTTTCATGTGATGCGCGCACAAACATACAGACAGACAGACAAAAAAAATTAACCACATTTTTGGGTTCTATTTCGATGTACCCGCGACGTTGCTCGCGTGGCTTGTTGATTTTTGTATAAAAATTTCTTTCCTCACCCCGTTAAAGAGGTAGGGGGAGAAATTTTTATACACAAGATGTTAAGTTGAAAGAAGAAAAATACGTCTTTGAAAACCGCATTCAATAAGGATCAGTAGTTTTTATGTGATGCGCGCACAAACATATACATTTCTACAGTTTTATTATATGTATAGATATAGATATAGATTTCATTGGTAAAATTGATTTTCTTTGCAATTCAGCACAAGCTCACAGCTTTAAAGTTTTTTTTTAACCTTCTGCTATAACATTTCTAGCACTGTGTATTAGATGGTAAGATAGGGCTACCGATTTGTTGTTATAAATTTTACAGTAGTGCCAACTCTGGAGAGTTTAGATTTAAGCCTATAGCATTGTACTTCAGAACAAGATGGTTCTTCGGTTCTACGGTGGACCTACATAAGAAGAGCTATAGCATGTTTGCAGCCTCCTTGAGAAGCTACGTAATAATGGCATTCAACAGATTACTTTTTCCTCATCTTCATTTACTGTCAATTTTACTGCATATAACTTTGGATGTATTTTGTGTTCTGGAAAAATGTTGCATTTGACCGTGCAAATATTTTTTTCACGTTTAAGTTGTACGTAGCTTATAGCATCACCCCCATATGATGGTCGTGAAGACCTAAAATATCGATTATCGTAACGAGAGGAACTGACATCTCTCGTCGTTCTCAACCACTTAGTGACATTGAGTATTTGTGGTGTTATTAATCTGTTATAAATGCAAACTTCTTAAAAGAAAACAAAGCACCTCAGATATATAACTCAGAAACGTGGTCAATAACGAAAGAAGAAGAGAGAAAGTATGAAGTGGCAAAGATGAAGATATTGCGTTGGATGGGTGGATTATCAAGGAGTGATAAAGTAAGAAATGAGAAAGAAAGAGGTAGGTACAGTGAAGTTGGAAAAGCTAAGAGGATGCATAAAATAGGGACAGGTGGAAACAAATGTTACGAAAGGATAAGGCCGATACCAACTAGGCTTGGTATAAGGTTGAGAGAAAGAATATTAATATTGTACCTATTATTAATATTGTTTAAAACATAAACCTCTAATTAATATGTGCCTCTCCTATCTAAATCAGTGTTAATATGACTGTGTAAACAGATCTATTTCGTTCTTTAATAAGAACATTTTTATTCGAAATGTTAGTTGGTCAAATTAATTTATCTGGAGAATGACAACTTTTATTTACGACGTGTAATAAAGTCTCAGGAAGTGGCCTACTTGGACAAGTTGGAACAATCAAAAATAAAAAGATATTAAGAGAGCGTCGATTGATATATTTTATTGAATTTTAATACTTGTAGAAACCCTAAATTGTTGGTTGTCGTTTGTAATGATTATTAACTAAATGATTGACTTTTACAGGTTTTGTTTTTGGATAATAAAACCAGACTTGTTTTACTCTCGAATAAATCTTTTCAATCTATTTTTATATCAACCATATTTTATTGTTACAAACGAGGTAACAAAACAGCTGCAGTTTAGAAAAAAGTTACAATCAACACAAATATAAACTCCAGTTCAAAATTATCGCACCACTACAATTTATGTTTAGATATCTTTAATATTGCAAATATTATTCAATATTTGTTTATGGTAATGTAAAAGGAGACACTTAGAAAATGGTGCATCAACGCACATTTGATTCTTTTGGAAATTTTTACATTAATGTACAAAAAATCCAACAACAATAATTGGCACCGCCTCTAGTTCTGATATAACTGCCTGTACTCGTCATGGTAAACTTGCTTAAAGTATTTTATGGTTTCTAGAGGAATATTGTCCCATTCTAAAGAAACGGTACGTTCTTGCTCTAAAAGATGTAGGTAAATGACTCTTTACTTTTTCAGTACATCCCAAAAGATGCTCGATCGGATTTAAGTCTGAGCTTCGTGGTGGTCAATCCATCAGTTAAATATTTACGTCATCTTGTAGCGTTTTTAAAAAACCACTAAAATTTCTTTTTTAACAATTTCTTTTTACCTAAGCCAGCTCTGATTCGTAACGTTCTAATTTATTCTGAAAGCGTTCAGTACTTTTGAAAGTAACGGTCGCTCAGGTACTAAAGTATTGATTTTTTTCTCTAACCAATCAGATTTTACGTTTAAAATCAGGTGAGCTAAGCGGGGGTAGCTTACGCGGCTTTTTGGTATCAACGGTCAATTCATTCTAGGTAGGGTTGGCTTGCTATTAACATCATTTAGTGCTACCTAGTTTTAGTTTTCCCGGTTTTTCTTATTTTATCTTAAAAATTACCAAGCAATTAAGTTTTTCTAGTGCCTATTATCGTTTTTCTTATCTGAAGGTTTATCTGAAGATTTCCATCTTTAAGATTACTTCATATATCGTGTTTATTCCTCTGAATTATTGTAATTACCGTAACGACGTATCGCCAGCAATAAAAAGTGCAGTGTCGGACTGAAATTACCCGGGATGTGATTTTTTTTGTTTCTTACCTGTATCTTTGTCATAAAATATTTTTTTTCGTGTATTGCTTACTTCTATTTTTGTTACTTATATTTTTTGTATCTCTTATCTGTAAATTTTTTTACTTGTATTTTTTATTTGTATCTTGTACCTATTTATTTAAGATTTATACCTTCATATCTGAGTACTCTTTTAACTCGAGTTAATACAAAAAGCAAAAGGTAAATTTTAATAATTTTGTCTAAATTTCATTTGTTTTACTTTTCGCTTCACAGGGTACACAAAATAAGAAAATAATATACATAGCTGTTATTTAAAGTGTGAAAACAAATATGATTTTCTAATGATTACCAAGGTATCAAACCAGATAATAAATTCTGTTTAGTGTTTAAATAGATATTTTTCTTTTCCTAGCTAGAGCATGTTACTCTGATTAATATTTTCAGTTTATCTAATCTATATTTTATTAAAGTAACTAAATTTTGATTTATCAAAATATTTTTATCTTACAAGTTTAAATTACATATAACCAAAAGGATAAGTAAAGAAAAGCGGAAGTATAATTTTTTATGTTTCTTAAATAAAAGTGTGTAATTTCAATTTTAGCAAGAACAATCTGCCGAGTTATCTAATTTTACCTTATCTTATCTTATATATCTTTTATCTTTTACCTGCGCTTCTTATATTTCCCCATCCTCAGGATAAAAAACATAAGTGGCGCCCATTTTCCTTTCTCTTTCATTTCTTTCTTTTCCTCTCTTTTATCCCTTTTAACTTCTATTATCTTATTAAATATATTCTTTTTTATCTTTTCAATAATTTTTCATTAAGCTCGTTCGAATCCACGCTCGCTCTCCACCAACCAACTGAGTGCCATTCGCACTAGTTAACCTTTTCAAACGAGCATTTACCACCTTTAGATAAAAAGAGGTTACAATCTAATAATTCCAAAACCTATCTAGCGATATGCGGTCGAGCACTATCTTGCATCAAAATGAAATGGTTTCATACAAAGGGCACAAAAAGAATGACGTGGTCTTGAATAATGTTTTTCAGGGAGAATGCAGCATTTATTGACTTCTAATAAACAGGGACTTACTCTGTGCGAGTATTAAAGCTAATACCTCTCCAGAAAATTTTAGACCCATCACCAAACGGTTTTCTTGGAGAGATAGTGCAGGCAGCAAAGCTTTTTCCAGGTCTTCGCCGTATCGGTTTACGTTCATCTTGAGATTTTAAGCTTGCCCATTTGATCACAAAACTTATATAAGTAGTCGTCAATCTAATTTGCATAATTCTGTGTGCTGCGGTGCAATTGCAGCCTTCCTACTGGCGACTCTTACTTTCTGTAAAGTTCTTCCAAACATTTCTAATGGTTTGGAATTCATTACTGAGATCTGCACCCACTGGTGAATCTTCTGTTTCTCAATACCTTACGGAAAAAACGCTAATCTCTAGTATAGTATAACTAGACCCACTTGGATAGGAATTATTTTTACGATTTTACCAGGGAAACTCAACAGCACGTCATCATATGAACGAACCTAGTAAAATATCTATTTAATGTTGCTTTTAACTTCCCGACTCACACCTGTACGCCCATGAAAAGAATTCTTGAAAATTCGAAAAGAGCGTTGACCACGCCTATTCAAGTGGTTTTGGATAAACTACACCGGTGACTTTCTTTCTACATTACCGTAATAAAACAATGAAAATAGATTTTCATGAAGTAAAGGCAACTACCGTTGAAAAGTTCTACATTACCCACGTTTTCTAGAGTGTGGTCCAGTTTCCGTAAATCTTTTTGCCATTCGGCTAACTAATGAATGATTAGCAGATTGGCCGTTTAACGCATACTTCCTCTATTTGCTATTGATTATGTACTATTGAAAGGAACTCCAGCGTTTCAATTGAACCCAAAATATGAAAAAAACGCATTTTAAGCATCCACTTTTTAATTTTTTTTTAAATTGCTCGAAAACTATGCTCTTTTCGTGAATAAACTTCAAAAAGAAAGATTGTAGAAAATTAAATTTTCAATCGAAAAGGCACCTTCTGAAGTTTATTATAAAAATATCTCAAAAAAAAAATTTGAAAGATCGATCTTTTTGTCTGTAACTTTTTTTATGTGTACTTAGCTATAATCATTGCTTTAACAAAAATTGCTGTCTTGTAACCTTGCCATTTTGTAAAAGCTTCTCGATTTAAAGTAATCAATATATAAATTTTCAAAGTTCGCTACTTTTAGCTAATTTTCACATTTTTTTTTAATTTCGCTCTGATAGTTTTTTCTGAGTGATTTTAGATATATTATTTTTTTCACCTGTCAAAATATCACAATTTTGTGATTTCGTCCAATGAAAACGCTTAATCTTCAATGTTTTATGCTAAATGTAGCCAATCATACCGGTTTATATTGATTATTTTTTTCACCTGTCAAAATATCACAATTTTGCGATTTCGTCCAATGAAAACGCTTAATCTTCAATGTTTTATGCTAAATCTAGGCAATCATTCCGGTTTATATTGATAAAACCACTAGTGGTTTTACTAGTATTGATAAAATTATAGAACTGTCAAAAATTCAATAACAATATTGAACAATCAATTTTCTTGTTTATAAGTACCTTACTATAAATCAACATTCATTTATATTATCTAAATATTCTGAAATATATTTTGTTATTATTATTATCACAATTCAATTCATCTAAACGATACTGAAAAATCAAATATGTAGGTACTTTAAAACTAACCTGCTTCCTGGTTCTTCATGCATTTAAAACTTTTGTATGCCTACAGGCAAATGTGGTCTTGTAGGTAAACTTTAAATAGAAATACCTAATAATTTTTATTTTGGTAATTTTCTCTTTAATAATATAATTGTATAAATAGGTATAAAAATAAATATTTATTCAAATTATAACCCTGTTTTCACGACGTTCACGACAACTGACAACTGTTAATACTATCTAGTGTACAGGATAAGTAAATAGGATGGGGTAACGGCATTTCGTTTGTGTTAATTATGAAATATAAGTTGTTCTAGGAAGTTTTTTAAATAAAGTAGTTTTTGTACAGAGTGGTTCAAAAAATAATCTTCCCAAATACCACTCGTCCTGTAATATTTTACTAGATAAATTTTTATTTTCCAGACTCAAACTTTTTTATTTTAGGCAAAACTACTCAAACGTACTGAATATGATAAAATCACTCGTCCTACGGACTCGTGATTTTATCACATTTCAGTTTGTTTTCGTATTTTTGCCAGATAAAAAAGTTTTCGTGAAAACTAAAAATTTATCGATAAAATTTTAAGGACTCGTGGTATTACCTTTGATAAAACCACTAGTGGTTTTACTAGTATTGATAAAATTATAGAACTGTCAAAAATTCAATAACAATATTGAACAATCAATTTTCTTGTTTATAAGTACCTTACTATAAATCAACATTCATTTATATTATCTAAATATTCTGAAATATATTTTTTTATTATTATTATCACAAGTCAATTCATCTAAACGATAATGAAAAATCAAATATGTAAGTACTTTAAAACTAACCTGCTTCCTGGTTCTGCATGCATTTAAAACTTTTATATGCCTACAGGCAAATGTGGTCTTGTAGGTAAACTTTAAATAGATATACGTAATAATTTTTATTTTGGTAATTTTCTTTTCAATAGTATAATTGTATAAATAGGTATAAAAATAAATATTTATTCAAATTATAACCCTGTTTTCACGACGCTCACGACAACTGACAACTGTCAATACTATCTATTGTACAGGATAAGTTAATAGTAGGGGTAACGGCATTTCGTTTCTGTTAATTATGAAATATAAGTTGTTCTAGGAAGTTTTTTAAATAAAGTAGTTTTTGTACAGAATGGTTCAAAAAATAATCTTCTCAAATACCACTCGTCCTGTAATATTTTAATAGATAAATTTTTATTTTCCAGACTCAAACTTTTTTATTTTAGGCAAAACTACTCAAACAAACTGAATATGATAAAATCACTCGTCCTACGGACTCGTGATTTTATCACATTTCAGTTTGTTTTCGTATTTTTGCCAAATAAAAAAGTTTTCGTGGAAACTAAAAATTTATCGATAAAATTTTAAGGACTCGTGGTATTACCTTTGATAAAAACATACACCCAAAACAAAGCTTATTTAATAATCACGGGTATGTGCGACCAACAGAAGAAAGTTACGGCATTCTAAATTTTTTTACTTCTACTAAATGTCTTCATTCTTTCATTTCTTTTTTTTTTTTAAATGAGTGTTATAAAATTTATCTACGCGTTCTTCAGACCTTACACCTCTGGACTTCTTATTGTGGGGCTATTTAAAACAAAAGATTTTACCTTAAAAGGCCATTTCAAGATGTTTACCATCTAGAAAGAGTAATAAAAGAAAAATGTGAACGTATTACACCCAATGTAATTAAAGATGTCATCTATGAATTTAATAAAAGAACAATACTCTACAGGTCTTAAACCCAATTACAGAGCAAGAATTGACAGTATTTACATTTATTTAAATCATGAGCATTCAAACACATACACAATAATTTATAATTAACTATTTAATCAATTTAAATAATTATAATAAGAAGTAAGATTTTATATTCGACAGCTTACAATAAAATATATCTATAAATCCTGGCTAACACTCTCATCCTTTTACACATTATATGAAGCGGAGGATTCTCCAGAATATTTGTGCGAGCTGAATGACAAAAGTAATAGGGTGCCTGGTAGAAATTCTGGGAAAGGAAATATTAAAATTTTCCAACAATGTCGGGCAGTCAATAAGACTTATATTGATTTTATAAGTTAACAGTACACTGTAATAATCACGCCCTCTTTCGAGACTTCAAAATTTATGCCTTTCTAACAGCTCAGAGTGAGGTATGCCCATTGATGGATAAATGCCATCATTTTCAGGCTTGGCAGTTTTAAAAATCGTCTTTAAATTGCTTCTATTTGATCTATATGATATTGATAATATGGACTCCATACAACTGACGCATATTCAAGATTTGATCTCATAAAAGCATAAAAGAGAGTTTTTAAGGTGGAAGTCTTCTTAAAATCACTAGAGCTACTTGCAATTAACCCGTACATGCGATATGGGGAGGATATAACATTATCGATGTGCTTATTAAATGATAGTTCAGTGTCAAAAGTGACGCCAAGATCCGCAAATGTTTCTGGTCGCTCAAGAACAACGCTCTCTATTGAGTAATCGTATAACAAAATATTCGTTTTTAAGCTGTACATTTATCCGGGTATTAGGGTAGCACCATTCAACAACACGTCCTAAATTTTCCGAGAGGTTATCGCTATTACCTATATTCTCCACTAGGCTGTACAGTTTTAAATCATAGGCATATAAAAGGAAATTTCCATTTAAAACTCCAGCAATATTGTTAATAAAGATATTTAAAAGCAGCGGCCCTAGATTAGATCCTTGTGGAACACCGGAAGAAGCAGTATATTGAGCAGATTGAAAACCATTGAGCTGCACATATTTCTTTCGATCCCATAAGTAGGTTGAAAGAGTTTTATTAAGTTAGGAGATAATCCAAAAGAAATAAGTTTGTTAAGCAGAATGCTATGGTCAAGCCTGTCAAAGGCTTTAGAAAAGTCTGTGTAAATCACATCAGTTTGGGCCCTGTGGTTAAAAGTTTCAGCAATATATTGTGTAATGATTAAACGCTGTGTCTAGGTACACACTAACTTGTACGCAAATAAAAAAATTAGATACACGCGAACGAAATGTCTTTAAACCAATGACGTCATTATTTAGCGTGCACTGTGACTGTATTTTTGGTACACGCTAACTTATACCAAGTGTGTGCTTTGCTTGTATAGGTCTCCCAACGAAAGTTTGGGACAGCCACGTGTTAGTCGACGCAGGTAGGCGGAGTCTTTCTATCAGTGGCGGACGGAAATAAAAATATAGTATACATCTTTAATTAATTTTTAATGTATGATGCTAACATAATTAAGAAGAATTTATTCTATATAAATTTGTTACTGCCCACTTTAAACTAAAAAAATACATACATTTAAAAAACAACTCAGAAACTCTCTCAGCATATTCGTAGCTAAATACAGTTTACAAAACCAGTCCAGCTACCACACTGACAAGCTTTCAGAACGGTCGTTGTTATCGTAATGCTCATAAACAAACCACTGCGCATTGAACGAGAGGCCACGTGGCTGTCACAAACTTTCGTTGGGCGATCTATACCTACAGTGAGTTTCAGAGTCAAAGTTTAAGTGTATTGTGCTTACACCTTAGAATATTGATCAGTAAAAAGTTTTTTTTTGAAGACTATGAAAAGGAAAATATGTAAAGAAAGAATGAATCTTACAAATCAGAAATGGATGAAAACTCTAAAACTATTAGAGAATCTTGTCTACAGCAGAAGTGAAGAAGAATATGACAGAAATTATTAACTTTGCCAAAAAATTGATTCACAATCAGTAATTAATTACTTACTACAACAAAAACTGGCATCACATAAAACACGAATGGACGATTTACAGTATGTGTCATGGTAATTTATTAAATAGAACAAACAATCGGTTAAAAGCAATTAATGAAAAATTAAAGCAAAAAAATGCCGGATAAAGCATTTTATAAATGCAGTAATATTTAAAAAACAATTGAAAGAAACAGAACATCATCTGTCTCTCCCTTATTTTTTTGAAATGTCTTTTTGTCAGATATCTTTGAAAAAATGTACATTTGTACTAGAAAACATACATATTCCATCGACGTTTTTAGTTTTTAAAAATAATATTTTATTTGAGTATTATACAGGGTGTCATTCAATTCTTCCCTTCCATTCTCAGATATGAGATAAACACTTTTGTGCCACCTTACGGTGGCATCATAGTAGTTAATTTAGTGAGAATTATTTGTTTAAATAGGATATCAACTGCGCCACCTTGCGGTGGCGTTATAGTACTTATAGTATGTACAAAAAGTACGAGGAGTAATAAACCCTAATTAAGTATGCAAAACCTTTACAGGGAGCACCATGAAATTTTTGATAAATCTCTTACTTTAAATTACATTTCTTCCGTAAATCTAAAAACCAGGTAGATCGACCCCGTATTTGTTTCAGTTGTAGCAAAGTTTAGGGTTTCTTCATTGTTAAAGGATTAGCAGATAAGCAATTACGCAATGCAGTGGTGTGTATTTTGGGAAAAAATACGTTTTAAATTATAATATAATAAAAAATGAAAAGAAATAATTATTGGAATACATTTATTACTTACATTCTATTTTATATCTGACTCGGAAGAGGAAGAATCGTTGTTGACATTAATAATAATAGGGTCGATTAAATCATCACAAATATTGTCAATTTTCCACATATTTGCCTCTACTTTGATAACATGCTCGATACAGTTTGTCCAATTTTCCTTACTAACATGACTTACAGCACTCTCAAACAATTTCACAACATCGTTTATTTTAAAAGTAGTATTTTTTTTCCAACTTCCCCCTTTACCTGAGCCCATATTAATTCTATGGGATTAGGTTCACAATGATAAGGGGGAAGTCGAAGAACTGATATACCACGAGAAGAAGCCATTTCTTCTACAATGTAGGTTTTGTATTTATTCTTGTTCATTTTTGCAATTCTGTAAAGTTCTTTCCTTAGTGGATCTTTTGGAAACTTAATATTTTTCGAAATAAGCCACTCCAAAAGCTCTGCTTTACGCCAACGACTTGTGGGCAATGCTTCTCGTAACCGTGAATGGTAACTTGCGTTGTCCATAACAATAACAGCCCCTTTTGGAATCAGATCCAACATTTGAACAAACCATTCCTCGAAGACATCCCCATTCATATCTTCGTGATAGTCCCCCGTGCGTTTTGAAATAAAAGTTAATAATCCAC
Source organism: Altica lythri (assembly GCA_964028335.1). Classification (NCBI taxonomy): domain Eukaryota; kingdom Metazoa; phylum Arthropoda; class Insecta; order Coleoptera; family Chrysomelidae; genus Altica; species Altica lythri. Next base: position 51,340,094 of record OZ034807.1, read on the forward strand.
CATCAACAAAACCTTCAGAACTTCCAACATGGACAATGATAAGTCTTTTTCCTTTTCCAGATGGTGGCTGCAAACCTAACGACAAACCTTCCACGAATGCCTGCCTTCCGCTTTTAATGTTTTCATCTTGCCAAGATTTGGAAACTGTATATCCAGCATTTATCCATGTTTCGTCTAAGTAGAAGATTTTCAAATTTTGTTCTCTGGCATGTCGAATGCTTTTTAAATAGTCTCTTCTCCAAAAAACTATTTCCGGTTTATCTATCAAGAGAGATTTTCTATCATGTTTTGTGTATCTGAAACCCACATCTTTCAAAAGTTTGCATAATGTCATTCTGGAGAATTTTGGATAGTCCGTATCTTCTTGCACTGATGTCATAATTTTGTCAAGTGTTGGAATTTCCTTTCGTAAGTAAAATCCATGGACTTTACGCCTTAGTCTTTGTTTTAATGACTCATCGATCTCAATTGCTTTTCGGCCTGAAGGAGTTTTAGGAGGTTGAAGAGTTCCATTCTTGCTTTCTTTTAGTAATCTATAAATTGTTGATTTAGCAACACACAACATAGCAGCCGTTAATTCCACAATATTATCAACACTTGCACTTGGATCCTTGTTTTTCAATGATATATAACAATTCAATATCAGAGTTTTTTCATTTAAAGATAATGGACCTGTTTTTGGTCGTTTAGATGGTCCTTGGCTTATCGGCATTGTTTGGTACTTGCACAATTAACATTCAACAAATGTTTTAAATATATTCCAACTGTTTACAATATTATGAAAACCATACAACTTCATACAACTTTACTCAAAGAACTAATACTAAGTACTGATTTAATGTACCTACTTTCTTTTAAAATAATATTCCCGGTAATGTTTCTAAGAAAACTGGGTTGTTTGGAAAATCCCTCTCAATAATCGAATAATCTGTAAATAGATGTAATCGTATTAAGCCGATTACAGTAGGCCACTAGCCATTTAAAATTTCTGAGAAAAATTCCCCAAACACTACATATAGGAGTAATACAAATAAAAAATATTCATTTTGCTTCTTTGAATTTAATAAAAATTGTAACGATATCTTGCTATCTTGACTTTAATTAATTTTTTTAAAATATATTTCATTGTAATTTATTTGTGACAATATTCAAAGTTTGAATTAATCTTCTTACAAAAAGAACAAAAATATATAAAATAATTATTGTTACAGATTGGTTTGTTTTCTATTATGAATAAACTGTGTTGCCTTTCTTTATCAAACTTACTAAAATTTATGTACCTCTATCACTTTTTAACTTCCCGCTAAAAAAAATTAAAATTTTTTTTAAAATCGGGAAGTTATTGGTTTCACCCCGTTTTTCGAAAATCGAGTTTTCATCGGATCTCAACGTTTTGAGGTCTTAGGAACCTCCTCTGACTATTTTTACGAGGGTGTCTGTATGTCTGTATGTACGTGTGGATGTGTGTGTGTGTGTGTGGATGTATGTAAACCTCTTATAACTTTTGAACGGCTTGACCGATCGGAATGAAATAAAAAGCATTCAAAAGAGTTCCATCTAACTTAGATTCCCTGTAAGTTTGAACCGATTCGAGCCGGTAGATTTCGAGAAATTTCAAAATAACCGAAAAAAACAATTGGTAAAAATGATGTTTTTTGGACATATCTTTTTGGCTATTGCATCGATCAATTTCATAACCTAATCAGCTCTCAAGCTTAAAAAGCCACGTCGAATGCCGTTTTGCAAATTAAAATCGGTGGATTCGTTCGTGAGATATCGTTGTCGAAAAATTTCAAAAAAAGTGTTTTTTTTCAATAACTTAGAGATTTTTTGACTAACTGATTTTGCACCCCCAGTAACGTTTTTAGGTCTCAAAAACTGCGTTGAATGCCATCTTGAACATCAAAATCGAATAATGCGTTAAAAAGTTATGGCTTTTTAAACATTTCAAAAAAAGTCAAAAACGTCAAAATACGTCACGTTACTATAGTTTTGCGGTTAAAACTAGCGGGAAGTTGCAAGGATGGCCTTTAAGGTCAACCTCTTTTCAAATTTTTTTTATTAAAATTAGTACATCCCGTTACCTCTGACCTAAATCGTATATTCTTTAGCATAGCTGCAACTCATTCGTTCAATACAAAATGTACCTTACGGTATACCCTCTTAAAATATATTTTGGTACGTCTATGAAATCTACTTAAATGAATGATTTATTACTCCTTGTCCTTTCTATATAGACTATAATTAAGTAATCTCTAATACAAAAATTAGAAATATTTTAAAAAATTAAGGAAAAGGCAGAGATACATTTATTTCTAGTGTAATTTATATGTATCTCGTTATTTTTATAATAAAAAAAAGTGTGAGGTGTCAAGGGACACCCGGATGGAACGAAGTTCCTTTCGATTAATTAGTGAAGGAATTAGTAATGTGTAAACACAACAGAGTGTTTATACATACATAAGCATTTATTATTGACTGTATAAAATCTCTACTTACCTAACAGTTTGTTTCTTTTAACAAAAGTGTCCATTTATACAATACCAGAGCTTTAGATAACACATCTTTTTAGAATTACTTTTTATAATTTAAAACAGGAATTAACAATTTAATACAAAATTTTAAAATTAAAATATTTTACAGTAACTGACAGTTAAGGTAATTTGACGTAGGTACCTAAATAGTCAAGTTACGAACTATTTTTAAAATGTTTATGAATTTATTAATTTATAAAAACAGGATGAAATAAAATATAATACTATTATAGGTTATTATTTTTTTTTCTACAGTATTTTCTTTTTAATGTACATTTTCTTTTAATTTAAAATAGTGTATTTTTAATTGTAATATAATATCTATCTATGAGAGAGAGGGAGAGAGAGTTATTTATTTTTTGGTCTGTGAGAGAGAGAAACATGCGTGTGTCGTGTCATAGTGTCGTGACAACTTTTGGTATGAATTTTTTTTGGCTAGCTCCTAGCGTCAGTCGTAACTGTTCGTAACGCGCGAAAGGGAACTTCGTTCCAAACATAGAGAAAAACAGTAGCTTCGCACAGTTCGGTAAAAGTTTTTTATTTTTTTACATTCATGTTCATGCTCATCATGAAAGGGGTAATAGGACAGCTAGATTAATTTTAACAAAGCCTATAACATTGTTTAGTAAGGATAGTTGTAGAATCCATTACGAAGAATATCTAATACCATTGCAAACAGGTATGTTCAGTTTCAAATCGTTGCCTCAAAAAAAGTTGAAGTTACTTTTAAAGATAGTGTTTTGAATATGTACGAAGCGGAATCAAATGGGAACAAATACAATGTTTTTACAAATTAATGTACTTGTATAAACTTTACATCAATGCTTCCACTCTGTAAGCAAATTTTTGCCACTAGAACAGTGTAAGAAATGAAGTTATTTGAGAAAAGTTTATGTAATAAAAGATGGTCAAAAAAATTTTATATAAAACATCAAAGAGTTGCAAAAGGAGTTACCACTACAAGCGAGAACATTTTGTTGCAACCATTTTCTGTGACACAGGCTGTTTCTCCCAATGTACAGACAGTAAACCAAACGAGAAAAAAGTTTTTTTTTTGTGACAAATTCGCTGGCAAATTTAGCTAGCCTATCTTCCAATAGTTCGTTCAGTTACAGAATGAAGATTTTGGAAACAATAGAAACTGTTTGGAGACAAGGTCATGAAGTAGCCATAAATGTAATTTCTAGTAGCACTGACGAACATACAGATCAAATCATTACAAATAATGAAGATCCAAATGATTTTTCTGACCTTTTATCTGTAAGTGGACATGGTCAACTAACCACGACAAAAAAAGCTTAGGCACAAATATAACTGGTTTGCTAAGCCTTAAATTACATCAACTTACATAAGTAACAATCTTTCTTCTCACTAGCTGATGGTAATAAGATTTTACTAACCGAAGAAATACCTAATGTAGAAGTTAAATTTATAAATCTATTGGAGGAACAAAATAACAAGAACATTTTATCTGTAAATGGATATGATCAACTGAATATACCGAAAGTTATTTTAGAATCAAATATAACTGGTTTGTCGAACTTTAAAATTATTGTAAAATAAACTTATATAATTAACAATATATCTTCTTTTCTAGATGTTAATGAAATTTTAGTGCCTAAAGAAGTGGAATTCGTTTCAGTTACAAAGAGTAACGAAATTAGTAAAGAGAATTTTTGTTCTAACAACTGGCAAAAAATAGAAATTGAACGTGGGGAATCAGTTTTAACTATGAAAAGCAACAAAAATATCAACTGTAAGATTTTCATACATTCGTTTTATTTGTAATCGCTATATATTAATATTTTTTTAGTTATAAGTAAAATAGTATTACCACCTAAAATTAAAATAAAAGAAAGACCTAAAGGTGCCGATTGGATTAAAGCGAAAACGCAATAAAAAATAATTTTCCAAAGTTTGACAATAATAATTATCTTACGTAGAAATAAAAATTATTCTCACATTACTTTGTACATGTCATAACAACTAAATGTAAAACCCAACCTAAATATATTTTTTTATTTTTAGATGATTTATTATAATTAAGACATGTCAATAGTTCTTCCTTAATCACATATACACACATTAAAAAGGAAAATTAGCGTGTACCAAAAATACAGTTACAGCGCACGCTAAATAATGACGTCATTGGTTTGAAGACATTTCGTTCGCGTGTATCTAAATTTTTTATTTGCGTACAAGTTAGCGTGTACCTAGACACAGCGTTTGATCATTACACAATATATTGCTGAAACTTTTAACCACAGGGCCCAAACTGATGTGATTTACACAGACTTTTCTAAAGCCTTTGACAGACTTGACCATAGCATTCTGCTTAACAAAATGAATGATCAAAAGGTTGGTGACTGTTGAGCGATTCTTCATAAAACCATGTTGATTTACACTTATACACCAGCTTACGTGTCGATATATAACTCGCTCCACAAGTATTTCAAAAACCTTCGCAAAGTTGCATATAATAGATATACGCTAATAGTTTGATATATTTCGCCTATCTCATTTGTTGAAGATTGGCCAGAACTTTGACGATTTCTATATCCTTGGTACTGATGGCCATTTAAACAGATGTTAATCAGTATTGAGAGCGGACAAGCAAGCACAAAAGCACAATGTTGTAGAATAAGAGCTGGAATATCATCGGGTCCGGTGTTTTTTTTGCTTTAGGTGATCTTAATGATTCATAAACTTCTTTGTCACTAAAGCTTATTATATTTAGCGGGTGACTTTTATCGGTCCCAGAGTTTGGTAGAAAAGGAGAAAAAGTAGTATATGACCTTTTAGGAAGGTTTGCAAAACCATTTAGATTATTGGAGGAGCCCTCCAGTCTTTGACCTTGAAAAGTCAACACTTGCGATATTTTGGAGCCACCTCTTTTATTATTTATAAGTGACCAAAATCTGTTAGGATTGGTATATATTTCTTCCTCTGTGTATTTTTTATATACGACATTAACATTATGCTTTATTTTTGCCCGAAGTTATCTAAAATCATGTTCACATTTGTATTTGCGTCACAGCCTGTAAATCTTGAATAATGCTACCATTATACCATAAAGGATATCTGTTTTTTGTTTTAACTGAATACTTGGGACAACAACGATCAAAAACATTGTAAAGCTTTCCATAGACATATGTGGATGCATCTTCTGAAATATCAAAAGCTTCCAGGAAAGTCCAGTCAATAACAGATATTTGATTATACAATTGCTAAAAGTTTGCTTTTTTAAAATTATAACTGTTCTGAAAGCAGGATTGCAGTTGATTTTTAGAGTTAGTTCTTGTCTTAAGCATACAAGTAATATCTAAAGCAGGATGATGTTGATCTTCGGTAACAAATGGCTCCATTGATTTCTCTACATGACAAGCTCTATTAAAGAGGACCAAGTCGAGAAGTCGATTAAAATTGTTGAATACAAAATTATTTTGAAACAAATTAAAAGTTTGGGAAAAATTATTAAGTGATAATTTCCCTATTAGTTGCATCACAATTCAGTTAGCTAGATTAGTTAAAATCTCCTAAAACGAAAACTGTACTATGTAATATATGCAACAATGTCAAAGCATCAAAAAGTTGTTCAAATTCAGTTAGTGGTATTTGAGGTGGTACGTAAATTAAATATTTAGTATATAATAGTTATTTATGTATCAAGGGCGTAAAACAGGCGTTTATGGACCGCAACGTGTAAATAAGAGCCCGAGCCGCAGGCGAGGGCTATTAACACGTAAGGTCCATAAACGCTGTTTACGCCCGAAATACATACAAACTTTTATGCACGACCGATTTAATAATCATTTATAAAAAAAATGCACTGTCAATTGAAAAAAGTCAACTGTCAAATGGCAACTGTCAATTGACAAAAGTCTACTGTCAAATATCAAATGTCAACTGTCAAATGTCAACTGTCAAATGTCAACTGTCAAATGTCAACTGTTAAATGTCAACTGTCAAATGTCAACTGCCAACTGTCAAATATCAAACGTCAACTGTCAAGTTCCAACTGTCAAATGCCAAATTTGTAATGTCAAATCTCTACTGTCACATGTAAAATATTATCTGTCAGCTCTCAAATGTCAAGTGTCAATGTCAACGATTGTTTTAATAATAAAACTCATAAAGGATATTTTTTTTTGTGAACAATTTAATATAAATGCCATTTCAACTTACATGAATTTTATACCTCGAACCTCGATATTATTAACAACTTACCCTGTATAACCATTCACCTAATAATTTGTATTCATTCGTTATTTAAAATAAATAATTTAATTGAAAGTAATATGCACAGAGGCTAGAGATAATATTTTAAAACATTAATCTATATACCTATGTTGTCGTTACCCTAACAACAAAGTCAAAATAGGTGGTGGCCATTTTTATTTAGACTCATTGTCAGTTTAGATTTTAGATGATTGCAAGTATTTCAATATTTAAGACAAAAAAATTACTTTACCGCCCGCCATTTACACTTTATCGCCCGGCGGGCGGTAAAGTAGTCCACGGGCGATAAAGTGGCACTTTACGCCCGCTAAATGTATGTAATAATCTGTACTTTACCGCCCGGTCGTAAATAAATATATTGATTGTGGCAAAGTTTACATTGGGAAATCAGGAAGACCTTTTGAATTTCACCTCAATGAACACAAACATTATCTAAGAAAAGGAGATAAATCTAAGATATGTGAACATGCTGTAAATTTTCTGAATCACGAAATAAAGTGAAACGACACAATAATTTTATGTAAAGAAGAAAATTGGATAAAAAGAAAATTTAAAGAAACAGCACACATTTTATTAAATCAAAACGAATGTGTTTCCAATTTTACTTTGGATTTATCTAGATCTTGGCTAACTACATTAAAAAAAGAATGACTTGACAATCTATGTATCTATAGAAACAAACAGAAACAAATCAAAAAACCATTGCACCAAGCAGAAGTATATTATTGAAGTAAAACTTCTTTATGCGCGACTAGGGGTAACTCAGTAATTCTAACGGACGTGACGTCATATTCTAATGTAACGCAAAAAACCTGATACAAAAAACCTAACACGATTCTGCCTACTATATTAAATAAAAGTTAAATCTGTAATTGTATATATAGGCAACATAATATACATATTTTGCTGACCTGTCAAATTGACAGCTTGTCAACCAAAATACATTGTTGGTAAATAGTTGTACGCCTAAAATTTTTGTATTAAATGTTTGTTTTAAATATGACTAACCAAAGTGGATTTATTAATGAAGAAAGTGATGAAAAAATATTGAATGAAAATGAATGAGTACTCTATATGCATACATTTAATTTTCCTGTGAAGCGTTTAAAAAATTAATGTTGAAATCTCCACAAAGAATAAAAGATATGAAGTTAATTGTACAGAAAATTAATGCACTATAAAGTCTATCTATAAATGTATTGAAATTTCCAGATGGGGATCTATAAATATTTAATATACAACAGGTGGTTTGAAGTATTTTAAAAGAGATACTGGAGATTTTAATATCTACTTCAAGTGATAAATTAGTCAAAAAATCGTGTTTCATAATTTCTATGGAAGATTTTGTCAAAATTAGTACACCGCCATGTGATTTATTAGTTCTATTAAAGTAACAGTAGCAGGGTAATTATTAAATCGTATGTTTCGGATAGACATAATATGTCTGGTCCATATTGCTTTGAGATTAGGTCTATTCTATTAGTTTTGTTAGAAATTGATTGACAGTTAACATTTAAAATACGGAAGAAATTATCAGATTTCTCATGATTTTCACACACACAGTTCTTTATGTTTCTACTGACTTCCTTGCGATACATTTTGCGATACGTGCGTCAAAACTTTTGATTAGCTAACCTAACCTAACCGTTAATTTCTGTCAAAAATTTTTAAAACGTGAAAGTAAAATTAATGAATTTTAGATAAGTTACAAAACAAAATAGTTGTCACTTGAATAAAATGGCGGATTCTCAAGAATATTTTATTCTTTCATCAATAAATAATAATAATAAACGAAAAAATCAAAAACCTGTAGCTACTTGTTAATAAACATATTTTGAATTTGAATTTATTTTGCGATGATACGTACATCAAATAAGTTTTACTTCAATCGCGCGTAAAGGATACACGCACACTCTTTTTTTTATCTTTGAAAACGACAACCGAACAGGTCAGAAAGAAAAATTTACTAATATTAATTTTGTTACGCATTTTCAGTTTAAAAAAAACGACCCTTGACAAATTTGACATATCCATCAAGATAAATAAGCAAGGATCATTATCAAAATATTGATTTATTATTTGATTTTAGTAACAAAAGTTGCCCAATAAAAGAAGTAAATATACATTATTGATGTCACAAAGAAGTTATACACAATATTTAAATATAAACAGGTATTAATATTTCATTTATCATTTGTAGTACGCCACTGCATATTTTAATAATATGAAAAAGTAACCAAAACAGACAATTATACTACAAATATACCTGTAAACCGATATTAATAGAAACTATTAAAAAGTAATAAACTTTAAGATAAGTCTTAAACTGAAACCCATTGTAAGAAATATTATACAAGAATTACCTACAGCAAAGGGAGGATTAGATATTTGTTATAAAGTGCAAGTGCATTTTAGTTTGAACGAATAATCATTTTAGTTTCTAATCAGGCCAATGACAATAGTGTTATTGTTTTATATCTGCAAACAGGTAAGTTTGATCTCTATTTAAAAAAAGGTGTACCTATTACAAGAGAAAAAATTAAATTAGACTATTTAAAACTATTTTCAAATACTGTTAGCGGTAATATTCCACTTAAACATTATTACGTTTTCTGTTATAAAGTATAAATTATAAATTTACCGAAACCAAGATATTTTTAACATTACAAAACAGCATTGGAAATATTTATTATACAATCATTGGAGTTTCAGTTGATATTACCAACGTATTAGGATTTCGAAGCTGTATTATAGTTAAGCAAAACATTTCAATAGCTACTGTGACGCAAATTAAGATTGAATACATAATTTCAGATAAATTATATATCCGAAAGTTTTAAAAAATATTGACTATTTTTAATTTTATTAAAAAGTATTTTTTGTTTCCTAATGTTTAATGTTAAGTTACTTAACAAGATTTTAAGACAATCTAAAATCTGACAGATCGACATTTAGAGCATATTTCAATACCAGACCTATGGAGGGTAGAGGTAAGGAGAATTCACTCTCATGAGGCTAAACCACAGCCGGACTTGACTATACGTTAAGTGGACTTGAGTTAAGTGGAGTAGGGCTGTGGCTAAACCTTCAAAAGTGTCCGTCCAAAAGTGTAAAATTTTGTTTTACTCGGTTGCCGAAGAGGGCGCTGCTAAGCAATAATTCCATGATCTGAATATAGCGATTTTAAACCGACTGAAATATTAAAAAATTAATGAAGTCTAACCTTTCACCCTGGTCTAACCTAAAAATTAAAGTGACATGTTGTTGATATTAGATTGTAATATTATAAATAAAATTTACCCTACTACGATCGTAGCGCCACCCTTATTTACCACATTTTGACGGACACATTCAATACACGGAGACAGTTCTCCTTCTACCCTCCATAATTATAAATTAAAATGGTGCAATTTTGTGTAATTGAAAATTGTTCGAATAGTCGCGAAACGAAAAAGAAAATATCGAATGATATATACTCTGTGTTTTTTTCGACCAACGGTACGTTATTATTTTAATTGTAGAAATTTTTAAGAAAAAGATATCCATATGTATAGCAATGCCCAAAGATTTCGTCCAAAGCTGTAACCGTGCTGGAGTCTTTACATAAATGTACAAAGATAAATAAAGAAACTGCATTATTAGTATTATTATTATATTAATTTTTTATCACGAAATAAATATTTTTGCAATTTAAAAAAGTTCTTTAAATTAAACAAAAATTGATCCAATAACTATTGGTTTGGTTTTACTTGTTTATATAATTAAATTTCTTTTTACGTACCGTTGGCCGAAAAAATGACACAGAGCATACATCATTCTATATTTTCTTTTTCGTTTTGCAACTATTTGAACAATTTTTAATTACACAAGATTTCACCATTTTAACTTATAACAATATTAAAATCTAATCATATATCAATCTATACTTCGTGACATATCATATCAACAATCTGTCACGTTTATTTTTAGGGTAAGACTTCATTAATTTTTGCATATTTCAGTCGGTTTAAAATGGCTATATTCAGATCATGGAATTTTTGCTTAACAGCGCCCGCTTCGGCAACCTAGTAAAACAAAATTTTACGCTTTTGGACGGACACTTTTTATATACAGACTGAGGTCTCCTTACCTCTACCCTCCGTAACCAGACCAGACTGCGCGTCAATTAAGTAGTAATATGACTGAGAAATTCTATTTTAGTTACTCTTAACACATGCGCATTATTAGATAATATTATAATATAAACAAAGAGCATTTTGTGCTAAAATGGCCTAATAATGAAACGAAATTGAACTTAAATATGTAGGTATACTAGTATCTTTTCAAATCCAAAATCTAGTGTAAGTCGTTATAATCAATGTGATTTCTGCAATAGGGAATATGCGTATGATTCAAATAATGATCATTTTTAACCGACCTCAAAAAAGGAGGAGAATCTTAATTCGACCATATTTTTTATTATGTATGTGACCGAATATCTCCGGTATTTTTAATCGGATTTAAAAAATTCTTTTTGCATTCAAAAGAGTAGAGTGTCAGTTTGGTCTCATAAATTTGGTTAGGTAAGGTCTGTGGAAGATAGTCCAGGAAATACCACAAAAATTAACAGAATAAACTCCGCAGTTAAGTTAATATGTTAGCCCGTTACTGTCCCACTCTATAGCCAAGGGCCTCTTCTCACAAGGAGAAGGAATGAGCATCTAATAAACACGCTTACTCACTGCGGGTCAGTGATTTCAGACAATTAAGTCCACGTTTTATCACGATATTTTTTGTTACCGTACGTACATGGTATCTCTAGGTGTTAGAAAATTAACTTATGTCTCCAAAAAGTCGGTACCTGTCGGGATTTTTGGGTATTGAACTCAGTACCTTTGACATGGAATTTGAAAGATTTTGAAGATAATACATCATGAATTTGCAGTTACATCTGACATCGCCAAGTAGCAAGTAAAAAGGATAAATTAAAAACTTTTTAAAAAATTGAACCGCCTTCAAAAAAAAAGGAAATGCACTAAAAAGCCAGAAATAAAATCTTTATTTCTTAAAAAGATTGCAGGCCACCAGGCATCTGAGTTCGAGTTCCTTGAAGTCGGCTCCAATAGCAAATTACCCTCTATTTTAATCTTAGCTATTAAATCTAGATTTCAAATGGTGGAACTCAAATCTTTTACAAAGATATAAGCTATTGGAGCCAACTTCAAGGAAATCTAAATATGATGCTTAGTTGCTTTTAATTTTTTTAGGAAATAACAATTTTATTATTTGAAGAGGAATACTTCTACTAATAAACTAAATCTTATACTAATTAATAAAAGTATAATAAATACTAAAAAAGAATTATTTTCAAAAGTACCCTAATTTACAATAACTTCGGCTAATTAAAGATGACAAAAGTTTTTTTTTTAATTGAAATATTGTCATTTCAACACAACAACCTTGAGAACCCTTTTTTCAAAAAATTTTCGGGATTTATTGCTCCAAAATATTCAAAATCATTTCATTAACAATGTACACTCAACTAAGCGTTATTATAGCAATTTTATTACTCACAATTTTTTAGTCATTAAATAATTTTTTCCTTAGTAAAGTCTTCCTCTTCAATTTGGTATTTTAAGAGTTCATGTAGACCCAATAATTTAGGCGATTCCCAACTCGGCCTGCTTAAGCTTACTTAAATTTTATGATATCATTTGGGTCCCTTTAAAATTCCTAACTCGGCCGAAATCGCTAGGTAATAGTTATTTAAGCAACGAGTTAATTAATATAGAAGTTTAATAATCGAAATATTTTAATGCGCGAGCGATAGCGAGCGCATTAATGTTTGAGATTATTAAACTTCCTATTAATTTACGAGTTGGTTACAAAATTTTTCCGTCGACTTTTTTTAAGAAAAAAATAGCTTATAAATAAATATTAAATATTTATGTACTTGTTCTTTGTTAAAAACTTTTGATTTTTTTGAAACATATCCAGTTTTCTTCTTTTTAATAAACGTAATTAGTTTATTATAAAGTCCATTTCACCGTTTTTGGCCGATGAGAGAAATCATACTCGAAGTAAATTTAGAGTTACATCTCTCTCAGATACAGGCGAGTTAGAAATTTAAATAAGGACGTTTGTTTTTTAATACAACACTTACGTAACTGCATCTTGTTTCACCGGTAGATAAAAAGTATTCAATACGGAAGTCTTGACTTAATTCACATTCCTAATAACCGTCATGTATGGCTCGTTGTTGAAGGGTTGAATTTAATAATTATTAATGTCATATTTTTGTAGATGTCAAACCACAGTGATAGTTTTAGAAACTTACGACCTAATTTAGAAAAAAAAACTCTCCGCCATTGGTAACTTGGATGACAGTTTAATCTTATTTCAGTGGTTTTTAATATCAAATCGGCCAAAAACGATGAAATGGACTATACTTACTGATATCGACATTTGTATTAATATTAAAAGTTGTTCTTAGCATCGAATATTTTGGCCCTAAACTGGCTATTAAGCCTTTTTCAGCAAGGTATGAGAAATGTGCTAGTACCTACTGATTCTGAATAATGAGTAATATTTTTTGTATTACACCATAAAATAAACTCTGCATATGTTTTATTGTATAAAGATTTGCTTTGATCAGGCAATAAATTTAATGACGTTTTAAATAAAATGGCATAATAAAAAAACGCGACTGATCAAAAATATTAACATTGACAGATCTGAACGCTCTTGTTCGTTAATACGACTTATTAATGATCAATTTTAGACAATAGTTAGTACATTAACATTGTTATTAATCTACCCTCCATATTATTAATGTAAAGTCGACGGAAAAGAAATTAATCCTTAACCTACAGGTAAAGGGATTAACAAATAAATGTTTTTATTACAATTTAAAATATTGAAAAAACCAAATTATTTAGAGAAAGTGTATTTTTGTATAGATCTTGATATTTCAGTTAGTTTCGTTTCGATCTGTTTTGTATGAACAAGTGTGAGAAAAGTGCGAGCAAATATTTCTAGTGCTAAAGATTTGAGAGAAATGTACAGTCAAAGGTGAAAAATATTATTAGTTCTTAATAACTTTAAATACAAAAAACAGAATCAAAAATTGTGTTCAGGGGAAACAAAGTATGTATAAAGCAAAATTGCAAAGCCGTCATTCGGACTTTGGGTAATACATCTGATCGGATCAATTACAAGTCTGAATGATATCCATACCCATGAAGCAGAAAAAGAAAATCTTTTGGAAAGTCAGGCCATGACATCTTCAGTGAAAAGAAAATCCCAGAGTGATATTTCAAAAAAACCTGCAAAACTTATTAAAAGTGAACTCTGTAACAATTCATCAAATGTGACTAATATGACAATTTAAGATGAGAAAAAATATCTATTACGCCAGGAGAAAATTATTTCCAGCATTGCCTAATTCTTTGATAGAAGTTCATGAAATTTTAAATGAATTTAATTTAAAGACTTGTAGAAATGAAGACTTTATTTTATATAATAATAGCATAGAAAATATTATTATTTTTTCATGCCAAAGTAACTTAAATTTTTTGTGAAAATCTAACAGTTACTTACAGTTCCTGGATTCATAAATAAACTTTATATTCCATTAGTTTTCTGCTTATTAACAGATAAAAGCGAAAATTCTTACAAAAACTGTTTATTAAACATACAAGATATTTGCTTAAAAAATAATTTTTTATTTCTACCGCAAGAAGTAGTAATAGATTTTGAAATTGCAATTTATAATGCAGTAGTATAGGTATTGCAAATTTGGAGTGATGCAAAAATTACTGGTTGCAGATTTCATTTGACCCAATCGTGGTATCGTCAAATTCAAAAACTCAGTTTGACTCAAGATTACCAGAATAAAAATTCAAAAGCTGGAAAGTGGTTGTTAAGGCCACTTTAGATTTAGTAGTTAGGGTGGTAGTTAGTAACAAGTTGTTTTTTGATAGATAATAAAAAAAATGTCAATGAATTAAGTAATTAATGTCATATATAAAAAAAATTAAATAAAAAGTAACTACAGTCCACAATTGAATCGTTATTCGTTATATAATAAAACATTGGTCCAGACGAGCCGGATATTGGTCCATCAGCGCTTAATAAGAAGTTGAAGCCAGCGTGGTGGATTTTCATCTCGAAAATAATTGAAGATAAGTAAACGCCGAGGTCCGAAATATAAATTGGTCAAGTTGGAGTACTGTATCCATCACGGAGTCTCGAGCGGTTCCTCTAAGGTAAGAGGGTTTAGGAAATAAAATATTTTTTGATTCGGACCAATAATGTCTAATGCGTCAAATTTGAAGGCTAGGAAGGTCTCACTAAAGAGCAAATTAACTAGATTTGTTTCATTCTTAGATAAAAATGTAGATATTACAAATGAATTTATTGCTGAGCTAGAATGTCGACTTGAAATAATTGAACCAACGTTAAATGAATTTTGTGAAATAAGTTTAGAGTTAATGTCTGTAGAAAGTATTCATAATGAGGAAATTCTAGCAGAACAACAAAATTTTGAAGATAAATATTTTAGTTCGATTGGTCGAGCTAAGCTCTTATGCAAGACTTATCATAATAATAGGTCAGAAAATAATTCTGCTGCTAGTTCCGTTGAAAATATAAATAATAATATCGTTAATAGTAATAATATTACGGGTGGAATAAAGTTGCCTGCCATAACTCTACCAACATTTAATGGAAATTATTGTTCGTGGTTAGAATTTAAAGATATTTTTACAAGCTTAATAGATAAAAATGAATCGTTGAGTAATATACAAAAATTTTATTATTTACGAGCTTCATTAGATAAAAATGTTCAGGAGGTAATAAAATCAATTGAGGTGTCGGCTGCAAATTATTCAGTAGCTTGGCAATTTTTAACTGATCGCTATGAAAATAAAGCATTAATGATCCATAATCACATACGTGGTATATTTGAATATCCAGCGTTGACAAAAGAATCGCATGTTGCCTTAAGAAGCTTATACGATTCAACAACTAAACATTTAAGATCTCTTAATAGTTTAGGCGAAGATACCACGTCATGGGATCGTATGATTATTTATATTTTAGCAAATAAATTTGATTCCGTGACACGTCGTGACTGGGAAATTTATGCTTATAAGGGAATTCTGCCTACTTTAGATGATTTGAATATGTTTCTCAAGACAAAGTGCGATTTTCTCGAGAAATTGGAAATTACTGCTTTGGACCATAAGGGCCACAAAGACAAAAAATCTGGTAGTCATGGGTTTTCTGCTGTAGATAACAGTAGTAGTAATAGTAATAATAAAACCTTTAGGTGCTATTATTGCTCTCAGAATCATTCTATATTTAAATGTGACAATTTCTTAAAATTGTCAGTTGATAGAAGAATTGAGGCAGTGAAACAATTAAAACTCTGTCTAAATTGCTTAAGAAAGTCGCATCCATCATGGAAATGCAAATTAAATAAATGCTCAAACTGTGGTAAGCCACATAATACATTACTCCATTCAAATAAGGTTGCAAATAATGTGGCTCTCAATGAGGAAATTAGAGCAAATGAATTGTTACCTAGTTCTTCAACGATAACCTCCAGAACAATAGAAGATGTTCCACTGGCAGACACTAGTGTATCTGTACATGCTAGAACCGTTTCGGAAATACTTTTGCCAACAGTTCTGTTACATGTAAGACAGCATCAAGCTGTCATTAAATGTCGCGCACTTTTGGACAGTGGTTCACAAAGTAATTTTATTTCCAGTAACTTCTGTAAAAAATTGAATTTAAAGCCTAACAAAGTAAAACATTGGGTGCGAGGAATTGGTCAATCGTTAACAAACATAAATAAACAAGTTAATATAAATATAAAGTCTATAATTAATGGCGAATTTGAATTAAATATAAATTGTTTTGTACTAAATAAAATAACACCTTGATATACCTCCACATTTAAAATTAGCCGATCCAGAATTTTGCGTTTCTGGGGAAATTGATATGTTGTTAGGATCGGAAGTATTCTGGACAGTAATAAAATCAGGACAAATATCGCTTGGTCCTAGAAAACCTATGATGCAAAACACGGCATTTGGCTGGGTTATTGCTGGTAATATAATGTTTGGCATACAAAGCTCTAGTGAATCATTTAATTATTTAAGTACAATAGAACAAGAAATAAATAAAAATATTGTAAAATTTTGGGAGCTGGAAGAGGTATCCGTTAAGGAACGTATATTATCGGAAAATGAGAAACTGTGCGAATCTTATTTTGAAGAAACCACTACAAAGGATGCGTCTGGTCGTTTTATTGTAAGAGTGCCGTTTAAGAAGACAGTTTCAAATTTAGGACAATCCAGAGAAACTGCATTAAAACGGTTTTATTCAATGGAGAAGAAACTTATTAAGAATTCAGAGTTGAGGATTGAATATAGAAAATTTATGGAAGAGTACATTAGTTTAAATCACATGTCCGAATATGATGATACAAATAAAGAAAATGATGGATATTACTTACCTCACCATGCAATAGTAAAGGATACTAGCTTGACAACTAAGGTCCGTATAGTATTTGATGCCTTATGTAAAACGTCCTCAGGAATCTCTCTTAATGAGGTGCAATTAGTAGGGCCAAAATTACAACAAGATATTTTTGAGATTTTGTGTAGATTTCGTACATATACCTACGTTATGACAGGCGATGTTAATAAAATGTATCGTCAAATTATGATTCATAAAGATGATCAAATATATCAGAAAATACTGTGGAGGTCGAACCCGGACGAAGATCTAAAGTGTTACATGCTTCATACGGTAACATACGGAACAGCATCAGCTCCGTATTTAGCAGTAAGATGTCTCGTTGAAATAGCAAAGGAAAATAAAGAAAATGAATTAGTAAGTAAAATAATAAAACGGGATTTTTACATGGATGATCTGCTAACGGGAGCTAATTCTAAAGATGAAATTTTATACATTCAAAGAAAGGTGTCAGAACTTTTGACTAAATCAGGATTCGAATTGCGCAAATGGTTATGTAATGATAAGGAATTATTGAATGAATTCCAGGTTAATAATGATTTAAGTGTTAGTATCTTAGAAATAGAAAACGAACCAAATAAAACTTTAGGAATTTTTTGGAATGCATTTGATGATACAATAAATTTTAAGGTTAATATAACACAAATTTCGCCATATAAAGTTACTAAAAGATCAATTTTGTCAATTATTTCTCAAATATACGATCCACTAGGATTACTGGGACCTGTAATTATAGTTGCTAAGCTGCTTATTCAAAATCTTTGGAAAATAAAATTAAGCTGGGATGATGAGGTACCAAAAATAATAATAAAGGAATGGAATAAATTTCTAAATAATATAATTTTATTAAATAATTTAAAAATACCGCGACAAGCCACCTTTTCAGAGTATGTTTCAATTGAGTTGCATGGTTTTAGCGATGCCTCTATAAAGGCATACGCGGCTTGTATCTACTTGAGGTGTGCAGTACTATCTAGAAGTATTAATTCAAATTTATTATGTGCAAAAAGTCGCGTTGCGCCTTTGAAACAAATTAGTTTACCTAGATTAGAACTGTGCGCTGCACAATTACTAGCAAATTTAGTAATGAAAGTAAAAGGATCTCTAGAAATAAATTTTAATAATAATTATTATTGGTCGGATTCCACCATAACGTTAGCCTGGATCAGAGGCGAACCTTCATTGTGGAAAACATTTGTTGCAAACCGTGTCAGTGAAATCCAAAGCCTTACGGATAAGTGTAACTGGCACTACGTAAGTTCAGCTGAAAATCCAGCAGATCTATTATCACGGGGTATGAATACAGAAGCTCTTATAGACAACAAGCTGTGGTGGCACGGTCCTAGTTATCTTTTAAAGGAACATTCATTTTGGGATGTTTCTGAACATACACCTAACGAAATTCCTGAGATAAAATCTGTCTCTTGCACGCTTTTTGAACATTTTAATTTGCTGAATAGGTTGTCAAAAGATGGCTCGTCGTTTTTAGAAATTTTACACATTTTATCATATGCAAGACGATTTATTTTGAATCTAAAATCAATCAAAACAGATCATGAAGTAGTCGAGGGCGCTCTGAAACCTCAGGAAATAGACTATGCATTAAATTTGCTTATTAAATATGTTCAAATAGAAAATTTTCCTACTGAGTATGATTGTTTAAGATCTAATAAATCGATTAATCAAAAAAGTAAAATTTTATGCCTAAATCCCATTTTAAAAAATGATCTAATTTGTGTTGGAGGTAGATTAAGGAATGCCAATCAGTTTGATGAGAAAAAATATCCGATAATTCTACCTAAATATCATTCATTAACTAAATACATATTAGAAAATGAACATAAGCGCCTTTTGCATTGTGGTGCAAAAATGTTATTATACTCAATCCGAGAAAGGTATTGGATAATATCCGGCCGTAGTGCATGTAGGCAAATAGTAAAAAAAATTTTAAACTGTTTTAAGACTAAACCCAAGGAACATCATTATCTAATGGGAGATCTTTCCGCGATTCGGGTAAACTCTTTCGGAATATTTGAGAATGTTGGTACAGATTATGGTGGGCCATTTTATGTAAAGGATAGAAAGGGCCGAGGTTCTAAAACGACCAAAGCTTATATTTGTTTATTTATTTGTATGTGTACAAAGGCAGTTCATCTGGAACTAGTATCAGATTTAACTACTGAATGTTTTTTGGCTGCACTTCATAGATTAACAAGTCGACGAGGTAAACCAAAAAATATTTATTCAGATAATGGTCTTAACTATGTAGGTGCAAAGAATGAAATTTTTAATATTTATAAATTCTTACAAGAAAATGCGGCCTACATCGGCGGTAAATTAGCTGATGAAGGTATAACGTGGCATTTTATTCCTGCCAATTCTCCAACGTTTGGGGGAATTTGGGAAGCAGGGATTAAAAGTGCAAAGACACATGTTAAACGGGTTCTGGGTAAACAGACTTTGACGTTTGAAGAATTTGCAACTTTATTGGTCCGAATTGAATCTATTTTAAATTCTCGACCCTTATGCCCTTTAACTGAAGATCCAGAAGACTGTGCCTCACTGACTCCGGCACATATTTTATTTGGTCGAACAATGACTGCACTACCTGATTACGACCTTACCAATGTGGCTGAAAATAGGCTCTCTAGATGGCAATATATTCAAAGTATGGTACAGCATTACTGGAAGAGATGGCAAAAAGAGTATCTGGGGGAACTTCAAACACGAATAAAATGGAGAAAGAATTACGAGAATCAACTGAAGATTGGTTCACTAGTATTAATAAAGGACGACAATGCTCCAGTACTTTAATGGAAGCTGGGACGCGTTGTTGACCTTATTCATGGTGCAGATGGAATACTAAGAGTCGTAAAAATTAAGAATCGAACTGGTATTATAACCCGTGCGGTAACTCGAATTTGTGTGTTGCCAATAGAAACTGAGTAAAATAAGATTTATAGTTCATAGTTTATTACAATTATTAAGTTTTGTTCTGGTTGAAAGTGCATGGACTATGTCCTTTCAAGGGGGGCGGCATGTTAAGGTCACTTTAGATTTAGTAGTTAGTAACAAGTTGTTTTTTGATAGATAATAAAAAAAATGTCAATGAATTAAGTAATTAATGTCATATATAAAAAAAATTAAATAAAAAGTAACTACAGTCCACAATTGAATCGTTATTCGTTATATAATAAAACAGTGGTTAAGATATTGTTTTGGTCTCATATTTTTGGAACCAGAAAAGGTTGATAATTTTTATTTTCTTGAATTATATGAATTAAAACCGCTTAATGACAATTTGGAAAAGTTTTCCGATTATCTTTTGGAAACATATTTGACGAAGGAATCTAATTATCCGCCAATATCTGGACAAATTCATCCGCAGACATTAATAAAACAACTAACGCCTGTGAATCATTTCATTCGCCCTTTAACAGTTTGTTTTAACAAACACACTCGTCGTTATTTATTTTTGTAAATAAACTATTAGATTTTCAATCGGAAATTTATCTAAAACAAATAGCATAAGTATTCCCCGAAGGATTAATATATCAACAAAAAAGAAACAAAATTTTATTACAAATAAAATAATTGACCATAAAAATAATAAAATAACTACACTTGATTTTGTTAAAATTGTTTCATGTTAATATGCACATACTATTTGTAAATGATATATTTAATTGTTAAACTTTTTTAATAAATATTATTTTAAAATCAATGGAATATTTTTTGCGGTATTCTGGTA
The DNA here is from genome assembly GCA_964028335.1 of Altica lythri. Lineage (NCBI taxonomy): Eukaryota > Metazoa > Arthropoda > Insecta > Coleoptera > Chrysomelidae > Altica > Altica lythri. The sequence continues at coordinate 51,361,145 of OZ034807.1, forward strand.
AATAGCATTTGTGATAATTGACATACGATTACCTATTTGGTAAGATTGTTTCTATTAAAAAGGTAATACTAAATATTTTGTAATGCAATTATGATGATCATTTTTTATTTACAAAAGATTTATTCTAACACATTATAATTTTAAGTGTAACTATTATAAAAACAATACATTTTAGGATTAAAATATAAAACTTTTTAAAATAATTGTGGGCGTAAGAGCCGTTTCTTTCTCTCTCGGGTATAATACATAAAAACATCAATCATTTAGAAGAAAGACATTAAATTTTCGGGCGCACCGTAACTGCGGTACCAATTCCCAGAATCCTTAAGCCGGTGTCGGAACTGCGGTACGGCTCAACTTTATGCAAATTAAGGTGACCTCTTCCTTTCGTAATTGCGGTACGGCAACAATACACAGATATTTTATAAGTATTAATTTATCCCAATGAAATAAAAGACTAAAAATATTTCACTAAATATAATTTATTAGATAATTTTATATAGTAACATATAAGTAAAGCATGTCTAGATATCTCATTGTTATTGTATTAATCTATTTTAAAATTAATAAATTTTTGTTTTTGTAAAATTTTTCTTCTAATACATCTAGGTACGTTCTTTTTAATAGAATTAAATTTAATGTAAGTATCACATTGAATATTTTTTAAAGATTCCAAAAATTTGTATATATTAGGTTTATGCAATCCACAATAGTTATTAAATTTCGAATGAAATGATTCGCACGTATTCGTTGTTCTACATAGCGATGCAGAATTTGAGGCCCATAGAACAGGCCGAAATAGTCTGCAAATTTTACAACTTTCTCATAAGTTGGCTATTCTGCGAGAAAATCAAAAACAAATGAATCTGCAACCTCTTCATGATCCAGGAAAGTAAGTCCAAATAAATGGCGCAACCATATTCCAGTCTCAGATTCGTTTTTGTATTCCGCTGTTAGGCCGAGATGATTTTTCGCCACCTATAATAAAGACAAAATTATCAAATAAACCAAGCTTTGGAGAACAGAATTTTATATAAACTTTTCGACTTAAAATTCACACAAATAAGAAACCACACATTATTATAAAATAATCTATAGGTATCTACACATTAATACAAAGTTGACAAAGTATGTATTGAAAATAAATAGTTTATATTGTTAACTTACCATGACTGTGTGAGATGAAATCTGCAGCCAACAATTTCTGCTTCTGGAAAATATTGTTATCACTTGCATGAATGGCCATTTCAAAGTCGATCACAATTGATTTTGGTCAAAGTAGATAGTTTTTTCACAACACTCTTTCTTCAGTAGTTCAAATAAGTTTGTGTATGTTTGTTTGGACTTATTTGGAAGCAAACAGAATACAACGGGTACATAAACTTCATTTGAAAATAGATGAATTGTGAATAACTGCAAGAAATTCTTTTCACAATAGTCAAAAGTTCCATCCATGAACCATATTTCATTTTTACACATAAAATCAAAATTTTTTTCGCATGAAAATATCATTATATTATTTACTCTGTCGTTTCGAATTAATAATAATTGTTCATCCAATGAAGTTCGAAAATCCACTTTGTCCAAACACTCATGTACCACACTTTTAGATCTCGGCAATTTCGGTAGGTGTTGTAACTTTTTGCGACTTATAGTTTTTCTTATTAAATTCACATCCTTTGTGGTTAAAGTAACTAAAGCTGTCTTATGTGAATTTAATTAAGCATGGATAAGCTTTGCTGGTTTTTCATTAATTAAACAGGAATCTAATTCACTAATTTTTCGTTTTATACCGTTACTTAATTCTTGTCTTATTAAGATTTGTTCACTGGTGGGTTCATGGTTATGTACTCCTCCTTTTCTTGAGAAGATCTCCTTACCCATTGTAAAAATTTTAGCATTACATGTCCTTACGTTACAACTCCAACACATTTCACCACTACTTTTAATTTCGCGACTTTTATAAAATTTATAGCCCTCAAAACAAATTAATATTTTTCCACGCTCGCTTAGCATTCGCTTCTTTTTTGTTCTCGTAAAATAGTAAACACTTTCATTCAATAGATAATTGATAAATGAGACTAATTGCTCCAAAGAGATTTAAATGCCCTTAGGTACCACCTACCCTTTTACCCATAGAAAAATCCAAAATCAGTCTGTACCGCAATTACGACAGGGGCTTAAAATCCTTTGGGTCAGGTATGCAAGGATAAGTTTACCGTACCGCAGTTGTGATGCACCCAAATTTTCATATATCTTTCGAAAAGGAATTGAGTTATTTTGTACATATTTTAAATCTCCCAGAAATAATCTAATCCTCTTAATTAGCAAATATACCTGTTGCACCCTCTGCCGAGATGGGCTATGAACATTTGCTAACCTTTTTGGATCGCGGCTCAGTCGGGCTATACCTACCCTCGGATTAGCCGAGATGGGATACTTTACATATAATAACGATAGGTACAGATAAATGGCATTTGGGACAAACAATTTAAATTTTACAATAACTATTAAGTAAAATTTTACCAATAATTCCTTATTGCATTGTTCACATTTTAACAAGGAAATCTTTGTGCATTTTTAGAAAACCGACATTTCACGGTATTTTTCGAATATTGTTGCCACTACCTACTTTATATAAATTACACGTTTCCATGTATAGAGTTTAATATGAATTTGGCCTTTACTTGTTTATATAATAATAATGTTTATTTCTATCAAGAAAATGAGTAATAAGATACATGAAAACAAGAAAAAGAGGATTACAAATAAACAAGTTTGGAACCGCAAAACCGTGGGCTGTCCGCGGTAGGTGAAATGAAATATAATTGCAGATATTTGGGAAATATGATGCAAAAATTAAATAATTTGTAAATTGTTAACAATAAAACTAATTTAATTTGAAAAGTGATATAACAGAAATATATACATCACATAAATATAAATTATCTATAATAATTGGTAGATAATAACAGTTATGAGCTATATAAAGGAATCAAGAGATCACACCGAATATTAGGTGGGTTTGGTATTTGTTACTTCAAAAATTCATTAAATTATCTATTTGGAGTCTCCCAACCGAATTACCTATTTTTTTTGAGTTGAAGTGATTTTGTGGACTCATTTCTCTCAATTCTTGGGGTAGAAACACATGATTTGTTTGTCCAACAGTTTTGGATGACAGTTGTACTGGTAGGTTCTTACTCATTTTATTCCTTGTGCTATAAGGATGAGATATCTCTCCAAAAAATTTTTAATTCTTATAACAATAAGACGCCAGTTTGTAGAAGTATATTTTTTGAAATCGTCTTTATAGAGTGCTCAATTTTTCTAGATGAGTGTTTGCTACACCTCCCCATACCAATGTGCCATAATTCAGTCTAGAACCAATCAATGCAAAATAAACCATTTTCAACTGTGTTAGGTCCATGATTTCGGTTAAGTATTTAAATTTGTAGAGCATAGTTCTTAGAGTTTTCATCATTTTGGGGACGTGTTGGTCCGATCCCAGATGTCGATCAAGCGTTACTCCAAGATATTTGATTTAATCTGTTGCATGGATTGTAATCATTTTATTATTACTCCTTATGTTTAAGGTGTCGAAATCAGGTAGTCCATTCACAGAGCAGGATAGGGGTAGAAACATTATCTCCTTAAAATGTATGGTTAATAGTTTATGACTAAACCAATCTATTATATTCAAAAGATCCACTTTATTTTTGAGTTCCAACCAAGAATCTGCAGTGTAAAACACTAAAGTGTCGTCAGCGAAACTCAAGTTAGTTCCAGAGGTATTAGTGGTGAGAAGGTTATTTATATAGATAATGAACAATAAGGGGCCTAAAACAGTACCTTGAGGGACATCACATTTCACTGTCCACTCGTTGCTCTCTGTATCACCAAATTTCACTACTTGCTTGCGATCTGATAAATAATTGTTTAGCGATTTTACATTTCCTCTGCATCCCATATCTTGCAGCGCCTATAGGAGTTGTGCATGGTCCACGGTATCAAAAGCTTTCGCGAGGTCCAAAAATTCCCTATCTAGTGACTCAAACAGCAGCTATTGCATCTTCGGTAGACCTATTTCTCTGGAAACCAAACTGATTTTCTGGTAGTGATTTATTTTTCACTAAAAAGACTCTATTCTTGTTTTAAGAACTTTTTCGAAACTTTGGCATAGTTATTTATAAGAGAAATAGGTCGATAATTTGAAGCAATCTGTTTGTCTCCACTCTTGAAGATAGGTTTAATTACCGCTATTTTATATTCAGGGAGACAGATACCCTTTTCTATAATGAGATTCATTAGATAGGTTAACGGGAAAGCAATCTGTTGCTATTTCTTTTAAGGTTTCTGCTGTGATTCCGTCTATTCTAGGGGCTTTGTTGTTTTTTAAATATCGAATAATATCAATAATTGCTCTTTCTGATGTGGGTTGAAGGAATAATGTATTGGATATGTATTAAGAATAATAAAAATAATAAAAAACCTTAGTTTTTTATATAAAACTTTCACTTTTAATGTTTTTTAAAAAATGACATATGTTTCGCTTTACTAAGCATCGTCAGATTGACATATAAAGTTACATTTTGTTTATTTGAAGCTAACTATCTGATGTTGAATCGGTAATATTAAGGCTAGATTAAGTATGGAAGTAATAAGATATAACAATATTAAAGCCTAGATGTTATTAGCCCTAAGGGATTATCCTCTAAGATCAGTATAACTGTGCAATGATATAGAAAAACCAGGAAAAAACTATATCTGCTGATCTTTACAATAACTTAATATATTTGTATTACAATTATATCTTATTTATGTATAAAATGAAGACTCAATCAAAGTAAACAGTTTAATAGTGGAGAATTTCTAAGATTTATTTGTTCATTAACAACTTTAAATTGTGGATCTGCTAGATGTTTTTTTATTTCAAGTTCTTCAAGGAAATCTAAATTTTGTTTTTTATTACAAATGTGTAGAATTTGGATGTCACTGTTGTGTAAGAGTGAGGTTGGATCATGGAGACTAGACAAGGAGTACGCACTCGACCGGGGGAATTGCCAAAATCTGTCCACGGTATCGTACATATTAGGTTTACTGTTTTCACCACTAGCGTCGCTGGTTTTCCTTTTGTACCGGTATGAATATAGACAATTAAATAATCGTGAATTATTAAGTTGGTTTTTATTATTTATATCTGAAAGATCGAACTATTTTTTTCTTTGTATAAATAAATTAATAATGAAGTAATTAAATAATATTTATTTTATTTCAAACTACGTCCTCATTGGTCGGGATTTTGGTACAAATGGAACACCAGCGCCCTCTTATTTTGGTAGCCCTATTTGCATACCTTGAGTTCGTACTCCTTGTCTAGTCTCCATGGGTTGGATGTTCAAGTAGGTGTTTTGGATAATTTGACTTATCTGGTTGTTTTAATCTATATGCTCTTAAGTGTTCATTAAATCTTATTTCAAATTTTCTTTGTGTTTGACCTATATATATCGCATTACATTTTGGACAATTAATTTTGTAAACACCAGATTTTTTTAAATTGGGTAATTTTGTTTTTACATTTAATAATTTTGTACCAACATTATTTAGTGTTTTAAATGACATTAATGTTGATGTTGCCGAAGATATTATTTTTGAAATTGTATTTTAAATACTTCCACAATATGTAATATTTTTATAACTTTTAATTTCTTTAGTTTGTTTAGGAAATATTAGTTGTAGTGATATTTTTTGTTCTTTCTTATTAATTAGTTTATTTATTAAATAAATTGGATAGCCATTAGATGTAGCTTTATGTTTTATTATATTAATTTCTTTATCAAAGTTAATTTTGTCCATTGGAATTGAAAATGCTCTATGTATCATAGAATTATAAGCTGCTAATTTATGTGTTATAGGATGATTTGAATTATATGGTATGGTTACATCTGTTTGTGTTGGTTTTCTGTATATTGAATAATTTAGTAAATTATTAACTTTTTTAATATTTAAATCAAGAAAATTAATTGAATTATTTTCTTCAATTTCCAAAGTAAAATTAATTTTAGGATGTAAAGTATTAATGTAATTAAAAAATATATCTAACTGTCGTTCGCTACCTATAAATCCTGCTAATACATCATCAACATATCTATACCAAAATATAATATTATTTTTATAACTAGAATTAAAGATTATGTTTTCTAAATTATCCATAAAAATATTTGCTAAAATTGGAGAAATAGGACTTCCCATTGGAAGACCCTCATTTTGAATATATATTTTGTTATCAAAAGTAAAATAATTTTGATTAATGCATATATTAAATAGGTCAATTATATCTGATATTATATTTGGATGGATATTTCTTTCATCTAAAAATTTTTTAACCAGAACTATACATTCTTTAGGAGGTATTTTAGAGAACATATTAGTTATATCAAATGATACTAATTTAGTATTATTTTGTAATTTACATTTATTTAATTTCTTTATTAATTCTAATGAATTTTCTACTGAATATTTAGATTTGTAATCATAATTTTTTAGAATAGTATTTAATTTTTTAGCTGCCTTAGTATTAGGAGTGTTAACATATGAAACTACAGGTCTGATCGGTTTTGATTCTTTGTGTAATTTAATAGTTCCATATAATTCTGGACACTGAGGATTTTTATTGTAAAGATCAGCAGATATAGTTTTTTCCTGGTTTTTCTATATCATTGCACAGTTATACTGATCTTAGAGGGAGATACATTCAGGATAATCCCTTAGGGCTAATAACATCTAGGCTTTAATATTGTTATATCTTATTACTTCCATACTTAATCTAGCCTTAATATTACCGATTCAACATCAGATAGTTAGCTTCAAATAAACAAAATGTAACTTTATATGTCAATCTGACGATGCTTAGTAAAGCGAAACATATGTCATTTTTTAAAAAACATTAAAAGTGAAAGTTTTATATAAAAAACTAAGGTTTTTTATTATTTTTATTATTCTTAATAAAATGGACTTTCAAACAGTAAGGGTCAATACAATTGATTTTATTGGATATGTGCTTCGTTGCAGGTGGTCGTAAAACTTTTTAAAAAGTTTGAAATGCAAGTAGTTATTTTTATATTTCAATATTTTATTCGTACGCATATGCGGCCAATGAACCTTCACTTGTACAGGACACCGTGACGGTTTTATTATACCAGCTTAATAAAAAATAGACTATAGAAATTCATTTTGATAATACAAATAATATCTCTATACTGCTAATTATAAAACATAAAAAGTGTAGTATACAACTACACGTATATATTTGCAAAAATATAACTTCTTCAACACCTGTTGAGTACGAACTTTCCAAAACAGGAAATCTTTATTTTATAGTTTTATATAAAAAATGTTAGTTTTTTAAATAAAAATAAATCTGATTTATTATTTGTTACTTGTCATTATCTATAAACTACAGCATACATTTTTTTTAGATAAAATGCCATCTCAAGGACAATGTTTAACCGATGAGATAAAACTTAAAATAGCATTCAATGAAGAGCTATCTTTAACTTACTTTAACAATAATTCTCACTCCTTCGAAGAACTAAGACAAGAAATTCGAAAAATCTGCAATTTTACACTAGAACAAAAATTTACAATAAAATGGATAGATAACGAAGGAGACCCATGTACAATATCTTCTCAAATAGAATTCGAAGAGGCCGTCCGTTTGTATGAGTTAACCAGTGATTCACAATTGAATCTACATATATTTGATAATGTTCCTCCTCCAGGAAAACTATGTGTAGGTGAGAATAAACAAATTTATAGAACAGCTACGAAGAGCTGGAGAAAAGTTTATAAAGTAAATGGTCATACTTTATGTGTAAAAAGATTTAACAAAAAAACTTATTGTATTTGTTGTTCTGATAGGATTTGGGGCCTGGGTAGGCAAGGATTAAAATGCATTCATTGTAAAGTATTAGTACATAAAAAGTGTCATAAAGGTTTATTTATTCGTTGTACTAAAGACTCTTTATTAGATATCAAAAAGCCGTTACCGAGAAAAATATTCTTTTTGGGATCTTCAAATGCTCTTGCTGTTGAATCAAAAAATCAGAAGCATTATTCATTAGAAGATTTTAATCTTATTAAAGTTATTGGAAGAGGATCTTACGCTAAAGTACTGATGGTAGAATTAAAAGAGACGAAACGAATGTATGCAATGAAAGTTATAAGAAAAGATACTCTTTCGGGTGAGGAAGATATGGATTGGATTCAAACAGAGAAACACATTTTAGAATTAGCTTCCAATCATCCGTTTCTTATTGGTCTTCATTCTTGTTTCCAAACAGAATTACGACTGTTTTTTGTGGTAGAATTAGCTAAAGGAGGAGATCTCATGTATCACATGCAAAAAAAGAAAAAACTACCAGAATTTCATGTACAGTTCTACGCTGCCGAAATTATTTTAGCACTGAATTTTTTACACAACAAAGGTATAATCTATAGAGACTTAAAACTGGATAATGTATTGCTAGATCATGATGGTCATATTAAATTAACTGACTACGGGATGAGTAAGGAAGGTATTACTAATGACGAATTGACATCTACTTTTTGTGGCACACCCAACTATATTGCACCTGAAATTATACTAGGAAAAGATTATGGTTTTTCTGTAGACTGGTGGGCTTTGGGAGTTTTAATGTTTGAAATGTTATCTGGAAGATCCCCATTTATATCCGACCATCCAGATGATGCTTACGAAGATTTTTTGTTTCAAGTGATCTTAGAAAGACCAATAACAATACCACGCACTCTGTCTGTTAAAGCAATTAGCATCCTTAGGGGATTTTTAAACAAAAATCCTACAGAACGATTAGGCTGTGTAAAACCAGAAGGTTTCTTAGAAATTGTAAATCATCCATTTTTTAAAACTTTAGATTGGGCAGGGTTGAAAGAGAAAAAGATCAGATCTCCATATGTACCACCACAGGATATATTAAATTTTCCTTGTGAATTTACTAAAGAACCTATTGAGTTTACACCTGATGATCACCGATTTGTAAACGACAAAATTGACCAGTCTGAATTTGAAGGGTTTGATTATGTTAATCCGTTTTTAATGTCAGCTGAAGATTATGTATGATTTGTAAATTAATTTTAATGTTTTTGTTTATTTAAATATACCGTTTATGCAAAACAAAAATCGTAATTATTGCCAGTGTTTCTTAAATCAATCCTCTCCAGTGCGTTGTTTTTTCAATGTATTTTCTTTGCTATCCATTCAAATTGATTTTATTTGAAAAAATACTTTAATTGATTAGTTACAATACAATAGTATATTGTGTGGCAAGGGGTGAAACAGAAACAAGACGATTTCTGACTAGGGCGAGAGTTGACTGCCCGAGCGAAGCGAGGGCTGGGCTGTCTTTGCCCGGTCAGAAATCGTCTTTGTTTCGTCCCGTGCCACACACTATAATGTTCATATCACATGCATTCAAACAGCGAGTTTTAATCTCTGTAGCCAGTCGAAGTAAGACTATTTCAGATAAATAGCGTAGTAATATCTTGACAACGATTTGACGACAGCTGTCAGACGATTATGATTTTATTCGCTTTTGTTTATTACAATTGCGATTCTGACAGACTTGAGATAAAGACATAAATAATAAATAAATGAATGTGCCGGGCAGAAATAACGTTGTTTCTCCCCTAGGGCAAAAAAAACTGCCAGTTTCTGACTGACAGTTGCATTGGTCTGAAATTGTCTTGTTTCGACTAACAAAACAGGGATCTAAACAAGCTGTTTCAATGCATATGATATAAAAACAATTTTATTTTAGATTTAAATGTATAAGCCATTCACTTTTTATTTCCATCTCAGTAGGCTCTGTTAGTTACATGAAATTCGCCCAGTATAATACACGTCTGTTCATATTGTTCTGTGGTCTTATTAATTGTAAATACGATGTTGTCACGTCTTCAATAAAAATATGTGTATTCATTACAAATATCTTAAGTAATTAAATCTGCAAACCAAATTTAAAACTTGCCGAAAATAAGTCAATGTATTTAATATTAAATTGAATAGGTACTAAAGTAGATACGTCAGTTTTCGCTGCAAGTAGGTACTATTAATATCCAAGAATGGTCTATTTAAATTCACATGAATTTTGACTGATATTCAAAATAACACATTCCTTTGCACAGAACAGATCCCTGTTTATAGTCAATTATCATATTATATTATTGATCTAGAACGAAAATAGTTATTATCCTATCAAGTGCGGAAAGTTATACTTTCCCGCAAGAGTTAGGATCAATATTTTTTCTACAAGCATAAAAAAGATACTTTATTCATTTTTTAAATTTTATTTTCAACTCCTAACAATGTAACAAAATTTTAATTTGTGACAATTAAAGTTTGTTGTTGCTTTGAGTAACGTTTACAGAGGTGTTTTAATATATTATGATTTTTTTAAGAACAAACATTTTAAAAATATCTATTTTTATGCAAAATAATCTTTTTTTTACTATTTGTATGTAGTAGGTACAACAACATAAAAGTAATAATACAATAATTTTCCAAAAGGTTATTGAAGGACATATTCATTTAATAAAAAAAAAAAAGAGATATTTTCTGAATTAAAATGCGTGCGGAAAAGTGTTGTTTTACGCATGCTTGTAGAAAAATATACTTTTATATTTACATTTTATTACAAATAAATAATATAAGTAAAATTCAAAATGTAGCACATATACATATATTAATAAAAACGTTTAATACAACTTTTAAATTACTCAAGCAATAGTAAAAGATCCTTTTTACAAATGTATAATAAAACTTTTAAATTATTCAAGCAGTGGTAAAAAAAATTATTTCATCAGTTTTGAGTTTAACATAAAAACACAGTACTCAAAGTCTATAGGTATCCATCTTTTTTAAAGTCTTCTATTTTACATCCAAATGGCATCGTAGTGTAACATTATTGTATTAGTGGCTGTAGGATAATAAAATTTCACATCCAATGGGTTAATTGAGGAAACTATACTCCAGTAAAAATTTGATTTTCCTGGTCCGCCCCAGGTGGTGTCGCATTTGACTTAAATATGCTGATGTTTTAATAATGTTCTTTATAACAGAAATTTTTCAGAAAAATTAAGATTTGTTAGACATTTCAAACCGATGCAATGAAAAAAATATTTTAATAAATTACATAAAAGCAAATAAAAACAAATACAGATGCAGATTTAGATGTAACATGTAAATGTTGTCGGTGTATTTGTATGATCAATCCTCTTCCATTATTTCACTGGAAGAATCAGAGTCACTATCAAATCCAAAATCGGAATCGTCAGAATCTGATTCCTTCAATGAAATAATTAAAGGAGGAATATTGTCATGTGAGCAGTTTCCCATGTAAGTAGTCCAATCTGCCAAAATAAGTTCGTCTGTATGTCTACAAAAATTTTGCCACATGTCTGGTGTACATTTAGTAAATGCTTCTGTCCAAGTTTTTTTAACTCTTTCCTGGTCAAGATAAGTAGATGTAATATGTTTGTTATAATATGTCTTAGTAAACCCCCATGCTAGTTCTATTGGATTGTAGTGACAATGGTATGGTGGTAGTCGAAGTACCTACTTCATGTCCTCGTTGTTTTAAAATTTCATTTACTACATATGTCTTTTCGTCAGTTTTATAAGGTAAGATTATAGAGTACAGTTGTTTCTTTGTCATTTTTGTGTCAAACCTAATGTTATTGTTAATCAACCATTCCTGCATCATTGCTTTTTTCGCTGAAAAAGAGGGTGGTTTGTTAATTTGAACTGAATGGTATGGCGCGTTGTCCATGACCACCACACATTTTTCTTGAAATACAGATACAGCAGGAATGAGTTGATTAACAACCCAGTTTTTAAAAAGGTCACCATTCATACTTTTGTGATAGTCAAGGTCTGTATTAGAAGAGTCTAGTAACAAGTCACATCCTTCCAAAAATCCAGTATCAGTCCCTGCGTGTAAAATAGTAAATCGCTTTCCTTCGGATTTTACACGAGCTGGATTACTTTTTAGGTCAGAATCGTGCACCCACTGACGCACTGAACTACCATTTTGATAGATCCATGTTTCATCTAGGTACACGAATCTAACTCTCTCAGCAAGACTTTTTAGTTGTTTATATTTCCGAATGAAAGCGATCTTTCTAATTTTGACGTGTCGTTGTTCACATAAAATATGTCGTCCATTTACTTTTTTAAATTTGTATCCCATTAATTTTATAAGTTTGTATAGTGTTGTACGTCCCCCTTTAAAATCAAAATTTTGTTTAGCATCAGTCAAAAGTTTGTCTAAAGTAAAATGTTCAGTTTTAGCATGGTACATCCAAATCTGTCGCTGAAAGTCTTTTTTTAAAATAAACTTCTCAAATGTATCAGTTTTACATCCTTTATCTGCGACTTTCTCATTATTTTTCAATCCTTCTTTAATAATCTTCCGTATTTTCGATACACTGATCTAAAAAAATTAAGCATTTAGAATGTTTGTCATATTAATTAGATTCAAAAAATATACCTCAGTTACACAACGGTATATAGTTAAGAGATTTAAAAATATTTAACAAAATTTTGAATTAAATTATAGTTACAAAAATGTATAATTTCGAAATTTGAGATCTGACAACATTGTATATAATTTATTATGATATCTGTCAAAAAAGGTTATGTGTTCTTTTAATAATATAAATTTTATTTAAAAAAGTGATACATATTTATAAATTCATTACAAAAACCTCTCTCAATTAATCTAATGCAAAATATATAAGTTTATGTTAGCGACTAGCATTGATTTAAAAGAAATACACATAAAATCGTACTTACTTGAAAAACCTCGGCCAATTAATTTAAATAAACACTCTCACAGCTGTTAGCTTGTTTCCTAAACATACCATAACATCTAACGATGCTGTTGTGAATTTCTGTACTTATTTTTTTTGGCATTGTATATTGAATCTAAGAAAGCATCAAATATTTCGTTATTGAATCTTCAACAATGTGCTGTCAATATTTCGACAGTAGGTACCTGGTAGGTACCAACCCAACAAATTGAAGTGCCAATCCAAGAAATAAAATGCATAGTCTACTGAGATTGAAATAAGAAGTGAATGAATTATATGTACGCGCATAACTTCAGAACCAAACTGAATGTGTGCCTTATGTCAGGACAAGGTTTTTATATGAAAAATGGTTTATATCTTTGTAAAAGATTTGAGTTACTTAAATCTATATTAAATAGCTAAGATTAAAATAGAGAGTAATTTGCCATTGGAGCCGACTTTAAGGAAATCGAAATCAGATGGCTTATTGGTTTCAATTTTTTTCAAGAAATATTTTATTTCTGACTTTTTACTGCATTTTTTTTGAAAGGCGGTTTAATTTTTTAAAAAATGTTTTTTTTTTTTTCCTTTTTAGTTGCTTCTTGGCTTTGTCAGATGTGGGCGCATATTCATGTACCTACTATTTTCAAAACCTTCCGAATACCGTATAAGAGGTACTGAGTTCAACAACATCCCGACATGTACCAATGTAACATTTTGGAGACATAAGTAAATTGTCTTACACCTAGAAATACCATGCACGTACGGTGAAGGAAAACATCGTAATGAAACGTAGACTTAATTGTCTGAAATTACCAACCTGCCGTGATCAAGCGGATTGATTAAATGCTCTTTCCTTCTCCTTGTGAAAAAAGCCTTTGGCTTTAGAGTGGGACAGTAACGGTCTAATTATTATGTTTTTATGTTATACATCATTATTAACATATTAACTTAACTGCAGAGCTTATTATGTTGATTTTTGTGGTATTTCCTGAAATATCTTCCACATTGATGACCAGACCTTAATTAAATTTCAATGGTACCACACGGACACTACTCTTTCATATGCAAAATAATTTTTTATATCGGATTATAAATACCGGAGATATTCGGTAACATACATAAAAAAATATGGTCGAATTTTGAAGTCGGTTAAAAATACAAAATAAGACTTCCTTTTTCCACATAAATAAATAATTTGTGGTAAAGTTATTGGATAGTTATTGTTTGGTTCTACGAATTCCTGATAGATGACAGTTTACGTTAATTAATGTAACTCTATAAACCTTTGGCATCTAGGTTGGATAGGCACCCAGTAGATGTCACTGTGTTTTGATTTCTAGATTTTTGACATGTAGGTTGTGGAAAAACCCAGTGTATGGTGTTGAATTTTCATTTATAAATAAATAGATAAATAACAAACTAAAATGAATAGAAAAATTGTAAAAAAACAGAAAAAGTTACGGACAATGAAAAGACAGAAAAATACCTTACGCTACCGTATAGTGGCGCAGTGAATATCTTATATATTTATACGAGCAATTACTACTTAATTGAGTTAGTACTACGACGCCACCGTAAGGTGGCGCAGTTAATATCACATATATTTAAACGACAATTCTTACTTAAGTAATATGACGCCACCGGAAGGTGGCTCAGTTAATATCTCATATATTTAAACGAAGAAATTCTTCCTAAATTAATTACTGTGATGCATCTAACATATTTAATCGATAAATTACAAAATACAACGAAAAAATAGTATAAATCTGATAACTAACGAGAAAATATGATGAAAACGATAACGAACTCCGCCGGGTTAGCCTATACTATACTAAATAAATTTAAAGATATTTAGGTCAGTAAAAATAGCATTTAACTTTGCACTAAATTTCCGATCCAAATTTCTTTTTTTATTAGGTTTCGGATAACTTACTGAGTATAAAATCACAAAATGCTGACAGATCCAGGTGACGCTAGAGGCGCCATCTTGAAAAAACGTTTTCGGCCGATATCACGGAAACTATGCACTTTAGAGCAAAAGTCATATTGACCATTATTATAGAAAATAAAATTTTGCATCTTTTGTTTTCAGCAAAATTTTTTGTAAAACTTACCGTTTACGATTTATGGCCCATTTAATGAACCGATTTTTCGATCGCAGCCAATAACTCTTGAAAGATTAGATTAACCAATAAAATGCATCCATTCATTTTTAAAGATCCTTTTATTCTCTACAACTTTTGTTTTAAACTTTTTTTTCTAATGTCCATAGTTTTTGAGTAATAGGACGTTTTATGTTGGACTACCGAGCGAAAAGTTGAAAATTTCAAGATATGCATAGAATATAATAGTACAAATTCAACAAATAAATTAAAAAAAATATCCCGATTGTTTACGTAGTTAACAAATAATAGTTCAATTCCTTACCTGCAATAGTAACAAACATTTTTTTATTTTACTTAACTATATTTCGCTGCCGCGTCACCCGCCAAGCGTCGACATTTCTCCATTAAACGTCCTATAACTCAAAAAGTATAGACATTAGAAAAAAAAGTTTTAAAGAAAAGTTGTACATAATAAACGGATCTTTAAAATGAATTGATGCATTTTATTGATTAATCTAATATTTCAAGAGTTTTTGGCCGCGATCGAAAAACCGGTTCATTAAATGGGCCATAAATCGTAAACTGTAGGTTTTACAAAAAAGTTTACAAAAAACAAAAGATGCAAAATTTTATTTTCTATAATAATGGTCTATATGACTTTTGCTCTAAAGTGCTTAGTTTCCAAGATATCGGCCGAAAACGTTTTTTCAAGATGACGCCTCTAGCGTCACCTGGATCTGTCAGCATTTTGTGATTTTATACTCAGTAAGTGATCCCAAATCTTATAAAAAAAAAATTTTGGATCGGAAATTTAGTGCAAAGTTGACCCGAAAAAACTGCTATTTTTACTGGCGTAATTTGTTATGGTTTGAAAACTACAGATTATACTATTCAGGGATCATCACTAAATTTTATATTCAACAGTAATCAACGTTAAGTTTGTAGATATGAAATTTTATTTACAGAAATGATTTTACAAGTAAACAAAAAACGAGATGTGTAGAGTGACCGAGGGGAGGTCACATTGCTTTTTTTTATCGCTGTATAATATTTGAGAGAACATACGTATGAAAAACATGAGGTATAGAATGTTAATATTAACATTTGTTTAAACATTAAAATCTTGTATCTTCTAAATTGCAGTGAAATTGTGTTAATTAAACATCAAAAGTTGTTGTTTACCTTATGTAATGTAGTATCCCCTTTTTGACTTTAATATATTACATTTCGACATTTTTTTTAACACAATATTGTAAATATTCAATTCTTTCTCGGTAAGAAAAGCAGTTCTGTTTGTGCGGTTTTTGGTTATTATAGTTTTTTTGAAGTTCATAAGTCTGTGCGTAGATTGTGTAGATTATAAGTGAGGTCTATTGGCGACCTTAGTACTCAGCAACCTAAAAGATCTTTTTTTGTTTATAGACTACATCTAATTATGCGTCCATAAGACCTAAGAAAGTATATTATCCACTTCGGATTTACGTTTGTTACCCCATCAGATTTTAAGAAGACCTGTCCTAGATATTTATGTCGTTGGCGAACAATAAAGTATTGTGTTGTTACAGATAATATGTTTAACTGTTTTTATACAACGCCTGCTCTGGAAGTTGACTTTTCGAGCGCAGTATGTCATCTCCGAAGTACACAATAGTCGCATACTTGACTATATGTATTTCATAAACGCACATGTTTGGTTATGATCACATAACTACACGGATTCCGCCTAAAATATCTGTCGTTTTTATTTGACTAGAGAGACTACTCGATCAGTCCTAACCCTTTTTAATTTATGTCACAACTGTCACAACTGTATTAAACGCAAAAAGAAAGTGTAGGTAATTAAAAAAAGTGTACTATTTAAAATAATGGTCGATTTAACAAGATGTTTAACTCCACCTGAACTAGTTGAATCAGCTAAAAATGCAACAACAAATTTATTGCCAGATGTGTCAAAAGAAAAAATTATTTGTTATATTCCTCTTAAATTCTACTTCCAGAGCAGTAGTTGTATAAAGTATTGATCCTAACACTTGCGGAAATTAACTTTCCCGCACTTAAACTGCTTGCCCGAACTCCGCTTCGCGTCGTTCGGGCATCTGCAGTTCGCGTGCGGGAAAGTATAACTTTCCGCACTTGTTGGGATAATAACTATATCTGCATACCCGCAGAATCTACAGGTTCTACTACACTTTGGCCATTTAACAATGATGATACCTAAGTGGGCAGTGACCTGCGTTTACACTTAGATTAGGTTTCTAACACTCTAAAAGTAATTTAGAGTAGCGTATTGAAGGTCTTATTAACTTTTTTGCTTGTCTTTAGTCTGGAGTGTTTTTCTAGTAAGCTTCATTCCGTTTCTTTTTCCAATTACGAACTTCATTCATAATGCGGCATTTGAGACGCCACAGAATGGTTTAGGTCCGATAAAAGGTGCACCAGCTCCTTTTTTTGCGGGACTATCAGCAATCTGGTGCCCGACAATCTCCTTATACCTTGGTACCCACAGCAAAGTTACTTTGTTTTGTTTAGCTAGTTGCTTAAGACATTATTTACAGTTTCAAGCTGTTTTGAACTCGAACGTTGTAGATTAAAGACCCTTTAAAGGAGTTTAGCTTTCGAAAGCAATAAATATTCTGGCTCAATAGAGACGTTTTGTAAGTACAGAAGTCTGTTGCTGATATCTCCTCTTAGAAGAGTGTAGGAACGTTTTCCAGAGTTATTCAGATCCTAACAGTAGGACCTGTAACCCATGTTTTATACCCATCAATGTAATAAGTGAGGGTTACTTTGTTTTGTGTTAACTCACACTCGTTAAAACTAACATTTAGTGTAAGTTTCAAATCCCGTTTTGGAGACATAATGTCTGTAGACATTTTTATGAACTGGGTTGCTTCGGCTCTTAGGCCGCAGTCCCATTGAATCAATTCCAATCGTAAACTACCATCTACCAAACGTGTAAAATCGGTTAAAATTTTGTAGAGTAGTCTCACTAAATCAAGCGCCCTAAATTTATTTTCGTTAGTTTACGTAAACATAACCTGTTCTGTAGTTCCATTATATTGACATATTATCAGTAAAACAAGTATTTTAACATTATTAATTCTATTTCTTCTGTAGTCCACATTGCTAATCTTATCAAAATGTTTATAAAATCTGTAACAAGATGGCAAAAAACAGCTGACTCCTGTCTTCATGCGCATGAGCTATCCGTCGATCACAATCAAGCATCGACTAAAATCAGGACAGGTTCTAAAATTAAACGGTTTGATCTTGCTTGATGTCAGAGGTGGCCGCACGCGTAAATACAGTGAGACCAATACCATTTTGATATGTTAGTTCGTAATTTACTCGTTCGCACACAATTGAACACGACTGGTCAATGGGACTGTCGCCTTAGAGTCTCAAGATACCTGTAAGTTAACCAGGCTTTAGATACTTTAGTCCTTGCAAACCTATAGGTACTTTCAAGAGCAATCCTTTTTACATGTAGGTAAATGCTAAGAGGGGAGGTCTAGAATTACCTACAAGACTCCTGACGACCGTTAGATATAACCAATAGATCATTTCAAGTTTTTAAGATCCCATGTTTTTCCAAAAAGCCTACGACAGATCCATATAAGCTTTGTAGCTTTATTGGTCATATTTGTGAGGTGAGCATTCCACGTAAGTTAAGGATAACTTCAAGATATTAGACTTCTTCGGAGAATGAACGCGTCACTCTATACATAACAGGAGGTTAAATCAATGATTTCCTCTTGTTGATAAATAAAATGAGTGTTGTTTTGTTAGGATCGGCTAAAATTTCTTCCTTCGAACAGCAAGTAGTTATGAAGTTTGAGGCACTTTGCATTCGGTCAGCAATAAACCGTCATGTTTAGAATTAATTAGAATATCATCAGCATAACTCAGAGTGAGAAACCCTTGTTTTTTAAGTTTTTCTATGAGTTCGTCAATCATCACAGGAACAACAAAAAAACTCCTCCTTAAGGATATCCTTTTACTGCTTTTATGATAGTTGACTAATCTTCAAGTAGGTAAATATCTTTCCAAATGTTTAGCATTTAATAATGGTTGCAGTAGAGCTAAATATGATGTATTACCAAATGCTCCCGCTACATCTGTAAATACACATAAAGCTACTTCCTTTTTGCCAATAGCTTTTTCAAGAACTCTTACGAGATAACGCAACGCATCTATTGTAGATTCGCCAGGTTGATAGGCAAATTGTTCCTGGTGAAGTGGTATCTTGGATAGATATTTTCTCTGTGCGTAACCTTCCATACAAAAGTTATGCTTGTAAAAACAAAATATGAATTTTTTTGGAAGCATAGCGTTTTTAAGCGCGGTACGCAGCACTTAATACTTCTCCTCCTCGGTCACTCCCGGAGTGCCAAATTTTGTTTTTTAATTTTATTATATATTTAACTCCATAGCAATATATATTTAAGTTAAGAGTAGCTTAACATATATATTAAATTAATTACCACCTTCTCAGTGATATCATAACTTATTCTCGTAGATTTCCTGAGCATCACTAGAATTTGTATCAGTGTTGATCCTCTTGAAATTTGATGATAGGTTTCCTCATTCGTGCTATATATTTTTTTGTCAATATTTTATTTCGTAAAAAAAATGCTAATTTCTGCCACCCTTTCCTCATTTATATAATTTATTAAAAAACTTGTCTGAAGTTACTCACATATGTAAATATTGATACAGGTGAATGCTCGTAAAAAATATTTTTTCTAAATGTGGATATACTTAATTGGGGTCAACGGCATATATTTAACAAGCAAATAAAATCAAGCGAAATATATAAATGATGTAATTGGATTGTATCGAAAATATAATATTTTCCAGTTGATATCATTTGTATCAATAATGGCCTGTGTGAATAGCCTTTCTGAAAATATCCGCAGTTAATCCAATAATAATCATATCCCAATAAAATGTTATGGAATCCAAGATAATAAAAATGCAAGTAATAATAAAACTGACCATCTCATAATTTTCATCAGCGAAGTATCTTAAGAACCATAAATTGGTAATTTGATACAGTCTAATTAAATTTACACTTCCTTAAATTTTTATTTACGAGGTCTGTCGCAAAGTAAAAAGGACTTCTAAGAAAAATCGGATATTAGTAGTGCTATCGGTTGTTGGGGCTAGCGTTAGATATGTTGTAACCTCTTTTTTTTTCAAGATGTTAAAGGCTCGTTTTATCGAGGTTAACAAATGCGAACGGCACTCAGGGGGTAGAAGGAGAGCGAGCGTGGATTCGAACGAGCTCGATGATATTGTATTAAAAAGATATAAGGGGATATATTTACTAGAAAAAAAGAAAAGATAAACGATTTTAAAGGGGACTAAAAAGAAAATGAGAGAAATGATGAATTAGGGAAAGGTAAATGGGCGCCACTTATTTTTTTATCATAAGGATGGGAAAATATAAGAAACCCAGATGGAAAAAAGATTTGATTATGTGAATAGGATAGGATAATTAATAAGTTGTTGTAGATCAAGTTAAAATTAGAAAGATATAGCAAATATAAGATAAGATACGGTAAAATTGAGTAACCCGGTAGATGTTCTTGTTAAAACTTTAAATTAAACACTTTTATTGGCAAAGCTAGAAAGAGAAAGTTATACTTACTTTTTGTTCTTACTTATCACAACAGCTCCATTTATATTAATGAGATAAAAATGAGTTCAAAAGTTAAGATTTATGATTTAAATACGTCTCATTCTTATTGTTGATGAAATTAGATCAGAATAACTTACACCAGGTCAGAAATAAAACATATAAATAAACAATAAACAATATTTATTACTGAGAGTAGTAATAAGTCAAGCATATGAACGAAACAATAGACATATGAAATATCAACAAATCAAATAAGGTAAAATACAGTGAAACACACTAGTGTTTAATCACATTTAGAAACAATATTACACATCCAATAACAGCTAAGTATTTTTATATTGTTATTTTTGTGTACCCATTTAAGCAGAATGTGAAGTGAAAGGAATTTTAAAAGTATCAAAATTTAATAAAAAAATAATAAATCACTTTTAGCTTAAAAGATTTTTTACTCGAGTAAAGAATGGGGGTACCATATAATAGTTTAAGTTAAAACAATTAAGTTAAGAGAAACATTAAGAAATCAAAAATTTACCATAAATGTGTTACAAAAATATTTAATCAGACTCTGCGCAACGCTTTCACTGATAACTGAAACATGTATTCGGTAAACTTTTTCGAATTTTCACACTGTTGGAGTCTGTAGAAAAGGTACCGGGTTTTTTATGAAAACCGGTAGCACTATGGAGTTTATGAGCACTTCTTACGTTAATTACCCACACTTGGATATTATTCATGCGGATTACAATTAAGTTTTTGTTCCAAAGAAATAAATGGTATCCCTTCTTTTTCTGGTAGTTAAGCAATAATAATGATATTAAAAAACTTACAGTTTGATTCCTAGATAGTAGAATTAAATGGGGCCACACCCAATTTATACGATACGGTATAATTTAGTTATTCTTCGGTAATAAGCGACAGCTTTTTCATCAGAGCGGTTCCATCACTCTTTCACTGACTTTAACTTAGTTAGAAACACTAAATAGCAAGTAATTCTTTGAAAATCTAAAGGAAATTTGCCGGTACTTGAATCTAGGGGTTGTACATAATCGTCTTGCCAGCACAGAAACCCAAGCTAGACTGACTAGCAAAATGGCGGTACGCAAGGGTGCCTTTTTCGCGTCCCCTCATGTGATGTTAAAAACGGAACCTTATTGGCTAATCTATCGATCGATACCTCGCTTAGCAACCGAAAGCCGTTACAGATGTACAGCGTCTAATCAGTTGAGAATACATGGCGGTAATAAGTACGGAAGAATTATAAAAAAAATAAAAAATTAAGTTTTATTCGTAGAGTTTTTTGAACACGCTACACAGCCCCTTCCGAAGAGAAAAAACTGGGTGAAAAACAGTTTTTTTAAAAAAAAATAAGCTATGGTTGGAACAACAGTAGTGTGTTTCAAAAAAACGAAGCTGATAAAGGTAGAGAACATCGGTATGCAGAAAATCGATCTTACTGGATATCAGAGTGAGTTACTGAAAACAAAATAGCATTCACACTATTTGTCAACACGTTAAGGTACAAGTGAAACTACGCGAGAGTTTGAAGAACCACAAGGTAGGTAAAATGTATCAGGATCAACAGATCTTTGATACTACGTGACCAGATTTTTATAAACGGTACCGGCCAACCGAAAGATCACAAAGTGATCGGGAACAGGTCTACTCCGAAGTTTCTGCACGGAAACAAAAAAGTGTGCAGCTCGGCCTAGACGGGCAGCACTAAGTGGTATCTTTAAAGCAAATCGAAAAAAAATGTATTTATATTGCCCTTGACATAAGATGTCAGGACACGCGCTACATTCACACACACATGGAAGAAAGTAAAGAATGCTATGTTCCCATAAGTAAAATTTCCCATAGGAGGCACAACGCGTATTTCCCTTTTTAGGAACTCCTATAAAGAAAAAAGCTGAATTTAAACCAAACTGTTAATAATAATTTTGAAAAGGAAGAAAGAAACACGGACGATAGTTATAATTAGGAATCTAATAAGCCTACCGGCCCCATTAGATCCGACAGTCAAGGTAAGTACGTGATACGTTAACATCTAAAAAGATGTTTGGAAAAGTTCCGTCCTGCTTGGTTGATGTTAAAGATATCAACGAATATACAGTAAGGAAAAGAAGAAAACAGTAATTACTAAAAATATAGTTCTCATTGAGAACATAAAATAAAAAAAAATCTTAAGGTAATAGATCACACTAAGACATTAACAGAAATCTAACAAATCTTAAAACCAAATTATCCTAACAGTCTTCAATCCTAGCTAGAAAAAAAATAGAGAAAGTAATAGAGGAAAAGAAAGAGAGGAGAAAGAAATTTTATCTGTCTTCCTTACAATCTCAACAGACCCACTACCGGAAAGAATTCCCTACGGCTTTCCTAGGCTCATCTCTCGTGACAAATTGCAAGGTCAAAATAAAATTCCAGAAGAAGTAGTTAAGATTGAATTTTGTCAGTCAAAAAAAGTAAAGTGATTCCAATAGTAGTCATGTGGCGGACCAAAGTTCTTTAAATCAACGATATGTAAAGGTATAAAATTGTATGAAAGAACAAAAAAATTTAAAAAAAAAATCAAAAAAATTCAAAAAAAATTTTCCAAAAAAATTTTCCAAAAAAATTTTTTTCATGTGTCTTCCACTAATGTACGATAACCGTCTTATATCCATATCAAAGATAAAAAGTAGTTTATGGATGATGAACGAGAAATAAGGTAACTAAAAAATGTTTTCTAAACATAAAACAGTAATAGATATTACTGAACGATACGATAATAAATTCACAAGTGCTGACGCACCTATACGGTAGGTTAACGGTAGATAAAGGAAAAACTATTTTTTCCTTCAAGAAAAAAAATACAAGTGTTAAAACACTCATAAGGTAGATAAGCGGTAGTTACGAGAAACATATTTTCTCCTTCGGTACGATATCAACAAGTGTTAATACACTTATTAGATAAATAAACGGTAAATGAGGGAAAGTAAATTTTTACTTTCGAGACGATAGAGATATTTTCCCATTCGAGATGACATGTACACTTAAACGATAGATAAACGATAAGTATAAGTCTGAATATACTTAAACGGCAAATATAAAAGTAAGGCATAGAGAAAAATATTTAGTGTTGAGTCAGAGCGAGATGTTGAGAAATGGAGAGGTCGAGAAAGAGAGGATGGAAAAGATATACTTATACGGATAATTCTGAGAAAACAGAGAAACATTAGTTCCTATTCGGAGAGTTCATCTTCAGAAGAATCATCGGAATCAGAGACATAAGGCTTAAGGTCTTTTATATGCCAATTTCCTGCTTTTGATCCATCGGGATTTTGTAATGTGTATACTAGTGAAGATAGTTTACGGACAACCGTACATAAGATATATTTAGGAGCTAATTTGGACATAAACT
Organism: Altica lythri; assembly: GCA_964028335.1. NCBI lineage: Eukaryota > Metazoa > Arthropoda > Insecta > Coleoptera > Chrysomelidae > Altica > Altica lythri. The sequence goes on from OZ034807.1 coordinate 51,385,170, forward strand.
TATCGGCAGCTTTGGAGAGGACTTTATTTCTTCTCCACACCTTATCACCAACGTTGAATTGAATGTTTCGACGACGAAGGTTATAGGTTTTGGAATTTCTTTGATAGGCATGGTGAAGATTGTGTTGTATTTCAAAAAAAATATCCTTTAACCCTTTTATATCAGAAACGTATTTATCGTATTGTTCAGGAGTATTAAGGGACATAGGACGATCAGCGCCATTAGCGGAATAGTAATTTCCAGATATCGGTACATGTCTCGCGAAATTTAAAAATGATGGAGAATATTTGGTGACTTCGTGTCTAGCGGTGTTAATAGCCTGTCGGATTTTAGAAAGCTCATTATCCCAGTTAGAGTGTTCATCGATATAACACCTAATAGCGGTTCCAATGGTTTTATTCGTTCTTTCTACAAAATTACACTGTGGTGAATAGACGGCATTGAACCATATTTTTTGAACTTTGTATTGATCACAGAGATGTTTCATCATGGGATTGTTAAGGTTTCTAGCGTTATCACAGATAAGGAATTGAGGAACACCAAACATGAGAAATACTTCATTTTCTATGAAATTAACGATATTTTTGGTGGTAGCTTTTCGTAAGGGTTGTAATAAAGTAAATTTAGAAAACCAATCGGTAACAACAAGGAGCCAGGTATATCCTTTTTTGGAACGAGGGAGAGGACCAATAAGATCAAGTGCGATAATTTGCCAAGGAAATTTGGCAGATTTCTCTTTTCCCATTAAACCTATTTTAGTGGAGGTAGGCATCTTCTGAGCTCCACAAACTTTACAAGATCTAACAAAACGAAGGACATCGTTTCTCATTTTAGGCCAATAATATCGTTCTTGGATTCGGTTCAGCGTTTTAAAAAATCCGAAATGGGCACAGGTAGGGGGATCATGACAAGATGACATAATGTCATGTCTCTGGGGCTTTGGTACGAAAACTTTCCACTCAATTTCATTAGTGGCGAAAGGCAATTTGGAAGGGATTAATTTATAGACCAAGTCATTTTCTACTTTCCATTGAGGATAAAGCTCAGGGTGTTGAAGAATTTTAGTACGGAACTTATCAAACCATATGTCTATACGATTTGCGTCTACTTCAAGGTACGAGATTTGGGGTGTTTCAGGGATAGCAGGGCTCAAAGCATCAGGAACGAGATTAGAAGATCTTTTTGTATCGGTAGACTTGTTTAGTGAAATTGGGGCAGTGATTTGCAAAGAGTTTTGATAGAAATTTTTAACAACTTTTAACCATTCCTTCCATCGATCTTGTTTTTTGATATCGGTTTTACTAGGGCGGTAAAGAGAGAGTGCACCGATACGACATTCTCCCCTAGTTAGTTTTTTGAACATCGGGGGCAGGTAGAAACAGTGACATTTGGAGCACCACAACGATAACAAAAATAGGATTTTTGTTGGTTTTGACAACTAGAATAAATGTGTCCTTTTTTATGACAATTCCAACAGGTAACATCCCTACTGTTAGAAATATTGGTCGGATTAGAAGTACTCGTCACGTTGTTAGAGGTAGAAGGCAAATTGGATGTTCTAGGTTTATTAGTTCGTTGTTTGGGACGCTGATTAGTAGAGTCAATAACAGATACTTTGGATTGGAAAGAAGGTTTTTGAATAGAAAGTGATTTAGCATTCTCCAATTTTTTGACTAACTGAATTAAGTCAGAGACGGTATTTACATTGGAAAGGGTTACGTGAGGAATGTATTCTGGAAGTAAATTTCGGGTGATGTATTTTAATTTGCTGACTTCAGCTGGTTCACGAGAGAGACGTTTGAAGAGAGAGGTGAGTTGAGCAACAAAAATAATAATAGACTCATTCTTTTTCTGTTTATAGCCTTTAATTTCCTCCCAAAGTTGTTCGTCATTTTCTGGGGGTAGGAAGGTTGATTTGAGAACGTTAGTAAGTTCATCCCAAGAGTTGAGAGAGGTTTTGATGCTGCGGAACCATATTAAAGCATCCCCGGTGAAAAGTTCAACCGCTGATTGAAAAAGGGTTTCAGGTAGGATGTTGCGGGATTCAGCTAGTTCTTTAATTTTTTCTAGAAATTCGAAAACGCTTTTAGGATCACCGTTAAATTTAATATTCCATTTCGATAAAGGGAAACGATCTAAATATCCAATTTCGGGAGTAGAGACGTTAATTACAGGTACAGTGCCATCTATATTCGGAACTGAACTAGAAGAAGGTGAATTATTTAAGGGAATGGTTTTATCTATCATTTCTTGTTCTAGAAGCAGACAAGTGGTTTTAGATTCATCGCGGAAATGTACATCATACTCGGAAGGATTTTCAGGTAAAGGTAAACGTTGTATTTTGCCTAACAAGTGAGCGATCCTAGATTTTACTCCACGAAAACATGAATCTGAAGCGGAACCTTCAAACTCTTCGATTAAATTAGAAACGCTGTCGATAGAATTTTTAATTGCTACTTTTTCATCTTCTAAGTTAATGTTTTCTAAAGTGAACGTACCGTTTGTTTCTTTGGTTAACAATCTTTTGAGGACTTTTCTTTTATCCTCTATTTTTCTGTTGGTGGCTGTTCCTCTGATCTTTAACTCGTAATTTATTTCGTCTGCTGTTAGAAAATTTACTTCAAAATTGGCCATTGTGATAAGAAAAAGTAACGAAAATTTTGATCTTAAAAGTGTGTAGTTTTATTGTCGGAAAAATGGGGATTTTGTCATCGGGCCCCACGTTGTGGGCGTCAAATTTAGTGTAATGTCAGGCCCTACACGTTGGGCGCCAAATTAATGTGTAACCTCTTTTTTTTTTCAAGATGTTAAAGGCTCGTTTTATCGAGGTTAACAAATGCGAACGGCACTCAGGGGGTAGGAGGAGAGCGAGCGTGGATTCGAACGAGGATGATATTGTATTAAAAAGATATAAGGGGATATATTTACTAGAAAAAAAGAAAAGATAAACGATTTTAAAGGGGACTAAAAAGAAAATGAGAGAAATGATGAATTAGGGAAAGGTAAATGGGCGCCACTTATTTTTTTATCATAAGGATGGGAAAATATAAGAAACCCAGATGGAAAAAAGATTTGATTATGTGAATAGGATAGGATAATTAATAAGTTGTTGTAGATCAATTTAAAATTAGAAAGATATAGGAAATATAAGATAAGATACGGTAAAATTGAGTAACCCGGTAGATGTTCTTGTTAAAACTTTAAATTAAACACTTTTATTGGCAATGCTAGAAAGAGAAATTTATACTTACTTTTTGTTCTTACTTATCACAACAGCTCCATTTATATTAATGAGATAAAAATGAGTTCAAAAGTTAAGATTTATGATTTAAATACGTCTCATTCTTATTGTTGATGAAATTGGATCAGAATAACTTACACCAGGTCAGAAATAAAACATATAAATAAACAATAAACAATATTTATTACTGAGAGTAGTAATAAGTCAAGCATATGAACGAAACAATAGACATATGAAATTTCAACAAATCAAATAAGGTAAAATACAGCGAAACACACTAGTGTTTAATCACATTTAGAAACAATATTACACATCCAATAACAGCTAAGTATTTTTATATTGTTATTTTTGTTAACCCATTTAAGCAGAATGTGAAGTGAAAGGAATTTTAAAAGTATCAAAATTTAATAAAAAAATAATAAATCACTTTTAGCTTAAAAGATTTTTTACTCGAGTAAAGAATGGGGGTACCATATAATAGTTTAAGTTAAAACAATTAAGTTAAGAGAAACATTAAGAAATCAAAAATTTACCATAAATGTGTTACAAAAATATTTAATCAGACTCTGCGCAACGCTTTCACTGATAACTGAAACATGTATTCGGTAAACTTTTTCGAATTTTCACACTTTTGGAGTCTGTAGAAAAGGTACCGGGTTTTTTATGAAAACCGGTAGCACTATGGAGTTTATGAGCACTTCTTACGTTAATTACCCACACTTGGATATTATTCATGCGGATTACAATTAAGTTTTTGTTCCAAAGAAATAAATGGTATCCCTTCTTTTTCTGGTAGTTAAGCAATAATAATGATATTAAAAAACTTACAGTTTGATTCCTAGATAGTAGAATTAAATGGGGCCACACCCAATTTATACGATACGGTATAATTTAGTTATTCTTCGGTAATAAGCGACAGCTTTTTCATCAGAGCGGTTCCATCACTCTTTCACTGACTTTAACTTAGTTAGAAACACTAAATAGCAAGTAATTCTTTGAAAATCTAAAGGAAATTTGCCGGTACTTGAATCTAGGGGTTGTACATATCGTCTTGCCAGCGCAGAAACCCAAGCTAGACTGACTAGCAAAATGGCGGTACGCAAGGGTGCCTTTTTCGCGTCCCCTCATGTGATGTTAAAAACGGAACCTTATTGGCTAATCTATCGATCGATACCTCGCTTAGCAACCGAAAGCCGTTACAGATGTACAGCGTCTAATCAGTTGAGAATACAGGGCGGTAATAAGTACGGAAGAATTATAAAAAAAATAAAAAATAAAGTTTTATTCGTAGAGTTTTTTGAACACGCTACAATGTACCTTTCATTGATGTTCTGTCAAAATTTCAGGACTATCGAAGCACTTCACGCAAAGTTATCGCGTTCAAAGTGACAGTACCTTTTTAACATCGGTCGAAAAATGAGCATAAAACAAAGAGGCAATATTAAGTTCTGTTTTAAACTTGGTACAACATTTACCGAAACGCATTGATTGTTGAAACAAGTTTATGGTGATAAGTATTTATATTGTAGCTTAGTCCACGAGTGGCTTACATGGTTTAAAGAGAGTCGCTGGAAGACGACGAATTTGTTGGTCAGTCGAAGTTTGTGATTACGCTAAAAACTGTCTGTTTATTAAAAGTAAGCCAATAAGATAATACTTAACTCAACAATGTGTAGTTTTTGGAGTATTTTGGTGAGCTAACTATTCGGTAGATACAGTATTTAGTGAATTGATATAAACAAACACAGATTTACGTGAAATATTGTTTATTAAAAAAACAAACATTTTTGCTTAAAAAATATTTTATTATTATTTAATAAGAGATAAATACCTTGGTTTAAAACAAATGACAGTCTTTAATCATCTTTGTTTTTAATATACAATCCATTTTCAGCCATCTGACCTTGAATAGAGACCACAAATTCTAAATAAAATTAATGAACAGTAATTTTCTAAGTCAGTCTAGTAAGGTTACCGTTTTGTTTATAAAATATTTCAACATGTTTGTCAAAACATGCCATGGTGCTAAATCTTGCTACAAAACTCGTTCGTTTACTACATCAACTGTTTCGAGTTCTCTGGACAAACACGTTTCTAACAACTCGTTATATTTTTCAATGTCCATCATGTTTATGATGTGTTTAAGATTTTCTTTCTCATATATGATAAAAAAGCCAAAAACATTATTGAACCAAGTAAGCTAAAGTCAACTGTTCCTTCACCCATCTTCTCACAAATTTTGATCAGTATTCGTGTTCTAAAAAAATTTGTACCATCCGAAAATGTTCTTTTGTTCAATCGACATATTCTTTTTTTTTATTGTAGCCTCCATTATAAGCTGTTTCTGTTAAGATCTCACAGCTTTTCTTTATTCTTCTGAAAGGCGTATGTGAATTAGATAGCAGTCTTTTGTAACGTGCAATATTTTGCATATTTAAAATTATATTATTGTTTTAGAAATTCTATTTATATTTAACTCACCTTTGTTTTTCATTATTTTAAATCATTCTATGGGCCTAATGATTTTATATTCCCGGTTATCGTGTGAGGCTAAAATACTGTTTTCTTTATTATAGTGCGTTATTTAGTACAACTTAGCTTTGTTTGGGTAATATTATAGGTATGTTCCAATCTAACCATAAAAGTACCCCAGGCTAGCTCCGGAGGGTCGTGGCTTTCCTTCTGTGTTTTTGCTTAATTCCCCCCCAAACAAGTTTTAAAGGGCGCCAAGTACAGACACAGAAATAAAATTCCATAGATCAGTTTAAAAATGGTTTATTACTTTAAAATTGGTTAGTAATGTAATGAAAATTACGAAATTACGAAACCAATTCTCTCCTTCCAACTAGCAGTCCCCACTCGTATCAACGCGGTAACAATAGATAATTTAAAAATATTTATAGTCCGGGAGGATTTTTCGAAAACTAACGATACAATCGTTACACCAACAGACCAAAAAACCGTCCTAAAACTGTTACTAAACAACTCAGTACTTCAAAGATAACGAGAATTCGTCCACTGTGCAGTTCTCGGACGGTTCTAGAATGGTTCTTTGGTCTGTTGGAACAAACCTAATTATTCGACTGTGTTTTTTTTTATGTTTCTCTTATAGACGTTTAGTTTCTATTATTCTGGTTTTCGATTTAAATCTTATACTTTATTGGTATTTCGGACAATTGTCTCGAAGGTTAACAGTACGTATGTCATCGACTATAGTTAACTGTGATTTATAATTCCCGCGTTTATGTTTGGAAAATTTAAATTCTATGTGTAATGTCATGAACTGTCGAAGGTCGGATTTAGACCGGAAACGCCATTTTCTATTTCTATTCGTTGAAAGTAACAGGTGTTTCAACGAAGTCTCTTGTGGATTTGCTCTGCTGGTTAAATTTTAACTATCTTTATTGGATTTTAAGGCAAAAACTTTTATTTTTCAACTGGGCCGTTGTTTTTTACCTTAGCTATTGGAATATTTGGTTATTTTGGTATCCAGTTGATTAAATCCTTTGTTAATCGCTTTTTCTGTTGGTAAGTGAAGATTAGTCATCTGGATGATAATTCGTAAAAAAATTAGGTATATTTAAATTTCCCTAACTCGTAGATGGACAGCAGTTACCGCAGAAAAGCCGCTTCAGTTTTTTGTCGAAGTTTAACTCTATAATAACTTTAAATAAGTCAATTCTTTATTTTTCTTTCTTTTTTATTGTCTATTTACCACTATTTTGTAACTTTTAACTTATTTGTTTTTTATTTCGCGGATTTTATTAATAAGTAGAGTCATTTAATAGCGCTATTGTAATTTTGATTATTTTATTTCTATTGCTGTTCTTTTTTTGGTATATTTATAATGTAAAACTATTAATAGACACCTAATTTACAGTTATTTACCTGTTACTTTTATTAATTTAGATATGTTTATAGTATATTACTTTACGAGTGGAGTAAATTGCATATTACAGCGAGTGTGTTTGGCCCATGAGCGAGCTTGCGAGCGAAGGGGCTAAAGAAACGAGCTAAATATGCAATTTGTTCCTCGAGTGAAGTACTATGCTTTACCCACGACTTACCACATGGTTTTTTATAAAACTAAAAATAACAAATATAAAATTTAAATTTTGGCATAAGTTGTCAAAAATATTTGATTTCGCAGACGGTCCTGTCTGAGAAATGTCAAATGTTAGTTTAATTTTATGAAAACTGTAGGTAACCAGCATAATAATAAGGCAATCCAAACCACGTGACATTGTTATTTGTTTGACCCCCGCCGCCATATTGAATTTATTTTGACACATCGTTGAATTGGCGCGAGATTGGATTTATCTTCAGAAAAATAAGGAGTGTTATTGTTATAAAACGATTTGCTTTTTATTTTGTGATGTTTAAAGGTGTTTTTTAGTGTTTAAAAAGGATAATTTTCCAATTCCAACATAGAGAGTGCTTATTTAGAATCATTATTAGCGGAAAATCCAGATGTTGGCAAAAGGTATGTATGCTAAATATCCCGTGATTTGTTTTCTTTACTTAATGCTTAGACTTTATTAATAATGCAATCAATCATGTAACAATATTATAGTGTTAAAGGTTACAATAAGGTTTTTATAAGTAACATAGTTCTCTCTTGCACCTGGTGGTAGGTACACCCGTATGTGCATGTTAGATATCTTTATATTTTTTATGTTTTTTACAACTTTTTGGTCGTTTCCGTAAAAAAAATTAAACAATTTAAGTAGAAATAATTAAAAATTAAAAATAGGCTAACAGTTAAAAGTACAAAACTAAAAAATCGATTGTACAATAATAATAATAATAAACAGAGAAAAATATATTAATAAATTAGATGTAGCTGTTTTTTAGAAGGTTTTGGTAAAGTAGAAAGTTAACTGAAATATAGTGCTAAGGACTTCTTTTTTATTCTACAGGTATTAACAGAAATTAAAAATAATAAATGGCTTAGATCCATAATACACTGTTGATATGGAGAGCCTTAACACTTCTATTGATGGTTTTCCTCCAATTACCAATATGGATATTGTAAGTTATCTAGTTCTAACACATAGCTTTTATACAAAAAGGATTAAATAAGAGCATACAATAGTTTATAGGCCTACAAATATTTCGAATCTGGGTTTGTTATAAAGGCAGGAAACAAAAGGATAACTGATTTGTTTGTGTTGATTGGAAAGGTATGTAATCTTTCAATATTTATTAGGTACGTTTCAGAGCTGGGTAATTACTTGTATTTACTGTTAATTAACAATTATTTTCATAATTACTTTTTGGTCTAAGAAGTTTTTTTAGTAAATTAAAATATATAAATACAACACATAATATAAAAAATATAAACAGTAAGCAGATTCTAGCCTAACGTTTGAGGAAGTGTCTGGAAGGAACTCTGCAAGGTCATGAGTCATGCAGGAATTTTCTTGTTTTTATTGGTAACAGTAATTGTAATTAGATTAATAAATATTTAATTACAAATTACAATTTCAACAAAAAATTTGCTCTAATTACAGTTCCAAATGATTCTAATAAAAAAATGTATTTAAGTACAATTACGAATTACTTTTTACCACGGAATTACCCAGCTCTGGTACGTTTGTTCTTATATAAAAAATGTATTACATCAGAATTTTTTGATTTTATATTGATTATTGTAAACTTATATTGGGCATTTATTTTAGGTAAAACATTCCCAGCCGTTAAGTGCAAAACCATTAGAAGTATGGTGTAGGCTGGTAATAGTGAAGCTTGCTGTTTTAAGTATGTTTTAGTATTGGTCCAGTTGAAATTGTTTTAGAATTGAAATAAATCTGTATTACATATATTATTTGTAACTAAATAAATGTAGTAGTTAAGGAGGAAAGCAAAGTTTAAGATTATACAAGTAGTGTGTGTTGTATATGTGTAACTCTGCAATTAAATTAGTGCTGTATTTTTTGTAAATAAATGTAGAATAAGTTAGCCTTTTATTAATTGTAAGTTTTTTGTCGATGTTGTCTTGTGGAATTGTTTCGATGACCTTTGGAGTTTTATTTTCTAGTTTTTTTTGTTTTGGAAAAAAGTAAACTGTTATACAAGAGTTTTATTTTTTTATTGTCTCTAAAATGTTAGACATTTAATGCATTAGAAAAACAATTATTTTGACATGAGTACATTAAAATACATATTTCTAGTTTTAACATGATTAAAATCAATGAACGCCTCATTGTACAAATATGTTGATCTTATTGCCAAAAAAATATATTATTATAATAACACTTAATACATAAACGTTATACATATTATGAAGAGACAAGAATTATTACTTATTTAAGAACAAACTAATATAAAACATGCATTGAATGTAAAGAAATAATAAAAGTTGCAAAGTAATAGATTTGTTCAAAAAAAAACAAACTATTTAAATAATAAAACTATAATAGGTGGAGAGAGATTAATTAATGCACAACATACTGTAACAGCTTTATCTAGCATATTGACCTTTTCATTACTGCCTTTTCTTAACATAGTAATTGGAATAGTGTGTACATATTATACATATTATGAAGAGACAAGAATTATTACTAATTTAAGAACAAACTATATAATCAAGGATTTAAATTTATAGTACAAAATATTCAATATCTGCTCAAAATAGGTAGAAGCAGTGGATACAGAAATTTTAAACCTGTACGCAAAATCTTTATAATGCAAACCTAGTCTTAATTTGATTAAAGTCAACAAAAGTTGATTGAAGCTGCTCAATGCTGTAGTGCTAGTTGTATAAACAAATGGTTCTACTCTTTTGAAAATGATCTTTACTATTTTACATTTAAACCCTGTATAATATTTCCACTTGCTATCATCGGATTCATCATCCATAAGTCCTAAAGGTGAATTTTCTACTTTCAACTCTAATGCTTGCATTTTTTTGGAACTAAATTCATTATGTTCTAATTTGACTGAAAGATTAGCCATTGTAAGATCAGTCTCCATACATTTAATTTGATTATTCTGCAACTGTTGAGGCATTTCATCAATATCCATGACCTGTTAACAAAGTAATTAATTATAACAATTTTCAGCAACTATCAATACCTACATAATTTAACATTGCCTAAAAACTAACATTCTTTTTATTAAAATAAAGTGCAAAACATACTCATATAGTTTTTTTCACTGACCAGGATGATCAGCTAAACATATCCCAGTCAATTGTCATCAAGCTCTTGAGACAATTTATATAAAAAAGGACTACTATTAATTATTTTTTACCTTAGTGTCAGCCAATTTTCTCCTTTTATCTGTGAGATTTACTGTGTCAACATCTGCAACCCTTTTTTCTACTTTCTGAGACATATGTTGAGATGGTACCCTGTCAGGGTGGTCTTTATATTCGAGGGCAGCAGGTTTGTCTAAAATGAGTTAATATCTACTTGAGCACCTACAAACTACGTATACTAGGAGCTAGAAGAGTTGATATACTATTCGAGATAATATTCGATAAGAAGCCTACCTGTTATAAAGTGTCTACTGCAAACTTTCTGGTGTTTCAATATTGATTCGGTCAGATCGTCTCTCTTTATTGTCGCAATCCATGCAGCCCTGCGAAGTTTGGTAAACTCGTTTTTCTCAGTTGAAAACTGTGTTTTGTCTCTGCGGGAACGCGATAAAACGAAACTTAATCCCGATTAAAACAGCTTCCACAACCAACCACAACACATATCGAAGGCATTTCACAATACAAACACTTCACTATTTAAAATCCACAATTTACTGCCAAAAAACAGAAAGAAAACCAAAGGATCAACAAAAACTCAAACACTCTACAGTAACTTTGTTGTTTGTTTGACCCCCGCCGCCATATTGAATTTATTTTTTGACACATCTTTGGATTGCCTTATACAGGTTTCTATTTACTTACTTCACTAGTTTAGTAAATGAAACTATAACACAACTCCTCAATAATTTGACACTTACTGACAGAGTTACCTATAGGTTAAAAAATACGCAATTTACTTATGAGCCGTGGGTAAAATTTGTAACTGATTGTATTAATGAATGTAAATTCTCTTGCAACTTTTCTTTGTATAGTAAAATAAATAGTTGAATTGTACTTAACTGATTAAGTTTCTCACTTATATTCATAAATGGAAATTCTATTGCATTTTTTGTTATTGAAAAATATTTGAATATATATTTAACTAATTAATTTTCTCATTTAATTCTCATCTTGTATTTGCGCTATTTGTAATTAATTGAATTTTAGGACGGGTATCTGGATCTGGAAATTTGGGTAGGGGCGAGCAAGTGCTTTGCCGGCACTGAGGCCACATATGGCCCATTGTGCATCCTCCCGTGTGTAGGGATATCCACACCTCAGGCTGTCATCAGGCCTAAAGATTTAAAATAGGTGATGAGGCTCCCGAAGGGAGGTATAAGACAGTACTCGCCCCAAACCGATCTTTTGATATCAGAAAAAGCAGCGCAGTCATACATTATATGCACTACTGTTTCCTCTTATTGTTGGCAACTTCTGCATAGGGGCGATTCTGCTAATTTGATTCTAAAGAGATGTCGCAATTGAAGGTGACCTGTTAAGATTCCCACAGTTGTTCAGAGATTTTGTTTGGTCAATTCCGTTAATTTTCTTGCTGTTTCCTCGCCAGGATGAGGTAATAACTCTCTAACATATTTATAGCCCGCAGCCCTCCTTGCCAAAATGTCGGCAATGCGGTGGCCTTTAGAGTTCCCATGTTCTTTGATCCAGCTCAGAGTGACGTTATTCTGGCTGGCCTCAGTTAGAGTTTGGTGACATTCTAGTATTAAACTTGAAGTGATACGTGGTCTATTCAAGGTCGCAGTAGGTAGTGCTTGTCGGCAGTCCGTGTAAATGTTTACATTCCTGGCTGTGATGTTCCTATTAATTAATTCTTTTGCAGCTATGGTTATTCCTGAGATTTCTGACTGAGCCACACTTCAGAAGCCATCCATAGCCCATTTTATTTTAAGGCTCAAGGATCTAGAGTAAATTCCACATCCCAAACACTGCTGCGTTTTTGACCCATCCGTATAGGCGCTCAGAGCGTTTACTACGTTGGGGTTTGCTCAGTGCCGAGCCGTCCATATGGGCAAGTCGGGCGGCGCCCGACGGCGCCGAGGTGATAGAGGCGCCGTTCTGAGATTTTAGACCGGATAAAAGCTACAAATGTGGTAGCAAAAAAAATGTTTTTACGTTTTAGATTTTTTTTTGTGACTGTAATTTTTAACTCTATTATCAAATTACATAAAAAATAAATTTAGCAACCCCCTATCATTTTTACAATTTTTCATCTCAGCAGTTTGTCAGTATTTTGGAATTTAGATGAATGCAAATGCGCTAAATACATTTTAATGATATCATAGGAATTATTCAAAGGCGATCTTTCAAAGCGTTATTGCCCTTCAATAAAATAAAGCCCAATAAAACATTTTATAAATACTGACAAAATGCAAAACAAATTTTTGAGTTTACCGAGCAGATGACGAACAGATGACCAAAAAGAATGATCAGTTATCGAAAGTGAGTGGCATGGTGCAAAACGTTATTGCCCTTCAATAAAATAAAGCCCAATAAAACATTTTATAAATACTGACAAAATGCAAAACAAATATTTTGAATTTAGCGAGCAGATGACCAAAAAAAAACTCAGTTATCGAAAGTGAGTGCATGGTGCAATATCGAGAGTTGTTTTAGTATTTGTGTTTTTGCGATACTTAATAATTGTAAATATTGTGATGAGTGATAAAAAAAGAAATTGTCTGGCTACCAGAATTCAATAAAAAAACGCAAACGAGAAGAAGAGCGTGATAAGAATGCCACATGCAAAAATACAGCAATAGTTTGTGTCTTCGGCACCGTCCACATCAAAACAATCGCTAGGTGTCGAGGAAGAGATTTACAAAAGTGAGGAATTAAAAAATGTGTCCAGTGGTATGTGCTTTTTTTAAAGATATGTATATATTTTTAAAAGCTATAAAAAATTCAGCATTTTATTTAAATTTTAAATAAATATATCAATGCATTTAAAATGCATTTGGTACCTATAGTGGGCGATATTTACTCATTTGTGTGTTTGTATTTTAAGATATTGCGCCTAAAGAATTGCCTTGACCTGCGCTTGATGCACCACCGCCAACAAAAGAAAGATCAACACCAACACCAGCTTTTCCCAAAGATGACCCAGGACTTTGACCAGAAGTTTTCACTTCAAAGATGGTTGAATATTTAATAGAAACTCCGATTACGCAAGTAAAAAATTATAATTTTCCGCGTGATTCTTCGGGACGAAAATTTTCGGATTGTTATTATGAAAGACATTTAAGAAATGGTGAAAAGTTTCATAGAGAGTGGTTGCTTTATTCTAAATAAAAAATGCGGTTTTTTGTTTATGCTGTAAATTATTCGATTCAAAAAACAAATCTCCATTTTGCAACGGAACAAACGATTGGAAACATTTGGCGGAATCTTGTAGTAAACACGAAAAAAGTACTGCTCATTTTAATAATTATAAAAAGTGCACAAATTTAAGCCAATCGTTAATTTTTGTTTTATTTTTTAAAGTAGTTGCATAACATCCTGATTTAGAAAATTCAGAAGTTTTATATTTATGGCTGTAATTAAATGTCTATATGAATTAAACAAATTTTAAGAAAGGCGCTTCGTAAGTTTTGCCCGACGGCGCTGGTAGGGGTCGGCTCGGCACTGGGTTTGCTTTCTTGTCTGTTAATATTATGTAGGGTTTGTCGAAGACAAATCTTGGTACGACGGCATCCGTGTCTGCCTGTAAGCGTGGTATCGCCTTCAACGATTCCATCCACAGACTGTCCCTATGACTGCGCGGTCCCTGTAGTTGGTTAGATACCAACCGTGCGAAAGCGTACCACAATCATCAATGCTATCTCCTTAACAATTATATCAAGTGGGGTAAGGCCAAGTATTACTTCCATTGCCCTGGTCGCTGTGCTTTGCATGGCTCCTGTTGAGGCCGGGTGTTCCAACTTACCTTCACTAGTTTTTTTTGGACAGGTGTTTAACCTTAGCACACCTAGTTTTTAGTACGAGAGCTCAAACAGAGCTCCTTGGTTTTTATGGAGGAGTAGTGGTCTAGTTGTGAAACTGCGTTGGACTGTATTCAGCCACGTGATACAGATAAGCGCGTAAAAAGTTAAATTAAATCTTTTTTTTTTATTTGAACCATCTGCATGTGATCACACAACTTAGTTTTATTTTAGGCGCTGCCAGTGCACTCTTAATATTACATTTTTTTTTTTCCAGCCCTTTTCTTCCAGTTCGAAAGAGAAAAAGATCGAAGCACGGTTCGCTTCTGTTTCTAATATTCTTTTATTTCAAATTTTTCCCCAATTGAAGTGTATTAAAAAGGTAACGTGGTCGGTAGGCTTCGCCCAATAGAAAGGGAAACAAACACTTCTTTAATTTTTTTCTCTCTCACACATGAAAAACGGGCTTAAATCGGAATGTGCAGTCTAGGAATAACAAGTCTATGCAAATTACCTTGTCGAAAGTTTAAATAACACAGAAATTCACATGAATTCCCACAATACTTGACATGAATTGTTTCTGAATAGATCCAAGTCTTATTATAAAAGATAAATATCGGTATTTATTTTTTAAAAATAGTTAAGCAGACATTAAAACTGATTTAAATGAAACATAAATAAACTCATTATAATGGTAAGGAAACCAGAGCAAAATAAAAGACCCAATTGACATATATTTATAATATAAAAGCAGCACAATGCTTAAATGATTTATAATTTCAAATTACAAAAAAAAATATTCCGAAACTCACGGTACATTTAGAACTTCGAAAATAATTTGATTTAGAGTTACAGGTGTGTTTGTGCTTATATTGTAAATAGAACATGGTTTTTCACTAAATATTAAATAATGGACGGACGTAAGTAGGACACTAGAAACCTTTTATTCCTGAACATAATAAATAATCTTTAACCGGAAAACAAATTACTGTAGTTATTTAGTTCTTTAATTGGGGAACTTTTGCCACTAAAATCAAAATAATAAAATGACCCTTGCTTATTTATCTTGATAGATATGACAAATTTATCAAGGGTCGTTTTTTCAAAACTGAAAATGCCTAACAAAAATTAATAGTATATTACACTACAAGGGCAGAAAGTTTGAGATTCCTGCACTGCGCGCCATATAGCACGAGGCGAAGGGACTGGATAACCAAATTGACCATACAACACAAAATTAAAAAACGACAAAAATTTCATATATAAAAAGTATTATTGAAAAAATTCAGAAAATTGGTAATGCTTTTAATATTAGAACCAATTTTCAAACGAATAATACAATTTCATCAGTTTTATCCAAAACAAAACCAATTAATTTAGGTAGATACATCAAAAAACAAAAAATTGTATATATTGTATCTTATATGTGATTGTGGCAAAGTCTACATTGGGGAATCAGGAAGACTTATTGAAGTTCGCTTTAATGAACACAAAAATTATCTAAAAAAGGAGACATAGATAAATCTAAGATTTGTGAATATGCTGTAAATTTTCTGAATCACGAAATAAAGTGGAATGACACAAAAATGTTATGCAAAGAAGAAAATTCTATAAAAAGAAAATTAAAAGAAACAGCACACATTTTGTTTAATAAAAATGAATCTATATCCAATTTTTCTTTGGATCTATCTAGATTTTGGATCTTGGCTAACCACCTTCAAATCAAAAAGTTTAAAGCTCAAAACATCGCATTAAGAAGTGTTTGTAAAGGATCTGGTTGTCGAAAGCTCAGAACAGAAAATTATTTTAATTTTTGTTAGGCATTTTCAGTTTTGAAAAAACGACCCTTGACAAATCTGAAATATCTATCAAGATAAATAAGCAAGGGTCATTTTCAAAATATTGATTTATCATTTTATTACTTTGATTTTAGTGGCAAAGGTTCCCCAATTAAAGAAGTAAATATATACAATTATGCATACAGTATACAAACAATTACAATGTTATGAAAGATATATACTGCCGTGAAAACGAACATTAAGTACCTTGTCATAAATAAGTACATACAAAAAGCGGTTAATATGTTGGGCGTCAAAATTCTTGATTAAAGAAAATTTAATGGTTGTTTCGTTTTTCGTTTCTCATCGCTTGATATATTCCGTATAAGGCTACGACCACACGGAAGGGATATCACACTGTGTTTCGGCGTGACTAGTCCACTTTGTTGCCTCAGCGGGAATACCCGCCCGAAAGGTTGAAAACAGACATGTCTTCAAGATCTCCCGCTCAGGAATAGGACTCGTTCCATTGTCGAGCTTCTTTTCACTATGTCTTGAGTTACCACACGCGTCGGGTATCACGTAATTTTGGTTAAATCAATTTTACAAATACAATCCGTCATTCTTATATTTTGTTTGGACATCCGATAGTATTCAAAAAATGGCTACGGGTTTAGTTTTAATGTTTTGCAGAAGGATATATTTTCCTTTTATCGGCCATCGGTCAGTAGGGCGGAGGTAAATTCCTTACCAACCAGTGAAACCATATAATCCGACAGGTATTTTCCTCACCAAATTTAAGGGTTCGTCTTAATCCGGTAGGTAACTCAAAGGTAATAAATTAAAAAGAATTTAGATATCATTTAAGAATGTTTATTATGTAAGGATCCGAATAAAAGACATTAATTTCCTTACATTATTATAATAATCCACAATATAGATAATAAAAGTATAAATTATTATTTATTATTTACTACAATAAGAGACACACTTTACAAAGTCCATTCTTCTCATTTGATTAGACTGATATCTGATAAATAAATTTTCTAGATTTTTCAATTTCAGTTTAACTTGTTTATCTTTGATAGGTTTTATAATATGCAAATTTTGAATTTTAACATATGCATCTACCTGAAATAATAATAATAATAATAATAATAATAAATCGCCTTTATTAAAATATAAAAGGAAATATAGAGCGAAGTTTAGCAAAGAGCTATTCTACCGCTTAACTCTATACAACCTTATAAATTAAATATACAAAAAATTGTTTACATTTGTGCAGTAGTTTACATTATTTGTGCTTAGATTCTTATAAAGTTAATATTGATTATCAGATTATTAGGAGCAGAAAAATAAGCAGAAAAACGAGAGAAAAAATAGTAATAAGATAGAAATCGTAATAGGATAAAAATGGCATAAAATAATAACAGTTGTATAAGAAAAAATTATAATTTTGTTTTAAGTGGTTTCTAGTAAATATTTTTTGCATTTGTTCTTAAATAATTTTATGCTTGTGTTCTTTAAATCATTTGGCAAAGCATTATATAATTTAACTGCATTGTTGGAAAAGGATTTCTTAAAAAAAGCCGTTTTATGTTTTTTTATTTGTAATAAATTTTTTGATCGAGTGTGCTGGTTATGAATTTTATACCTGTGAATAAATTTTTTGCTAAGATAATCAGGAGTCAATGTTTTGATTATTTTATGAGTTAAATTAAGGCATTGGAGTTTTCTGCGAGAATCAATGTTCAGCCATCGCAGTTCTTTAATTTTTGCTGAAACTCTGTCATATTTGCGCAGCCCAAAAATCAGTCTACAACAATAATTCTGCACTTTCTGTAACCGCGATTTATCTATGCAATCCAGAGCAAAACCGTAGACAAAATTGCAATAACTAAGGTGAGACAATACTACTGATTCGCAAAGATTTTTTTTAACATTTTGGCTCAGTGAGTCCTTATTAGCATAGAGCAGTTTAAGTGCACAATAGGTTTTTTGTAATACCATATTTACTTGTAGACTAAATTTTAGCTGCGAGTCTAAGACTATGCCTAGATATTTTGTTGATTGTTTTATTTCAATAGGTTGATTGTTTATATGAAAATCGATTTGGGCGTTTATTTCCCTATTTTTCTTTGAACCAAATAATATGGCTATGCATTTTGACGGGTTTAAAGATAGATTATGTTTTTTTGATAAGTCATAAATTGTATCAAGATTGCGTTGCAAAGACGTGATAGCCATCTGTAGATCGGCTGATGTAAACGATGTATACAACCCTAAATCATCGGCAAATGCATGAGCTTCAACATCAGCAATGCTATCTAAAATAGAGTTTGTATAAATCAAGAAGAGAAGAGGAGACAAAATTGATCCCTGGGGTAAACCAGTCAAAAGGAATGATGATGTTGACTGTCTGTTCTCAACCTCAACCATTTGTCTTCTTTTTGTAGAGTACCAGTGAATAAGATCTGCTGACTTATTGTCAAATCCATAATATTTTAATTTGGAATATAATAATTGTTGGTCTAACTTATCAAAAGCTTTTGAGTAGTCTAGTAGGATCATTGCTGTTATTTTATTGTCATCCCAAGCTCTGAATAGATCGTCGACTACGTGGGCCAATGCTGTAACCGTACCGTATGATTTTCTAAATCCTGATTGATTCTTATTAAAAATATTGTTGTCATTAAAAAAACTATAAATTTGTTTGTAGAGAATTTTTTCAAAAATTTTTGAGAGTGCAGGTAAAATAGTAATTGGGCGCAGGTCTGAGTAAGATTCGGGATTGTTGACCTTGGGCAAAGGTTTTACTAGCCCGCATTTCCAATTGGATGGAAAGTATGGTTTTTCAATGCAACAATTAATGATATGTAAAATATACTGGTTTATGTGAGGAGTACATAATTTAATCATTTTTATCGATATTCCATCGGTTCCTATCGCCTCTGATTTAATTTCGTTAATTGCATTTTGTATTTCTTCAAGAGTTGCTAGTTTAAAGTTGAAATTTAAATTGTCTTTGTAAGTATTGTTATTAAAGTAAGTAGTCAGTTCTGAGCAGTCGTAGTCTTGTTTATTTACCGATAAAAAGTATTTGTTAATATCTTCCGGATTGCATAAGTTTGTAGGAATAACCGATAATGAATTAGATTTAACGTTTATATTTTTTAGAGCTTGCCAGGTTTTTTTTGAACTAAATTTGTCTTGTTCGATATTTTGATTTATGTAATGTTTTTTTTCTTGTCTTGTTGCTGTCAGTACCCTGTTTCTTAATTTCTTATACACAGCCCAATTACCATCGCTTTTATGTTTTTTATATTCAGTTAAAGTTTTGTCCCTCTGTTTCATTATATACTTTAAGTTGTCGGTTAACCAAGGAGCTGGAGGCTTTGATACTCTAATCTGCCTAAAGGGTGCGTGTTTATCAAAGCATTCTATTATTATCTTAGATAAAATATCTACTTTGTCATCTATTTCTTTCGCACGAAACACATTATACCAGGGCTTTTCTTGAACCGTTTTTTCAAACTCCTGAAAATTAAAATTTGAAAAATCCCTGTGCGTAATTAATTTTGAGTAAGATTTTTGTTTTTTAATATTTAAACTGAAATATACTAAGTGGTGATCACTAATGTGATCACAATTAATTATACCAGATTCTTTGACAAGATTAGGACATGAAACAAATATTGGATCCAAAAGAGATGCTCTGTTTTGTTTAATTCGGGTTGGCTGACAGACAATTTCTGATAAATTATAGGCATTAAATAACCTGCTAAGGTTATTGTTATTTAATAGATCAATGTTGACATCCCCCATACAAATTAATTCGTCCACCTCAGGAATCAACCCTGAAACCGTTTCCTCCAGCTGCTCTAAACACGACCTTACATTACCTTTCGGGGGTCGGTAGATGGTACCACAACAGATCGTTTTATTGTTTATTTTAAATTTAAGCCATAACTGTTCAATGTTGCTGTTTGATATTGTTGCAAAATCTATAATTTCGCAATTAACATGATTTTTTATATATACCAATATACCACCCCCTCTCGCGGCCCTGTCGTTTCGAAAATGTTTGTAACCCTTAATTTCTATACAATTATTTAAAACCTTGCTGTTTAACCAGCTTTCCGTCAATGCCATCACCAAGAAATCCTTTTCCCTTACAATGTCCACCAAATCTGCCAAATGGGGTAAAAGAGACCTTATATTAAGGTGACTAAACGATAGAACGTTATTTTTAGAGTTTGACATTTTCCACACCTATTTTTCTGCTATACTATTTTTCTGAGATTAGATTAGAAAGAAAAAAATTATATATCTCTGAAAGAACGAAAAAGAAAGAAATACTTAAGCTAACTTTAACTAAACCTAATTAACAGAATAATATATAAACAAAATAATCTATTAATTGTTATTGTTATAGGTAGGTAACTTAAAGTACAGTAAAACTAAATAGATAAATAAAAACAATTCCTTGTTCCGTTAAACACTATGATCTCTCCTTTGTTTAATTTTGAATATTGACCGTATTAGTATTGTTTTCATTTAAATTGTAAATAGTCAATAGTTTATTTTTATTCACAGTTGATAAGAATAAAAACACATTAGAAAACAGATATAGAATTTTGATTGGTGCGATTTTTGTTTTTATTAATTATTTAATTTAATTTGCTACTTACAATTTTAAACCAAAGAATCTAATTCATTTTTTTCCCTGATTACAGTTTTTTTATTCCCGTTTAAAACTATGACTTTACCATTTACTGTCCAACATTTTTTAGGAAACTTTTCATTGCACACTTTAAATAATTCACTGCGCTTTTTTGTTAAAAACTCCGTAATCATTTGGGTAGTGTCTTTAAGGTTACTTTTTTTAAAAAAGATTTCATCACGTTGCCACTTTCGTAAAAATTCTACAACTACTGGTCGTGGTTTGTTTTGATTTTGTTTGCCGGTCGCCCACCTTCCTAAGCAATAAGAGATCGATATATCGCTTTTTTGAATGGGAACACCTATTTTTTCGGAAATTAATTGTGTTACACTCTTGTATAGAATTTTAATTTGTTCATTATTGTTACGATTTTGTACTTCTGGGATACCGTGAATAAGTAAACAATTATTGTGTGATTTTTGTGCGACGTCGTCCATGATGGATTCGTAGCTGTCTAATTTATTTTGAATATCGCATTTAACATTTCTTAAGGACTCGGCAGTCTCCTTTTCAAATTCTTGAAATCGGTGAAATAGATCATCGTTGGACCCTTTCAAGGTTAGTTCACTTTTAAACTGCTCCAATTTTTTGTTAAAGTTTGCTTCAAGTTTTTGAAATTTGTTGTTTACTTCCTTTTTGATATCTTCCTGCTATGCACCTGCGCGTGTGTTCATCATGTTTACTTCAAAGAAAAACTCACGTTTTCTCACTTTTCCCGAAGATCTCGAACTTTGTACTATTATGAAACTAATCTTTGGCAACTAATAGTTGTTATTAGATTCGTTTTTACTTGTAAATTGGTCAATTTTTACTTAACAGTTGACAATAAAATAGGAGCACAAGTAAACGTTACTCACATTGCGCCATGTTGGAATTATAATGCTTTAATTTTTTCTAAAAAAACATCTTCTGGTTTTATATAAGGCCAAAAGTATTACTGGGCCACTTGTATATTCTATTAAACTAATTTTTTCTATACTAAGCTTGATGTAGATGAAATTTACAGCCTTTATTTCAGTGTTCCGCCAAACTTACATGATTGCATTATGTACAGCCTTTTCAAAATCTACAAAAATTTTACTGGGATAAAACTCAATTTTAAGAGATTCAAAACTTTCTGATTTTAACAAATAAAAGAGATTGTTGTAAGTTACTGTTTTTTTTGTTTGGCAGTTAACAGTATAATAAAGGAATATAATGTCCATTAATTAGTACATGAATCGTAAATAATTGCAAATAATAATTTGGTACAGTAAGAAAATGTGCCATCCATATACCGGGTGAGGAAAAAGTAACTCAAAAACCATGGGTCACAGAAAAAAACTTCCAAGACTTAAAGTTTATGGTCTTTCCCTGGCTATCAGATGGTTAAGATGGATTTGACCATGACCATGACTATCATGGTCAGTCGATGGTCAGGTCAATTTTTTTAAATGGAAACATGTATTTTTGACAACAAAAATCGAAAGAGCGTAAAATTTTAAATCCAAATATGACCTTGACCATTTTTAAAAATTTTACCATGATGGTCATGGTCAAGGTCAAACTAAAAATTCCTAGAGGATCGCAATGACTCAAATTGTATTAGTCGCAGAGAAAAACTTTCAAGACCTTAAGTTTATGGTTTTCCCTGGCTATCAGATGGTTAAGATGGATTTGACCATGACCGTGACCATCATGGTCAGGTCAGTTTTTTTAAATAGAAACATGTATTTTGGACATGGGAATCGAAAGAGCGTGAAATTTTACGTCCAAATATTGCCTTGACAATTTTTAAATTTTTTACCATGATGGTAATGGTCAAGGTCAAAATAAAAATTTCTAGACCATCGCAATAACTCGAATTGTATTATTCGCAGAGAAAACCTTCCAAGAGTTAAAGTTTATGGTTATCCCTGGCTATCAGATGGTTAAGATGGATTTGACCATGACCATGACCATCATGGTCAGGCGATGGTCAGGTCAGTTTTTTTAAATAGAAACATGTATTTTTAACAAGAGGAATCGAAAGAGCGTGAAGTTTTACTCCAAATATGACTTTGACAATTTTTAAAAATTTTACCATGATGGTCAGTTTTTTAACAGTGTAGTCATTAGAACTAGTATGATCATTTTCGTTTCTCATTAAGTTACAGGGTGCTAAAAGTCGTAACCACAGGATTTATGAAGTTGCTGATAAATAATTTAAGGTTGGTTTTATCTTACCGCACCTCGTAGAGGAATACAAATACAAAATAAATATTATTTCTGTTTAAAAAAATAAATAAATATTCTCAAAAAAACACTCCAAGTGAGAGGCAACTCACTATAAAAACGCACTTAAGCTCTTCTGTAGTCTCAATTTAAAAAAAAACGACCTTGAAAAGACTTTAACGGAGAGGTCTCTGTTTTAAGTCCAAAGTCGCCATTATTTTCTTCATTAAAAATTAGTTAAGACCTATCATAAACTTTTATTATAAACGCAGATTTTGCAAGATTTTCCTGAAAGTACAATTTGACCTTCATACGAACTCTACACGACCTTGGAACTTAATGCATATCTGTTGATGATGAATGATGGTCATGGTAATGGTCAAATCAAGAATTACTATCTGATAGCCAGTGAAAAACCATAAATTTTATATCTTGGAAGTTTTTTCTGTGACTGATACAATTCGGTTATTTCGATGGTCTAGGAATTTGAGTTTGACCTTGACCATGACCATCATGGTAAAAATTTAAAAAATTGTCAAGGTCATATTTGCACGTAAAATTTTACGCTCTTTCGATTCCCCTTGTCACAAATACATGTTTCTATTTAAAAAAACTGACCTGACCATCGCCTGACCATGATGGTCACGGTCATGGTCAAATCCATCTTAACTATCTGATAGCCAGGGAAAGACCATTAACTTTAAGTCTTGGAAGTTTTTCTTTGCGACTAATACAATTCGAGTTATTGAGATGGTCTAAGAATTTTTAGTTTGACCTTGACCATGACCATCATGGTAAAATTTAAAAAAAATTTCAATGTCATATTTGGACGTAAAATTTTATGCTTTTTCGATTGCTGTTGTCAAAAATACACATTTCCGTTTAAAAAAATTGACCTGACCATCGCCTGACCATGATGGTCATGGTCATGGTCAAATCCATCTTAACCATCTGATAGCCAGGGAAAACCCATAAATTTTATATTTTGCAAGTTTTTTTCTGTGACCCATGGTTTTTGAGTTACCACGGGGTTTCCATACTTTTTCCTCACCCTGCATATCAAATTCAATTTGGCTAAAATTCTTATATTTGTTTCACAACCAAATACAATTATCTTACTTTTGAAGCAGTTTATGAAGAGAAAAGGTTGTTTTTGGAGCACACGTCTACACAAATCCTTGAACCTCATTTATATTTGAAGGAAGTCGACTGGGCATCATTTTTTGGCGATGTGTATATATTTGTTCTTATGTAACTGACATCAATCGTAGTAATTATTTCAGGCAAATTAGTTGCAAGCGTATAATTTTTGCCGGTTTTTCAATAATATTCTCTCCGGCTTTCCTTTCACAAGAGTTAAAAACAATTTTTCGATCCTTCTTCTGACGATTTGGTTCATGATTATGTTGTAATTTACTTTTAGAGACTGTAAAATGTGAACCAATAGTAAACAACTTCGCACTACAATTTGTTTTATTACACCTCCAGAACACTTCTTCACTTTTTAAAACTTTCACTTTTTAAAAAATAAAATTTTCAAAAACCAGTAAAGGTTTGCTCAATTACCTACTCTCTATTAAACATGCCATTTTTGTCTAAATTTTAATTGTAACTGAAAATCAAATACTCCTGTACTTTTAATGAAACCTACATAATTGCATTTTAATGATATAATTATTCTCTATTTCAAATAACCATTTCGGTATTAGTGAGGAAATAACCTGTGGGATTATGACATACCCTTCAAAATGCAGGTAAAAATTTATTTTGGTGAGGAAATTACACCCACCGGGTCAGTACCTACAGACTGATCCACAATTTTATTATGTCGGCGAAGAAGACAAAGACGACGATAAACGACAACTGTGGCACAAACTTCATTTTTATTAAAAGTAGATAACTTCGTTCATTTTTGAAGAGGCTCAACTTTACGACACTGAAAATCAAAGTTTGTGACAAAAGATGAGCTTGAAGAAAACCTGCTGGTGTGGTCTATTATTTTAATAATGACAGAAACTAACGAAGCGTGAATAAAAGAATAAAACGCAACGTGAAATTTCTCCTATGTGGTCTTAACCTAAATGTATTTAAAATCACGACGAAGTGTTTCATTTTGATTAAACAAAGGGTTCACGCAGCCACTGAAATAAATGTTTATATTTAGCATAAAAACTTTCCTGGAATTTTCATACTAAATTCTTGCAAAGCGTTTTAATTAAGGGTTTGTGTTCGTTTTGGTTGATTTACACAATTTTTTTGACCTTTATTGGGTTCTTTCTGCTAGTTCAGAAGTTACTAATTAGTTGGTAGTCACAAACAATAAAGGTGTGTAGTATTGTTTCCAAGCACGCGGTATCAACCAAATCGCATTAGTTTTACGTAAACAGTGTTGCAAAACTTAGGTGTATACCGTATTATTTGATTTAATTGAATATTAAAACAGTTTTGGATATATAAGACGGTTTTCATTCGTTACCTAATAATAAAATAACCTCTTTTATTATAAGGATATTTGCCACACTTCGTTGTTGAGTTTCTCATCAGTTATTCCTTATAATTTAGTTATTCGTAATTGTAAACTATAAATCGTCTGGATATTCTTATTATTTTCCGTTAAACGTCGATTGCGTGCCAATTATGTTTATAGACATAGACAAATTTAATTTCTTATTTCTGTCTGTGGCCCACTCTGTATTAAAGTGAAAAGGGAGACGCATGTCTGCAGCTTTTACAGAATATATTTTTAAGTATTAGCCCAGGCTGTAGGGGAAAAAGGTACTCTTTAATTCAGGAATTAATGTGACCTAGCCTGCATTATAAAGGAAAACATGAAGAGCAATCCCTCAGTTCATTCAACAGAAAAAGTTATTATATTTATTTATGAGCTTTCGTAGGTGAAAAATACGTATTTTTGTGTTTTTTTAATTACTTACCTAAAGTAGGTATTGTAATAAGGATCTTTTGTATAAACTATAAAAGTATATTAAAGGATCTTTAGTTTGGGCCGTAATGCGTTTAATTAAATCTAATTGTTATTGCATAAATAAAGAATAAAGGTTAAAATTTAAAAACGTAATATTTATTGTAAAATTGCTTTTTTGTTTATTTTAGAGGTATAACGTTCAAGCCTTTTAATTCCAAATCGAATAAGATGTGCCCCGATCGGTTATTTTGTTGCTGATATACAGGGTGCGCCAGAGAAACTTATTTATTTGAAAAAAATCCTATGTGACGAGTGAATGTGACTGAGTGATGGGAGGGAGCGCGTCTGGAGGGGGGAGGTCCAAAGTTTGTTTCCCTGTATAGTCAGTTAACATCATATTGTGCTCTAGAGAGCAGCACGCGTTCGCCGTCGAGACCTTTAATGGAGGCTCGATTGTAGCCACCCAACGTGCCTTCTGCGCTCCCTTTGATATTCCTCCACACAGACTGGTTCCTGGACAAAATTCGAATCTGTCGTGGGTTACCTCATTTCGGTAGTGTGGAAGTGTCGTTAAGACCAGAAATGGACGACAACGGACCACCAGAACTCCGGAAAATGTTAAACGTGTGAGACAATCAGTGTTGCGCTCCCCCCTGGCGTTCGGCTCGTGGGGTTATTTGAAATCACTGGTTTTTGTCAATCGACCACAGACCATAGCTCACCTTAAGGACAACATTCGCGACGCCATTAGCAATATACCGATCGATATGCTGCAAAGAGTGGAGAGGAAATTTAAAAGTCGACTTATTCAGTATATGGACAATGAGGGTCGCCATTTGTATGATACCATTTTCAAAACTGCTTCAAAAAAAAATTTGGGATGTTGTATTTTTGAAAATAAAATGAATTGTAACAATAACTGAAGTACTTTTGTTTTTAATGGCTTTTTAAAAAAGTAAGTTTCTCTGGCGCACCCTGTACATAAATTTGTTTATCCCGCGACCTTCAACTTTCAGTGTCGATCGGATTGCCGAAAAAAATGGTAGAGGGTTATTTTTAGTCGCATTTTCTTCCTTAAGCCTTTAATTTTCATATTGTATTGGAAAGTTATGAATTTTTTTTTTTGTTTCGTTAAAAACAATTAATTATGAAGATGTAAAACATTTAGAGCTGTAGCGCCCCCTACTTATCCTACAATTTTTTAATTTGCAGATTATTGTAGCTGACATCAAGACGAAGATTAAAAAATAAAGAAGAGCTTTTTACCACCAATGGGAGCAGAGTTAGCTTATTTTTTTCAAAAAATCACTGCGGCTTTATTTATAACAATTAAGAAATTAATCTGGCAGTTTTTGTTAATCACAGACCTATATTTTCGATTAATTATAGTTAACTACAATTTAAAGCTTTTTTTGTAATAAAAAATGACAAATAAAGTTGGCCTCTTTTCTAGTAACGGCACAGAAGTAGTGGCGGGTATTTCTTTGCGCGATGCAAAGAAAACTGAATTCGCAACTTCGAATTGGAGACGCTCGGAAATATTTATTATATCTTGGTGAAAAATGAACCGATTTCGATAATTATTTTTTTTTATCTGGGGTAGCTCGTGGAAAAAAAATCACCCCCAACCCCTCTAATTTATTTTTTTCATTAAATATTTTTTTTCGTTTTTTTACTTTTACAATACTATTTAACATAATATACTAACCAATTGTTATTGATCTCCATTGCTAAAAAACTAAAAAATTTAATATTCTAATATTTACGTCTCTTTTTCTCTTTCTTCTTTTTATACTTCGTTTATTACTACCACTATTATTTGAACGTCTTTTTACACTTTTTTTTGAATTACATATTTTATTTTACATAGTTATACATATTTTTTAAATAAATAAGATGATCTTTATACTTATTCATTATATCAAATTCGATTTTTGAAAGTGTAAACAATATGTCCCGGAACGGTTTAGAAATGTCTGCAAACACTTGTAAATCAAAATTTTTCCAAAAAAACGGCCAAAACCTATTTGCAGACATTTGGTTTACATGTTTGTACATACACTGCTGATATTATTGAATATATCGCACGTGTTGTAGCAAAAATAGTCATTATAATATTGTAAATTGTGATGTGTGTGAGTAAGAACAACTAGCTCATTGTCATCATTAAAACAATGAAGTTTTATTGGAACGAAGTTCCCTTTCGCGCGTTACGAACAGTTACGCTGACGCTAGGAGCTAGCCTAAAAAAATTCATACCAAAATTTGTCACGACACTATGCACCGACACAATGCACCGACAACGCATGTTTCTCTCTCTCACAGACCAAAAAATAAATAACTCTCTCTTCCTCTCTCTCATAGATAGATATATTACAATGCATAGAAAAGTGTGACGTCAGCTATGGGAGGAGCTTACAAATCTTTCTAAACAAAACACAAAACTACAAAACATATTTGCATTGAAAATGCCATAAAATATTTTTCTATTACTTGTAGTGGTTTCTAATCAAAAATCTTAACGTTTTCCGGACACTTTTCATACGACCTATTGTATCCAATTTGTGATAGTGAATAAACATTGAAAGTTAGTGTAAGTGTTTAAATTTTATATGCATTTTAGTGGAATTGAGGTTATGTTTTGTTTCAAAGTTTATAAATTTTATTATGGTAATCTCGTAATTAATTATGTATTCTTTAACTATTAAATAGTATTCTGTTGCAGTAAAAATGGTGATGTGTTTCGTCCCCAATTGCAAACATTATAGCGAGCAGAAAAACTGCAATTTTTTTACTTTTTTTTTCTATTTTGCTTTGAACAGTGTAGTAGTGTCGCGACTTTGTTAATACAGGTTTTTTGTAGATAATAAATGTTAAAATAATAGAAAATAAAAACAATAATGTATCCTGACAATGTTTCTGCACAAGTTCCGGATATTGTTGATAGAGTTAGGTAAGTAGAGATTTTATACAGACGATAATAAATGCTTATGTATATACAAACTCTCTGTTGTGTTTACAAATTACAATTCCTTCACTAATTAATCGAAAGGAACTTCGTTCCATCCGGGTGTCCTTTGACACCTCTCACTTTTTTTATATCTTTTATAGTTTTTAATATACGAGGGAATTATAAAATCTTTTTTGAAGTTGTAATTTACTCTAATGACTGGGCAACAAGTTTTTGGAGCGATTTACGTATAAATATAAAAATTATAAAATTGAGATAATTGTGGATTATATCTAAATTATCAATATTAAAGAGTGTTTCAAGTCACCGTCCAGCGGTCTCTCCTCTCTCTCTCTCTCTCTCTCACTCATAGATGACTCATAGATGACTCATAGATGACTCATAGATGACTCATAGATGACTCATAGATGACTCATAGATGACTCATAGATGACTCATAGATGACTCATAGATGACTCATAGATGACTCATAGATGACTCATAGATGACTCATAGATGACTCATAGATGACTCATAGATGACTCATAGATGACTCATAGATGACTCATAGATGACTCATAGATGACTCATAGATGACTCATAGATGACTCATAGATGACTCATAGATGACTCATAGATGACTCAGATGACTGTCAAATATTTTAATTTTAAAATTTTGTATTAAATTGTTAATTCCTGTTTTAAATTAAATTGAAATAAAAAGTAATTCTAGGTAGAATATACAATACCTCTGGTATTGTATAAATGGACACTTTTGTTAAAAGAAACGAACTGTTGAAAATAATGGATTTACTTTTTTTTCTATTTTGCTTTGAACAGTGGAGTAGTGTCGCGACTTTGTTAAGTTTATACAGGTTTTTTGTAGATAATAAATATTAAAATAAAAACAATAATGTATCCTGACAGTGTTTCTGCACAAGATCCGGATATTGCTGATAGAGTTAGGTAAGTAGAGATTTTATACAGACGATGATAAATGCTTATGTATGTGCAAACTCTCTGTTGTGTTTACAAATTACAATTCCTTCACTAATTAATCGAAAGGAACTTCGTTCCATCCGGGTGTCCCTTGACACATCTCACTTTTTTTTATATATACTTTTTTTAAGAAACTAATAAAATTCTTTATTTCATAACAAATTTCGATACAAAGTGCGATACGTTGTTTCCATATTAAAATATTGTACAATTATTGTTTAGCAAAAAAACGTTATAGACCTTGTTTTTATTGTACCTATACATATATTTAAATCAAATATGTTTATTACGAAAATTTCACTCTCTCTCTCTCCCTCTCTGTCTCTGCCGCCACCCTCTCACGCCATTCTCTCTCCAACCCCTTCCCAATCTATCTGTCTTTCTCTTTACAATATTTTTATTATACCTAACATACACCGATTTAGTAAGAACTTTACATAATAAAAGAGATAAACGAACGAATCATTATTAATATTTTACGCACGAAACGAGCTAAGCAGACACTTTAAAGGGCCGTAGTAGGATCTATATTATCCCAGCAAGTATCGACTGTTCTCTTCAATTATTTTACTGAAATTCGGCATGAATACAATTTTTTTTGTAAACCCAATAAATGGAAGCGGATACCAACCATCGTTAATCCCTCATTGAAATAACATAGGTCAGTCCACACGAACGAATAATAAGTCTGGTTAAGAAACAAAATGCGGTGTACGAAACAATACATACAGCCAAATTAATACAGAATCATCTATTATTTTTCGTAGTTTTTAAGATGTACAAGATAAACATTTTTTGTTAACGAGCCCTTGCCAAAGATTTTTAATGAAAATAACCCACATAGCAATAACAAAAATGGGTGACAATGTAACCACAACTGTTTTTTTTTTTGGTTTTTGAAACGATATATGAAAATTTTAATGACCAAACAACGAAAACAAAATGTGTTCATTTTATTAATCCGTGTTGCTACCTCTGGCCCTTCAAATCGTATTGGCATGCTTCTGTTTGTTAACATTCTCTTGGTGTATGCTAATGCTGTGTATTGTTTCTACCATCTTTAACTCTTCTTTTGAGCCATAAGTGTTAACTGGGATTTAGGTCTGGTTAAAATGTAGCCAGTATAAAACTCTGCATCCATTTCAAGACATTCTCTAGCCACTCTGCTTCTGTTGGGAAGCGTATTATCGTGCATACCGATCTTCAAAATCTAACGATTGGTTCTAGCTTTAAATCATTTTACCACCGACCCGTTAATATTTCAACAATGAAGCTTTTGTTCCTAGTAGGATACATCCCTAAAACATTACAGTTGTTCCTTAATATCTTGGGACAAATATGTAGACTAGATTCCAGCTCGTTTTCCTAGAGCTCTGAAAAACCGAATTCGATGTTCATCTGATCTTAAAGCAATTTTGATTTCATTCGAAAAAAGAACATCAGGCCAATTATCCAGTTTTTGCCGATCAATTTTATTTTGACCAGATATCTGTCTTTTTCTAATGGTTTTTACTAAAACGTTTACACCTGTAGCTTTCGGAAGTTGTCGCTGCAGCTCCAAATGAAAAACACTGTGATTTCTTTTAGTATTCGGTGCACAAATCTATCCTTTTTTTAGTTGTATCTCTTTAACGACTTAATGTGGATGTCCCTTCAAGTTCCTACCATGTATATGTTTTTAACACGCTTTTATTAACTTCACCTGTATGTATGTATGTATGTATGTATGTATGTATGTTTGTTTGTAACTCTCCACTCCGTTATATAATTATATCTCGAAAAGTTATCGTTTTTTTGAAAAAACACAAGAATACTTTTTTGTTTAGAATTAATTTTTACATCAACTGTCAAATTATGACAGCTGTCATATTGACAGTTTTTGAAATAAACACTATTTTGTGAATATCTCGAAAAGTTATCGTTTTTTTGAAAAAACACAAGAATACTTTTTCGTTTGAAATTAAATTTTACATCAACTGTCACATTATGACAGCTGTCATATTGACAGTTTTCAAAATAAACACTATTTTGTGAATATCTCGAAAAGTTAACGTTTTTTTGAAAAAACACAAGAATACTTTTTCGTTTGGAATTAAATTTTACATCAACTGTCAAGTTATGACAGCTGTCACATTGACAGTTTTCGAAATAAACACTATTTTGTGAATATCTCGAAAAGTTATCGTTTTTAACACGCTTTTTATTATTATTTTATTAATTAACTTCACCTGTATGTATGTATGTATGTATGTATTTATGTATGTTTGTTTGTTTGTAACTCTCCACTCCGCGGCTGCTGCCTCGGGTGAGTCCCATATCGTTATTTTTAGTCACTACCTCCCCGTGCCGGGAGTGGGTAATAAACAATACGTTTAATTATAAACGATATGAATGAAATTGTCTTAGAATTAATCTAACAATTCTTTAGATTTCACAATAGTAATTTTTTTTTCCAAGTTCTGAAAACAATACGTTTAATTATAAACAATATGAATACAATAAATATAATTTGAGAAATCAAAAAAAACACGCTTTCAAAGCATTTCCAACTAAATAAACGAATAATGATTGAGTAAGGGTCTTGTAATCGTCACAGCAAATTAACGAATCTATTGAAATAAAATAAATTGGACTAAAAAGTAAAAAATAAATATAGTTTAAAAAAACTAAAAAACACGCTTTTATAAAGCATGTTTCTGAAAAACATCGAACTAAAAAGTTAAAAATAATTTTCAAAATAAAATTAAAACAAAAATAAATGAAAAGTACTAGTATTATTGTAAAAAAAGCGTGGGCGCTGCATACCATATTTTTCAAATGTCAAGCGCCCACGCTTTTTTCACAATAATACTAGTACTTTTCATTTATTTTTGTTTTAATTTTATTTTGAAAATTATTTTTAACTTTTTAGTTCGATGTTTTTCAGAAACATGCTTTATAAAAGCGTGTTTTTTAGTTTTTTTAAACTATATTTATTAATACAATATTCTTAGTAACGCCAACTACCTCTGATTTTTTTGTCTGGGACATTTCTTGTTTAATGAGAATAATCTGTTAGTCCACCATAATTTTTTCTATTTTTTTTTCTCAAATGAAATTACTGGAGAATTGTAATTTTAATGCTTACACAAAATTCACTAAATAATTAAAAAGAGCTCGTACTACTTCTTTTGTGACCTGAAATTTATGTAGAATTTCAAATTCCCGTATTATGGATGACGTTCGTAATTGGAAAAAGGAACTACTGCCTACTGCAAAAATATTCCAGATCAAAGACAAGAAAAAGTTTTATACGCCCTTCACTGCGATATTCTAAATTACTCTTAGTGCTTCAAAAATCTAAGCTCAGAGTAATTAGGCACAGGAATTTCGACAGAACTAAGTCCACTGAAGTACCATCTCTATAAAAGTGGAACATTCGAATTATGTGGGTATGCAGATGAAACAGTAGTACGTACGAGTATTATCTGTAACTGCAAACTAATTAATTAGATTATACTTTCTTAAAAGTCTAGATTTTATGGACTTTATATAATTAGACATAGGGTGTGCGAAAAAAATCTTTTATGTCTCAGCCACCAATTGCAAATTGACCCCACATATTATCTACACAATCTACAAATGATCAAATGGTAAAGGCGTTACCGGCTATTGGTACAGATAACAGGTTGGAGTTCTGTCGGATCCAACATTGTTTCGATTTCTCCTTAATATCATTTGGTCTTTGTCTAATTGCTAATTTTCAAATATGTACCTAAGGTATGTTACTTTTACCATTATATTTTATATTTTATTTATTAATTATATTCCGTAAATATGAAATTTGTTATAAGTAGTTTGGCATAACTAGTCACACGCTTTGAGTTTATCCTCCACAGAAATATCGCTTAAACCAATAAAGCAAATTTTCTAAAAAATCTTCCAGTACTACTTTTTTGTTTGATGATAAAGTTAAATGATGATTGTAAGATTAGTTAAGACTATTTTATCCAAAAGAGAAAAATAGAATACTTCAATAAATCTAGATAAAATGATACTTACTTACCTACTGTATGTCAATTAGATTTAATTTAAATAAAATTTTATATTAAAGCAATTCATAATTACATGTTTTATTATTTCTTGGTACTATCCTGCGTCATATAGGGAACGTGGAAAAATAAAAATTATTTCAGATGAGGAATTTACAGCGGAAAACTGAAGTTACTTAATAGAAGAACCAGCTACACAATTACAATATTTTGAATATTTTAACATTGTTATAACTTTGTATAAAACTAGGTAGTTCTTTATGTAAATAGTCATAATTGGTCATAAAATAATCCGAAATAGGTCAGCAGTGCCTTGATGAGAACAGGAAAAGGAAACGAAAAAAGGTCGCTATAGCAATAATTCCCTATCGGTATTTTGTCTCGGCTATCCTTCGAATTCGATTCTCCTTAAACTTTCCAATTATTTACTTCATTTGACTTAATCGACCCAAGGCAACGCGAGAATCTTTAGTTTTACAGATGGCAGATTCCTCGACCCTAAAAACGAGGAACTAAGGTGATATATTAATCATTCCAAGGAACTGGGGCGATATGCAAGGTGTTTTGCGTGACATTAATAAAGGTTACTTACAATTAACTAATCAGGCTTTAATTTGAATTAAATTTAATTTAGAACAATATTCATGTAAATTCGAACAATGCCAAATTATAGGTAGGTACGTTACAAAAGCTTCCTATATAAATTATCATTTACGCTACCAATAACCTAATTAACCAATTTACTGACAGAATACACTGAAATAAAGAAAAACGCATACATATATCCAAGAACTATTAAAATTGAAGCAGGTACTATTGAAAATGATTGTAATAGAAATTTTATGCTGTGGAATATTTTTTATTGATTCATATTGATTTACTGTAGCTCCATACCATTTTTGTAACGACTGTAGAAATTCCCAATAAAAGGCTTAAATCCCCAAGCCACTAGAATCGTGGCTTCTTTTAAGAGCTTTACCAGTCCTCCCCAAACATGAAATATAAGGGCGCCAGAGTACAAACTAAGCAAATAACACACAAACAACCGTTTAAATGATTTATTATTCAAGATTTAAAAATATCAGTGAAAATTAAATAATAGTTATTTACGTAACGAGTTATGAAAAGTCCAATTTTGTTTAACGAGTGTGATGTTGCAGCAAGAGCGTAGCGAGTGCTGCAAATGAACACGAGTTAAACAAAATGGCGTTTTATAACGAGTTCCGTACAAGATTTTTTATAATTTTGACGAAATTCCATAATTAAAAAAATCATAATTATCTAATAATATAATTAAAAACAATACATCTAGTTCTCGTGTTTATTTTGCATTGATAGCTTTCTAATGACAATTCTATTTAATACAGATATAATTAAAAGGTAAGTTTCTGGCTTAAATATTAAGTATACTTATTTAATTTTTTGTTTAAAAATGTCTGCTTTTAAATATTTCTTTAATAAAGTTAGTATAAAATAGTTCTTAGTTGTTTATATTTGCTTTATATTTTTCGTAACTTGTTTTGAAATGAAGTTTTCAAAACTAGTTACGTAAAGTTTTACTTTTCAAAACTAGTTATGAAAAGTAATGACTTTCAAAACTGACAGCAGTTTTGAAAAATGTCACTTTACTTGTCAAAATTATAAAAAATAATTAATTATGCTTATTAATATGATGGTTTTAGTTACGAAATTAATTTAGTCTCTTATCTTTTGTGGGGAACTGTCGCTGTGTAGTTGCTTCCTTAGAATAAGATTTTCTTGGGACGAATTTCTTCCTTGTTGAACTGTCGCTGTTTTCTAAGGAATGGAATTTTCGTGGGAATGAAATCTCTTCAGTATTTCTATTAGTCGAAAACCGGGTTCCAAACTGAATTTCGGCTATTCTTTACAAAATGGCGAACGTCTCGATCTTGCCTCCAAAAAAATATAAACTCCTACGTGACTCTCCTCACAAATGTGGATTGACCCTAATAATGAAATTAATAATTAGAAATCCATCCCTTAATGAAATTACAATCAAGTAGAATCAGTTTCTAATTTTTCCATATTACTGATAATAAATTAATTTTAAATACACGTGCAAAAACTGGACTAAAATTTACTAAGATCACAAAAACTGATGTTTGGCAAAACTGAAACTACTTGAGATTAGATGTTAGTAATAATAAACAATTTGAGAAACTTCTACAAATAAAATAATTAAATGAAACAATAAAATCAACTTACTTGTATTGTAGAGTAGATATGTACCTATCGCTTGATGTTGAGTGAAATAAAGAATTAAAAATTCTAATCGTCAATCCCACCACTAACGGTAGCAATTTTAATTCCGGCGATAACGTTAAAATTTATCACTGAATATAGTCTGATGAATTCTAATTCTAAAACGATCCGATAGATCGTTACACTATGTCCTTCAAACGGACGCTTGAGTTGCATGCTGCGTGAATTTGATCTTATGGTACCTATATGGCTATGGCAAATACTCAAATTTTCAACATAACCTTCTGCAACAGCATTTGATTTCCAACCTTCTAAACGTTTAAAATTGAGATCATATCCACCAATATTTACAAATAAAGTAGCTGCCGTTAGACGAAAACAATGACCAAGTATATGTTTCTATCTTGTCTAATTGTAAATAAGTGTCATTTTGTTTCTGGGAAATTTAGCCACAGAATTATGTCCTTTCCAAATCAAATAATATAACGCCACCGTAAGGTGGCGCAGTTATTATCTTATATATTTAAACGAGAAATTCTTACTATATTAAGTACTACCGTAATATATATCTAATATAAAAAATCAATAAAAATCACTAACGCTACTGTGTACTGTAATGGGGAACAAGACTATGGGCGGTATTTAACTCATGTCGCATTTTGCAATTTTCCTCTTTGATGTTTCGTTTGATGTACCACCGCGCTTAGTAAACGCCGTCGGCATTACTTTACATTAATATCAAGGGGGTGCGGACCGACTTGTAAATGGCAAACTATATACACAATGTTGCCGTTACTCAAAAATGTCTTTAAGTATAAGTAATATATACAAAATTGATATCATTAGAAGTGAAAACTGTTTAAATATGAAGAACCTAGTTAATTAATTTTAGTATATACTTTTTAAGAATATTTTCATATTATTTTTCTAAAAGTCATTGACGAACAATTGAATAGTAAAGTAGAGAGAACTTTTCAAAATATATAAACTTAGGAATTTTCGAAAATATATCTGGCAACCTAGATTCGAAACTCGGTTCCTTTGTTGGGGTTAGAAGGCGTGGTTGTCTTTTTACATTAATATTAGTTAAAATACCTATACCTTTCTTTACTTTTGTGCAGCCTCACGTATTTCTGTGGTTGTACAATCTTCATCATTGTCGGACATATTGCAATACTCTCAATTACAAAATAATAAACCACGAATTATTATAGAAATAAATTTCACGTCAACGATAACTGTCAAATTTTTCATAGATTACTAGACAGGAAGATTTGTCTGAAATAAATGATTCTCATAATTGATTACTTTATTTATTATTTTTATCATATTATTTTTAAACGATTCTGAATAAAATGGTATACCTACATACCTCGGTGAAGTACCATTTTTCTCTTGAGAAAAATAAATTACTTTCCACCTCGGTATGTAACATACTATTATGGTCAGGGACAATAAAAAAATACGGTCCGATAAGAAAGTAGGAGACAGTGAACGACAGTGAGAGATACTAGGAAAGGGTGAGAGAAAAAGTGGGAGAGACTGAGAGCACGAAGTTAGGCAGAATTAGAGAGAATGAGAAATAGAAGATAAATTACGCAGTTAGGAAAAATAAAATTAAGTTAAGTTACAGAATGTGATAAAATTAATATATATCGAATTAACTGGAAAATAATGGTACAATATATCTAACAGGTGGTTTATATTTAATACACTGGGAATGAAAGACGGTCCGATGTCCTATTCTAATCGACCAATCTGATTTATGTATGGGTTCAACACAAAGCAGGATCAGAAGTATGAGCCACACTTCCAAAATAGTTGCATATTCCAGCAAAAGCATGTGATGGAATTCACTTTAAAAACTTTATTATTACTTTCGTTTCAAGAGAATGCAAATGTGCTAACACTTGATTACATTCCAAGTGTTTTCTTGGAGAAAACATATGTAAGTCACTAGACACAGAAACATGGATGGGAATAAGAACCTACATTTTGGTTTCCATACAACAACTTATTTTGTAATAGCACCTTACATGGTAATAGAACCTTAACTTGACTAGAGTTGATTAAATTTAAAAATGGGAATCTGTAAAACTGGACATTGGATAACTGTTTTTAAAAATTTTCATAACTTTTAAAAATACCGGTATCAATTCAAAAAGGGTTTTATAAATTATAAATGAGTCTTTAGTGTTTTACAGGATTTATAATTTTGTCCTTTTGTGACAAAATTAGAATCGACTTTTAATTGATAAACAATAATTAGATTACTTTCTTACTTAGTTCTTACGGCTTTTATAACGTTCTTATCTTCCTTGCATTCAATTCAGAAAAAAATCTAGTGTAAAATTGGCTGATTACCCTTTTAGTAGTATAATATAAAGGGACGTTTTTTAAAATACTAGTTAGTTAGTAGTATTTGCCATTTAAAAATTATATCAGTGCTGTGTTAAAGTACCAACACCTTGCTTATTTTGTAGAAATCGGTAATTAAGACTAATTTAGGGTTTTTCACAAGGTACCCATAGTGTGAAGAGAGCAGAAAATTATTTTTCTTCGTACCCGGTCGAAAGTAGGTACTTTCGGCTTCAATTGTAAGGCAGAAAGCCTAACATTTACAGATTATAGCAGCGCCGAAAAACATTACTCTAGCACCGATACTCTAGCACCGACACCGATATGTAAGGCGGCCGAAAGTCAGCAGAATCGCAACCGTTCACTCGGTTCTTTTATTAAAGCGCATAGCGAGTTACACATAACCTCAAAATACAACTTGGGAACCCTTATGTATGTTTATCTATCTATACTTATAATAAATCTGTAGAGAGGTCAATTCTGTACATGAAATATATTTCCAAAATAACTATCAGGGGGTGATTAGGGATCGATAATGATGCCAAAAATGAAATCAGTAAAATTTTTGTCTGTCTGTCTGTATAACCGTTATAGAAACAAAAACTACTCGACGGATTTTAACGAAACTTGCTACAATTATTTTTCATAGTCCTGAGCTGGTTATAGGATACTTTACATCACGCTACAATCAATAGGAGAAGAGCAGTGAAGGTAAATGTTGAGAAAACCACTTTTACGGTGTGGGGGAGAAATTTTTATACAACAATCTATACATCACGCAAACGACGTCGTGGGTACATCGATATAGAACCCAAAAATGTTGCTAGATTTTTTGTTGTATGTCTGTCTGACTATCTGCGCGCATCACATGAAAACTACTGATCCGATTCGAATGCGGTTTTCACATATGTATTTGTCTTCTTTTAACTTAACATCTGGTGTATAAAAATTTCGCCTCCCACCCCTTTAACGGGGTAAGGAGAAAAATTTTTATACAACAATTAACACGCCACGCGAATGACGTCGCGGGTACACCTAGTGTTTATATAAATGTGAATAA
This sequence comes from Altica lythri, assembly GCA_964028335.1. Classification (NCBI taxonomy): domain Eukaryota; kingdom Metazoa; phylum Arthropoda; class Insecta; order Coleoptera; family Chrysomelidae; genus Altica; species Altica lythri. Next base: position 51,424,668 of record OZ034807.1, read on the forward strand.
TAAGTGCATTAATTTAAAGGTACAACTCACAGAACGACTTATTGCCGGTAATAATAATACTTTCTCTGTCGCTCACCTACCTAAATTTAACGCCAATACGATTTCTCCCACCGGCCATAACTCGGTCCAGTACCTGTATTATGAAAACGGTATAATCACGAAGAAAAAATGACCGAAGAAGAATCTATGGACGAAGAAAAGTTATACAGACCTTTGAAGCAGAAACCAATTTAATAATACGTGCAGATACTTAGCCCAATAAGTCAGCAAATAGATACGTTTCAAACTATAAGGCTTATATAAATTGTCAAAAAGATTAAAACCCTGAACCATCTATGTCAGTGTTGAAAATACTATGAATACCAGGGAAAATGTTGATATTAAGAGATTTCAAAACATAAGAAGTCAAGTGTCAGGGCATGCATCAAAACCATACTAATAAAAAATCATAATAATTGCTTATTTAACGAATATAATAGATAATCACGAAACAAATTCTCTGCTAAACGTAGTTCTGTTGGTACAATAATTGAGTTATAATTATTCTATAAACGTACTTTCAACCCGGTATGAAGAAAAATAGTATATACAACATAGTTTAACTGCCAATATGGACAACATAATACACACATACTATAAAAAATTAAAAAAAACAATTTTTTTGTAATTTTTTGTGATCGTAGAAAAAATATTGTGTGTAATTCTTGCAGAAAGATCTTTGCCGCTTTATATAAATATTGTTGTACGCTAACGCGTCGCCGGGCAACTTTTTATCCCACGCGGCAAAGTAGCACTTTCTTCTCTTAATACTCATATAGCTATTAAGCGATTGGATTTATAAGCATAGATATTTCTGGATAAAACTATAAAAATAAGAAAGCAATTGTTTATTCTGACATTACTTCAGTTAATCTGTCGATAAGACACGGACCGGAATATCCTGTTCCTTCGATTTCTGAGTCTACCGAAAGTGTTTTACAACTCAAGATCAAATTAAGTTGATCCTTAAAAGATTTTTCTACCACCAAGCTTTGCCTAAAGATGATGCTTGCTTTGCGAAGAAATTTTCTCATTTATCGGACGCTAGAATGAAGGAAGGGTCATTCGTTGGGAATGATGTTCGATTTCAACTATAAAGCAACAATGAGTACGAAGAAAAGGTGGAATTCATATCATTTAAAGAAGTTTTTTTGCAATGTGAAATCTGCAGACTATGTACTTATCATAAGTAAAGAACAAGGAAAACGCTTTCACCAGAACGATATTACATGACGAGTGAATATTGCTGGTTACTTCACAGGAAACAACAAATCGAAGAAAATTCGGAATTTTTAATTTATGTTAATCAAATTTTCTCTATTTTTTATTTAAGTTTATAAATGACGTCATATTGAGAGATAAATATGGTTGTTAAAAAATAGGGTGCTTTAGCTCCCTTCAGAACTCTACTGGCACCAAACGGCAACTGTTAAAATAGAGCAAACAACATCGGATGATATGTGCATCAGACGAGGAATCCGACATAGTTGAATCTTGTCTCCACTTCTGTTCAATTAATACTCGGAGTCTATATTTAGAGCAGTATTAGACGAGGCCCAAGGTGGAATCAACATCTATGGAACTATAATAAACAACATCACGTACGCAGACGATACCGTCCTAATTGCAAGCAACGCACAAGAGCTGCAAGATATAAAAGACTCCGTAGTTCATCATAGCGAAGTATTCGGCTTACATCTAAATGTCTCCAAAACAAATAAGCACAATTTATAAAAAGAACTTTTTATATTAGAAAGTTTTTTACTGATTTATAGGTCATATTTTAAGTGTCATCTCAACAATGCACAGCATCCCTGATATTGCAAAAATATTAAGTCATACAACGCTGTGATTGATCATAGAGAAGATTGTTTCCTTGTTTACAAAATCAAGGGTAGTTGTATCTAAAAACTTTCTAAAACAGTTTATTTTATTTCCAGTTAAAATAATAATTACTGTTTTCACATGTAAGAATAAAAAAAAAACTTCTCTCTCGCGAGATCGATCCTATTACGATAACCCAACAGAATTGTCACAATCAACCGCTTCAACCGCTTATACAAATAGGCCACCGCAAGCTTATATGAAGTCTTTCAAAATCATAATATGTATACATATTTAATTTAATAACAATTCAGTATAAATTTCGAAATCTATGTATATGCCTAAACACACTTGAAAAATGCATTGTTATCCAGTTCTTAGCTATCCTGAAAATTTCAGAGCTCTAGGTAGTCGGGAAATAGGTTTAAATTCGATTACAAAATTCCACGGAATGGCACAGAGACAAAGAACACGGCGAAAATATAAAAACTTTTTAACCTAAACACACTTGAAACATGCATTGTCATCCAGTTCTTAGCTATCCAGAAAATTTCAAAACTCTAGGTAGTCGGGAAATAGGTTTAAATTCGATTACAAAATTCCACGGAATGACACAGAGACAAAGAACACGGCAAAAATATAAAAACTTAAAAAAAATATATAAAAACTTTTTAAAAATACTAGTCTTCTCAAAGACGCCAAAAAACGCATATCTCCATGTCAAGAGACAAATAATAGAACAGGTAGCCTCCATCAAATATTTAGGAGCACATCAACAACCAGTGCGACCCGAAAAAAGAAATACTAAAGGATCGAACAAACGAGGAAAACACTTATAAGTATGACAGCATTCTTCACAAGATCAGACCTTAGTCTGGGGTTCAGAACAAGAATGGTCCGATGTTACGTTTTCTCTGTCTTGCTCTATGAATGCGAAAGTTGGACAATAGACAAACAAACAGAAAAAAGAATAGAGGCCTTCGAGATGTATGTGTACAGACGGATGTTGCGAATTCCATGGACACAAAGCGCAACCAACGACGAAGTACTTATGCGCATGGATAGAAAAAAAGAACTGCTAAACGCCATCAAACAGAAAAAAAAATACAGTACTCGAGTCAAGTGTTGAGAGGTGAAAGATACGATCTGCTTTGACTCATAATGGAGGGCAAGGTACAGGGCAAAAGATCAATAGGAAGGCGCCAGAACTTATAGTTGAAAGACTTAAGAAGATGGTTTGACCGCTAGTCTATAAAAATCATTCGAGCTGAAGCTCCCAAAGCGACAATTGCTATCTGGATCGCCACACTTCGAAAGGAGAAGAAGCGTCCTTCAATTGCCAATTGGCAATTTAACAAAGCTCATTGTTTTAATATTTGTCCTCTTCCCACTAACTTGATACAAAATATATTAGCAATATCCGTTCGCTTATTAAAGGCTAATAAATTTACAAAAAAATGAATTGTTATGTTAATAAAACACACTCAAACAAAATGTGACTAAAATCAAATTTTCCCATGAATACAATATTATTGTTCCCGTGAATACAAAGCCGATCATTTTGAACTTTATATGTTTTGTATTTCCCAAAATTTATCTTCTGTCAAGATTTGCGGCACTGATGATAACCTAAGTGTTCATGTTATATTCTCCTAAATGCTCTTTGTATTATTGATCATAAAACGAAAATAATTTTCCAAACATTTAACAGAGGCGGACATAATACTGGATTTTTGTGGAAGTTTAACAAAACAAAGAAATTAAAAACAATATAAAATAATGGTTTAAATATCTTTTTAATTTTTATTTCAATATCATTTGTTATCGCCGATTAAATTATTTTCCTTCTTCTTTCGAAAAAACATGTAGTGATATAATAGTATTTTTTTTCCGCTTTATTATAAAATAACGATAAACTGTTGCTTAATGAGCTGCCGATATCATTCAAGAAAATAGTTAAACTACAATTTTCTTGGGAATACTTTTTGTAAATATGGTATCCTAATGATATAAGTTCATACTAGATCGCACCGGCGCCGGCGCCGGCGCGGCGGTCAGATTTTATAGGTTTTCAACATTCGTACTTATGAGGGCCTTCCAAACAGTAACGATAATCTATAAATCTAGGATTTGAGAGCTGGAATATAATTTGTTTATTCGGTACCTTAATATCAAACAAATGGGTATATGGCAACATATCTACGATATATATTTGTACTGTAATTTTTAAATGCTGATAAAATGGGAGACTGTTTCGCAGTAGAAGTAAAATAGTAACCCATTAATGACGAAATTACGTAATTTGTAGACGCACGCAGTATCAAGCACGGAATGGTGAGGATGTCATTCTGGTAACGATTTAGTTGTCTGAATGGCATTCTCGCCCTCCCTTCCTCCATCTCCCCTCTCATCACGAGGGGGCTTAGCAGTTTCGGACCCGTCTGGGCATTGGGGAGAAACTGCGGTCCTCATCTACTTCTGCCAAGACAGTGCTAAGTGCACTATATTCCTGGTGTCTGGCTAATTTGTAGACTATTTAGTTTTTATTCCAAATTGAATAAATCATTTTATACAAGCCACCCAAGTATATATGTATTGATATGAATTTTTCTTCGGGTACAAATTCTTTTCAGTAGATTTCTGGGAATGTGTTTCACTCTTAAGGAAATCGGTTGCTAGTTTTAATTTTCATTTTTGTATAACATAGGTTTTTGTTAAATTTTTGTTTGTGGAAATTGAATATTGATTAGATTGGATAAATTAATTTAAGAAATGTCATGAATTAAATTTTGAAATGTTATAAGAAAAATGTAATGTAAAAGATATATAGATTATAAATGAATTTGATTTAAATGGAAACATTGAACTGAATATTAATAATTATAGAAGAAAAACTTAATAAGAAGTAAATAGATACGAGAAAACAAGAAAAAATTGAGGTGCTGAGAGAAGGAAATAGAAAGTAGAGCAGCAGAAAAAAGTTTGAAAGTAGGGGAGTAGAAAAAAGAACTTCTACAGGAAGAAGTAAGAAAATTACATTAAATTTCTTTGTTTAATACAAATTTTAAGTTTGTAAAATATGTTTCTCATTTTAAAAATATTAAATTAACTTTAAATTTTAATCAGATAAGTACACACATCCTCAAAATCTAGGGATATTAAATATTTTAAATATTTATTTATTTATTTTACACATTAATTTATGTTGGACAGTGTAACAATTCTGGAAATATGTATCAATATAAATATCCAAATAAAATTGATCCGCAAGGAATGTGCCTATAAAAAATTGTTCTTTCAAAGAACTAAAAAATAAAAGAATTTATGATAAGAAATTATTCCAATAATTTTCAATTTTAGTCGAGATTTAATTAGTTCTTCATCAATTGTTTGAACATGCCTCAACGTCAGTTGGCCGAAAATGAAATATTGACTGCTGTGGCAAACGCTATAGAACGTTATCTAGTGAAACGAGAAGGCATTTGGGACACCTCATATGGACCGATATATTAAGTTAGATGCGAGAGAAATCGTGCAGTGACTCTCCGTGGAGCTCATAATGTGACTGTTTCCAGAAGATTGATGCCCACCTTTAGATCGACGGAATCGTGGCAGTCGACTACGTTGTTGGGCACAGGAACATGTTATATGGGAGCCAAATCTGGGTTTGGTTAGTATTTAGGTTCTCAAAGGATACGCGTATGGAAAGAAACTGGCGCAAGAAATCGAATGCAACATACACAAGAGGTTCACAGCTAAAAAGGAGACACAATTATGGGGGCAGGAATTTCGCTTGGCAGTACTAAGCTCGTTCTGTTGGATCGTTTTTTATCATTAAAGCGCTACGTTACAAATGTTCTAGAACATGTAGTTGTTCCATACGCACAAACAATTGGTCCTGATTTTATCTTGCCATCTCAATCGTCCGATCTTAATTCTATTGAGCATGCGTGGAATATGCTTCAGCGAATAGTTTTTCGAGACCAGAATCAATTTCAAAATCGCAATAAGCTGTTTCAAGCTCTTCAACAGTGTTGGATGGCGATTCCCTAAGAAGATCTGGATAACTTGATTGTCAGTGTGGAAAGATGCTGTAGAGGCATCATAAATGAAGGAGAAGATCACATTCCTTATTAAAATGTTTTTTTCTTTGGTCCTTTGTATATTTTTTTAATTAGATTAATAAATTTTCGTTTTTTTACATACATTTTAAATTGTTCTTATTTTTTTTTTTGACAACTTCGTTCATTTACTTCTTCCACGTATCAGGCGTACACAAGTTATTACATAAAATACTTTTAAACTATTTTATAAATAAAGTTGACCGAAGCGAACTACTATCTATGCTTCGGACCGGAGCCTCCGGTGCTAAATAATTCATAACAAATATTAAGAAAAATAATTCATAACAAGTATTAAAAGATATAAAAATTGTCACGATTTAGAAATATTAATAACATAATAATTATTATGAATATCATACATTCTAAATTTAGTGCACCACTGCCTTCCGCATGTTTTTATAAGATTCACTCATTTAGCACCTTAAAAATAACGTATTCGCCAAAAGCGTTCGTCAACATTAATTTTCATCGAATATTTTTGAAATATGGCAAAAGAAAACCACAGAAAATCATAAACAATGAAAATGATTTTGCATAGCTGTTAGCACTGAAATTTCCGTTTTCAGAATTGTTTTAGAGCCATCGTAGTTTGTGAAATCGTCGAGCAATGATCCTGTATTTTTATCGAAAACAAATTTAACTTTAAATTGACGTTACGATACGGGATATGAATTAAAAGTAATTTTCTGAATTAGTCTTTAACTTTAATAGTTATATACACAATTTATATTGAAGCAAGGGGATATATATATATATATATATATATATATATATATATATATATATATATATATATATATACAAAAGGGGAAAATTATTGGGCATGTACGCAAAAAGGATCAATAAGGCCACGAGTAGGAATGGTAACCGCAGACATGCATGTTTCTGGCTCATTAGCCGTGACCAGTGCGGCATAACCAAGAAGAGTATTGCACTTGGCTAGCAAAAGTGTTGGGTACTTGGAAGCAAAGGATGTTGGGGAAACATGTGTCAAGAAACACAAAAACAACGAACGCTCACACAGGAGTCCTATCGCCACAATGAGTCCGTTTCGCCAACGTTGCGACGCTGGTTGCTAGCCGAAAACCCATCGGCACAGCTGGCCGAAACCACAAAATGGCGATAGGACTCCTGTGTGAGCGTTCGTTGTTTTTGTGTTTCTTGACACATGTTTCCCCAACATCCTTTGCTCCCAAGTACCCAACACTTTTGCTAGCCAAGTGCAATACTCTTCTTGGTTATGCCGCACTGATGACGGCTAATGAGCCAGAAACATGCATGACTGCGGTTACCATTCGTACTTGTAACCTATAATCCTTTGTTGCGTTACATGCCCGTTATCCTCCCTTTTTTTATATTAATACGCGTTTTCTTGGCACTTTGTTTATTTTATTTCCTGGGCTAGAACGACTCAAACATAATGAGTCCGTTTCGCCAACGTTGCGACGCTAGTTGCTAGCCGAAAACCCATCGGGACAGCTGGCCGAAAGCACAAAATGGCGATAGGACTCCTGTGTGAGCGTTCGTTGTTTTTGTGTTTCTTGACACATGTTTCCCCAACATCCTTTGCTCCCAAGTACCCAACACTTTTGCTAGCCAAGTGCAATACTCTTCTTGGTTATGCCGCACTGATGACGGCTAATGAGCCAGAAACATGCATGACTGCGGTTACCATTCGTACTTGTAACCTATAATCCTTTGTTGCGTTACATGCCCGTTATCCTCCCTTTTTTTATATTAATACGCGTTTTCTTGGCACTTTGTTTATTTTATTTCCTGGGCTAGAACGACTCAAACATAATGAGTCCGTTTCGCCAACGTTGCGACGCTAGTTGCTAGCCGAAAACCCATCGGGACAGCTGGCCGAAAGCACAAAATGGCGATAGGACTCCTGTGTGAGCGTTCGTTGTTTTTGTATTTCTTGACACATGTTTCCCCAACATCCTTTGCTCCCAAGTACCCAACACTTTTGCTAGCCAAGTGCAATACTCTTCTTGGTTATGCCGCACTGATGACGGCTAATGAGCCAGAAACATGCATGTCTGCGGTTACCATTCGTACTTGTAACCTATAATCCTTTGTTGCGTTACATGCCCGTTATCCTCCCTTTTTTTATATTAATACGCGTTTTCTTGGCACTTTGTTTATATATATATATATATATATATATATATATATATATATATATATATATATATATATATATATATATATATATATATATATATATATATATATATATATATATATAGTGTGACCCATTTCGAATGGAAACACCCCTGTAGAATTCTTATTTATTAACCGATTGGAATAATTTTTTTTCCTATTTTTAAGTTAAAAAAAGTTGTACTCGAAGACCTAATTTGACATCTTTAATTTCGTTTTCAAGGCCTACTATGCCACTTTTTTTTTGTCAAAAATGAAAAATTTTTAGTAGCGATTTTTTTTATTAAAAAATGACGACACCACTGGATTAAGAGTGGCTTTAAATAGCTCTGATTAAAATTTCATGAATAAATATTCATAAATAAAAAACCTAAAATTTGAAAACTCGTCAACCTAAGAGTTACAAAATAACACACTGTATCAACATTTAGCCACACAAATTGTGATTTTTTTTATTAATTTAAACAATAAACCACTTTTTCACAAACTAAGTATCTTAGTCTTATAATTGTTTTTGTTTATTATGTCACTAAAAATATTCGCAAGCGCTACGACAAATGTGTTCAACTAAATGCTGGATTGGTAGAGGCGACCAGGATTTAAAATAAACAAAAACAAAAACAATTATAAGACAAAGATACTTAGTTTGTAAAAAAGTGGTTTATTGTTTAAATTAATAAAAAGAATCACAATTTGTGTGGCTAAATGTTGATACAGTGTGTTATTTAGTAACTCTTAGGTTGACGAGTTTTCAAATTTTAGGTTGTCATAACTTTTTTATTTATGAATATTTATTGTATAATAATATCTCTATGATATTTATTCATGAAATTTTAATCAGAGCTATTTAAAGCCACTCTAAATCCAGTGGTGTCGTCATTTTTTAATAAAAAAAATCGCTAATAAAAATTCTTCATTTTTGACAACAAAAAAGTGGCATAGTAGGCCTTGAAAACGAAATTAAAAATGTCAAATGAGGTCTTTGATTAAAACTTTTTTTAGCTTAAAAATAGGAAAAAAAATTATTTCAATCGGTTAATAAATAAGAATTCTACAGGGGTGTTTCCATTCGAAATGGGTCACACTGTATATATATATATATATATATATATACATATATATATATATATATATATATATATATATATATATATATATACTTATATACCTATATATACTGGAACACGTGTCAAGGGTTTGGCGATGTCTCCAAAATTCTTGACAATACTTATGAGTGATCTGATAAACTAAAAAGGTGTCTCAGATATGGGGATGTAGTCAAAAAAGGTTGGCCTGGGTAAGTAATACTCTTTGTAATAATTTCGAGTCATGTGCCGTAAAAGAATAGAAATACGACATAACAATTTACAAAACACACACACACACACACACACACACACACACACACACACACACACACACACACACACACACACATACATTTTAAAGAAGAGACAATGTTGACACGTTCTTCCTATAGAATCCATGTCCAACATTCCATTTTCCCGGTCTGTCCAGCATCCAATTCAAAGTCCTGCAGAGAAATGGTTATCCGGCAGTACCCCTTTCCTTTTTTCATTCCATTTACTGAATGTGAGCATGGTGTGCTCCAAATCATGCGTCTTAGCGCCACAGCCCCTACATACAGCTTATATAGTATCTTTTTTCAATGCGATGTAGATATGATCCAAAACACTCATGTCCGTTTAGCCACTGGGTGATATAATACGCCATCACCCAATGCCTGTAATCTAGTCACTTTCTTGAGTCAAAAATGACCCCCCTTGTCCATTTCACCTCAATGCTACCTCATCTTAAAACCCATTTACCCAGCGTTATCTCTCTTTCTCTGTTTTTTATCGGTAGTATTCATACATATTATGCCTATTGTATGAAGTCTGGCTCTCTCTTGTAATAGTAGATCTATAGGGGGGACTCTGCTGATCATACAAGCCCCCTCTACGGACACCTTCTTTTAGGCGTATGTGACCCTAACCAGCATCTTTCTCTGATCACTTAACAGGATACCTTTATACTTTTGGTACCTGGTAACCCCGCCTCCTTTTGAGGTAACCAGGTCCCTCTATATTTAGTAGAAGTCTCATGAGGGTCGCCGCTTGCCTACTGGCCTTGACGGTCATCTGCCTCACGTGTTTAGTGAATGCTAGCTTATGATCTAGTCGTACACCCAGGCATTTGAATTTTTTCAGGTGTATTTCGGTGTCCGCCCATTTGAAGAAAAATCCTTCCCTTTGTCTTTGGTCTTTTAAAATCAGGCATTCAGTTTTCGGGGCCCGTCTGTTGAAGCGATTTGGTTTAAGGGCTATTTCTGTTTTGCGTTTCATCGCTTCAACATCGTGGGTCCGAAAAATTAAGGCCATCGTCTCGCATCCATGCGGTAGATCCTGCCCTAGTACCCCGTCATATAGCAGGATCCATAGCAGTGGCCTAAATACTAACCCCTGAAGAACCTTTTAGCTGGGCATCATTTCATCTTCTTCTCCTATCTGGAGCCTTTTGTCGTTTAGGTAGTCGTTTACCCCTTATTGTCCAGAGCCTTTCTAATGCCACTCCACTCTGCCGTTTTAAAGGCGTTTTTAACGCCGATAAAAAAGACCACATCCCATCGTGTTCTCCCACTGGTGCATATTTTCTGGTCTGTAAGTCCATTTTTTTATTTACAGCAAAAATTATGAGTCAAATAATAAAAGGTTTTAAAACATCCCTTCTTTATTACAGTCTTATCACGTTTCTTAGTGTTTTGACAATTTTTTTTTAATTTTTAAAAGTTTGATAAAACTACAGTTAACAGCTACTGAGAGAAATAACTAAGTTCTTTGTATATTATCAGTATTCAGATACATCACTCAGTTAATTTCTCCCTATTCCAAAAATAAAAGGAATTTCACTCGACCTACTTCATACTTTATAATAAAACATTTAATGTTCGAAATGTGTAATTTTTGAAAAAATGTTTATTAAGAAATTCGGTTTTCGCTGAACCACTACAAGGTGAAAGATTAACGGTGTAAAAACTCTGGATGATATATGATGTGTCCAGGGTCGTAGTCGTTAATTTTTTGGTGCAAGGTATAATTGTAAACAAATGAAATTGATCTTGAACCAAATATTAAATAATACCGAAACGAAAGTTAAGTACGAGAAATAATCTATGAATCACAACTTTAAAAATATTATCATACAGAATCTAATATTACTGGGTGAAGGCTTTTAGAGATTTTATGCTTCTGTGGTTTGGCTTTCATCATGCTATAAAAACGGATTATGTGTTGCTTATTGGTTAATAGGAATATAAATATATTAATAATAATTTAAATCTACAAAACAATTTTATAAGAAAAAACTAAAAGCGTAACAGCGAAAGGATATCATCCATTACTCAAATCTGGTCAAATGGTAATACCAGAGAAAGAAACACAAAGTCTCGTACCACAAAAATATTTAATAAAAAATCAGCAGTATTGACAACTAGTTTCGACCAACACGGTCATCTTCAGGTCAAATAACAAAATGAAATACTAAAGTTACAAATAGTATCCAAACAAAATTAAATGGAAAGAAATTATATGGTATCTGGTTACTATATCTTCAACAACTGAAGTCCAGCAGCAGCAAACAGTGTGTAGTAAGGAGACAACCAGTAGAGGTATGCTCATGAAGGATCAAAAAGTGTGGTACGAAAAAATCTATAACTAACATAGGAACAAAACGTTAGTAGTCAAAACGAGAAACAAGATTTAAAATTTAAAAAATTAAAAAATTAAAAAACACACACCTTAAAAAATGAAAAGGAGCTAAAAACTTAGGCATTGGTTAAGGAATAAGCCCAAGAGAATTCCTTTTCAAAAATCAAGAAAAACAAGACAAAAATACAGAAGCAATAAAAGAAGATATGAATTCAATAAAAAAGGGTATTAATAAAAATAAAGAAGAAATGAATAAAAATATGGAAGCAATAAATGTAAATATGGATTCTATGAAAAAAGAAATAAAAGAAGATATGAAAAAAGAAATAAAAGACATAAACAAGAATATGGAAGCATTTAAAGATGAAATGAAGAAGCAAATGGAAATGTATAGAGAAACAAAAGATATGAAAACAATTTATGACAAATCAGTAATTAATAAGGACTATGAAATTAAATCTCCTGAAGAAAGAGATATGGGGGAAAATAAACTTGAAAATGAAGATAATTCTGAATTAATAGAAATGTATGAAACAAATATAAATAAAAATAAACCTATGAGACAATATAAAGAAGAATATATTTACGAAGACATTTTACAGAATGGAAAAAGTAAAAATAACTATAATAAAGAACATGTTACATATAAAAACAAAATGAAACAAGAATATGAAATTATGAGATTAAAATTAAATGATGAATATGATGATGATAAGAAGAAAGATAAAGATAATAATTATACAAATGAAGAAGCAAAATGTGAAAATAAAGTATATGAGGGTGATAATAAATATAAAAATAGATTAGATTATGATAATGACAATAAAATTAAACATAAAACTAATTTGAATTACAATTATAAGAATAAAAAGAAGTTTAAACATAAAACATATAAATAAGATGATATAAATTATTTTGAAATAGATAACATTAATAGAAGATTAAGGAAGATTTGGATGAGCATTGTATATAATTATAAAAAGAGAAAAAAATAAAATAGTTAAATAAAAGTAAATAAGATTAAAATAAAATTAAAATTAAGATTAAAATTAAAAAAATGGAAGAAAACAAATAAAACTGTTATAAGTTGTTTAAAACAAAATTTAAAGGAACACTAAATAAAGAGGTTATAAAAAAATGATAAAACAAAAAAAAAATAAAAGTAAATTTAAAAAATTAAAATATGTCTTTGGAGAAAATTTTAATTTTTTTTTTATTATTGTGGGGAAATTGTTATGGTATCACTGTGTCTATTGTGTAAATGAGATATCTTACTGTAAAGTGTGACGACATAGACCAATGACTATTTTTTTTGATAATTTATATAAATAGGAGATGAAATGTTATAGAAATGGTTATTGATTTTTATTATTTGATTGATAATTTGAATTTGAATGATATGGATTAAAAGTTAAAGTTAATATAAAGTTTGAATTGAATAAATATTTCTTTAAATTAAATAAAGAAGAGTAATTAAAGAAGAATATTATTAGAATCCAGACCCAACAGCCGGAGCCAAAGAAAACATATTTTATAATAATATATAAAGATTTCTTTGAGTTACGACGTAAGTTTCAGGTAAACCACAGATATAACCTTATGGAAAAAATTAAAGCAACACTACATAAGCTCAAGTTTTCCTGTATTCGACTGATATGTTTGGTAGCTTCACTAAACTTATAACTGAACGAAAGGAATTGTTTTAAACAGAAATAGGCAAGAGAAGACTCTATTTTTTATTAATAAATTAATAATATAAACAATTCGATAAATATTTAGTTCACCCAAAAAAAGTAAACAATCAAATAAAACTGTTTCAACTGGGCCTAGTACAGTGCATGGTATTCTCTACTTCTTATTACTGAATTCATTTGCCTTGGTATACTGGAATTGTTTTAGGTAATTTGGCCAGGAAGCCTACCTGTCGAAGGTCGGTGGTTTCATCGTGGTTCGTACCTGGGTCACCTTCCCGATTCCTCGTCATTTGACATCTACGTGGCAGGTTTTCATTCTTTCTGCATCTCCGTCGCCGTGGTGGATGGTTTGGTTTCGGCGACAAGCTTCCAGTTCTCGTTTAAACTTCCTTAGCTCGGACGGCATTTGCTGGTTGATCTCGTCTTGCAAGATGACCGCTTGCTGTTGCTGGTCACGAAGACTTCACATTTCGGAGCACAGATGCGATATTTGCAGGAAGAAGGAACTGGATAACTCTTTTGGTAGGGTAGACATCCGTTGTGATAGCTGGGACATACCTTTAGTTACACTTTTTGGACCTCCACTACGTGGTTCATCTTGGACGCTTGTACGACCACGTTTAAACTCTGAAACCCATCGATGCTTAGTTGAAAATGAAAAAGCAGATTCCTTTAGTACTTTCACCATTTTTTATGGTGATGATAAACCTTCCCAAATAAAGAATTTATTCGTTTTTTTTTATTGTAACAAAATACACTAACACGTCAACTTCAAATGGCTTGTATGCAAAGAATGAATTGAGAAATCAAAATATTTTTTTGTGTATTCAAATGGAAGATGAAATATTAAAATAGCGTATAAATTTTGATTTCTCCACTGGTTAATAGGTGTCGTTTAAAAAACTTATCAACCAACCCTTATTTTAAAAAAATGTCGATTATTATTACTATATAGCTGTACCCGCAACGTCGTTCACGTGGCGTGTTGATTGTTGTATAAAAATTTCTCCCCTCACGCCTGGATGGATTGGGAATGTGCCATAGTGTTATAGGATGAGGGGTAGCTTACTAAAGGCACTTTCCACCCAGATCGTGGTTATCTAACCCCTGGCCAGGTATCCTGCTGAAGGCAGAAAACTTACCAAGGGAAAGATAAGATAAACAACAGGAAACAAACAACAAATATATTAACGATTAAATAAGCAATAACAATCAACAATAAAGAATATGAATAAGGAATAACTAAATACAATAATCTAATCCGATCTTACCAAATAAACTACATGGTGGCATGTCACACTTACTCACGAAAATATGTCAAGAGTCACAACGGCCCAGACCCAAGGGTCTGTTTTAGGGACACCCCAAAGGATGACCCTTACAGACAACCTCAGACTCCGAACTCCCCGTGTCCGACCTCAACAACTTGCTTTTATAGCCAATTCATATTCTACGTGAGAATAAAAATTAAACTATTTAAACACGTGTCGAGATCTAACGCAATGACTTTGACCTGGTAAAATGTAATACAAAACAATACAGTAAAATATAAACTAATAAATTAATATGTAGGGCAAAACTGCCCTCTCATCGTATGTGACATGCTCCCCTTCCCTTAAAGCCAGCCCCTGGCTTTGCTCGGCTCTGCCTTACAGGGGTGTATGTATAGGACTGAGTTTTACAAAATTAATAATCCGCCACACTTCTATCAGAATCCGCTCTTCTCGGAGAATGTCCTGTCTTGCCCTCGTCTAGAAACAGCCAGGTCCACCGCTGGCTAGACGGATCCCTTTTTGGTATGTTGGTCTGTATGCAACTACTTTTAAAACCAACCATTATATATAGCTCCATCTCTCGAAGTCCATGGCCAACATCAGACAGTACCCATCACTTAATCCACCTTTAAAACATTGAAACTATACAACTACACTCTTCCCACCTATGGCTACCATCCATTGGGAAGATCTGCTATTATTGCCATAGGAGTATCGACGCTAACTATTTCCATACCTCGACAAAGACCTTCCTTACTTGTTGAGACAAGACCCATACCATACTCAGGATGAAGGGCCCTTTCTCTCTAGAATTCTGGTACTGAGCAAGCATCTCCTGGATCGCGTCTTCCCCGAGTAGATGTGGGGAAAACGTTAAACATTTAAACATCAAAACAATAACTCGGTCCTAAAACATACAAAAACAAATACTATTAGAATATGTCTAGAAAGGGCATTAGGGAATTAATATTCTTTACATTAAACTCAAAGTTAAACTTATAATACCGATACGGGTATTTGACTTCGTACACGAACACCTTACCATATTAGTTTCCCCTTTTTTTTGAACACTCGTCAGTGAGTGTTATATTTAAATCTTCACATATTGTCCCAATCCTCTTTGTGGGACCATGGCATATAAAACTCTTGGGCGAACCTCTCGCCCCAAATATACAATACTATATGCGCACTGCACACATAGGTACTCGCCTGCTATCTCCGAGCAGACATTATCAAACTCAATTAACTGTGTGTTCCCTGCACACTTACTTATCTGCCGTCCGTCAGCAGACATCATTATACCAAAAAAAACTCATCAAATATTATTAGCAGGAACCATCATCTGCCTTTCTTGGTGATATTGTCACCTATTGTGCTTCATGTGCACTTAAAACATTTCTGCTCTCCTTTAGCAGAGACTATCATCATCAACACCAAATCTCTGTGTACACTTTGCACACAAACTTTTCTGCTGACCCTCAACAGAAATAATTATATTAAAAAAATACTAGCAGGAACACTTAACTGCTCATCTTGGTGCTTTGCATTAAAAAAACTTTTTCGTGCTTCCTGTACACTCAATTTTCTGCTGTCTCTCAGCAGAACTTCGCAAATCTAAAAAAGAAAACTAAATACCTAAAATATAGAAGTCAAATACTACTTTAAAACTTTTTCATTGTATCCTTTTTCTTAACAGGTTGATTACCCTAGACTCCCTCTCATACTGGCCTTGCAATACCTTTGGTTTATTCACTCTATCACCTATTAACTTCATTCAAGTTTCCTTTTTAAAAATTATCCTTGATAGTCATCTGTTCTAAAATCTTAAAACAAAAATATTAAATAATTAAAAAAAAATGTTTTCCCTTCCGCTTCTTTCTAGATCTTGATCTTTATAATAACCACCCATTACTAGCACAATAACCAAATCCTTTTAAGTAACACCATAGAAACCTTAAATACCAAACTAATAAAGATTAAAAAATATATATAACAATTTTCAAACAAGTTCAATAAAATTTATACCCAATGTAACAGATTCTATATTACAATAAAAAATACTAAATTTCTAATCTCTACAATGTAGAAAAAACGACCATATTCGTGAGGGGTGGTGAAAGAAATTAATTTTTATACACCAGATGTTAAGTTAAAAGAAGACAAATACATCTGTGAAAACCGCATTCGAATCGGATCAGTGGTTTTCATGTGATACGCGCACAAACATACAGACAGACAGACAGCCAAAAAAATCTAACCACATTTTTGGGTTCTGTATCGATGTACCCGCGACGTCGTTTGCGTGGCTTGTTGATTGTTGTATAAAAATTTCTCCTCCCCACCCCGTTAAAGGGGTGGGGGTAAAATTTTAAACCCCAGATATTAAGTTGAAAGAAGACAAATGCATATGTGAAAACCGCATTCGAATCGGATTAGTAGTTTTCACGTGATGCGCGCACAAACATACAGACAGACAAAAAAAATCTAACCACATTTTTGGGTTCTATATCGATGTATCGCTAATTATTTTTTAAATACCTTCAATGTCCAAAATTTTCATTTCTACAGTTTTATTATATGTATAGATTTATCCTTGAAAATGACAACCGTTTGGGTTCTCGGAAGCTTAATTAAAATCGAAATATTTTTACATTTGGGCAGTTTATCCATCTCAAATATGGGTTCCATTGTAAATGAAATAATCCTCAAAATCTTCCCATATAATTTTAATTTAGTTTAGTCTAGGAAGAATTATTTTTTTATTCGATAAGAAATGCATATCTAATAAATAATACAAATGGAGGACCAGTTTATTCAATCAAACATAGGCAGGAAAAAGCTACAAGTTAATATTACTCATATTTTGGAGCGTCCCTACATAAATCAAACATTGGGAGTAGGGGAAAGTCGTCCACATTCGGCCATAGGGAACATTCGGCTACATCCAATAAATCCGAATTACATTTGAATTTGGCGCCTAAACCAACCCACGCTGTCAGTTAACACCAGTGTCCTACCTTGTGAGTGTGTTAGTAAATGAGATTTAAAGACGTTATAATTTATTTTAATATCGTGATTTTTATTGTGTCTAAAGGTAAGTTTTTTGAGTTTAATCTTTGTTTAATTTACGAGTCTATATTCAAGTAAATTAATGCCACTTAATATGAATATTATAAGAAAATATGTACTTTTTAGTGTCCTGGCAAATTCTAACCTTCAAACAGTGCCGGGTGTTTGAATTTTATTTAATATTATTTTCTGAGCACCTGGGAAAGTTTCGGCTAACTGTTACGGTGAAGTTTCGGCTGGTAGCCGAATGTTCCCCTACACATATATTAAACTTTTTCATCTGTAAGAAAGTATTAATTATTGTTAAATAATTTGTTTTAGATGCCTAAAAAGTATATTAAAAAGACGAATCGCTGCGATATCAGTGAAAAGAAAGTGAAGTTGGCTATTAAAGCTGTATTAAGCGGAATTTTAAGCCAGTACAAAGCTGCTCAAGAATATCAAGTGAAAAGACAAACCCTACAGTCTAGAATCAAAGTACTTTTAAAGAAAAAATCTAAAGAAGAGCTTCTGGCAGAGTGGGCCGATTCAGGCAATGAAAGTGAAGAGGAGGCCTCTTATATGAGCAAATATACAGCTCGTCAAGTTTTCAATACTAATCAGGAGTTACAGCTTGTAACTTATATAAAAAGGTGCTCCAACTTAAACTATGGCCTAAACTATAAGCAGATAAGAAAACTGGCTTATGATTTTATTAGAGCTCTACCGGATTCTAAGATACCGCACAGTTGGGAGTTAAATAAAACTGCACGTTTGTTTATTTTTTTAATATAGAATTCTAAGATTTCAACAACAATATTTTTTAGGTCTTGAGTGGCTACGTGGCTTCATGAAAAGGTATCGGAACGATTTATCGCTCCGCAAACCTGAAAATACCAGTATAAGTAGGTCTATGGCTTTTAATAAACCAGTTATTGAAGACTTTTTCGTTAAGTATGCTTATGTCCTGGAAAAATATAAGTTCAAGCCAGAGAAGATCTGGAATTTGGACGAGACTTGAATAACGACAGTTATGCCACCTGCTAAAGTTGTTGCCCCCAAAGGCAAAAAACAAGTAGCTCATATCTCTTCACAGAGGAGAGAGGTGAACTTGTAACGTTTGTTGGGATGGTTAATGCAGCTGGAGGAACAGTACCGCCTGTATTTGTATATCCTAGGGTGAGAAACCCTGAAGAATATTTAGGCGATGAATACCCAACATCTGCCATTGCCCTTGGAAATAAGAAAGGGTGGATGACATCTGAGCTGTTCCCAAAAGTACTTCAGCACTTTGCAAACACAGTTAAATCTTCTGTGGAAAACAATAAGGTAATTCTTCTCTTGGATAACCACGAGTCACATATATCGGTGGAGGCGATTAAAGTGTATCGAGAAAATGGGATCATTTTGCTTTCTTTTTCGCCTCATACGACCCATAAAACTCAGCCTCTAGATGTAGGGGTATTTGGGCCGTTTAAGTCATATCTAGCTACAGCTCAACATGACTGGCTGCTTTTAAACCCTGCAAAAGCTCTTACATTTGGCACGTTTGGCTAAGCAGGCATATGAAAGAGCCTTTACAATTAAAAACATAACAAGCTCGTTTAAGAACACTGGTTTGTGGCCGATGAATCGACTTGTATCCAGTGATGAAGATTTTATGGCAAGCGAAGTAACTGACCAACCATTGACGGAAAATAAAGAAAACAATAGTTGTAATGGTGCTACACAAAGAGAATTGGAGACTGGAACAATCTCACCAATCCCTTCGACATCATTCTTTGAAGAAATTGCAAACAAAACACCTCCAGCCTCTCCTCCAATGCCTTCTACAACAACTTCCTCATTGTGTCAAATCAGGCCATATCCAAAGGCACAATTTGGAGAGAAGAAGAAAACAAATAAGAGAAAAGCACAGTCAACAATATATACAGACACTCCGGAATATGAAAAAAGACAAAGTTTAGAAGCAGAACGGAAAAGAAAAGTAAGTTTAAAACAAAAGAAGGCATTGGTCAAAAAAGATTTGGTCACTGTTGGTAAAAAGCGAAACATTTCCACTTCAAGCGAGTCAAGCACTGAAGTTGTTTTGCAAGATCGCTCATCTGATGACGATGAAGATTTTGAGGACTTAAGACTCATCTCCGATAGGGTGAATATTGATGTGGGAAATTTTGTTCTTGTCAAATTTCTAGTTTCCAGCAAAGAAATTTTTTATGTGGGTGAAATAACTTCCCTCCAAGAAGAGGAATATGAAATCAAATTTCTGCGCCGTAAAGGTAGCACAAATAGTTTCCTCTTTCCTACTGTAGAAGACATATCGATTGTGCAGAAAAAAGATGTAGTAGCTGTTTTGCCTCCATCTTCCAGTCATGGAACTGCACGAACATCGAGTGTTTTTAAATTTAACGTTAACTTTTCTAACCTAAATATAAGATAAAAATATATTTGTTTAACTTAGTTTTTTTATTGTTAATATATTATTGTGTAGCCGAATGTTCCCCTTCTTATAGCTGAAACTACCCCACTTTCAGCCATTTGTCAAAAAAAATTAAAAAAATCAGTAGTTGTTAACATATGCTTTAATTTTTTTTTAATCACCTAGATAAGTCCATAATAAAGTAGAGTTCCTTGTACCGTTACCGGTTTTTGAATAATTTAAGAATTTTTCTCAGATTTGGTTTTTAAAGGCTAATATGCCGAATGTGGACCACTTTCCCCTATTGATGCAGGAAAGGGGAAAGGCAAATTGAAGGTTAATATAAACTCAATTTATACTAAAACTACACGGGTAAAGGTTTAAAAAAAAAGAAAATATTATAACTTCATTAAGTTAGCGATCTCGGTCAACTACCCGATTAAATTGTGGATATGGAACATACAACAGGCCCGGTAAGCCACGTGTATGTTGAAATAAATAGGAGGACACAACACGTGTAAAAAGGAAAGAGAGGAGATGTAATACAAATGTAGAATATTAGCTAACACCCCGTTCAGACGGATTTTTTAATTTGAAACGGTATTTGATGCAAATAGTGACACTCCTTCACACGATACACGTCGAAACGAAACGAATTTCCATATTCATAGTGCTAGTTGATTTCTGGCAACGATGAAAATGGATTTCAATACATTTGTTACGATGTATTGGTTTATAAAACGCCGAAAACGACAAAAAAGAAGATATTGGGAACATCCTATTGTAACGCAAAGATTTAATTTGGGAATTTTGTGAATTATGGGGGCTGGAATATTTAAACCAATTAATATTACTCTTTTAATTTTACTTTATTTTATTTAAAACATATATGTACTACTTATGGCTACTCACAAATGACGTCACGCACTATGATTGGCGTTTGGGTTCTTACTCGGCACAGATAAATTAGGCAACTTTATTTATTGATTTAAAATTATAAATCATTGTTATTTCTTAAAAATCTTTATTGAGTGATATTGTTGTATAACAAATTTTATTTTAAAGCACATCTTAGATTTTTTTTCGATTACTGTCCGGTACCCTATTTTTTTAAAGACTACTAGATTTTCCGTTTATTAATCCATTACAAAAAAATATTATGTTAAATTTCATGTTAGTATAAAATTTTTAAAGGAATTCCTATATGAAGGTGCAAAGCTCTTTCTATCGAAAAAAAAACGCAATAACCGAGGCACTAATCTGACAATTTAAAAAAAACAGTTGTCTCTTCATATTACCAATATAAAAGAGATTCAAAAGCTGACAATAAAAATTGAGAAAAGTATAATCCCAATAGGATTTTTTGTTGGGCCACAATTAATTCAACGTGGAAATATAAGAAAACGAAAATATCGGTAAAAATTATTTTAACTACGGAGGAAAAAAGCATTTCGAAATATTGAAATGTGACAAATTGTTTTAAGAAATTCTAAAGTGACTACTTTTTATCGTTCGATACGACAGATTTTTCAAATATTTTAACACAAATTTGTACCTATATCATAGTTTCAAAGTACACTTGAGTAAACTATCCGGCTGTACATACGAGGTCTGTTGCAAAATAAACAGGACATTTTTGAAATATCCTATATTAGTAGCGCCATCTGTTGTTTGGGCTAGCGTTCGATAGGTACATCTTTCATTGATGCTCTGTCAAAATTTTATGACAATCGAACCTTTTCACGATGAGTTATCGCGCTCAAAGTGACAAAAGTTCTGTTTTAAACTTGGTACCACATTTACGAAACGCCTTGCTTGTTGGTGATTGTTTATCTCATAGCCGAGTCCACGCTGGAAGACGACGAGCATATTCACCAGCCGACATTTGTGATTACGCCAGAAACTGCTGAAAAAGTGCCTCTGTTTATTAAAAATGAGCCAGAATTTGTATTGAGATATAACTGCAAATGAAATTAAATATCTCTAAAGATTCGATCTATCGTATTTTGACAGGGTCTGAGTATACGGTTTGTTCCTTACAAGCTCACGGATGACATTCGAGAGACATCATTAAAAAGTCCAAAAAAGATAAAAACTTTCTGTACAACATTGCGACTGGGGATAAAACGTGGTGTTTTCAATACGATCCCGAAACGAAGTGTCAAAGTTCTGCATGGAACCATCTGTAAAAGTCAAAGGTGAAGACAATGTTGATTTGGTTTTACAATTCGAAGGGAATTATTCACAAAGAATTCGTTCCAGCGGGACAAACGGTTAATGCTGTATATTATCTTGTTGTTATGAGGCGTTTGCTCTCGCGTATCGTCGTGTTCGGTTTGATTTACAATACAGGTATGCTGCCAGAAGAATGGTTGGAATCTATATTTATTCCTTTACCAAAACAACAACATTCTCGTAAATTCAGAGACTTTAGATTAATAAGCCTGATGAACCACGCTCTTAAGATACTGCTTAAGATAGTACACAACCGACTGTTTAGAAGGTGCGAAACGGAGGTTGAACAGGATCAATTTGGGTTTCGGAGTGGTATGGGGACCAGAGAAGATATTTCTAGCCTCCAGGTGCTTTTCCAAAAATGTTACGACCAACAAAAAGATATTTTTCTTTGTTTTATTGATTTTGAGAAGACCCTTGATCGAGTTAAACCTACAAAACCGATAGAAATACTACGGAACACTGGCCTAGATGGAAAAGACTTAAGATTAATAATCTACTTATACCGACACCAAACGGTTAAATTTAGAATTGCAGTATGAACACAGGTGTCAGAGTGAATGGTATTCGAATTCTTACTATTAAATACGGCTACGATACCGTACCTACTAATCGCAGACAGAGACGTAAGCTTGCAGGATATGTTGAACCAGGTAAATGAGACTTGCGCAGAATTCGGAATGCGGATCAACGAAAAGAAAACCAAATAATGGTGATACAGAAAATTAAAATGTACCTATACCCATTATTGTAAATAACAATACAATACAACAAGTTAATGTATATACTTGGGATAAACAGCCAATTAAATCCTGAACAGGAAATAACCGCCATCAGAATTGCACAAGCCAAAAACAGCTTTGTGAGACTTCGAGGACTACTCTGTGACCCACATCTCGATATAAATATTCGATTAAGATTAACTAAATGCTTTATATGGTCAGTTTTACTCTACAGGGTTGAAATTTGGACCTTAAAAACATCGGGCATGAACAAATTAGAAGCATTCGAGATGTGGTTATATCGGCGTATTCAAAAATACCTTGGACCGCTAAAGTATGGAACGAGGAAGTTTTAAACAGAATAAACAGAGGAAGAGAACTCTTTCAAACGATTAAGAGGAGGAAGACAGCCTATCTGGGTCATTTGCTGTGAATTCCATAATATTAGATCCCTCAGCTAATTATAAAAGGCAAAATACAAGAGAAAACAGGCCTAGGAAGAAAGAAGCTCTCATGGCTGAAAAACATTATATGCAGGACGGGATTGCCTTTCATAGAATTAATAAGAAAAGCAGAAGACAGAGAAGAGTTTGTCGGTGTAATCGCTAATCTCCAGTAATGGAGATAGCACCCGAAGAAGAAGAATTACTTTGTGCACAATATCACTTATTAATTGTCAGAGAAATATTAAAATAATTTCCAGACTTAAACCAATGTTAGTTATTTTTTGATAGGCTTTTTTAATCTAAATTGTTCTACCTCTGTATAAAATGGAAACTTTTCCTTTGCGAATATATTATTCTGTTTTATTTTGCTCTTGTCTTCGTAATTTGCTGTGACACGTGCGTCTCTGGATATTTTTCGTCAGATGAATGCCTTATTGACTGGATTACTGTTGCTCGATCGAAGAACTGATAGCGTACATTAAAATGTATGTGGTGAGGTGCAACCAATCAACAGAACGATGAACTTTTTTAAAGAAAAAACTGGAAGCGGCGAGCGATGAAACAGATATAAAAAAGACGATGTTTTCATAGTACAACGAATAGATTTTTGAATAAAAAAATGTTTAAAACAGTATAATTAAAATATAGATTGAAATCGATGAAGTATTAGTGATGCCGCCAGGGGGACACAACGGCCTGTTTTATTTAGATGGACTTACCCAAACTTGATTTATTCTGCGAGGTATGCGTCAAAACGCTCAAACCCTATTTGTTTGTAGTTAGGTTTAACAATAAAATAATTAATTCTAAGCCATGAAAAAAAGAGTGTGCGTGTAACCTTTACGCGCGATTGAAGTAAAACTTTTTGACGTACGTATCAAAAAATAAATATCTAATTACAATTCAATTATATTTATTGTCTATATACTTTACAAAAAATGAGTTGTTATATTTATATTATTCATTAGAAATAGGAATTTGAAAGTTATCATTATTTTTTATATATGAAGTAATAGGTTTATGGTAACTAAAATGTGAAACATAGATTTTACTCTCTAAATACCATTAATGTATTTGAAACCGTTTGAAAATTTTGAAAATTTCATAAATAAATTTTGAAAATTTAAGCTCCTCCCATAGCTGAAATCACACCGTTACTTCCATCAGAATCTTCCGTTAGAATCTAACGTTAGAGTTACCCCTAGTCGCGCCTAAAGAAGTTTTGCTTCAATAATAGGAAAACAATATTAAAAATATACACACATCACGTTTAGAATGTGTCATTTTGTAGCTGTATTTACCTTATTGTAATACAACACAACACAAGAGCCTTTGATACTTAGATAACCATTTCATTTTGTAGCATTTTATAGCATATTCCATAAAATTTAAAATCCTGAGTTGAGTTTGTTTTCTTCAGTTCTACGAAGGATCTGTTATTGCTGGTATAAGATCAGCCATCCTGACTAGTGGTTTTATGGCCTTTATGGCTACCTAACCAAACCTAAAATAAGTATAAGCAAGTATTAAAACATTTCGAATATTATTATTTTATGAACAAAAACGTGCAACATGCTTCTTTACTTAACGTAAAGCTTCCCTATAAACATTTATTTACTATCATAATATGTATGTATGTTATATAAACTTACTTAATCAAATCATAATGAACGTCGCTGTCTCGTCTTTTTTTCATTTTCATTTTTCTTCAAATCTTTCTGGCGCTAACAATATGCCCTTTGACGTTCACAATTTCTTTTTCTTTTTAGCTCTTTAAGTCTATAAAACGAAAATAGCTAGGTATAAAAAATAGGTATAAATAATTAGGTATAAATAGTGTAATTACACACCAAAAATATAATGTATGCATATAGAGTAGGTAGGTACTTACTCATTTTCATTCAATATTTTTTCATCACTTTCTTCATTAATAAATCCACTTTGTTTATTCATATTTAAAGCAAACACTTTATACACAAATTTAAACTATTTACCACTAATGTATTTTGGTTGACAAGCTGTCAATTCATACAATTCCAGATTTAATTTTATTTAATATAGTAGGCGGAATCGTGTTAGGTATTTTGTATCAGGTTTTGTTTCCGGTACGCGGTACATTAGAATGACGTCACGTCCGTTAGAATTACTGAGTTACCCCTAGTCGTGACTAAAGAAGTTTTACTTCAAAAATCAGAACCGGTATTTGTTGACTTGAACTATCAAATGCTAACAGCAGATTTGTTTTCTTTTAATCAAAAGTAATGAAGGTTCAAAAATTTTTGATTTTTTGAAATTTCAACGGAAAACTACGCTTCCTACAAAAACAACTTCTTAAAACCTTTTTAATCTATAAATACGAATTGTGCAAGTTTTTTGTTTATAACAATCTTATGGACATCCGGATAAACGCTTAAAAAAACTTGGGTAAGTTCATCTAAATTGAGGAGGCCGTTGTGACATTCTTGGCGACAGCACTATATAGTACAGAAGATAAAGAGACGATTTACCGAACAATTTCCTTTATAATCCTACGCTTAGGTGACACCAAATGCTTAATCTTAATGCCAATAATCAGTGCTACCCAACAATAAAGACATTTCCGCTGATTATTTTCAATAAGAAATGACAAAAAAAGGCTTAGATAACCTAAATTATATGTAAATAAAGAAAAATTCTAAGTGGATTGGGCAAGTAGTCAGGGGGTGCCGATAAAAGAAAACTTGTTTTTAGTTTGGTCGAGTTTTCGCTGTTTATTTACAGGGTCATCAGGACACTGATAAACAAATAGATATCGTGGCAAAGTCCCACGAACTCATACCCAAAAAAAAAGGATAAACCGATAGAATATTGTTTTACGAGCAAGGAATGATACTCATTTCCCACAAGTACGAGTGGGAAATGAGTTATTCCTTGCGAGTCAAACACTATACTTTTTCGACACTTAAAATAATATAATAATTCAAAAATAAATCATTTTTTATACAAAACATAACGATATAAATTATATTAACTATTATTTAAAATATTTACAGTTATCATACTACAATTATTAAATTGTACCTGTGCAACATCTATTTTCTGTTTTTTCATTTTTTTCTGTCATGAATACTTAATTCTGCAGAAGTAGATAGATAGTTTATTTCACTATAGATTACACATGATATATAGCAAGTCAAAGTACATACAAATAAAAAGTATACAGAAATACACAGAACAATATCTTAAAAATATTTCAAACATTAACATTCATACAAAACATACAATGTAAACAACAAACGTAGCACAATAAAAAACAGAATTAATTTTGGTTAGTGTGTTGCAGCTTGGGCATCCACAGATACACTCTCGTAATATTCACTCAGTGTATAAGGACACATGGTCACTAGGTACTCTTTAACTTGGTTTTTAAAAGCTGTAGTTGAGTTAATGTTTTTAAAATTTTGAGGAAGTTTATTATACAGTTGTAAACCAACGACAGAAGATGACTTCCTACTTATTTCTAAATGTCGGTAGGGTACTACAAACTGTCTCTTATTTCTTGTGTTGTGTGAGTGAATATCACTGTTGCATAAAAAGGTTCTTTGATTTTTATAAATTAGTATCAATAATTCTAAAATGTAAATTCCATGTACTGTTAATATATTTAACTCCTTAAATAGACTTCTACAAGACCAACCATACGGAACACCCGCAATACATCTCACAATACGCTTTTGGACCTTGAAAACATCTTTTATACTAGGAGAGCTACCCCCCAGACAGTTATACCATAACTCATTATCGACTGTACTTCAGCAAAATAAAAAAGGCGAAGATGTCGCTGACTAAGTATTCTACTTAAATTTCTCAATTGATAACACTTAGAGTTGAGTTTTTTACACACATTCCAACAATGAGTCTTAAACGATAAATGAGAGTCAAAAGATGGTAAGCTATTGCCATTTACAGATGACGCTATTTTATTTGCGATGTTAAATTTGTTGGTCTACGTAGCTTTCAGCAACCGCTGTAGATTTCCAGCCTCCATGCCTTTTTAAGGAAGTGATATCCTCGCCAGCATCTACTAAGATTGTTGCCAAAGATCTGCGAAAGCAGTGGCCTGTATACAGTTCTGGATTGGGAAGTTTTAAAAAAGAAGCAATTCTTTTGCTAGCATAAGCTATTTTATTAGTAGGTACCGACTCTTTGCACAGTGCATTTACCTTTTTGGTAATTTATAAAAAAAATATTTTCTCCAATATTTTTAGGGCGTACGTCTGCATATTTTTTAAAAATTTTATAAAATGCACCGGTTATACTGAATTTTCGAGTTAATTTGTTTTTAGAATTTGGTATTTTTACAAGAACAATCTTCGAAATCCGAAAGTGTCATTTTATAAAACTCGTCGCGTCTGAAAGCGCCCATAATACCCATAATTAAAATTACCTAAAAATTGCTTATTAATATTTTCTGAATATAGAATTTTTTAAATTTATTTACCTTATCCTTCTTAATAAGGTAAATAATTCATCTGGAGCAATATTAGTAAATTTATTAATATCTTCACTGCTAAAAATTCTTTTTATTTTAAGTAAAGCTCTTAATTTTAAATATTTGGCGATATTAATATTTCTTTGAATATTTATCATGGTTCTCAGCATAGAATAATGGGACCATAATGTTGAGGCCTTAAATTTTTTTGTTAATTCAGAAAAATAAGCTAAAGGCACAGTTTCTAAAAATGAATTTGTTGCCTTTTTCTTTTGCCAGGTCACGAAGCTTTCATATTCATATGCATTCTGGTACTTATGTTTTGAAATTTCGGGAATCAAATTCTGACAAGCTTCGTTTACCACTTCTCTTATTTCAGGAGGAATTAATTCGAAATGATTTTCATCACTACTTAACATTTTTTACTTAAATAACAATCTAATTTAAAAAATGTAATAAAAACCATTTTATTTATTTAGTGAAATAGTTATTGACTCATGTGAATTTACGATTAGAATGAACAAACTTTATCATCAAGGTGGTTAAATTATTAAGGACACTCATGTTAAATAAGCAATAAAACAAAAATGGATATAACATTACATTTAAATGCAAATAACTCGAAAACTACTCACTCTATCGTATTGAGACAAGAGGATGATATTTGAGTAGAAAGTGACGGAGAATAGGGGGTTAAAAGAAAGTATCCACCCCTACCGCACGCCTCTGGTAATAGAGAAAAACTATCTTCTGCCACTGTTTAAAGTAACCTAATATGTGTAAACTCCTTGCCAAGTATTAACAAAAAATACTAGAAAGTGTCAAAAATATGGGATACAATCATTTAGAATATTTAAAATAAAACATCCTATATCTCGGTTAGGAGGAATATTTTGGAGTGTTTTGGCTTAAATCTTCATATTTCGTGCTAAGGTTTCTCCAGTTACTATATGGATAATTCTTAATGAAACACCCTGTATAAAGGACGAAATCTTAACGGAGAACCCATTAAATGATCGTCAATATGCATACCAGCGGGGAAAATTCACAGACCTAGCGCTGGATGACTTGAACAGGCTATTATCAAAGTCAATAGAAGACAAAGAAGTAAATCTAGTGACATTGAAGGAGCCTTCAGTAATGTGGGACCCGATTCAGTGACAGACGCACTTTCAAGGATTGTGTCGAATTTAGGTGAGACGTGCATTGAAGCAACAGTGGGAAAGGGGTGTCCGCAGGGAGGGGTACTGTCTCCTCTGCTGTGGTCAGCACTTGTGGATGACCTCCTTAAAAAAACTCCTCAATGAAGGCTTTCACTGGCTAGGTTTCGCAGATGATATGGCCATAATCATTCAGGGGAGGTTTCTGGGCACAGTCCCAGAGCGGATGCAGACCGCAATAAATATGGTGTACAAGTGAAGCAAGGATGAAGGCCTAACAGTCAATCCACAAAAACAATCAGTTGACCCTTTCATAAATAAAAGAGCGTTGCAAGCCTTAAAACCAATAACGCTGAGCAACGTGCTGGTACCAATGGCCACAAAAGCCAAATACCTGAGTGTGGTGTTTGACCAGAGGCTATCATGGAAGCAACACATTCAAACGGCCGCACGCAAAGCTACAATAGCCCTTGGTAGGTGTAGACAATTGTGTAGCAAGAACTGGGGCCTGAACCCCAAAATAAACCTTTGGTTTACAAAAGTCATTAGACCAATGTTAACCTATGGTTCGGTGGTGTGGTGGAGTAGAACGCAGTAGTCCGAGGCGACCAGGCAGCTGGGAAGCATTCAAAGAAAGGCATGTCTAAATGTTACAGAATGTTACGGACGCACTGCAGGTTCTGCTCAACCTACCACAGTTGCACATATACATACAAGGCGAGGCTGTGGCAACTGCTCACAGGCTGCTACAAGGCCATGCTCCCATTACCTTATTAAGAGGGAAAAAGCAAGCAGAGCTATATGATAGGGCTAAGGTAGATCAAATAATGAGCATGCCTCAGGA
This sequence comes from Altica lythri, assembly GCA_964028335.1. Taxonomy (NCBI): domain Eukaryota; kingdom Metazoa; phylum Arthropoda; class Insecta; order Coleoptera; family Chrysomelidae; genus Altica; species Altica lythri. The sequence goes on from OZ034807.1 coordinate 51,454,841, forward strand.
CCAAATAGTCCCCAGGTATAACTTTGCGAGAAAGTTTCTAGTAGAAATACTGGAAAGGAAATCATGGAACAATGGACCCCCAATCCAAGGGGAGTCAATCTGGTATACCGATGGCTCAAAGACTGAGAAAGGCCACAGGATCAGGTATCCATAGAAGAGGACACAGGATAAAAGTCCAACTAAGTATAGGTGCTTTAGGTTAAATTAATGGCCATACAACACTGTGCAACGGACATCGTAAGTCAGGGTATAACGGGTAAAACCGTAGTCATATACTCAAACAGCCAAGCAGCTCTAAAGGCGATAGTCTCGGCACAAATAAGCTCACAGCTGGTGTGGGACTGCGTTAGGGTCCTGACACATGCCGCAAGTCAAAATTCTCCGACACTGGCATGGATACCAGGACACTCAGGGTTTCGAGTCAATGAGAAGGCTGATGAATTGGCCCGTGCTGCAGCTAATATCCCAATGATTGGCCCGGAATCATTCGCGAAACGATGTTAGAATGAGTATCAGTCTCTTGACAGGACTTTGTAGGCTCAGAAAACACATAATTCAGCTGTACTTAGTAGATGAAGACATCTGTCGATACTGCCAAGAGGAGGAGGAAACAGCAAGAGATAATGGGTGTTCACAATAGTTTTGCAAAGGTCGGAGTGATACAGGCTAACAGTCAACCCAATAAACATCTATCTTTCTTTTATCAGGATTTTATGTTTCTGTAATTATATCAGAAAAAAAGCAGATGCGTCCGGAATGGAATTAGGAAGGTAGTGAAAAATGTACTGTTAATTACCCTAGTTCCTGTAGTTACGAACGAACTTACTCACTGAACGTAAAAATAACATTTTTTACTGTACTTTACTATTAAAATACTTTAATTTAATCACAAATGCTACCGGTTGAATAATTACTCATATGAGAATCAGCTAAACAAAAATAATTTACAAGTTACAAGAAAGACCCAAAAAGCTTCAAAGTCTCGTTTAGATTGCCAATTTTAAATTTTTGATGACTTCGAAAACTTCCCGATTCTTTGGAAGAGCGGAATTGGCGTACCTCTTGGCTTTGTATACACTGGATATCTTCTAATATTAAGTTTTGTTTCCAAATCTTATTGTATTCGATTTCTTTTCTGATTATGTTTGACCGCTTTTCTACTAACTTTAATTTACCGACCAACAGAAACAGGATTGTGGCAAAGAAAACTTTCAAATATAACATTCTACAAGATCAACGCTGGATTTCCCCAAGGATGGGCTTAAGCTCCTACTTTATTCCTATTACACATTAATGATACTAGAAGCCACTAATCACCTGATACACGGTTTTGCAGATGATAGCAACCGACAATGCAGCAAAGCGCACAACCGTCCCATATCCCTAGATATCTGGAAGAGGACAGAAGATCCACAACGGCTTTTCTCAATCAAGATTTGAGAATTGTAGACAAGTGTGGAAGAAAGAATCTTGTTAATTTTAACCATTCCACGTCTTCCCCACTCGTCCTAACTAGCAGACCTTAATCTCAAATTAATAAATTGTCTCTTCTGTCCCAATAGATGTTCTCGCTACATTGGTATTTAAGTCTAAACCTACGCAGACATCCTTAAATAAAAAAAAACAGGTGTGGCAGTCAGTGAGACTGCCAGTAGAAGTTATACTTCCATGCACGCGCCCGGGCTTAGAAATGTGTATGGGAATGATTTAGCAAAATCATTATATATTATGCTTAAAGCATGTACCTACTATACTATAAATCCGAACTTCCATGTTCATTTAATAGGTTAAAATGTAATGTACAGTCAAAAAAAAATATCATCGTATAATAAAACTCTTCATCTTTCCAATTGTATGTTACAAAATATCGCTTATTGATCAAAATCTAAAAATATTTATTGCGAAAATATATGTCGTGTGTACATAAAACTAAAAACTGTATAAAGTATAAGGTTAATCAGTGCCGCCAACATGTGCAGTGTTAAATATTTAATAGAGAAAGATAGAAGAAAGAGAGTGATATAAAAACTAGCATTAAACAGCGAAACTTCAAGAAAAAGTAACGTAGGTAGCGTATTTATTGACCATTTGCACCAGGTATTCATGCCAAGTCATAAAAAATTAAACGCGAAAATTCCCGAAGAAGTTACCTATACGCATATATAATGCGATGAATGACAGAATATTTATAATATTTATAATAATTTTGTGAAAATAATAAAATAATATTTATAATGTGTCACGGGCTAAATTTGCTCTAAGAATAATAGTTTCTAAAAGATAACATTAGTATCTACTTACTGTACGATTGCACCATAATTAGGGTTAAACGGTAGCATTCAGAATTGAAAACAAGTTGATTCTTGGTTGTTCGTAGGTAATCACCGTCTATTTATTATATTCTGGCCACAAATTGTTACTAATACTACTTTGAATCACCGTCTATTTATTATATTCAGGTCACAAATTATTGTTGTTTTGTTTACTTTAAATTTACTGTCACTTTCGTTTATAAACAGCTGACTGACTAACTCTTCTGTTTCCCGTCATGTTGTTGTCTGCAGTCAGTGGTTCATTATATTGGCATCTGATTTGTCAAAGGCCGGTGAGTTTAGTTAAAAATAGCTGAGTTAAAGACCATTTTTCCGGGGTGCGTGTCATTTCCTAGACAGCACAAGATGTCTTAAAGACATCCAATTTAGGTCAATTTTAAGTCTTGACGCCTAAAGACTTATAGACGGAGAGCTGGCTACGAAAATTGAAAATGATAAGGTGCAGTAAAAATAATTATATAAAAACATTTATTATCTATTGTATAGCGCGTAGTGTTCACTGCCAGAAGTCTCTCCCGAGGCGGAACGCGTGGGCGGGCGGCCAAACTTGTAAATTTTTGACATGAAAAAAATCATAAGGTGCAGTTTTGAAAATTTTATAGTTTTATAGTTTTTACCAATAGAAATAGTGTAAAACTATTGCCAGAAGTCTAGATCGAGGCTAAAATGTCGCCAGAAGTCATTAAAGTTGTAAATAAATTATTAAAAAAAATGACAAGGTGCAGTTCTGGCGAATTTGTTTTTATATTATTTATTGTTAAAAAAAAGCAAAATGTAAATTGCCAGAAGTCTAACTGGTGGCTAAGTAAAAATAAGCTAATTAAATCTTTGCAAATTTTAGAACTGAAAATAGTGGTTCTTTAAATGGAATGACAAGGTGCAGTTCTGACAATCGTTATTTTATATTACTTATAGTTTAAAAAAGCAGTGTATGTAATGACAGAACCCCAAATAGTGGTTAACTATTTAAAAAAAATGGCCCTTGGTAAGCCAGGCGCATCAGTAGATTTATATCAATTGAATATATTAAAAGTATACGTTTCAGAAAAAAATGTTTTAAATAAAAGTTGTAGGCCTCTTTAAGACAAACAAAAAAGTCCCCTAACATTTTTTGTACAGGGTGAAGTAAAAAAGTTACAATTTTTTTTCCATTTTGATTTGATGTCACGCCCAAACGGCGGGTTCGATTTGGCCCATTAACGAACTCAATCGAGATTTTTGTACGATTGATTTTTGTACCAAATTTCATTTTGATCGGTTAAGAAATGCGACCGCTATCGTGTCCACAGATTCCGTAAGGTGTTTTTGAGGTCAGGGGGGGCCAAAACGAAAAACTGTAGTGAAATTTTCCGGAAGTCGTGACCTGGGAACCAGCTGAATAGTAGATATAAATCTACTAATAAGAAATACAGTTAAAAATTACTAAAGTGATAGAAAAATTAAACGTTTTGCAATTATCATTTAACAAAAATTTAGACTTCAATAATTTATTGAAAAACATTTAAATAATTCATTAATAATACGAGATGTGAAATGTTTTTTCAAAATTATAAAATAAAAGATGTAAACGAGCCATTCAAAAAAACATTAAAAAATTTTTATTCGTCATCTTTGCCTCCTTGCCCGCAGTTACCATCCACGGTGAAAGAAGTCTTACTAAATAATAAAGAGTTTATAGCTGTAGTATTAAATTATTACATAATATAAAGGTCTCATAATATAATTTATTTATAAAAATATTATACGTAGGTACCTATTTTAGATGTCGAATCAGATATAGATAATGCTAGCGATGAAGATGAATCCGATTGTGAATGTTGAAAAATATTGGCACTCTCGAATATATTATTCTTTTAATTATAAATATGTAGTTTAAAAAAGCAGTGTATGTAATGACAGAACCCTAGTGGTTAACTATATGAAAAATAATAAATAAATTACTGCAGTGATAGAACAGTTTTTTTTTATTAAAAACAATTTCAGATATTAATACTTAAAAGAATGATTGGTGAATATAAAGAATTTTCCCAATCTTGTTTTCATTAGTTTATTTATTATAAAAAAAATATCTGATTCGTCATCTGAAATAGGTACGTATAATACTTTTATAAATAAATTATATTATGAGGCCTTTATATTATGCAATAATTTAATACTATAGCTTTAGATTCTTCATTATTTAGTAAGACTTCTTTCACCGTATGTATGTATAGTTCCCATATAACGAAATCTGTGGAACGATAGCGGTCGCATTTCTTAACCGATCAAAATGAAATTTGGTACAAAAATCAATCGTACAAAAATCTCGATTGAGTTCGTTAATGGGCCAAATCGAACCCGCCGTTTGGGCGTGACATCAAATCAAAATGGAAAAAAAATTGTAACTTTTTTACTTCACCCTGTACAAAAAATGTTAGGGGACTTTTTTGTTTGTCTTAAAGAGGCCTACAACTTTTATTTAAAACATTTTTTTCTGAAACGTATACTTTTAATATATTCAATTGATATAAATCTACTGATGCGCCTGGCTTACCAAGGGCCATTTTTTTTAAATAGTTAACCACTATTTGGGGTTCTGTCATTACATACACTGCTTTTTTAAACTATAAGTAATATAAAATAACGATTGTCAGAACTGCACCTTGTCATTCCATTTAAAGAACCACTATTTTCAGTTCTAAAATTTGCTAAGATTTAATTAGCTTATCTTTACTTAGCCACTAGTTAGACTTCTGGCAATTTATATTTTGCTTTTTTTTAACAATAAATAATATAAAAACAAATTCGCCAGAACTGCACCTTGTCATTTTTTTTTAATAATTTATTTACAACTTTAATGACTTCTGGCGAAATTTTAGCCTCGATCTAGACTTCTGGCAATAGTTTTACACTATTTCTATTGGTAAAAACTATAAAACTATAAAATTTTCAAAACTGCACCTTATGATTTTTTTCATGTCAAAAATTTACAAGTTTGGCCGCCCGCCCACGCGTTCCGCCTCGGGAGAGACTTCTGGCAGTGGACACTACGTGCTATACAATAGATAAGGAAGGTTTTTATATAATCATTTTTACTGCACCTTTTCATTTTCAATTTTCGTAGCCAGCTCTTAGACTATTATAAAAGATATAATAAAGACGTCTAATACAGACGTCTCTTAGACGTTACACAAAGATATCTTAAAGATGTATTTTTTAAATCTTTATTGGACCTTACACTCTTATGATAATTTTATTATTATTTTTAATATCAATTTAAAATTTACCGATACGAAACAAATTTATTATGCAAATTTAATAATAAATTTTTTAAAGGGGCGTGAAATTTTATAAATATAAAAAATAACTTTATTATAAAATACAAAAAGTTTAAATTTTTAAAAAGACTCACTCCGAGAGCCTATTTGAACCCGGGCCTCCTGTATCAAAGGCAGATACTATTCCACTGTGCTACTCTACTACAACAATTTATGAGTTAAGTACTTGTGGTAAATTTGTACTTCGTCCATTATCTATACCGAAGGTACCCGGCTAACTCCGAATCAGCTTGCGCGCGCGCTTACCAACCAAGCCAAACAAAGCTGTAGCGTGCCGCGTGCCTTTGTTCAGTTCATACCGTAAAAGTAAAACATAACCTTACTTTACTTTTCAATGTGTTGGTGCCGAGGTGGTTTTAATTTGCTTTGTTTGAATTTAGTATTGTGATGTGCTTGTGGTTTTATAATTATTAACTGATTTATATACTATTGATTTCGTTTTCTAAAAAAGACAATACAGTAGCTGTTAACAATAATTAACAAAGTTTGTTACCAAATTTACATATTTTTAAAGATATAGGTAAGTTGTTTTTTTAATATGATTATTTCTAAATTTTAAAATAGTGGATTTTTAATAATTTAAGGTATGAAACGCAATCTATCAAAATATTATATGAGAGCTAAAAGTGCCATTGATAAAAATAAAGATGATTTTATTAGTGAAAGTGATGATGATACTGAAACTCCTTCTAAATCTGCAAAACAATGCAATGAAATAGTAACAGGTTCTAATAAACCTGGATGTAGTGGTGTATCATCACAGTTGTTACATTTTGATAGTGAACATGAAAATATATCCAATGAAAGTTCTTCATTAACAAACGAGCAGGCACTAAAATATAGTTGGCTAGGAAGGAAAAATAATCGTCCATTTAAATAAGATACCAACCTAGCAAGGGTTATTATTCGTAAGTATAAAAATTTTTATTTTAACTTTTAAATAATAGCTTTTCTAAATAATTAACGAACGGGAGTATGCAGAAACAGTTAAAACATGAATTTTGGAGGAAGAAATCAATGAAAGATAAAAATAACAAAAAAATAAATATTTTAATAATTTTCAGAAATTTTGCATTACATTTTAAGCGATTTAATAGAATGTATATCTAATCTAGTTTTGTTGGACAGGTTCAGCAGAGTTAGCAGGTTTCGACAATATAAAAATAATTGAAACATCTATAAAAACCTGGCTAAGAAGAGCTTCGGACAGAAGAATGACAAGGGAACGGCTAAATAAAACGTTATAATGATTGTTATTATTTTAAGTTCATTTTTAATTTTTGTTTTTTTAATAATTTAATAAAGTTTCGTTTGCGCAAGATCTTTTTTTTAAATTTACAAAATTTCAAAATAATAAATGTACGTCTTAAAGAGGTCCGAAAAAGATATCTTGACGAGGTCTGAAAAAGACGTCTTTTAGACGTTACCTTTTTTAACATTCGACGTCTTTAAGACGTCTTTAAAATGACTGGCAGGCGTCATAGGACATCCAAAAGTTGTCTTAAACATCCATGTCAGACGTTGTTTAGATATCTTAGAGATGCCTTTGTGCTGTTTGGGTTCGTTGTTGAGAACGTTCAAGCACGCCCATTTTGCTTTTGATCGTCGACTGAAGCCATTGTTAGAGAGTTACCAGAAGATTTTCGGGTTAAGTTTTAAATTACAGTGCATCTGTATCAATTGATTTTGGATTTTTGAAACTAAACCTTATTATCCATTCGAATCGTTGTTGGAGTTAGATTCTGTTGTTATTTTTGGAGTGATTCCATGGATAACCCCGTGTCGGGATTTTTATGAAATCTTCTGTGGGTAAGTGAACACGTCTTTTATTCATGTGGCTTGTCCAATTCTTATGGTTTTCTCTTTCTCTTTTATCTCCGGCGAAATGTAGATAAGATCACGGTACAGTCAACGAGTTGTTTGGGTAATTCAATACCATTCAGGCCGGCGAATTGCAGTTTAGAGTGGCGGTGTTTAAATCACCTATCAGTACAGTTAGCAACGTTCACGTCTTCGCACATTCATACCAGTTGAGAGTGCCACGATTCTAGAGAAAATAAACCCTATTACAATAGGTGAGTTATAATGTTATATTTTATTACAATTAATAACGCCATATACCTAGTCGCAATTTTAATTTCTATATCTTGATTTTACCTGTGTTTTTCACTGTGTATTACATGTTTATTATTATTTTAAGAAACTAGACTACTCTTTCAGCTCCTTCGCGCTATTGCAAGACAATTTTTTTTGTTAAACTTTAATTTAGTTTATTGCTGTAATCCAGTTATGACTAGGAAGTCATATTTAAGTTGTTAAGTGCATTCCAGTCAATAGTTCGATTAGAAATTGTAAAATTCAGAAATGTCAGCTCCTAACTTCTGAAACTTTTGTAATTCATTTAAATTCATTATTTTTTTTTATTGTTAAGTAAAAATAAGTTTTTGTTTTTAAGTTGTATTAAAGTCAGTAAATTAGTATAACGGTATTAAATTAATTAACTCAAGGAGCCATGATAATCTGCTTAAGCTTATTGTTAATTCCAAATTACGATTTTAGGGTTCTTGGTACGGGCTGAAATTCTCGGCACGGACCTAAGCTTTGGTTGGCTGAAGTTTTTGGTTCGGGCCTTATTTGTTTGGAGCAAGCCTAATTTGTTCTTGGTACGGCCTAGATTATTTTGGTTCAGGCCTAATTGTTGAGGAAAACCTGAACCCAGGGTCTGGAGGAGATTAACTCTGGAATCCGAACAGATAAGCTATAGGCCTTAAACATTATTGCTTTAATTTTTTTTTATTTCTCTGACTGTAAACATTGTATATTTTATTGCTGTGTTAATCACTTGTAAAATTTTAGTTAAGTAGAGCGTGTGATCACACTAAAAAGGGGCACTAGTACATTAGGTAACCATTGTTAAGGCGCTAGGGTTGACAGTAGTGTAAACCCATACTATATTTTTTTTTATATTAAAGAAGGGTCTAGTTTGATATTCTCGTTTTATTTAGCTCACTTTAACGTCATCCCACTTGTGACTCAATTAACCTTGATTAAGTTTCTAAGATATTTAATTATCTCCAGTGAGATAGGTCAGTGACTGGAACAACAGGGGTTTGCGATTTTAACCGTCCAAATCGGTGGCGCGACTCACTCTTATTTTTGGTACTTACCCTCTACGGCTGAGCTGGGCACTAATTTTCCAGTAGAGAAACCACTTACCGATCTCAGCTGGAGTTGAACTTCTATTTGAAGTACTTGATTAATTTTTCAAAATTTTTTTTTGTTTTATTCTTTTATTACACTAAAGTACGTGACAAATGTCCCAAAAAGTTAAGTGAAATACATTTCATTAGCCAACAACCTCAAAAGCATAGAAGAGGATATAATATAACCTATACTGTAACCATGTGACGGTACTTTAGACTACAATACAATCGGGGTTTCCGAATTCTGCCGCATACTCTAGAGTCTAGGTAAAAAAATTGATGTCCGAACTCGGCCATAGATTACAGTATTAGAGATTAGGTTTGTTCCTAAATCATTAGGGGGTCTCTACGAACCAATCAAGAGATTATCAATGTAGGATGTAGGTATCCAAAAAGCTAATGATATTGTTTACTATATGTTGTACTTAATTACATAAAAAATAATATATAAAAAGATAAGAAATGATTTGAATTTATTTTATATTCTTTATAGGTATTTCATCAATATACAAATTAAAACACTGTGCACTCAGAGATGAAATTTGCAACCCAAAAGAATAAGCTCTCCCCCAGTATATTTATATATTGCATTGTGAATCTACAACAATCTCTTTTGGCTTAAAATATAAACCTTGACACTTATTACTTAAAAGGAGGAATACGTTGTTGTATCGGACAGTAAACAAAAAACAACCCGTACATAATAGCCATTTTTAAAACTGTGAATTTGGTGGAAAAATTTTGTACAAAACTTGAATGTTCCGTTCATCAAAATACACTCTGACTTAAACAAAAATGTTAGATTAGAAAAACAGGAAAATATAATTATAGTTTTGCTTGATCTGCCACCGTAAGAAACTCTTTCCCGCGATTTCTAGTAAGATGTAACTCACGAACAGTATTGAACACCTCTTCTTGGTTTTAGGTAATATTGGCAAGAATGTTCTTTTTGCCGCATGAATATTTTGTCTTATTTAATTAACATCTTCTGAGTTTGATGGTTTCTTAGCTTGATCACAAATTGCTTTCCTTTTTTACTTACTGCATTTCTTGCAAGTATCTTTTCAAAACCATGATTGTGTTCTCCTTTGACCTCTACTACTACTCTAGCTGTACATTTAGAGTTACAACATATCCATCGAATTTTTCCACACTTGCTAGTATTAGCTTTGGAAATCTTAAAATTATTCAACACAATTAACTTATTTCTTTTTACAGTAAACATAGTAGATGCTCTGTTATTTAACTCAGTTAAGGTAGTGAATAAACTGTTTGATTAGATACTCACTGAGAAACAATTAACTTCTTTTTCTTGCTTAATATTACCCTATTATCACTTTTGGAAACTCTTTAGGTATTAAATATTTAAATCCCTAATACTTAATACGAGTAAACATAATTTTACCTGGCAGAGGTACTCCTTACTGAATATTATAATTAATATTATTAATATAAAATACTAAACTTAATATGTAAACTTACGTGAAAGAATAATAAAACAATCCTAGTTCATGGTTCTTATGTAATCGTTTTTAGTTTATTTTTATCTTTTTGTCTCTACAGCTGGCCAGCTCCTATTGTTTTGTCCTTTAATATAAAACTTAACTTTATGTTAATTCTTTAAGAAGTTTTTTTCATTTGAACTTTTAATCCACATATAAACCCAATTTGCTTGTTCTTTGCATCATTCAATGTCACTGAAGTACAGGAAGACTCTTAACTAAGTTACCGATGTTATCCATATTTTTGAAGAATATATTTTTATAATTATTAAGGTTTGTATATTGTAACTACCATAATATTTTGTTTGTAACACTCTCTTTTATAACTTATAGGCCTGATGATGGGAATCATATCCCGAAACTAGTTGCCAACATTTTGTAATTTTGAACAAATATATTATATATGTGGATTGATTTTGAGTTTTCGTTTATGTTACTGTATCATCACCAGTTTAAAGAATTTTTGCACGAAATAGATAGTGATTACATAGATTTACTTCTCCATAATAGAGTGCGCTGGCTTTCCAGGGGAAACGTATTACATCTCAACTGAACGATCTAAATATCAAGCTACAAGGCAAAGGAAATATCGCACATACAATGTTAGAAAAAGTGGAGAGTTTTGTAAACAAACTACAAGTGCTTGCCGAAGATAAAGAAAAGAGTAATTCACTTTACTTCAAACATTTAAATAAGTATTGTGAAGAAAAAAATGTTTCGCTTGATACTGTTTATTTCATTACAATATTAAGAGAAATGAAAAATAGTTTTGAAGAGCGCTTTCAAGAATTTAGAGCAAATAAATCTACGTTATCCTTCATTTTATACCCCCTAAATATCAATGTCGGTGACATGAACTTGGCGCCGTTCAATACAGATTCTACGGAACTTCAGATGCAACTCATTGATATCAAGAATAAATAACTGTGGAGCAGTAAGTTCACGGCTCTTGTAAGCCGTTTGGAAGAGTACGAGAGAGAGAAATCAAATTTGATTTCTGAAAATAAGTGGACTGCTGTAAATCAATTACCTAAAATAGAGCAAATCCTGTTTGATACATGAAATAGCCTTCCTGCAACATATGAAACGACAAAAAAACTAGCATTTGCTATTATATCTATCTTCGGCTCTACATATTCATGTGAGCAAACATTTTCATCTATGAATCCGATTAAAAGTAAATTAAGAAGAAAATTAACCGACGACAATTTACAGTCGTGCCTTAAATTAAAAACGAGTAATTACTTGCCAGACATAGGCAAGCTTTCGAAAGCAATGCAAGGACACCGTTCCAACTAAAACTAAAATATAATATAATTAATGGGAGTGTTATTTTAATAAATGTCTTTAATTATATATATTTTTTAATTTCCCACATGTTTTAAAACTGTAAATGTAGCTTTGTAGTGTGAAGCAAATTAGACTCTAATTATTAGACTTATAAAATTCATGTAGCGGGTCTTTGAAGGTGTGGGAAAATCTACAAACTTGATATTTGGCTCATCTGATTGGTAAGTCTGCCGACCCCTGGTATAGACCAATATTAAATAATTAAAAATTACACAGAAACCGAAAATTGTTACCTAGTTTTGTAACTCAGTTTTTTCAATACAAACACATATCTATTGATGTGACAAAATTATGTGATTTTCACAAATTTAATAAACCCTCATCAAAGATGATAGTATGCACTAAAGGAGATACTATAGAACCAATTTAGCTCATTTCACTTTGAATAAAAAACTGCAACTTAAGATCATACATTCATACAATAGAGGAATAAATAATTGTATATCAATATTATGCCTAAAGTCTAAAAAAGTAGGATTAAATTTTCTCAGATTTGAATCGCAACATTGTGTATGTAATAGTGGGCACGTGCCAAACGTAGGCAGTAAAATTACACGTTCCTTCCATCCGTGTTACCTTCGCAAAGCATTGGCTTGTGTTCAGATTATTTTAGATCTAACCTGGTTTATTTAACACCATTTTCGTAACAAGAGAAACCCATATTTTATGTTTCTTTATAATTTACATTGTTACAGTTCCAAGAAACTTGGAAAAGTACATAAAAACGAATCCTTAGAAAAAAATATGCAGTATTTGAACTATTATGAAACACAAATTGGTATACCCACTGGAATATAACATTTTTTACTATTTTTCACTGTAAAGAATATGAATAAATCGTTCTATTCGGCTTTGTTTAAAATAACAGTTTTATATTTGAAGTTTTAATTGGTATACACTAATAAATCTGAAACAAACTCAAAAGAAATAATGTGCGGTGTACCTCAAGTGTAACATACTACATAGCATACATAGTAAAAAGAAACCGATATTAAATTATGGCGGAATAATAGTCAAATAAAAACTAGAACTTCTACTTGTATATCCGAAGAAGTCTCGATGATAAAGCAACGAGCTGAAAACAAAATTCTACGAAACTATTTCTGGAAAGTTAATGGTATTACCTAATTTAAACAACTGAGAATCCTAAATTTTTGTTAACAAAGGGATAGGTTTAATTTCCACACAGTCTTGAGGGAGGTCATACACAAATAGAAACCTATAAAACATTTGTCGACTATAAAGTCATTCCATATTACTCTGCTTTTCCTCGGAGACGCCTTCCCTAACTGCTTACCCCTAGAGATCTATATTCTGCAAGTCAAAATAACTTAAACCTTCATGTTTCAGTCACATTCTATTTAAAATACTGCTCCTTACTTCTTGGTTTCAGATTCCACTAGAAAGATATACTACCTAGACTTAACAGCGACTTAATTTTTTAGTCCAGAGTACCCTTCATAATCATTGGAGTGGACGCTTTCAAAAGAACACCAGAACTCCCTATAGAGTTCAAAGGCCAGTCTACTCTTCTACCGGTAACCTCCGATCCCCAACAACAACTGACCCACCACGCAGATTTCAGTCGAAAACCTTCATCCTCGCCAAATAAAAAGTCTAATATCTAACCACAACCCTACCCAACACTCCTTCCCGATACTGATTTTTTCCCTCCTGCATTATTCAGCAATATATTTAGTATGGAATTTGTATCATAATATTATGAAAAACTAAAATAATTACAATGTATAAAAAGAATTTTTGGTTAAATAGTTTATAAAGTCACCTCTTACCTGGGAACAGCGGGCGGTCAGTAAATCCGACCCTTTTCACGACCTTCACAACAGCTGGTAATGAAACGTAAAGATAATTTTTTTTCTGATTTCAACCATATATGATACTTATGCAAAATATTGAAGTTTACAGGCGCTAGAGGTATTTTATGTTATTATGAGTGTTGTTCTTTTCTCAATGTAATGTAGAATCATTTGGTGTCTGGTCTGTAAACATCAAAATTTTGTCTAAGTATTATATATGGTTAAAATCAGAAAACAAATATCTTTATGTTTCTTGTATTTATTTTTATTTATTAAAAATTATTCACATATATTTTTTAAATTTAAACAATAGATTGTAAAATCATGAGTGCAAACAACCAGATGCCTTAAGGGTCGAGAAGAGGGTTGGATTTATGGAGCTCCCGCTATTCCCAGGACTTCAAAGACTCTTTTACCGAACTTTTTATAGACTACATTTTTATAATTTATATTCCACAGTGTACGATTATAAATTATTCTTTATGTATAATGATTTTTAAACCGCAAATAACGGTTACAAAACTTTTGCATAGTTTATATTAGTGTCATCTATTCAGGAAAATTTGAAATTTGTAGAAATTGTAATTAAACCTCAATACATCTGTGTAAAAACAATTAAATCAGGCATTGTCATCGAGTTCTGAGCGACCCTGAAAGTTTCAGATCTGTACTTAGTCGGGAAGTAAATTTAAAATCGAGTACGAAATTTTACCCTTACAGACAGACAAAGAGAAAACAAGCGAAGAATATAAGAAAGGGAGTAATAGTGAAATGAAGGTGATCAAATAGTAGAAGCATAACATCGTTGGATTACTTCACTTTGTTTTGGTTTGTTTTTTAATATACCCAACTTCGTTAGTGATATTTTGAGAACCATGTATTTTTGGAACGAAGTTCCCTTTCGGGCGTTACGAACAGTTACGACTGACGCTAGGAGCTAGCCAAAAAAAATTCATACCAAAATTTGTCACGACACGACCGACATACGCATGTTGTCTCTCTCTCTCTTATAGATAGATATACCTATCTTTATTTAAATAGGAAACCCTAATATAATAAATACTAATAAAAGTACAATTAAAAAGACACTAATTTAAATTAAAAGAAAATACTGTAGAAAAAAATAAGTACCTATAATAGTATTATATTTTATTTTATCCTGTTTTAATAAATCAATAAATTCATAAACATTTCAAAAATAGTTCTTAACTTGACTAGTTAGGTATGTACCTACGTCAAATTACCTTAACTGTCAGTTGCTGTCAAATATTTTAATCTTAAAATTTTGTATTAAATTGTTAATTCCTGTTTTAAATTAAATTGAAATAAAAAGTAATTCTAGGTAGATGTATATCCTCTAATCCTCTGATATTGTATAAATGGACACTTTTGTTAAAAGAAACGAACTGTTGAAAATAATGGATTTACTATTTTTTTTCTATTTTGCTTTGAACAGTGTAGTAGTGTCGCGACTTTGTTAAGTTTATACAGTTTTTTTGTAGATAATAAATATTAAAATAATAGAAAATAAAAACAATAATGTATCCTGACAGTGTTTCTGCACAAGTTCCGGATATTGCTGATAGAGTTAGGTAAGTAGAGATTTTATACAGACGATAATAAATGCTTATGTATGTACAAACTCTCTGTTGTGTTTACAAATTACAATTCCTTCACTAATTAATCGAAAGGAACTTCGTTCCATCCGGGTGTCCCTTGACGACACCTCTCACTTTTTTTTTAATTTTTATTTATAAACAAAAAAATTTTATTTGTATGATGCTGATATGATTGAGATTCACAAAAATTTTATTGCCTATAGTAACGAAAATTCAAAGTTGTCCAACGTGAATACACTTTTAAAGTGGAAATTTCCAATTATCAATGACGAATCCATTAAATAGAAAGGACACCCTTGACATTCAATAACAAGGGTAGAGTAAAGTCAAAATACGTATTTGAGTTACAACGACGGAAATTCTTTTCCAAGAAATAAGCAAAATATGCACGTTGCGACACATGGTGTGTAGAGAAGATGTATTTATTTATAATAGTACAGAAATTAGTTTCATTGAATAAGTATTTAACAATGCAATTAAATTACTTTAATTGCCGTTTTTATTTTAAGACTAATAAAATTACAATTTTGCAATAATTTAATTAATATAATTGATTTTTTCTAATACTAAAAAATTTATGAAATTTATGTAAATAATTGTATTAGACAAGCCAGAAATGACATTAACGATGCTATATCTGACAGGAATTAAACCGGTGATCTCTATCTACAGCCAATAGGGCCTCAACCGGTCGGTAGTAGTCGGTGTTTTTGATTATTCCTTGATTCAATTTAAGTCGTCTAGAACACCTGTTTAATTCCTCCCTAAGCATACATTTGACGTAAACGAGAAACTGTTCTTGTTCAACTGTACCACTTACAGGATGTTTTGGCGGACGGAGTGAAAGTAAATAGAGCGACGGATAAAAACCGTTACATGTACCTATATATGCACACATAGACTATTAGTTATATAAAATTACAGTTATTGCATTAATCTTTTTAAAGTTATACTTTTTATAGGGCATTCTGACGAGCAATCAATAATTTGGAAAATCGTGAAAAATTTAAGAAAACTTGAAAAAAATTGGAAAAAAATGCTAAAAAAGTAAGGCTGGGAGTAATATACATTTTTTTATGGTATACAACAGGCTGATTTTTGACCAGTGGCTTCGACGCGTCGCTCAAATCCTGAAAGTTGTAACATTGCGTCGTAAAGGAGCTTGTAAAAGAGCAATACTTTTGTAGTATTCAAAAAAACAGACGTGGGAAGGTAAGGAGTTCCACAATCCGTTTAAGTATCGGTAGAACAAGGAAAGATCAGTCACTGCTCTTCGGTGGGATAATGGGGCTACGTTTTTGGTGATACTGGTCGTTTATTAGTCGAACTGCTCTTTTCTGTATTGCATCAAGAATTTTGAGCCTTGACGGAGCCGTCGATACCCATACATGCGAGAAGTATTTAAGATTAAGTCTTATTTGGGTTTTGTAAAGATTAGCTAAGTTGGATGAAGAGAAATATTTTCGTGCTCTAAAAAGAAAGCCTAACTTCTTTTCTGCTGCAGTTGCTATAGATGCAATATGTTCATTCCAGAGTAAGCCCTGGGTGTTCGTTATGCCAACCAGCGTAGTAGAGTCACTTGCTACTAGTGTCTGATCGTTTATTGTGATGGATGAGTTGTATGTTTGCTTCTTGTTGGATAGGCAACATGTCTTTTTCTTGGAAGCGTTGAAATTAACGAGATTCTTTCTTTCCCACTCGTCTACAATTCTCAAATCTTGATTGAGAGAAGCCGTTGTGGATCTTCTGTGTTCCAGAATATCTAAGGATACGGGACGGTTGTGCGCTTTGCTACAGTGCTACAGTGTAGGTTGCTATCATCTGCAAAACCGTGTATCGGGTTATTAGTGGCTTCTAGTAGATCATTAATGTGTAAAAGCAATAGAGTAAATCCTAGAGCCGATCCTTGGGAAACTCCAGCGTTGACCTTGTAGAGGTTGGAAGAATGTCCATCTACGGAAACTTGGATGTGCCTGTTGGAGAGAAAGTTGGATAACCTTCTGAAAAGGTTTGTGCGAGTGTTCGTATGAAGGCGGATGGCTCAAGAGAGCTGCATGCCACACTTGATCAAATACTTTTAAAATGTCTAGTGATACTATTTGAGTCTCCGCATGGCGGTGGATAGCATCACTACAGACATGAGTTACATATACTAGCAGATTGGCTGTTGACCTTTGTTGGCAAAAACCATATTGCCTGTCACTTAAAAGGTTGTGTATCTCAAGACAGCTCAGGATCTCGTAATTGACGTATTTCTCCATAGTTTTGCTAATAACAGATAGAAGAGCTATGGGTCTGTAGTTAGAAGGCAGGGTTTTAAAGCCTTTCTTGGGGACGGGTTGTACTCGAGCAGTTTTTCAGGATTCTGGAAATATACAATATCATATGAAATAGCTTAGTGTAAACTGGCGCTAGTTTAGGAGCAAAAGCCTTTAAGAGTAAAGCAGGTATTCATCAAGGCCGCTTGCTTTGTTGGCATTTAGAGTAGAAAGGACTTTCTGCACATGCTTAACCCTAAATATGATATTTTTCATTGTGTGGAGAGCCTGTGGAATAGAAGGTAGCTCCATGTTTTCCGGTGAATTTAGTTTCGAGTTCGAAGAAAACATTTGACAAAGAGTTCTGCCTTTCCTGTGAAGGAACTAACTATTGGGCCGTCATCTGCTGTGAGTGGAGGGTTTCATCCTCTTCCTCACAGAATATCTGCACTTTGCTTCATCTACCAAATCTAGTTTCTTCATAAGAGGGTAACAGTGTTATTTTGTCCCAGTTCATTTAATTTGTCTAGGCATTTCCAGACCATCTTTGAACTAATTATGTGTAAAGCTTTGATTACAATATTTTGTCTACTATAGTTTCTTTTGATATTAGAATGCTGTCTAAGTATTTGGTTCCTGGTCCAAAAACCTCAACTTCTGTTCCTTTAGCTGTCTTTGAACCGTCCATATACCATTTTATCGCATTTTATCAATATGGACCATTTTATGGCATTTTGGTTTAGCTCTAATATTGTGTCTTTGTCCCACTCAGATTTACTATCCAGTTTTGAAGGTCATACATACATAAGCTCATAAAAATGCTTCCATTTTTGAAAGTAATATGCACGTGCAATACACTAATTAGTCTACGTGTAAGGCTATTTTTTTGCAGGAATCGATATTCACCATATGCGCCAGTCGCAACCACGTGATATTTTTTTTATTTGTAATGTTTTAAACTCTTCCCTTTATAAGGCTTAGTATATAGTTGTTTATTACTTATAGATTTAGATTTAATTATAAGACTTGTTTATGTATTTGTCATATTTTTATAATTTGATACTTCAAATTTCATTAGCAGTTAAAGAACTTTAATTCTTGATTTTTGTATTTTAGGTAAGTTTTTAGGTTTTAATTATAATGTTTTAAATAAATTTGTATTTTAGCAAAAATAGAGTATTCTTTTCCTGTAAAAGACTGATAAATCAAGAATTTTAAAAGTCATGTCAGAAGAACCTCATATTATGGTACATTTACGATTGCAAGTTGAAGCGTCTACGGACAATAATAAAATAACAGTAGTAAAATTAAAAACTATTCGCTGGGATCTAGAAGAGATTGTATATGAATTTCCAGAAGAATTTCAACTTTTATCCTTGCATACAGAGTTATTAAAAATTTCTGTAATACAAAAAATTCAAAAATCAATTAAGACTAGAGGACAATTCCGTAATGTGAAAATAAAATTACCGAAAGATGTGGCTAAAATATATTTTGATGAAGAAATGAATGCTTGTTTCAATGATTATTATTTGGGCGAATGGATAGTAGAAACAACACCACAAATAGCACAATTAACAGAAGCCGGACAAATTTTACAAAAACTGAAACAATCTGAAAATCGCCAAATTGATTTATCATCAATAACAAAGTCATTTGTTTTAGAAAAATTTAATGGTAAAAACCAAAATGTAAATTTATGGATAAGCACATTTGAATTAGAATGTAAACGTTTTAAAATTGAAAAAGATAAATTAATTGAGATTATAAGATTATTTTTAGAAGATAGTGCATCTGATTGGTATGCTTCAGCTCTATTGAAGTATGGTCTTACATCAGAATGGAATGATTTCAAAAACGCATTCAAAGAAGCATTTGCTGAAAAGGGATGGGCTATGGCTCGATTTACTTATTTATATAAGTACATAAATGGATCTTTTGTAGATTACGCATTAAAAAAAGAAAGACTACTATTACAAAGAAATCCAAAAATGGAAGAGAGTGTTAGAATTGATCTTATTGTTATTGGGCTACCTATTTTTATTCAGGAAAAACTGGATCGAGAAGAAATTAAAACGACTGAACAAGTAATGAATAAAATAAGACAATATGAATCTACAATAAAGAAAAAGAAAATTTATACCAAAGTCGAAAATAAACAGGTAGATAGTATCGAATTGAAACCCAATTTTTCGGGGTTTCAAAAAGAAAGAAAAGCATGTTCAGTATGCGAAAAATTAGGATACAAAAACAGATTTCACCTACCGGACTAGTGTTGGAATAAAGGCAATGTTGATAAATTCAAGACAGTAAATAATAATGAACTTGAGGAAGAGATTAACGAAACTCTTCCGGACCAAAAAAACTGGTAGTGATACCACTGATCGATCTGGATGTGCAATTGGAAAACAAGAAAATAGTTAAAGGAATTTATGATTCTGGTTCGAATATAACAATGATAAATTCGAAGGTTTTAAAAAACTTAAAGAATAAAAAAATTGAATATAAAAGCACATTCAGGACAACCA
The DNA here is from genome assembly GCA_964028335.1 of Altica lythri. Lineage (NCBI taxonomy): Eukaryota > Metazoa > Arthropoda > Insecta > Coleoptera > Chrysomelidae > Altica > Altica lythri. The sequence goes on from OZ034807.1 coordinate 51,474,768, forward strand.
GTGGTACAGCTGTAACAGATGGAATTATTGTACGTCTTAAAATGAAAATATTTGAAATTGAAGATTATATGGATATTATAGTAGTAAATAGAGATTCATTTAAATATAATTTACTTTTAGGTTTGGATAGTATAAAGAAATTTAGATTATGTCAAGATGAAAATTTAAGGATTACTCAAAAAACCAAAGAATTACATGAACATACTGATTTGGCACAGAGAAAAGAGGAAACATTTTGGAACTCTGAAACGTAAATAAATTTTAATGAACATATAGAGGTAGAACCGTAAAAAATTTTTATGCTAAAATAGATCACTTAGATGTAGTTAACAAAAGGAAAATTATTGATCTTATGGACCAATATGAATCAATTTTTGCAAGGAATAAATTTGATATTGGAAGAATAAAAAACCATGAAGCTCATATAAATTTGCTTGAAAATAAATTTATAGCAAAAAAACCATATCGTTGTTCTATTCTTGATCAAAAAGAAATAGAATATCAGATTTCGGAGCTGCTTAAAGCCGATTTAATTGAGGAATCGACTTCTCCATTTGCAGCACCCGTAACACTGGCATTCAAAAAGGAAGAAAATAGAAAATCGCGAATGTGTATTGATTTCAGAGATTTGAATAAAATAGTGGTTCCTGAACCTCAACCTTTCCCATTAATTGATGAAATGTTAAGGAAGACGCGAGGATGTAAATGGTTTTCTGCATTGGACATTAATTCCGCATTTTGGTCTATTCCTGTAAGAGAAAAGGACCGATACAAAACGGCGTTTGTTACGCAGGATGGACATTGGCAATGGAAATGTTTACCATTTGGCATAAAGACTGCACCCGCAATATTTCAGAGGATATTATCAAATATTATTCGTCAAAACAGGCTAAATGACTTTTGTGTTGTTTACATTGATGATATTTTGATATTTTCAAAAACATTTGAAGAACATATAAAACATTTAGAAAGACTTTTCGAATCAATAATGAAAGAAGGATTCAGATTGAAATTTTTAAAATGCCATTTTGCAAAAAAATCTATTAAATATCTTGGTCATATTGTAACGGGATAACCGTAAAGGAAGGGACCTTAATTTAAAAGATTGTTGTTGACAGTTGATTTTTAGAAGTTTGTAAAAAAATCAACTGACCATTTTAAATAATGTTTCTAGAAAATTCTAGAAACTTCTAAACACACTGACTAGATTAAATAATGTTGTATATAAGGGGATGCATGGGCAGTTAACGTCAGTTCGAGTCAAGTGTTCAGAAGAGTTCATTGTATTGTCAAGTAGTTAGACGTTATCCAGCAGAGTTCAGTGTATCTTAACAATTTTGTAAATAAATTGTGTAAAAAGCCCCCATACGTGTTTCAAATTGGTGTCAGGTGTGGGGTGAAGATACAAGAATGCCTGGAAAAAAGATGCATGAACTATTGGTGGCTGAGCTCAGAAAAGAGCTCGAAGAATTAGAATTGGAAACTACTGGGACCAAATCTGTATTGTTGAATAGGCTCCGTGAATACTACCTAAGTAATAATTTGGATCCTGACGTTGTGGAGTTCAATGATCCGGTTCAAAAAGCAATTTCTGAACAACTTTCCCAGATGAAAGAGAAGCTATCAGGACGAATGACGAGCCAGCAAGAGGAGCTATCCAGTCAGATGAAGAGAACTGGAAGCTTGTCTACAAAACCAAATCATCCATCACGGCGACGGAGATGCAGGAAGGATGGAAACCTGCCACGCAGACGTCGAACGACAAAGAAGCGAGGAGACGACCCATGTACGAACAACGATGAAACCCCCGACCTTCGACGGGAAGACTTCCTGGCCAAATTACCTGAAACAATTCGACGCAGCGGCCAGAGCTAATGGATGGTCAACCCAGGAGAAGGCATTGTCCCTAACCGTAGCTCTGCGAGGCGAAGCTTTAGACGTCTTGCAATCATTGACACCGGATGAAGCTGACAACTTCGAGTTATTGGTGAATCGTCTAGAGATGCGTTATGGTCAAACTCATCTACAACCGGTGTACCGAATGCAGTTAAAGAGCCGAAAACAGAAAAATGGAGAAACTATCCAGGAATTTGAAGCGGATGTAGCAAGAATGGTTCGACTTGCGTATTCAAATGCAGCGGAGGATTTCCTGGAGTGCCTAGCAGTCCAAACCTTCACCGATGGTCTTCGAGACGTCGAGTTGCAGCGCGCTGTACGGTTGGCGCGGCCGAAGACTCTTGTGGACGCCTTGACCATTGCCCTGGAGTTTGAGGCGGCGACGGAGGCCTCACGTGGAGTTGCTCGCCTAAGGGAAATCACTGGTAACTACGACCATGCCGTTCATTCCGTTAGCGACGTTGAAGCGGTAGTAGAGAGATTAATGAAGTTACCTCCAAAAAGAAGGCGCCCAGTGAGATGCTGGAACTGCGGAGAACTTGGCCATATAAGAAATACTTGCCCCCAAAAAGAAAATTCTTCTGCTGAAGTACCCCAGCAGCAGGAAAACTAGAACGGGTCGACTCCTGGAGGGCGAAATCGACCCCAAACATTCCCGAAGCCCCTCACACCATAAAATTGGCAACTCTGCAACATCACGTGGACAGCTTATATGTGGATGGCCTCATTGATGGGAAGAACTTTAGCATGCTGGTAGACACTGGAGCTACGAAAACTATCGTTTGACCATCCATCATTATGCGAAAGAAGATGTGGCCTACCAGTTGGAGACTGCGTACCGCTACCGGAGATTCTGCTAGAGTCTACGGTGAGATACAGGTGACGCTACAGTTTGGTTCAACCTCTCTTGTTCACTCAGTGCTGGTGGCTGACGTTGATGAAGATGTTGTTCTGGGCATGAATGTTATGCTCCACTGTGGTTTTCATTTGGATCTTCGCCAACGTATCCTTCGTACTGGTAATGAAGAAATATTCCTGCACCGAAAACAAGTTGACAATGCCTCGATCAAGCTAATCGATGATATCGAACTTCCGGCGAGCTGCGAATGTGTCGTCACAGCGTGGTTGGATGGACCGGAGCCAGATGGTGCCCCAGCCATGATAGAGCCGAAGAACCATGACCATGAATTGGGAAAAGGACTCCTTGTGGGTAAGACTCTTGTTAGATCCGCCAAAGAGGTACCCATCCGAGTTATCAACTTGAACGATCATCCAGTTTTTCTCCGAAAGGACACGGAAATGGGAAGTTTAGAACCAGTAACGGCCATAATTCACAAAGTAAACGTTACGGAAACAGATGAGATCAACGAAATTGAACAATTAATGACAAAATTAGATCCCTCTTTGTCAAAATTAGAAAAGAAACAGGTAAGAGATCTACTTTATCGTTATAAACCTGTATTTGGTTCTAAAAGTAAACTGGGAAGAACTGATGTTGTACAACATAGAATTGACACTGGTGATGCACGTCCGATTCGACAGGTACCCCGAAGGATGCCTCAAGTTAAGAAGGAAGAAGCAGACAGAGCCCTTAAAGAAATGATCCAAAATGGCATAGTCGAACCATCCAGTAGTCCGTGGGCTTCTCCTGTGGTATTAGTAAGAAAGAAAGACGGATCAATGCGGTTTTGTGTCGACTATCGAAAGCTAAATGATGTCACTAAGAAGGACAGTTATCCTCTACCAAGGATTGATGATGCCCTCGACGCTTTGGCGGGTTCTACTTTGTTTTCTACCTTAGACCTTAAAAGCGGATACTGGCAAGTTAAAATGAATCCTGCAGACAAAGAAAAGACTGCCTTTACCAGTGGATCAGGGTTATGGCAATTCACGGTCCTTCCATTTGGCCTCTGTAATGCTCCTGCGACGTTTGAACGACTAATGGAGAACATCTTGCGGGGTTTGTCATGGGAAACTTGTCTAGTTTATCTAGACGACATCATCATAATGGGTAAGACCTTTAAGGAACACTTATCTAACCTGGAAGAAGTTTTTAAAAGATTACAGAACGCTAATCTAACATTGAATGGTAAGAAATGCCACTTGTTCCAGAGACAGGTTAACTATTTAGGACATAACGTAAGCAAGGATGGCGTTGCTGTTGACCCCGCTAAGATACAAGCCGTTCAGGAATGGCCAATCCCTATCGACAAACATCAGCTTCGGAGTTTCTTGGGTCTTTGTTCCTATTACCGACGATATGTCAAGAATTTTGGAGACATTGCCAAACCCTTGACACGTTTGACAGAACAAGATAAGTCCTTCTGTTGGGATCAGGAATGTCAAAAGGCGTTTGAAATATTGAAGAAACAGCTTACGTCAGCACCTGTTCTTGCTTATCCACTTCCTGATGATAAGCTTATTCTGGACACCGACGCCAGCAATGTGGGAATTGGAGCCGTCTTGTCACAGCTACAAGACGGTAAGGAAAGAGTGGTTGGTTACTTCAGCAAAACTTTATCGAAAGCTGAAAAGAACTACTGTGTAACTCGGAGGGAACTATTAGCAGTTGTTAAATCCGTCGAACACTTTTATAAATATCTGTATGGCAGAAAATTCCTGATCAGAACAGACCATGCTAGTTTAAAGTGGCTACTTAGCTTTAGGAACCCAGAAGGACAGATAGCAAGATGGCTTGAAAAACTGCAGGAATATGATGTTGAAATCGAGCACAGACCTGGAACCAGACATCGTAATGCTGATGCACTTTCCAGAAGACCATGTCGACCTGATTGCCCCCATTGTACCCGTATGGAGCAGAACGAGGAAAAACTTGCCTTAGTTAAGGTTGTGCCAGGAGACGAGAGCTCTATGCTGGAAGAGCAACAAGAAAACGATCCCGTTCTGAGAAAGATTAGGGAGTGGAAGAGAATGGACCGTGGTCCGTTGTGGAGAGAGATATCCTCATCCTCTCCTGCTTTAAAAGCATACTGGTCCCAATGGAACTCTTTAATTTTGGACGGAGGGCTCGTTAAAAGACTTGTAGAAAATTCCGAGGGCACAGAAACAAGGAAACAAATAGTGGTCCCAAGAAATGCTGTACCGGAAATTTTAAAACAGATGCATAATGATAGTTCTGGAGGACATCTGGGTATTACGAAAACGCTGCAAAAGATCCGAGATAGATTTTACTGGGTAAATTGCACTAATGATGTTAAAGATTGGTGTCGTAAATGCACTACATGTGCTGCCAGTAACGGTCCGCACCGAAAACCGAAGGCGGAAATGCAGCAATACCTGGTTGGAAGTCCTTTTGAAAGAATCGCAGTAGATGTATTGGGGCCACTTCCACAGACCGATGTAGGAAACAAGTACATCTTTGTTGTAATGGACTACTTCACTAAATGGGTTGAAGCATATGCAGTTCCCAATCAGGAAGCTACCACTTTAGCAGATATATTGGTTGAAGAATTCGTAAGCCGATTTGGGGTACCATTAGAATTACATTCAGACCAAGGAAGAAATTTTGAGAGCAAGCTGTTTCAAGAAGTTTGCCAAAGATTAGGCATCCACAAAACGAGAACCACTGCGATGCACCCTCAGTCTGATGGAATGGTGGAACGAATGAACCGGACTATAACCAACTATCTGTCAAAAGTGGTGTCAGATTGTCAGAGGGATTGGGATCGACATATTCCACTATTTCTAATGGCAATTCGATCGGCCATCAACGAATCAACTGGCCAAACGCCTGCGAAGGTCCTGTTCGGTAGAGAAATGAGGCTACCATGTGACTTGGTGTTTGGTTGTAAACCTGGTGAAGAAATGGCACGTGAACAATATGTCGCCGACCTTCAGAATTGAATGGAAAATATACACAACCTGGTGCGTGGAAAACTACAATTATCTAGTGATCGGATGAAGAGGTACTATGACACACGGACAATGGAAAAGAGTTACCAAGTTGGAGATTTAGTCTGGCTCTATAACCCCCGACGGCGTCGAGGTATTTGTCCCAAATTACAAAAGAACTGGGAAGGTCCTTACACCATCAAGAAGAAGATTAACGATGTCATTTATCGGATCGTAAAAATTCCCAGAGGGAAACCCGTCGTGGTCCATCATGATCGTTTGGCGCCTTGCCGGGGAAACCACAGTGGAGATGCGCAGCAACTCCAAGAAGATGGTTTGGCTGGCTCAGGGAGTGTGCGGGATTCCGATGTAGGAAATAACATTCCAGGAGGAATGAATTTAAGGAGGGGGCAGTGTAACGGGATAACCGTAAAGGAAGGGACCTTAATTTAAAAGATTGTTGTTGACAGTTGATTTTTAGAAGTTTGTAAAAAAATCAACTGACCATTTTAAATAATGTTTCTAGAAAATTCTAGAAACTTCTAAACACACTGACTAGATTAAATAATGTTGTATATAAGGGGATGCATGGGCAGTTAACGTCAGTTCGAGTCAAGTGTTCAGAAGAGTTCATTGTATTGTCAAGTAGTTAGACGTTATCCAGCAGAGTTCAGTGTATCTTAACAATTTTGTAAATAAATTGTGTAAAAAGCCCCCATACGTGTTTCAATATTATAGAAGAAAATACAGTACGTCCGATTTATGACAATTTAAAAGCTATACGAGATTTTCCTTGTCCAAAAAATCAAAAAAACATACGCCAGTTCTTAGGGAAAATAAATTTTCATTACAAATATATACCGAATCAAAGCAAAATTTTAGAACCCTTCCATAATTTATTAAGGAAAAATGTAAAGTTGGTGTGGACAGAGAATTGTGAAAAGTCGTTTGCCTTGATTAAGGAGTATTTAAGTAAAGCACCATCTTTAGCGATTTTCGATCCAAACGCACCTATTATAATTCAAACTGATGCAAGTTTGGATGGTATTGGTGCAGTGTTAAAACAACCACAAGAAAATGGAGAGATGAAACCAGTAGCATACTTTTCAAAGAAGTTAAACCAAACACAAAAGAGAAAAAAAGCAATATACTTGGAATGTTTAGCTATTAAAGAAGCAATCACATATTGGCAATACTGGTTGATAGGAAATAAATTTACTGTTTTATCAGATCATAAACCATAAGAAAATTTAAAAATTAAATCAAGGACCGATGAAGAATTAGGTAACATGGTATTTTATTTATCTCAATTTGATTTTACTATTAAATATAACCCTGGAATTAGAAATCAAGAAGCAGATTGTTTGTCAAGAAATCCAGTTTTAGAACATTTTGAAAATAATGATTGTTTAAAAGTAGTAAATTTATTAGAATTACAAGAAATTATTAATGATCAAGAACAACTCCAAATACAAAAAAGCAAAAATATTTTTAAAAGACAGAATATATTTTACAAGAAAATTCGAAATCAAAATAAAATTATTATTTCAGAAAATTTTGGGAAAAAAATTATTGAACTGATTCATTTAAAATATGGACATATCGGAACAAAGCAAATTGAACTGAAAATTAGGCCTTTTTATCATATTCCAAAAATGCACCTGTTAATAAAAAAGATATGCAATAAATGTGAGGTATGCATAAAAAATAAGTCAAGACAAGGAAAACGATACGGACTTTTGTCACAATTAGGTCCTGCCACAGGACCATTTCAAATTATGTCATTAGATACCATTGGTGGTTTTGGAGGAAATAAATCACCAAAAAAATATTTACATTTATTAGTGGATCATTTTACAAGGTTTGCTTTTATCTTAACATCAAAAAGCCAAACAGCGGATGATTTTATTAGGTTAATTAGAAATGTCTTAAAGGATGGAAAAATTGAAACCTTGCTCACGGACCAATATAGCGGTATAAACTCAACACGATTTAAACGATTTTTAAAAGATCAAAAAATAGATGTAATATTTACTGCAGTTAACTGCGCTTTTTCCAACGGATTAAATGAAAGGTTAAACCAAACACTTGTTAACAGAATTAGATGTAAAATAAATGAAAGAGATCAAAAGATAGCATGGCCAAAACTAGCAGAGGAATGTGTTAGGGAATATAATAATACAATACACAGTGTGACAAAATTTTCTCCAATTTATCTTATGTTTGGAAAAGACTCATCCATTCTTCCGAAACAATTTATAAAAGATAATAATTATAATAATCTAGAACGAGATAGAAATATTGCACTAAAAAATACAATAGAAAATCACGAAAAAAATAAAAAAATTATAGATAAAAATAGAAAGGACTATAAATTTAATATAAATGATTTAGTATACGTAGAAAATAGTAATCATATTAAACGAGGGAAACTTGAAGAAATCAGAATTGGACCTTTTAAAATACTGAATAAAAGATCAAACTCGCTGTTTGAAATAGATTGTGGACACAAGAAAAAAGAATCGAACATTTTCCATATCAGCAAACTTCGTCCTTATGTAGCCGATCACTAGTGGTGGGGGGGATGTAATGTTTTAAACTCTTCCCTTTATAAGGCTTAGTATATAGTTGTTTATTACTTATAGATTTAGATTTAATTATAAGACTTGTTTATGTATTTGTCATATTTTTATAATTTGATACTTCAAATTTCATTAGCAGTTAAAGAACTTTAATTCTTGATTTTTGTATTTTAGGTAAGTTTTTAGGTTTTAATTATAATGTTTTAAATAAATTTGTATTTTAGCAAAAATAGAATATTCTTTTCCTGTAAAAGACTTATATATTAACAAAATCTGAAAGAAATTAAAATTTCTTTTTTTTTCTCCTATTACCGTGCATAATTCTGAAAATAATGATCCTAGAGAAAAAAATTTCAGTTAAAAGATTCGTTATTTAATTTGATACAATATTTCGTTATTTAGAAATTGAAAATTTAGTTTTTATTGTTGGAAAATAGCAATAATTGGGAAAAAAGTACAAAATATAAAGTTTATTCTTTAATTGTTTTCGACTCTCTAAACTTTACTTACAACATTCATATTCGGCCTAGAAAAACTTATTAATATGATAAACTTTGACCTTAAATATCTCGGCAACGAGTAAGTCAAATGAATCTATTTTTAATAGAAGCGTCTTGTATTGATCTTTATGTGTATAAATTTTGAAATTTGTTTAAAGCTCGTAAAGTTATTCAAACTGTTTATAAGCCTAAAAAATGTTTAAAAGTTTAAAAAACTTCTTAGGCTCTCCTAGTGGACCGGTTTTAAATTTATTTTATAAAAAGCGTTTGAAAGTTTAAGCCTTCCTTTATCAATCTGAGAGCCTTATTTAGAGCCTAGTATGAATTTGAAAATTTGCAATTTTTTTCCAGTACCAGGATTGCAAAATTATTATGCAAAAACTATTCGACTGAACTTAACAAAATTTAGCACACGTTGTTTAAAAAACAAGCTGACAGTTTATCTTGAAACGTTCAATATCCTGACCGATAATCAGTTTGGTTTTAGGCAGAGGCGATCTACAGTGAAAATTTTATTAAATTTTGTATCGGAAACCCAAAAAAGTTGGCATAGAACTATAATAATTGCCAATATTTCTTAAATGCTCCTAATTGCTCATCAATTGCTCAATTATAATCTGCAATTGCTCACATTATTAATTGATTAGTTATTAACAAATAAAAATACAAATCATTTTTTTTTAATTACGCGAAGAGCATTGAACTTTTGCAGATGATAATTGAGCAAATTGTGAGCAATTTATTAAAGAAAAGATTTATTAGAAAAGTTGAACGCTCTTCGTGTAATTGGGAAAAAATGATTTTTATTTTCATTTGTTAATAACTAATTAAATAATTAATTATTAATGTGAGCAATTACAGATTATAATTGAGCAATTGATGAGCAAGTAGGAGCATTTAAGAATTTTGGCAATTATTAAAGGTCTATGCCAACTTTTTTGGGTCTATCGGAAGGCCTGGATGCGGGTAGGCACAGCATTTTAACTCTTTGCGATTTGAGTAAAGCTTTCGATTGCATTTCACATAGCATATTATTTAAAATCTTAATATTTATGGTATACGGGACATTGAGTTAAATCTAATCTAAAGCTACACATCGGGTAGGCAGCAAGTTGTTTACTTTAACGAGACATTCTCTGAAAAATGAGCTTTAAACTATGGTGTCGCACAAGGATCTGTATTGGGCCCTTTATTATTTATTATATACTTAAATATTTTAGTTTACCTAATATATGGAATTAACTTTATGCATAAATTTTTCTGATTATACTAGTTTCAATGATCAAAGCACAAGCATTGTTGAGCTTTCATTTTTATCCAATGAATCTTTAAATAAAGCTCAATCTTGGTTTAAGGTACATAACTTATTTCTTAATAAAAATAAAACACAAATACTTAAAATACCCACAGATTCTAAACTGGCAGAGGGTAATAGTGTCAATGTCAAGCTACTTGGCTTAACAATTGACGATAAGCTTTAGCTGGGTTCATGTAAATGCGAATTGCGAATGGCGAAGACAGCTCCTATTGGTTAATATCAAAATTACGTCAGCCGAGAAATTTTGACAAATGTCAATTTTAATTTCTTGCGAATTCGCATTATTTAAAATGTGAAGGGCGGGAATCTTGAAACTGTTTTAATATTTTAGCGAATTTCGCAGTTTTTCTTGTTTACGCATGTGCAGTTCCTATCAATGTTTTGTTTTGAATTTTGTTTGTTAGGTTAGGTCTCCAAAACAAGTGTAGATTTAGATGTATGAATGTGAAGTGGTAAAATACATAACTATATTACTTTACTCAGTAGAAAAGTAATATAACAGACTATTATATGGATATACCTATTTTTCTATAAAATATGGGTGGATTCATGCAGCTTGTTTTTTTCATTATTAACATAATGTAAGGGTTTATCGAACTTAAAAATACTAATGTTTATGTAGTTCTATATGTTCAACTACATTGATATATCGCCAATAAAACAAATCAGTTTCTTTATCGTATTCGTAGTTCATACTTATAATCGTATTAACTTTGATATTAAATTTAATGATCATACATTTGTATCATTAAGGACATTCAGTATAAAAATCCCCAGAATACTGTCAAAACATTCGCTGATACATGAATTGAGATAAAAACACGATATTTTTTTTGCGAAGATCGCATTCGCAAGTCGCAATTCGCATTTACATGAACCCGCCTTTTCAGTGTTGACATTCAGTAGTTCCTACACAACTTCTCCGCATTAAACCAAATCTGAAACAATATATAAACAACGAAACTTTACGCCTGAACAGCGACTGAACCAGACAGAGTAAAGCGCTGTTTGTCTATTTAGTATAATTTAGTTTATCGCCGATAAATGCACAGGAGCTAATACGTGCAAAAGTAAATTTATTAGTGGCGGTATAACGTCAAAAACGCCCTCTGGTAATCAAGTTCGTTAGAGAAACACACCGAAAGTGCTCCAACAAGAAATTATATCTATGAACCAAGATGAATATGAATATCTTATTATTACTAAGTGTTTAGTTATTTATATTTAAATTAATTAGGTGTGTATAGTTTGGTAAGATAAACAGATGTGTAACTCAGTCACAACAAAATTAATTCAATAAATGTTTTCATAGGCTGTGGTTTGAATTCTAATTTAATTGTTTGCAATTCAGTTTCTCATCAGTATCAATTTTTTTATTAACTAAGTACTACAAACTGCTCTTTACCCTCCTGGTGGAAACTAGCTTCTCCTATTTTCAAGAAGAGCAATAAGCTTGACAGCAAAAACTATCTTATGGAATCTATTGTTTCTGAGACTATGATGGAATTTCTTATGGAAAAAGAAATTATCCCGGACGAACAACATGGATTTATTTTAGGACTATCAACAATTACACACGGAGAACCTGTCAAGAGAATTGTCCGGTGTCATATTTTTAATTAGGAAATTACGCAGTTTTGTTACTTTAAAAGTAAGCTATTTTGCGTTGTTTCACTCCAAGATTTTGTATGCAATTTGTGGGGCCAAAGCTTAGCTTCTCGAAAAAAATTTTAACTTCAAAAGAAAGTTATTGGAGTCTTATGTGGTGTGGGTTATCGGGAAAACTGTAGACCATTATTTCAAAAACACAGAATCATGCCTCTCCCGTGTGTTTTTATTTACTTCATTTTATTGGAAATACATTCAATAAAATAGTTATTTGTGACAGAAGGACGGAAAATGACATTTTGCAAGAGCGAGTAAAGTTGTGTAGCCGAGGTAAGTAGCACCGAGGCGAAACAATACGAGCACTTGCAAAATATTTTCCGGACATAGGTGTAACACACTATTTTTTGGACCGACTAATTTTTAATATTTTCAAAAGTTCTGTTATGTTCAACTGTTGAATATAAAAAGAAAATTCAGAAAATGCAGAATTGTTGTCTTAGATTAATATTTGGTATTAGAAGACGCCGTAGCGTCTCAAATAAACTTAAAGAAATTGGGTGGTTAAACATGAACAATAGAAGGATATTACATTCGGCGTGTCTCTATCATAAAATAGTACTTACAAGAAAGCCGTCCTACTTACATCGAAAAATAACTTATAGGACAGATATTCACAATCTTAACATTAGAAATAGAGGTTTAATTACAGTTCCATTCTTTAGGTTAGAACTTTTTAGATCGTCTTTCAGCTATCAAATTTGCCATGTCTATAACGGACTTCCTACAGATCTTAAAAGTTATAAAATTAGTAAATTTAAAGTATCTGTTGCTGAATATCTTTTTACTACTCAAACCTAAACACTCTTTTAATTATTTTATTTTAAAAACAAAATGTTATAAGCCATAATTCCTAAACTATGTCTGGATACCAACTTTTAAATTTTGAATTGTTATTTTTTTTTTAATTTTGTTTCTTTATAAGCATGTACAATCTTAAGGTTAAGTGGTAGAGCAACTTTTATGGTGCTTAATGCCCCATAAAAGCTGAACTTCGCCTTTTATTTTCAATTTTCAATTAATCTGTTAATTTAGTTCACTGTAACATTTATATTTATATTTTGAAAATAATAAAGACAATTATTATATTATTATTATTATTACAGTTGACCGTTTGTGCTACCTAAAGTAAGACCAGTGACTAGAAGACAGCCGATAGATAGACTGTCAGCTGGTATGACGTGATGTTAATATTATAGTATTTATAGTTGTATAATAACTTGTTTGATACTTAATATACGTGTTACTAGTGTTATTAATGTTTTAATTAACATATGTTGCAAGCACAACAAGTTCAAAAACTTTTTACTCTGTGACATACAAGATTAGATGTTTATTGACATCTATTGCACGATTAAAAGAATGATTTTCTGATAATCGATTTCAAGTTCCTTAATTTTTATACATACAAATACTGTGCTAATAAGCAGCACAGTAAAAATTGTTATACTGAAAATATTAACATTAATATCTAATAATTTTATATAAAGATAGCAGAGACAATGAACTATTTTTATAATCGAATGATAAGTTGTTGTAAATTGACATAAATGTCAAATTTTATAATACAAGTTGTGAGAGAAATTAAATGTAAATTAGAATCCTGCTTATCTTTAGAAAAAGTTGTAGGTAAGTTTAGTATATTATACGCTTATTTTAAATAAATTTAATTAAAATTTGTATTATTCATTATGTATTTCTGATGACTTAAAATTTAAACTTATAGCGCCCATCTCTTTAGATAATCTAAAAGCTACTTTGCCGGCCTAGGCCGGAAAATGTCATTTTCCGGACGATTTTGAAGTAATTAATAGTATTGTTTCTGGACGGAGGACCAAAATAGTTATTTGTGACACAAGGGCGGAAAATGACATTTTGCAAGAGCAAGTAAAGTTGTGTAGCCGAGGTGCGTAGCACCGAGGCGAAACAATACGAGCACTTGCAAAACATTTCCCGGACGTGTAACACACACTATTTTTTGGTCCGACTAATTTTTAATATTTTCAAAAGTTCAAAAACTTTTTACTTTATGACATAGGTACAAGATTAGATGTTTATTGACATCTATTGCACGATTAAAAGAATTAGTAATAAGGAATGATTTTCTGATAATCGATTTCAAGATCCTTAATTATTATAAATACGAATACTTTGCTAATAAGCAACACAGTAAAAATTGTTATCTCGAAAATATTAACATTAATATTTAATAATTTTATATAAAAATAGCAGAGACAATGAACTATTTTAGTTCAATGAGCAAATATAAAATCGAGATATGTATTTTCATAATCGAATGATAAGTAGTTGTAAATTGACATAAATGTCAAATTTAAAATAAAAGTTGTGAGAGAAATGAAATGAAATTAGAATCCTGGTTACCTTTAGAAAAAGGTATTAGTTTAGTATATTATACGCTGTTTTTAAATAAATTTAATTAAAATTTGTATTATTCATTATGTATTTTTGATGACTCATAGCGCCATCTCTTTAGATAATCTAAAAGCTACTTTGCCGGCCTAGGCCGGAAAATGTCATTTTCCGGACGATTTTGAAGTAATTAATAGTATTGTTTCTGGACGGAGGACCAAAAAATAAATTACCATCCTCACATAAAAATCAAAACTATGCAATGCGGGACGACAGATTAACGATTCCACATCATAAATTAGCAAAATCAAAAGCAAATTCGCTAAATCTTAATCGATACAATGTTTTTTTTGTTTATATTTAAAAACACGTTGTTAATTGCTAATGTTGCTTTATTTTTTTTTTCTTTTATTCATTGTTTTTTTTTGTATATTTTTTTACTATAAGTATGTATTGTATATATATTTTTTTAATTTTTAAATTGCACCCTATGTGCTATGTAATTTTTATGACTTGCTATAATAAACGTTTCAGTTTCAATTATATTAAAAAGTTTTTCTAGGCGAAATATGGAGGTTATAAGTCAAGTTTAGAGGGTCGAAAACAATTAAAGGATAAACTTTATTTTTTTGTACTTTTTTTCTAATTATTGTTATTTTTACAACAATAGACATTAAATTTTTAATTTCTAACTAATATAATAGTGTGTAAAATCAAGTAACAAATATTTTAACTCCCTATAATTTTTTCTCTAGGAGCAATATTTTCCGAATTATACACGAAAATAGGAGCAAAAATAAAAAAATAAAAATTTTTTTCAGATTTTGTTAAATAAAAAATTGAGCACAGGGTTTGCGAATGGCGCATATCGTGATTATCGATATTGGGCACATGCTAAAAGAATTCCAGCAAAAAAAGTGAGAGGTGTCAAGGAACACCCGGATGGAACGAAGTTCCTTTCGATTAATTAGTGAAGGAATTGTAATTTGCAAACACAACAGAGTGTTTATACATACATAAGCAATTATTATTGTCTGTATTAAATTTCTTCTTACCTAAATCCATCAGCAATGTCTGGAACTTGTGCAGAACAGAAACACTGTCAGGATTCATTATTGTTATTATTTTGTATTATTTTATTATTTATTATCTCCAAAAAACCTGTATAAACTTAACAAAGTCACGACACTACACTGTTCAAAGCAAAATAGAAAATAGTAAATTCATTATCATCTGAATATTTTCAACAGTTCGTTTCTTTTAACAAAAGTGTCCATTCATACAATGCCAGAGGTTTAGATGATATACATGTACCTAGAATTACTTTTTATTTTAATTTAAAACAAGAATTAAGAATTAATACAAAATTTTAAAATATTTGACAGTAACTGACAGTTAAGGTAATTTGACGTACCTAACTAGTCAAGTTACGAACTATTTTTAAAATGTTTTTGAATTTATTTTTTTTTTACAGTATTTTCTTTTAATTTAAATTAGTGTCTTTTTAATTGTACTTTTATTGGTATATATCTATCTATGAGAGAGGGAGAGAGAGACAGACAGACAGACAGACAAACATGCGTGTGTCGTGTCGTATCGTGACAAATTTTGGTCTGAATTTTTTTCGGTTAGCCTCAGTCCACGAATCTGTCGTACCTAACAGGCGAAAAGGAACTCCGTTCCAAAAATGGCTTCCTATGGAAAATGTCCATTATGCATTTCGACACATACCGACTGGTACTACTATACTACAAAATAATAAAACAATCAATTAAAAATCCGAATAAATTACCAATTTAACTAATAATCCTATCAAAAATCAAGATCAAGCACAAATATAATCGATCAGATTTTATGTTAATAAAAAATTTCGTTAATAAATTAAACCGACCGAGAATGTATTGACATATAGCCGATCTTATTTAGCTATTTATTTTTTAAAATGGATAATGAAATTTAAATGTATAAAAAACAAAGGATGATTAAATCGTTACAAAATGTAAGACTGCTGGTTTTGACCATTATCATTTTTTTTCCTATATTATTATAAATTTTCGTATACGCTTCTCAGGCATCTCGACTTTGCGACGCCAGCGCTACCTCGTGGCGCAAGGCCGCGTTAGCTTGAGTCATGTGCTGTGTATTGCCTATTGTTTATCATGCAATATCACTCTTCTGTAATAAGCGTTATTTAAAAACTTTAGTTGAAAAACCGCAAATTCTCGATTGTGAAAATGAACATCACGATCAAGAAATAAAAAAACTTTGTCACTCCATAACATTTTATTTGATACACATTATTGATACATACTCGACTCGACGGACTGCGACAATCCAATCCTTGCGACGAGCTACTTCCCACGATTTTGAGGGAAATCTATAATAACTTATTCCTGGGATAGTATAACCCCGGAAATTGCACCCAACAACACAACAAGTATGACCACTAACTTTTTTCGCGGATATTTTACGACAATCGATTAAAATTTTAAATTTAAAAAAGTACACACTCCGCTGGAATTACATAGCATATGACACTTATGACAGCCGATTGACCCAACCGCATGTCGCGGCAGTCCGCTTGGTGGCGCCACTAGAGGTGCCTGAGAGGCGTATAAACCATTATAGAACCTTTTGCTAAAATGGTGAATTTACTCATTATTGGGGAAATTAAGTCATTAAAATTAAACAGACATAAACCAGAAAATATATTTTATTATTATTTATTATTATATTTTACTTTTATATCAAATAATCAAACTGAAAACATATAAAATATTTTCTGTACGTAGCTGCGTTCCAAATTTGACTCGTAATCCCACGAGGTAAATATTTGTATTCATCTAAATATTTAATTACTCATATAAAATGCATCTCAACTTTCGCAAACACAAATTGCATAATTTGCGTTATTTTGATCATGATCTTGGCTAAATGTATTTTAGTTTTCAAGATATTTCGTGGGTGTTAATAAATTCATAAATGTCAAATAATATTATTGCGAAAAAAATAATGCGTCTATATTTTTCTGGCTTGAAGAACAATATCAATCAACATGTCAAATAGATTTGTTTCAATTTATTGTCGTAGAATCAGTTATAAATTCTGAAATAAATAAATTTAACTTTAAAATTAAAGTCAGTATAGTATATATTATAAAAATTGTGTTCTACTTTTTTTATGATGAAATAAAACAACACATAATATTTCATATGGACAAAATAAAAAAAAATAAAAGTGGGTACACACATAAAAAAATTCTTAGGACCTAATAGTTTTTTTTCTTATATAAACATGAATTTAAATTTTAAATTTGAAAAAGCAGTAATCTTAATTTTAGTTTACTTGTTTGATGAAATAATAAAACAAAAGTTAAGAAGTAGACTAATTAGCATTGGCGTTTGGTTTATAAGAGCACATGAGCACGTGAACCACCAACGTAAAAATTACGCATTAAAATAAAACGAAAACATAATACATTATTCTATTTATGTATTAATATCAAAAGTAAAAAATACGCATTTAAAAAACGAAAACTTATATTACTTATGTATTAACATTTATTTAAAGTCCCATTCACTAGCTACTTCCTCGGCTATAAATAAAGCGTAGGCAAACCACGTACAGTGCTCAATGCGATACGATATCTGATTCGTTCAACAATACTCGCTTCTCACCGTACGTCTCGCGACAGTGGTCAAGTTTACTTGCGACCGCTATTTAAGTTGCAATTCTCAATATCTGGATGAGCATGATCCTTGCCAAAGCGACTGCAGCGTTGACTGTACTAATGAACCAGGTCCTTCGGGTCTTCAATTAGCTGATTACAACAAAGAGAATAAAATACAGCAATTTACTCACCAGAGTTAATAAGACCACTGCCTAAAGCACCTGCCAGATTGATTGGACATAATAAAGGAGGTCAAAGAAAAACATCTGTTCTTACGGACACTCCAGAAAAAAAGCTTCGGCCAAAGAAGAGGCTAATAAAAGGAGAAAGAAAGAAAGTGTAAGTACAAAGAAGATTAAAGATAAACAGAAGGGAAAAGCTACCCACAAACAAAAATACAGACTAAGAGCCCCGCTAATTAAAGAGTTTTTTAAGAATCCTATTACTGCATAATTTGTTGTGATGCCTATTCTAACTCTACCCCTAGAGAAAAATGGATACAATGCAGAGAATGTAAGGATTGGGCACATTTGTTATGTATTGAAGATGAAGAAAGCTTATCCTTTATACGTACTAATTGCTATTCTGATTAGTCAATTAAAGAATAACTAATTTTGATACCTATATTTTTTGATTTCTTAAAAAGACTTTCAGGAAACTGATTATTAGGATGATAATTTTAAGGGAAACATCTTCATTAGTTAATTTTTCGTATAATACTTATTCTTAAGCAATTGATATTATTAATAAAATTGATTTCATTCGCATTAAAAATAACTACAAACTATGGATAAAAATATGCTTTGTGTATAAAATAATTATAATATTCTATTAAAAAATTAATGTGTTTTAAATTCCAAACTTATTTTATTCACGTAAAACATTTAACGTTATCAACGGCACACTTGCCCCAAACTGGGGTTGGTAGTTTGGGGCAAGTTTAGTTAGTGAAAATCTGAACTTCTTTAAAAAAGTGCGGGAAAAAGTTGGCGTTAGAGAGTGTTGAACATGGAACGGTAAGATCTATGTACATATTAATAACAAAAAACACCTCATTCGAACAGAGATGGACCTAAGCAAACTTTTAAAATAAAATTAATAGTATATTTGTCTGGTTAAACGGGGGTAACCAATGTAAAGAAAAAAAGGAGCATTAACATGGACTTGTCGCAGAATTCACTGTTTTATTTACTTTCGTTTCACTGTGTTATTGTTTACCTTCATTAATAAATATTTTTTTTTTTTTATATCGATACATACTTCTACTTGTATATATTATACCCATAGCACAGTCAAAACGTAAAATTGAAAAAAGTCGAAATATACGTATAGGTAGCTACATATAAATTATCTTTTTCTTTTTTGAGTATACTGTTAATTAGACAATTTTCAACAATAGTTGTTTTTTCTGGCATAGATATATTTTTCTGTTTTTTTGTATACTGTTAGAAAAAAATGATTAGGTATAAGAATAATATATAAATGCAGACTAATTTTTCACTAGCTTTTGTAAACATACAATCCTTGTTGGCACATTTTACTAAATTCAAAGAATTACTCCTTGAAAAATCATTTGACGTAATAGGACTAAATGAAACTTGGCTTAAGCCATGGATTGATAACAAGGCTCTAAAAATAGAAGGCTATACATTTTTGCGTAGTGATAGGTTAACTGACAGGGGGGGTGGCTTAGGACTATATATTAAATCGGGTATTAAATTTAAAAAAATTGAAACTAATAATAGCATTGAACAGCTCTGGATCAAATTAGCTATAAATGATGTTGTGTCTGGCGTCGGGGTGGTTTACAAGCCCCCTAGAGACTCATATGTAACTTTTCTATCAAATTTTGAAACAACAGTCAGTACATTGATTCCGCAAGTTGACAAAATTTTCTGTATAGGAGACTTTAACATTAATCAACTTTCTCCAGGAAATTCAAATTGCCTTTTTGCTAATAGTATTTTTGATGGTTTGGGATTAAAACAAATTATGAATGAGCCTACGAGAATATGTTTAAATTCACACACATTAATAGACTACATTTTGACATCGGACGAAAATCTAATTAAATCGTGTGGTACTCTTCCCGAAAAATTGGGAGATCATCAAATGATTTTCTGTGAAACCGTGTTTTTTTTTAACCCTACCGCTCCGGTGTTTAAAGAAGTACGCAGCCTGAACCAGATCAACATTAAGCAGTTTACCAGTGACCTTATGTCTATACCATGGCGTAATATTTACGACATTAATAATGCAGAGGGCAAAGTACAATTTATAAATAATAACATTAAAATTTTGTTGGATATTCATGCTCCTTTCAGGATGATCAGGATAACAAAAAAACACGCACCATGGTTGACAGAGCAAATACGAGAGGTTATGTCAGATCGCGACAAGTATTTAGCAAGATATAAAAAATACAAGCTTTTATCAGACTTAAACTCCTACAAACAACTAAAAAATCAAGTTAATTATGTAATTGATCACGAAAAAAAAATTTACTATAGCAGTCAATTAAGGCAAAACGATAAGTGGAAGTCTCTTAAGTTGCTTAATCTAAATAAAAAAAATACGAAACACGACGTGCCACAACATCTTAGCGATCCTGAGATTATCAACAATTATTTCTTAAGCTCTGTTCCTAAAAGTGCACCAGATCATTTATTAGTACATTTTTACCGTTCGAACAGAAAATCAAATATTACCGAGGAATTTAATTTTAAGGTGGTATCTGAAATAGAGATTTTAAATATTATTTCTAAGATTAAAAGCAACGCAGTGGGGTTAGACGGGATTAATGTTTTAATTATAAATTTGTGCTTGCCTTTTCTTTTACCTTTTTTAACACACACTATTAACTTTTGTTTAATAAATTCATCCTTTCCTAATAGTTGGAAAAAAGCCAAAGTAATTCCATTACCCAAAACTAATAACCCTGAGCATTTTAAAAACCTAAGGCCTGTAAGCATATTACCCACACTATCAAAAGTATTGGAAAAGGTAATGGAAATTCAAATTAAAAGTTTTTTTAAAGATAACCAAATAATACCCATGAATCAGTCAGGCTTTAGGGAGGGTCATAGCTGTGTTACTGCTTTAACAAAAATAACGGATGACATCTTCGAAGCAATTGACAAACAAAAACTAGTGGTTTTAGTGCTTTTAGATTATTCTAAAGCATTTGACAGCTTAAATCATGAGGTTTTAGATGCTATATTGCATTATTTGGGGCTCTCAGATGCTGCTAGGTCTCTCTGTGGGGGGTTTCTTGTTGAGAGGTTTCAGGCGGTATTTCTAAATGATAAAAGTTCAAAATTTTTAAAAATAGAGACAGGGGCTGCCCAAGGGTCAATATTGGCTCCACTTTTGTACTGTGCTTACGTAAGTTGCTTTCAATCAGTACTTCTTTCATGTGAACATCATTATTACGCCGATGACACTCAATTGTACTTGTCTTTCTATCCATCAGAAAGTGAACAAGCAGTTGCCGCAATAAATTATGATCTACAAAATTTATTTGAGTTCTCCAAAAAACACTGCCTAAAATTAAATGCTGACAAATCCGCAGTAATGGTGTTTGGGAGTAAACGGTCTTGGTTTGAGGACAACTATAAAAATAAAATACAAATAAATGATCAACCTATTAATATGTACAAATGCTTTAAAAATTTAGGTCTTACTTTTGACCAAGAGCTTCGGTTCACCGAACATATAAATAAAAAACTGCAGTCAGGGTATATTAATCTAAGATTAATCTATCAAAATAGAACAGTTCTTACGAAAGAAATGAAGTCTATGTTGTGTGAGTCCTTAGTACTTTCCCAACTTAACTATTGTGATTCTATATATGGTCCGTGCCTAAAAGTGGAAGACAGTAAAAAAATCCAAAAGCTTCAGAATTCTTGTCTAAGATTAATATATGGAATAAGAAAATTTAGCAAAATTGGACATACATTTAAACTTAATAACTGGCTCAATATGCACAACAGAAGATTGTTACATTCGGCATGTTTCTTCTTTACTATTTTAAAAACGAAAATTCCAAAGTATTTAAGCAAAAAAATAAGCTTTAGGGCTGATGTTCATAATATAAATGTACGCTTTAGGGGAAGGCTAACACCGCCGCGACACTTTACACAGCTTTACAGAAGGTCATTTTCTTATCAGATAGTTTCTATTTTTAACAAACTACCTGAAACACTTAAAATAATTTCAAATAAATATATATTTAAAAAAGAGCTTTTTAAAATGTTACTGTCTACACAATGTGCCAGCTAGCTAGCGTATGTAGGTTATGGTTTCTGTATTTATATTGGTTTTTAAATTTGTTTTGTCTATGGGTTATATCAATTGTTGACAAGTATATGTATCATATATATATAAAATGTGTACATCATGATAAAGAAGGTGTGTATGGGTAATTTAAATTACACACAGTGTAGAATAAATGTTTTTTTTTTATGTGAATGTATTGCCACTTCAGTGGGTTAGGTGGAAGAACAGACGCCTCTCTTTTTAGAGTGGTGAGCTGAATCTCGCCCTTACATTGTTAATTTTATGTAATATTTTCTAAATTATTTAATAAAGACCTTATTATTATTATTATTATTATTATTAGTTCTGTGCGGACGTTGCGTGGCATGGCATAAAAAAACACTTTTTCTTAAAAACCATTAAAAATATACAAAATCTGTAAGCATATCCTTAAATTATAATGAATTTGGCTTGGGATGAACAACTAACAAAAGTATTTATTTTAACCCATTTACAAAATCGGCACTTTTAGCCCCGCTCTCCCCTATTTCAATTTCATGAAGGTACCAAACACATCATTGACAAAACATAATAGATAACTGTTTAAATATTAAAGAAAACGCCTAAGGAGTCAGTGTTTTGAAGTTCACTAATATATGACATATATAATATGTGTATTCCGATGCTTATCATTTTTTAAATTTTTTTTTTTTTTCGTCGCGTTCTTTGTCTTTTTGTCTTTCTCTTTGTCAATCCGTGTGACGTTTTGTAATCGAATTTAAAGCTATTTCCCGACCACCTACAGCTCTGAAATTTTCAGTATAGCTAAGAACTGGGTGACAATGCATGTTTCAAGTGTGTTTAGGCATACAAATCGAAATTAAGACAAAATTTCGGGTTGATATAAGTTTTAAATCGATTAAAAAATTCCCACATAATATACAAATTCAAGTAACAAAAGAGTTTATATATAGGTAGTTGTTCCAAAGTCAATGTAAAATTTTTTGCCCTTTGTCGGAATTTTAATGCCTTTGATAGCAATGCCGACCATTGGCGTGGAATTAAATAAAAAGGGTTCATAAATTTTTATTAATTTTTGTTTTAAATTTCAAAAGAAAAACGGTTTTTGTATATTTGTAAATTTTGTATCAATTTGAAAATGGTCAAATAACAAATTAATTCTTTCAAATTAAAACTTGTTAATTTTAGTTATTAATAAGAACATTTGACTCATTATTTAAATAGTACATAACTCATAATATTTTTATAACAATTGTCTACAAATAATACTCATTTTGTCAGACAATCTTAAAAGATTGTCTGTCCAGCAAGGACCACGAGGAACTGGATGTACAGTGCCTCCAGTGGGCATACAAGGATTGTGGACACTGTACAGATGGACACCTTGGAAATGCTACCAGACAGGATGGTGAAGATCACAGTTCTAGAAAAGCCATACAATGTCATTATTATTGACAGGGCTGCCTGGGAGAAAGGTGAACCTGAATATATGAAAAGAGGGATCACTTGGTATACGGATGGCTCGAAAAAGCCAACAGGCACTGGGGCGGGAATATAGTCGGTTCCTTTGTTGGGGTTAGAAGGCGTGGTTGTCTTTTTACATTAATATTAGTTAAACTATAACAGTAATGTGACCTATAAATCAGTAAAAAAAACTTTCTACTATAAAAAGTTATAAATTTTGATTATTGAAATTTTTACAGTAACTATGACCGGTCTTAACATATGCTATGAGAAAATATATTTGCAAATTATGAAACAATTCATTTAACGCTACCTTCTCTATTAATCGGCTACTTTTATACTCGAAACATTTCGTTGACTGAATCAATTATGTGTTGAAAAAATACTCATAACTAATTATAAAGTTCAAACAAAACAAGGGTATAAGAAGCTTAATAAAACACGTGATTACATGTAAAAACGTGATTCCAGAGAATACGATTAGCAATGAATAAATGAGAACTAAAACTGTCAATTTAAAACATAGTATAATACCTATACCTATAAGCTGAATGTACATAATATGGAAGTACATTTGAATATAATTGAGTGTCATAATGTATGACAATGATAACTGGAGATTATTGTCTTCATAAACGAAATTACAATTTACTTTGATAGTAATTTTCTGTTATTTAATGTATTGAGTACATGATAACATAAGTAGGTACCAGTTCCTTCAATTAATTACATAATTCTTTAATTTATATTTTATATGAATTTACGGATTCAAAAGATTAAAGTAGAATACAGTTTAACGTACTTGATTTTTTTTAATTTAGACACTCTTTTTTAGAATCTTTCAATGAACTTTGAAATTTTTAATTTTTTACAATTATCACACCAAAATGTAAGAACTATCTATACAGACATAAAAATGTTTCATTTGTCTTTAAGATAAGTTAAAAAATGAACTTAATTAATGGGAATTTTTAACATAATAGTCTATCAAAATATATAGGTATTTAATAATCTGTACTTCCTCCAGCATCATTAATAATTATTATAGCTTGACACTGCATTTCCATGCTTAAAATTAAATTACCAAGCCTATGGCGATTATGAACATTGTGAAGATGTGAGCAATCTCCCTCTAAAGCATATCCCATACATGCTCCATAAAATTAAGATCTGGCTACTATTGCCGCAGTATGAGATCTTCTGGATCTGGAAATTTGGGGAGGGGCGAGCTAGTGCTCAGCCAGCACTGAGGCCACATATGACCCATTGTGAATCCTCTCGTGTGTAGGGATATTTTCACCTCAGGCTGTCATCAGACCTAGTGATTTAAAATAGGTGATGATGCTCCGGAGGGGGATCTTCCTGGCATCGGCTGGTGTAAGCCAGTACTCGCCCAACACGGATCTTCTGATTTCAGAAAAAGCAGAGCAGTCATACATTATGTGTTCTACTGTTTCCTCTTCTTGTTCGCAGCCTCTGCATAGCAGCGATTCTGTTAATTTCATTCTAAAGAGATGTTGTCGCAATTGGCAGTGACCTGTCAAGATTCCCACAGCTGTTCGGAGATTTTGTCTGGTCAATGCCTTAAATTTTTTTGCTGTTTCCTCGCCAGGATGAAGGTAATAACTCTCTGGCCAGTCTACAATTCGTAGTTTCATCCCAGCACTGTATTTAGTTTTGGTGAGAGTGCTGTTTGATAAGGTCCACGACTGCGGACAATTTTAGCTTGGTAGATGGGCGAGGGCTAACATATTTGTAGCCCGCAGCCCTCCTTGCTAAATTGTTCGGAATGCGGTTGCCTTTAGAGTTCCCATGTTCTTTGATCCAGCTGAGAGTGACCACGTTATTCTGGCTGGCCTCAGTTAGAGATTGGTGACATTCTAGTACTAAACTTGAAGTGAAACGTGGTCTATTCAAGGTCAGTAGTGCTTGTCGGCAGTCTGTGTATATATTTATATTCCTACCTGTGATGTTTCTATTGATTAATTCTTTTGCAGCTATGGTTATGCCTGTTCGTTCTGACTAAACCACACTTGACAAGCCATCCATAGCCCATTTTATTGTGCAGATGTGAGCAATTTCCCTCTAAAGCATATCCCATAAATGCTCCATAAAATTAAGATCTGGCGATTGTGCTGCCCATGGTCCATGGTAAAAGGGTAATATCCTTATTATCATACTAATCACTTACTATTGCCGCAGTATGAGGTCTTACATTATCTTGCATGTATTGCAAATCAGAACCTGTAGAAGTGGAAAATGAAAAGGCAACATGTTCTAAAATACGATCAATATATTGATATTTATTCAAAGTGCCTTCCACATAACGGGAACAG
The DNA here is from genome assembly GCA_964028335.1 of Altica lythri. NCBI lineage: Eukaryota > Metazoa > Arthropoda > Insecta > Coleoptera > Chrysomelidae > Altica > Altica lythri. The sequence continues at coordinate 51,500,699 of OZ034807.1, forward strand.
CTCGACGATGAAAAATTATTATAACCCACATTATAAGGTGTGTACCGCAATATGAACGAACACCTTTTACATCTCTGAAAAACTTACTCTTTTTAAAAAGCAGGGTAGAGATAAAATAACACAGAACTCTTTTCTTGTAATCCCCCATGCATATTCCATTTGTTAAACACTATGTTAATCCCTGTAGTACCAAACAAAAAAATTGATGACGTACTTAAATCGTTTAATTGTCAATGTAGTCAGTTACAGTTCACTGTTAAATGGAAAATGGATAAGTGATTAACTTTGTTGGATATGATTGTAAACCATACTAAAGAAAATGTTTTAAAGGCAGTATAGTATCGTGAGACAATGTGTAGCAACAGTTTTATAAATTATTATTCCGAACACCCTCCAAAAATGAGAAGAAACCTAATTGTCGGATTGGTCGGCAGAGTTTCCAAATTATCACATCCTTCATATAAAGAAAATGGTTTAAATAAATAAAAGACCATACTCAAAATCCCATACACATAATAAAAGGAACGTCATAGTAAACACCACTAACAACAACGTGACTAATAATACATTGTCAATAACTTTTTAATCTCTACCGAATATTCCAATTTTAACACAGAACCTTCTAAAACTGTTAAGACATTTTAAAATTTAAAAAAAAAACTAGTGTGGCAGTCAGTGGGACTGCCGGCAGAAGTTATACTTCTATGCACGCGCATGGATTTATAAATTTGTATGCGAATGATTTAGCAAACTCATTATATGATATTCATGGTAAGCGACTCCAAAAACCTCCTAGTACCGTGTGCACACTCTTTTTGTATCGAATTTGCATAAAATTCCTGGAGACGAGGTCAGTCTTAAGCACCAGGTGTTTCGAACACCATCGCTATTATTATAATCGTATTTAGCGACTCAAAAAAACCACCGACTACCAAGTGTGCACTGATTTCGTACAGAATGTACATAAAACACCAGGAGAAGAGGTACCTAAATACCCTAGACACCAAGTGCCGCGGAGACTTTTGGAATCGTGATATTAGTGTTCAGCGACTCCAAAAACCCCGAGTATATAAATTGAACCCATTTTCAGCAATACTTACCGAGTTGTAAGTTTTCTCTCTATTGTCTGAATGTACTTTTCGAATGCAGAAATGCAATTTCCATTTTTACATTATAAAATATAGCGACAAATTTCCTGATACTTTAACAAATCCAATGCAAAAAAAACGCATTCCGATCCATCTTACGTTACAAAATTTGGAGGTTTTGGTGCTTTATTTCCTCGACTATTGGTAAAAACTCTGTTTATGTATCCAACAAGCTTAAAAGCATGGAGCAAAATATACTGCAACCATGTGACGGTATTTTAGACTACAATACAATACTTATTACTGAATATTATTATTATTAATATAAAATGCTAAAGTTTATATGTATACTTACGTGACAGAATTATAAAATTATCTGTCAAATAATCATGTGGTCCGTCACTATGATATTCATACATTAGTTCAGACTGTTTTTTGTATATCTATCCCTTTTCAATGTACTGAATGTTGAAACGGTATTCAAAGGACTTATAGTTATGACTAATAACATGTGGTATATATTTTATGTTTGTTTTTACCGACCAATATACCTTATAAGTGTTTCTGTCTCTCTCTTACTCACACCATTACATATGTAATGATTTTTCCCATTTAACTCTACACAATTTTTTTCTACAGGGTGTATGAATAGAAGTATAACTTCAAAAAAAAAAATAAGCACAAAAAATGTGAAAACCATTCCAAAATTATACACCAAAACAAAAAACGCCCGTTAAAAACTAAGGAAAGTTCAAATGTAGTTTACTAAATACCGTGCTTAAATGGCGAGACAGTTATATTAGCACAAAAAAAGTAAAAACCTTCATAAACTACATGGAAAAGATATATCTCACCAAAGTGACATTATCACAAAAAAACATCTGCATCTGCAGAGCATGTATTAAATCTAGATCACGTTTATAATTTTTCTGAGAAGCCATTTTAGAAAAATAAAAGAACGGTAAACAAATATTGTTTCTTGGAAAATTGTATAAACAGAAGATCGGACACAGAGAAATTAACCAATATATACTGTTACATCCTATCTTATCAAAAATAAATATCCAGAGAGTTTCAATTCTTCACAGATGTATTTGTCTTCTTTCCACTTAACATCTAGTGTATAAAAATTTCTCTCCCATTCCTTAAATGGGGTGGGGTAAGAAATTTTTATACAACAATCACACGCCACGCGAACGACGTTGAGAGTACAACTAGTCTATACATATAATAAAACTGTAGAAATAAAAATTCTGCAATCTGCACATTAAAGATATTTAAAAAAATAAATAGCGGGGGGTGTTACTGCATCGATATAGAGACTCAAAAATGTGGTTAGATTTTTTTTGTCTGTCTGTATGTTTATGCGTGCATCACATGAAAACTGCAGATCCTATTTGAATGCAGTTTTCACAGATGTATTTGCCTTCTTTTAACTTAACATGGGGTGGGGAGAGAAATTTTTATACAACAATCAACAAGCCACTCGAATAACGTCGCGGGTACATCGATATAAAACCCAATAATGTGGTTATAATTTTTTGTCTGTATGTTTGTGCGCACATCACATGAAAACTAGTGATTCGATTCGAATACGGTTTTCACAGATGTAATTGTCTTCTTTCAACTTAACATCTGGTGTATGAAAATTTCTCGCCCCCCACCCCACTCCTTTAACGGGACAATAGAGGAGGTCAGATTTTGTATAAAAGTATCTCATTGGTCAATTTAAAAATGCCACTGAAATAATACACAACATGCATACATACGTGCTATAATTTAGTTTTGATATTCGAAACTAGATGGCGTTACGATGTTATTAAAACGCGCTATCGTTGTTTTTTTATCGCGAGTACGTATACAAATGACTAACAAATTACTATATCCTACAGATGATTAGGTCCAATGTAGAACTGTCATAGATCGTGATGTTAGGATTATATGGTGTGTATGGAGGTATGGAGGGTAGAGGTAAGGAGAACGATCTTAAATGGGAAATGATTAAAAATGTGTCCACTTTTTAGAGGAACATAACACTTCTCAAACTTGCCACTACAATGGCGCTAAAGTAGATGTAGGGTACAGAATGAATGTAGCAGTTTTTGACAAATTTATTGAAATGTCGTATGATTTCGTAATATAAGCATAGAGATATCTTATATCTCTATGAATATAAGTCACAAATTATATAAGTGCTATAAAAAAACGTGGTCAGCGAATTCAGTTTAGTGTATTTTAAATTCGTTTTATACTTTATGATTATCTTATGTATCTTATGATTATTTTAAAAATGGTGTCATAATAAAGCGGAAATGTGTCTTTCCTTGTTTATTTATCTATCCTACTCTAAGAAATTATGGCGCTTTTTTTAAAATTTACCCTACTACGATCGTAGCGCCACCCTTATTTACCACATTTTGACGGACACATTCAATACACGGAGACAGTTCTCCTTACCTCTACCCTCCATATATGGAGGGTAGAGGTAAGGAGAACGATCTTAAATGGGAAATGATTAAAAATGTGTCCACTTTTTAGAGGTACATAACACTTCTCAAACTTGCCACTACAATGGCGCTAAAGTAGATGTAGGGTACAGAATGAATGTAGCAGTTTTTGACAAATTGATTGAAATGTCGTATGATTTCGTAATATAAGTCACAAATTATATAAGTGCTATAAAAAAACGTGATCAGCGAATTCAGTTTAGTGTATTTTAAATTCGTTTTATACTTTATGATTATCTTATGTATCTTATGATTATTTTAAAAATGGTGTCATAATAAAGCGGAAATGTGTCTTTCCTTGTTTATTTATCTATCCTACTCTAAGAAATTATGGCGCTTTCTTTAAAATTTACCCTACTACGATCGTAGCGCCACCCTTATTTACCACATTTTGACGGACACATACAATACACGGAGACAGTTCTCCTTACCTCTACCCTCCATAATGGTGTGCTACAAAAGAAATTGATTTTGGTTCGACTTTGCGCATGTCGTCACCTTGGGAGAAATCAACGTCAAACGTCATTTAGTAAGGGAGCAAAGGGGGGTTGTATAAATAAATATAAGACTAACTTGTTATGTCTTCAATTTATTGTGTAAAAATAAACCATGTGTTGCTCTGAAACCAAAGTTGTATTTTATTTTTTCCATTTTTCATATTACAATAAAAACATAGAATTAGTATTACAAAATTATAAAGATAGCCTACCTGAAACCAAAGAAACAACATTTAAAGTTTATAATTCCATTTCACAATCAACATAATAATGATCGCCCAACGAAAGTTTGGGACAGCCACGTGGCTTCTCATTCAATGCGCAGTGGTTTTTTTACGAGCGTTACGATAACAACGACCGTTCTGAAAGCTTGTCAGTGTGGTAGCTAGAATGGTTTTGTAAACTGTATTTAGCTACGAATATGCTGAGAGAGTTTCTGAGTTGTTTTTTAAATGTATGTATTTTTTTAGTTTAAATTAGGCAGTAACAAATTTATATAAAATAAATTCTTCTTAATTATGTTGGCATCATACATTAAAAATTAATTTAAGATGTATAATATATTTTTATTTCCGTCCGCCACTGATAGAAAGACTCCGCCTACTTGCGCCGACTAACACGTGGCTGTCACAAACTTTCGTTGGGAGAACCATGGAGACTTCTCCATGGGGAGAACTATACAAATTTACAATATTCTTGTCAGTGACATGTCACCTTTTCAAAAACCCATGTCATCCAATCCTCCTTGTACAACAAGTAGCGCCATCCTAAATATTAGGATCGAATTCCTTCACATAAATATAACTAATAAATTTCCTAGGCAACTGGTACCAAAAAGCAGATTGAATTTTCGGATTCAACAAGTCAAAAAACATTTAAAAAACTTTGCTGCTTGTAAGGACCTCAATCGGCCAATGCTTCCTGACTAATTGTTACTGTTGACTTTTTAAATATTTTGAAATTCGCGCCATTCTAAATGACTTTTTCCCAAGCTGACGTCACTAAAGATGCGCAAGAACCTTTGAATATATATTATATAAGTATAAAATAGACAGTCATTAAATCATTTGTGAATGTCCCAATTTCATGCGGGCAAAGTCGCTGGTAACAGCTAGTAGTAAATAAAACAGGATCAACTTAATAACTATTAACTCTTCAAATGGTTGGCCTTCTCAGATTTTCCAAATTGTCTTTAAATATGGAACATCAAAAATCTATGACAACAATTTAACTCTATTAACGAGAAAAAAAGCTATTTTATTTCAGATAAGTGTACGTAAACTAAAAAAATATTTGCCGCGTGCCTCCCTACAACAGACTTGGAGAATTACTGTCTGAAAATTCAATAGAACCATTAATTCAATCAGGGCACACGCTGAATAGGGTAGATGATCGCTAAAAATATAAGGAAATTATTAGACTTTCTTTATTAACACGTGCATACAGTTTCTAGTGCGATGTAACTGTTTCAAGATGTTGGTCACGGTTAATGTTAATGAAAAATATTTTGAATTTTTTTTTTTTTATTTCACATTGAAGTTTTAACTTTAACAGTAGTTAGAATGATAGATATTTTATGCATAACCAGTTTTAAAAATAAATTGAAAAATCCATGTTGGCTAAAACCTGAACCCGAGACCTTCCTTCATGTTTACGCAGCGATTTTCTAATCAACTAGGCATCCAGAATATTTAATATTTCCTAGCAATGCTAACATGCAGTCTATAAAACTAGATAGAATAGTAATGTTAGGTAATATTTCTAAAGCAGCACATATAAAATGAAAGGAACACCAAATTTATCCCTCAGGTTTTTTTAACTTATTTCTATTAGATCGTTAGTCTATAAATCACTGATTATGATTGACCATGTATAAATGACATTTTTTCTTCCTTTGATTAACTTATTTTTTGTTTAAATAACATTTTTAATGGAATATCTATTTCAATAAAAACTTTTTAAACCGCCTTCAAAAAAAAGACATAAGAGCCAGAAATAAAATCTTTATTTCTTAAAAAAATTGGAAACAACTAGGCATCTGATTTCGATTTCCTTAAAATCGTCTCCAATGGTTTATATCTTTGTGAAAGGTTTGAGTTACGTACATTCGAAATCCAGATTTAATAGCTAAGATTAAAATAGAGGGTAATTTGCCATTGGTGCCGAAATCGAATCAGATGCTTAGTTGGTTCCAATTTTTTTAAGAAATAAAGATTTTATTTCTGTCTTAGTGCATTTTTTTGAAGGCGGTTTAATTTGTTTAAAAAAGTTTTTATTTTATCATTTCTAGTTGTTACTTGGTTTTGTCAGATGTGGGAGCAAATTCATGATGTACTATTTTCAAAACCTTCAGAGGTACTGAGTTTAATACCCAACAATCCCGACATGTACCCGGGATGTGTTTTTTTTTGTGTATTGCTTACGTGTAATTTTTTTATTACTTATATTTTTTGTATCTCCTATCTGTGAACTGTTTTACTTATATTTTTATCTCGTACATATTTAATTAAGATTTATACCTTCGCATATGAGTACTCTTAACTCGAGTTAATATAAAAGCAAAAGGTGATTTTTTTTATAACTTTTTCATATAAATTTTATCTCTTTCACTTTTTGCTTATCAGAGTACACAAAAATGACAAAAGAAAATACCTAGCTGTTATTTTATGTGTATTAATAATTATGTTTTTGATCTAAACACAAATGTGTTTAGTAATATGTGTTTACTATACCGTACAGAGATGTATTTTATATTTTTTTATTTTATTTTTGTTGTGTCTCATTTATCATTACAGCTGATAATAAATACCGTTATTGTTAACTATAGATTTTGTTTTTTAAATATATCTTTATCTTACCGATTTGAATTATAACCATAAGGATAAGTAAAAAAAAAGTGTAAGTATAATTTTTCTTTCTGTTTCCTAAATAAAAGTGTGTAATTTAAATTTTAGCAATAACAATCTGCCGGGTTACCTTATCTTATCTTATATCTCATATCTTTCTTATTTTATCTGGGTTTCTTATATTTCCCCATCCTCAGGATAAAAAACATAAGTGGCGCCCAATTTCCTTTCTCTTTCATTTCTTTCTTTTCCTCTCTTTTGTCCCTTTTAACTTCTTTTATCTTTTATTTTTCTAGTAAATATATTCCTTTTTATCTTTCCAATAATTAATCATCTAGCTCGATCGAATCCACGCTCGCTCTCCTCCTACCCCCTGAGTGCCGTTCGCATTTGTTAACCTCTACAATCGAGCCTTTAACACCTTTAGGAAAAAAGAGGTTACACTACCAACCAGAGCACCTAGGAGGGACGCTCGTCTTCTTGTTTTGTTGAGTGTAAGTTCAACATCGGCATCCCACCTGAGTGTTCGAATAAATAGAACACCCAGGTAGGTCACCTGATCCTGAGGGACGAGCTGTTCCCCACATAGTGACAGATTGATATAGTTCTCGTCGACTGGGGTTGGGATGTCTAAAAATGATGGTTTGGGTTTTGTTTGGATTTAGAGCTACTCTCCATCTGCTGCACAAACCGAAGACAAAAAGTAAAAATAGGAAATTATGAATCTAGTTATATTAATATACCATCTGTTATACCCAGGGTAGACACTGTGCGCCTATTCTTTTTAATTAGCAGCTGTCAGACTGTAATTTCTTATTGGAAGCTGACGATTTAAAAATCTTTAAAACTATTGATGGGATAGATAGCAGTATCCTACAACAAAATTTTAATGGACTCTGTAAATAGTCTATAAAGAATGATCTATATCTAAATAATGCAAAATGTTTTACGATTTGCTTTTTTAAACATACAAAGAAGTTTGAAAATATTTATTATATTAATAATCAGCGACTACAAGCTGTTTACTCGATTAAAGACTTGGGTGTTATAATTGATTCTGAGTCAAACCTTAGTAGGTGTCAAAATCCAGAAGATAAACGTGGAATAATATACCGTTAATAGGGAATATGCATGTATTTTTTTTATTCGTTTAATTCACTTTTCACTTCGTTTTAATATAGTAAAAAATAAAAGTATTGTTGAAAATGTACTAATTAAATTTTAAAAAAATAAATAAAAAGTCGCTTAAATTTGTCATGTTCAAACGCTCCATTTTGCGCGCGCTTCGGAATCGTCACATCGCACCACCTGTCAGTGACATTTGTTTACATTTAGTGTGATTATTTGAGATTTTTGAGTTTAATTCGCTGTGAAATCATGCAAAAAGATAAAAAACCATTTTACCGATATTTACTACACACAGTACAAAACACCACAGGATATAATTAAAACACAATTTTAAGCACAAATATCTTGTAAACACATGTAAACAACTCAAAGGGATGCGATGTGACGTAACGTCGCTTCGACCAATGATGGGTCGTTTTCTCAGATTTGAATATCGCGCACAAAATTAACATTTTAATTTAAGTTTTATGGAATGAAGTCCAAATTAAATATAGAAATAATGGTTTAGATATAATTTTAAGAGCATAAAGTATTGTTGATATTAAAATCAAATAAATCTAAATTACATGCATATTCCCTATTTCTGAATTAAGAGATTAATTTCGTATCGCGGTTTAGGAATCGATTTTTTGTGAAGATAATTGATCTTTTTCTGACCACTCATCCTAAGCAATATAATGTAAATGTTCTGTCTCTCTTAGGTAATTCTAATGCTGTAGTAGAAGTCAAATGCCCAATCGAACCTCACCCATTCGAGGTACCACTCAAGAGAACTTTTTGGAACTTAAAAAAGGCAGATTGGAAAGGCCTCCAAGACTATTTTGCAATTTTTCCTGGAACCCCGTCTGCTTTATCAACGAAGATCCATCGGCAGTTTGCAACAGTATAACTGAAATCATTCAGTGGGCCATGGAAGCTTACATTCCTCACTTTACCAAAAGCTTAGAAGCCAAATAGAAGCCATGGTTTAATAAAGATAACGATATAGTTTGGAAAGCTAAGATTAAGTTCCACAAAATATTTCTACAAAAACCATCAGAAGAAACAAAACAAGATGATATAAATGCTAGAAACAGATACAACACCACTATTTTCAATTCCAAAAATCCCTTGACGCTCGGATGAGAGAGAAAGTAATGTCAAACCCTAATGGAAGCCGGTCCTTTTGGACTCTCGCCAAACATATCAATATCAATTGTACAAATAGTTCGTTCCCTCCAGTCACAGCAGATGACGACTTAATAGTTATGTCCTCCACAGGAAAGGCAGAACTCCTGCCAATATGTTCTCTTCCAACTCGACTCTAAACCGATCGGACAACATGGAGCTACCTTCTATTGTAAGGGATCCCCACATAATGAAAAATCTCATATTTAGGTTTAAGCGTTTGCAGAAAGTCCATGCTACTCTAATAAGGTACCAATAAAGAAAGCGGCCTTGATGAAATATCTGCCTTAAAGGCTTGTGTCTCTGAACTAGCGCCAGTTTTCACTAAGCTATTTCAACTATCATATAATACTGGTATTTTTCCAGAAACCTGAAAAACTGCTCGAGTACAACCAGTCCCCAAGAAAGGCTTCAAAATCCTACCTCCTAACTACAGCTCTAACTGCTCTTCTATCTATTGTTCGCAAAACTATGGAGAAATACGCCAATCACGAGATACTTGAGACACACAACCTTTTAAGTGACAGGCAATAAGGTTTTCGACAACAAAGGTCAACAGTCGATCTGCTAGCATATGTAACTCATGTCCACCGCCTTGGGTACACTCAAAATTATCACTGGACATCTCAAATTCATTTGATCAAGTGTGGCTTGCAGCTTTCTTAAAGAAACTCTCGCCAAACCTTTGCAGATGGATATCTAACTTTCTCTCCAACAGGCACATCCAAGTTACCGTAGATGGACATTTCTCCAACCTCTACAAGATCAACGCTGGAGTTCCCCAAGGATCGGCTCTAGCTCCTACTCTATTTCTTTTACACATTAATGATCTGCTGGAAGCCACTAATAACCCGATACACGGTTTTGCAGATGATAGCAATCTACACTGTAGCAATGCGCACAACCGTCCCATATCCCTATATATTCCGAAAGAGGACACAAGATCTACAACTGCTTTCCTCAATTAATATTTGACAATTGTTGACTAGTGGGGAGGAAAGAATCTTGTTAATTTCAACGCTTCTATGACAAAGACATGTTGCCTATCCTAAAAGAGGCAAACATACGACTCATCTATCACAATGAATGATCAGACACTATAGTAGCAAGCGTATCCATTACGCAGCTTGGTATAACGATCTCCCAGGACCTACTCCGGAACAAACATATTGCATCCATAGCAACTGCAGCAGGAAAGAAGTTAGGCTTTCTTTTTAGAGCACGGAAATATTTCTCTCCATCTCCATAATCTTGAATACTACTCGCATGTATGGGAATCTGCGGCTCCATAAAAAAGTTAGCCCCACTGTCCTACCGAAGAGCAGTGTCTGATCTTTCCCTGTTTTCCCGATACACCGATACTTAAACGGATTTTGCTCAGAAGAACTCCGCTCTATAATGCCTCCATTTGCCAGACCAGCCAGAGCAACGTAACGTGCCAACTCCATGCATCCTTATACGGCTTATACTGTTCAGTGCCAGACATCGAGAACGGATCGATTCAATCGTTCCTTTATCCCCAGGATCTCCAGATTGTGGAACACCTAACCTTCCCACGTCTTAACCAGTCGTCTTAACTTACAGTCCTTTAAATCTCAAATTAATAAATTGTCTCTTCTGTCCCAATAGATGTTCTCGGTATATTTTTATTTAGGTCTATATCTACGAGGGCATCCTTAAATAAAAAAAAAATCTTTACTTGTCTTTGTATATATTTTTGTTGTATATTTATTTATTTTAGTTTAATTTGAATAATCTTTGTTTTATATTTTGAAACGTGCGCTTTTGTAAATTAAAAGATAAAACTTGAAGCGTAGGATTCCAGGGTTGTTCATAAAATTCTTCATTGCCACTGTAACAACTCATTTGAATTAGTTGCAGGTTTTTATTATATACGAGGTTTGTTTCGCGAGCTACTTACATTCAATTCTCGACTTTTTTCCTTATGTTGGTACACATGTCCCTAATATATGTTGTTTGTATTGGACCAGAGACAATATCTTATATATTACCTCTGTGTTGGACAGACAGAAAGTTTAGACGTGTTTTGGTATACTCTTCGATTCTCTACCATCAAACTAAATGGTTCAAAGAATATGCATTAAATTTTGCGTTAAAAATGAAATAAAGTGTGCCAATGCATTCAAAATGTTGACTGTGGCATTTGGTGAATCTACTATGAGTAAACCATTAGTGTATGAATGGTGTAAGCCCTTTAAAAAAGGCTGTGACGATGACCGATCTGAACGCCCGAGCACGTCAACAACTGATAAACGTCGAATCAGTGAAGCAAATGATTTTGGAAAATCGTCAAATTACTATTAGTGAAGTTGCTGAGGATGTTGGCATATCAACTGGATTATGTCATGGATTGTAATGGATGTTTTGGGAATGAAACGTGTGCCAGCGAAGAGTGTTACAAAATTGCTCAATTTTGACCAAAAACACGTTGCATGAAAATCGCTCAGGAACTGTTTAATGCCGCCAACGACGATCCAGATTTCCTGAAAAGAATCATAACTGGTAACGAAACATGGGTAATGGCTATGACATCAAAACCAAAGCCTAATCATCCCTTGATAGAGCCAAAAAAAAAAATTCAAAAAATTAATTTTCTCCCGCGATCTTAAGGGAGCCCAATGGAAGCAGCCAAATTAGCCAATACCGAAAAAAAGCACGTCAAGTTTGGTAGAATGTGAAGGTTTTGCTCAATGTTTTCTTCGATTACAATGGCCTAGTACATCATGAGTTCTTGACACAAGGTCGTCCCGTACAGTCAATAAGGAATATTAACTTAAAGTTATGACACAGCTTAATTGCAAGGATTGTGGGAAAACAAGTCATGGATTTTGCACCGTGAGAATGCACAATTTTGGAGATAAAGGCCGCGTCGAAGAAAAAGTTTTTTTTCTTAGGTCACATTCTTTAGCAATCAAAACACTAATGAGGTTCTGTAAACTAATTTGCTAGCTGCGGATCAAGGGGCTCCTATTGGCGTGGTGAGGTCTTCTCCAGTGACAAAACCACTTGAACCGTTTCTCAGGTCAGCTGCCCAGTTCCTTTTGAGTCTTCTATTGTCTTCATGTTCTATTGGAAGTTGGAGTAAAAGGGGTTACTGTGTGATTCCAGTCCTTCATGGTGCTTTGTGCTATATTTAGTGATCACATCCTGTACGAACGAGATTCTTAGGTCTTCAGGAAGTGTTAGGTTTGACACATAGCAGGGTGCATTAGTTATCGTTCGCAGTATTTTCGATTGGCTTCTTTGAATTATGGCTATATTTGACTTACTCGCACATCCCCACAGATTTAGTCCATACGTCCAGATATTATATATCTATATATCAGATATTATAGCTTTGTAGACAAGGATTTTATTTTCTGATGGCCATATCCAAAATTGAGTTCCAAAAATGCTTCGAAGATTCGAAGAAGCGCTGGCTCTGAGGGGGATTACTTTAAAGGGGTCAAAATAGATATTGATGAATAAATAAAGATTTTATGAGTTACACAAAAAAAAATTTGAACAAACCTCATATATACTACAGCGCCTACATTTTCTCGAATAAATGGTTGATTTAATTTCTTTCCTCGTGCTTTTAGATTATGTCGGTAAGCGGTTGTCTGTCTCCCTACTTTCATTTAATTTTAATATTACTTTTTCCTTTTGTTTTTGACAGCTTTTGAAAATATTATTGTATCGGATCTTTTGCTTATACTCTTTAATGTAATTATTTAACAATTCTTGTAGAATGTCAATATCAAATGAATCTTTGCTTTGTTACTGAGTACATTGATATCCAAAAATTGCATAGATCATAAGATCAACGGTAGGTTTTTCTGGATATTCTAATTTAAGTGCTCGTAAATGCTCCTGTTATAGAATAAAATCGTTCTTTACAGACATTATCGTTGGAATTATTGGAAACTAGCTGACCCGGCGGACTTCGTACCGCATAAGACTGATGTATTTTTTGGTTTTTTTCAAATTTTTACGATTTTATTTAGTTTTCAATTATTTTTTTTTATTTTATCGTTTTTATCATATTTTCTCATAAGTTGTAACGTTCGTTTTTGGGCCGAAATCCACCAGACTATAGCTTGGTATTTATTTTAACTTTTATTGCGTCGCTGTGGTGGGAAGACGGGCGATGTGTTTTCTTCGACAGCAAAATTATTTCGATTCGGTCAGTTTCTCTTAGTTCCTTCAAATAATTAGAAACATTATTTTAATACTTCTGCCCTTCGATAATAAGTAAGTATATTTTAGCTTCAGTATAATTTTTTTTTTATTAAAGTATCCAAATTGCGGTGAATTTGTTATTTTAAAATTTTACTAACACATAATTTCAAATAAATTTGCTATCGTAAAAGTCAGTTTTTTGTGATCATAAAATATATAAACATGTGAATATAATTAATTTTTTCTCGTTAATAGGGAGAACCAGATAGCGAATATATTTGATTGTAATTATTAAAGGTTGGAGTTTTGATTAGAATTTCATTATTAGGGTATATTGCCAAATCAAGAAAGGCCCTAGTAGGAGAATTATCTTGCAAACAATAAGGAAAGGCTGACAAGCCGTTGGCCATTTTGTACCTGACCAGAGAAGTCGTCACAAAAGGAAAACACTATCCCGGGATAGTTAATGAAGGAAGAATTTTTAAGAAAAGGCCGTACCATCCTTGAATTCAAGAAGGAAAGAATTCCTGATGATAGATAGCCAAGGCTCCACCGGAATAGAAGTCTGGAATAAAAAAAGATACTGAACCGCTAGATGGCGCTGAAGAAGCTAGTTTATGAGATTTTTTGACAAACAATTTTTTTAGTTTTCATAAAAAATAATTTTTTTAATAAAAAGTATCCTATGTTACTTCTAATAACTCCAAGAATATGTGTACAAAGTTTCATGATGATCAGTTGAGTAGTTTTCGCGTGAAAGCGTAACAAACAATCTTACATTCACATTTATAATATTAGTAGGGATTGTAAAGTGAATACCTATCGATTATGTGTAATTCCTAAAATTCATCATTGCAGAGTGATGCTAGAGAACAGAAACGTGGAGAAATCATAATAAAATTTTAAATTTCGCTCCTCGTATATAACAATTTTAGTATTAAAGTAAATAAATATTAACACAAAAGTTTTTAAAAATATCTACTTACAACATATTTTTTACATAAATTTTGTTTTAAGAACAAATCTAATTTGAGCAGTTCTTTAAATTTTGCATAGCAATATGATATTAATTAAATTGTGAGCTGACCATTAACTAGTTGGAAACAAGTCTGCAAATATTTTAAAACACATTTACCTATGGCTGAATCCATCAAGGTAAGAGGCCATACAAAGTAAAGAAGAAAAAGAAGAAGATAGATTTAGGTTATGCTTACCGAAAGTGTGACGAAAAATAGTAAATAATAGATTTTTTTAAGAACGTGTTTATAAATTAAAACAAAATGGTTAAAGTTAAAAATAAAAAAGGAATATCTTCTGAACGTGTACACAACAAAAAAGACCAGAAAAAGAGTAATCCTTTTGAAGTGCACATAAATAAAGAGAAGTTTAAAGTTATTGGGAAGAAGCAAAAAAATGATAGAGGTCTTCCAGGAATTTCTAGAGCGAAATCGATTCAAAAAAGAAAGTCAACTCTACTAGAAGAGTACAAGGTGCAAAATAAAAGTAATAAATTTTTGGACAGACGAATAGGTGAGAAAAATAACATGGACAGCGAAGAGAAAGCTATAGCTAGATTTACAGCATTAAAAATGAAATCTCACAGTAAAAAGAATATTTTTAACTTAGCCGACGATGAGATTTTAACTCACAAAGGTCAAACTCTCAGTGAAATTGAAAAATTTGATGATCCAAGATCAGATGATGATTTTTCGGACATTGAGGATAGTAGCAACGGCAAATTAGATAGAAACTTTGTTGAAGAAGCTCATTTCGGTGGTGGTATTCTAAAAAATACAGGAAAAGAGGGCGCCATGACTCATAAAGATTTAATTAACCAATTAATAATCGAGTCCAAAAAGAGAAAAGCTGAAAAACAGAAAACTAAAGAAGTCACTCTTGAATTAACAGAAAAATTGGATTCTGATTGGAAAGATCTTATACCTTTAGTTACAAAAGATGCTAAAAATAAAGAAGAAGCGCCACAAAAACATAAAGTAGATGATTACGATAAAGTTATGAGAGAATTAAAGTTTGAAAAACGAGGCACAGTTTCAGATAGATTAAAAACAGAGGAAGAGATAGCTAAAGAAGAAAAAGAATCTTTAGAGCAACTAGAACAAGAGAGGATTAAACGAATGTATAATACTGAGAGTGATGGTAAACCTCAATATAAACATAGAAGTGCTGATGATTTAGATGATGATTTTGTTTATGACAATGATGAAGATGTAGAAGAAAATATGTTAAGTTATGATCAGAAAGGTGAATCAAATCTACAAATTGAAGCAAATGTAAATGGTACTATCATAAAAGCGAAAAATGGTAATATTGAACGAATAAATAATGATAATAATAGTGACAAAGAAGATGAGAAAGGTAGTTCAGATGAAGAAGAAGTAGAAACAGAATCTGAAGATAATCTATCCGACTTAAAGGAAGACGAAATAGATAGTGAGGAGGATGAAAATGAGAAACAAGAAATGGCTGATACCTTGCAAATTAAAAATATTTCTGTAAATGATGAGATTAGGATGCAGGATAACATAGGAAAAATGAAAGATAAAATAGACACTAAAATGCAGGACGAGATAGAATGGGAAAACAAAATGCAGGATGACATAGTAAAAGTGAAAGATAAAATAGACACTAAAAACCAGCATGAGATAGAATGGGAAAATAAAGTAAGCAACAAAAATGTTGAATTTACTGAGAAAATTGATCTGCCTTTCACATTTAAACTACCGGATTCTTATGACAGTCTAATTAAAACATTTGAAGAATATGGGTATCAACATGTGGTTATTGAAAGAATGATAAAGTGCAATCATCCTAGTTTATCTGAACAAAACAAAAGTAAGCTGGGTTTACTATTTGCTTATTTACTGCAATATGTAAATGATTTATTTTATGAGAATTTAGACAAGAATGAAATGCAAAATAATTTTAAAATATTTAAAAACATTATTCCTCAAATTTACGAATTAGCTCAACTAAATCCTGAAAATGCACACAATTCTGTTTTGGAAGTTATAAAAGAAAAGTTTGAAGAATATAAAAAACGACCAAAAACATATCCTGGACTTGAAATTCTTGTTTTTTTGAAAGTGGTTAGTATTTTATTCCCGACTTCTGATTTTAGACATCAAATTGTAACTCCATGTTATACTTTTATGGAGCTTATGCTATCAAGGTGTAGGGTGCTATGCAGAAGAGATATATCATATGGATTGTTTATTTCTACCCTGGTTTTAGAGGTAATAGTCACATTAATTTGTATCTTATGAATATGTATATAATTGTTAATGAATTTTTAGTACTCTGTTCTTTCCAAACGATATCTACCAGCAGTAATAAATTACCTTTCTGGTCTTTTACACATGGCCGTACCAAAAACGAGTGTAAGATTATTAAAAATTCCACCGCCATTCAAATCAACTTCATCCCTATTGGTATTAACAAGTAACTGTAGTTTAGAATCAGTAACGTCGTTAAAATTAGAATCAACAGATTTTTGTGAAAAAGAAATAACGTCTGAATTTCAAATTAGGGTATTGCATAATGTAGTTAAGCTTTTACTAGACTTTTTTAATAATTATAAATTATTACCGAGTCATGTAGAAATTTTTGAAAACGTTAGAAAATATTCTGACATGATTCCACTTAGCAATTACCCTCAAGAAGTACAAAGCAATATGAAAAATTTGATAAATACACTACAGAAGGCAAAAGAAGAAAGAAAACTTGAATATTTGGTGGTAGAAGCATCCAAACCGAAAGCTTTAAGATTGTATGAACCCAAAATACAAGTTGTGTAAGTCTAGATTTATTCAATTATATAGAACTGTATTTTGAATATATTTAAGAAATTTTTTTTCTAGTTTTGATGGCAAACAACATAAATATCAATCCAAAGAAAAGGCACAGATGAATAAGTTGTTACACAAAGTAAAAAGAGAGAAGAAGGGAGCACTTCGAGAGATTAGAAGAGATAACTCATTTTTGGGAAGAGTCAAAATTAATAGACAAATAAAAGATGATAGAGATAGACTGGAAAAAGTCAAAAGAATATACTCCGAAGCATCTATTCAACAAAGTGAACTCAATGCTATTGACCGAAAAAAGAAAAGAAAACATTAATTATATTAAATTTTTAATAAATAAATATTGTTTTTTATTTTATAAATCTTCTACAGAACTGTTTCCAACCTTTTGTTGCTAAGTATCTACTCAAGTGATGTCCAACAATAAAAAAGTTTAAATCATCTATAAATTTGTTATATCAACGACATTATTTAAAAATACTGAAAAAAAAACTTAATAAAATAATAGATAAAGGGCAGATAATGGGATATTAAATCAAGAAAAAACTAAAATATAAAGACTGAGAAACAAACTACATGTAAAAAAAAATAGGAAATGACGAGTTCGAAGAAGTGGTATACTGTAAATACCCGAGAGTGACAAACAAAACCCGTTAAATAAAAGAGAAAATAATGGCAGCGAACAAGAAAAATTATGAGGACGATACTAGAACCAATTCAAACGGCACCAGACGTATATAGAAGAACAAATGCAAAAATTGAAAGAATACATTGTAACCAAAATAAAACAGTATAGAGTTGGGACATATTTGGAGAGCAGGAAAGGAGGCAGTGACATATGAATTGATATAATGAAATTTAGGAGGAAAGAAGAAACGCGGAAGACCCAGATCAAAATGGTTAAAAGAAGTTGAAGAGGACCTATCCAGGGCAGGAATAAAGAAATGGCAACTAAAAGCTAAGGACAGAAAAAAAGTTTAAAAAATAGTTGGACAGATAAAATAATTCAAGGGACTGATCTAGAAATGGGATCTAGAAAGCTTCGGCGGCTTAGCCCCATATTGAGGTGGATATCGATTAGGTATATATATTAATTTGTTTTACTGGAAAAATATTAAAACAGTATGTAGATGTAAAAACTTAGTCGGGAACATCTTGTTCCCTTTATTTAAATATATATGTATATTATAACTGACTGATTTTATATTAAGACGCAAATATTTAACACTAAATCTACCTTTATCTTTTGTGTAAAATAATTGAGAAAACTCGCTCTTGTAGATTTAAATAGCTACAATTGGTATCTAAAATTTATTGTTTATTCGGAAAGGAGTATTTAAGTACCCAGAAAGAATCTAAAAAAAGTAGTTTTCTGTTCAAATTTAAATCCAATTATCAAGTCTATCGTAACTACTTCTAACGTATACTAAAAGAAAAACTTTTAAAAATTTAATGAATTCTGTGTTTTCCAAAAACGTAAAAAGAATGTAGAAAAGTGATTACAAACCAAAACATTTTTATTAGAGATATTAATTTGCTGAAAGGGCTTGATCCATGTAGGATCTTATTTTGAAAAAGGCTCTTCATGTCAGACTGAGAAATATAAAACCTTGAAGGTTAGTAGATCATGTCCCATCTTACTTTAATGTAAAGAATTAATTTACCCTCTTAACAGCAGTTATCAGCACAGTACGAAGATTTTCGAATTCGAGTATATGTTTATAAGAATTTCTACTTGATGATAAACAGCGAATTGACGTCGGGGCAGTCCGGTCTTTATAAATGTTCTTATTAATTTGACTAATTCATTAATGTAAGAGTTTAAAATATATTTATTTTGTGAATAGAGGTTTTGTTTCTTGTTTTTGTACCTTCTGTTCTTACCTACGAACAATGGAATTTGTACAGCAGTCTATAGGCCCTCGTTTGGACATATTATACAATGATTTTTAAAGAAAAACAAATATATAAATAGTATATATTTTAGCTTACAAAAAAAATATCTCTAAATACTTAATGATCAATAATAATTAACTCATCTATTCCCCAGTCTTCGTAGGAATGATCAGGTAGATATCTACGTATAATAATGGGAATTTTTCTCTGTTTCAATTCTTTCATAGCAATCTGAAGTGGATCAGTTTCGCCATCTAATTCAACCATAACAGGTGCACACATTGCTATTTGTAAAGCTCTAGTACCTAATACTCTAGCCCGTTCGTATTTAGTCATGTATTTTGTTGTAATACGTTTATTTTTTGGCACTCCGCCACCAGCCTGACCAGGAGCTAGGATATCGATATTATCACCATCTTCTTCTGGCTGTTCTAATTCTTCAATGTTATCGTCATCTACATCATCGTCATACTCATCTGCTACATCATTTTCATCAAATTCTTCGTCGGCCATCTCTTCGTATTGTTAATTTTTTTAAAAAACTTTAAAAATAAAGTATAACCCGTTTAATCAAATAATCACACTAATGAAAACAGAGACAATATTATGTATTATCTCTGAATGAAATGAAAAGAATATGTCGAAATTCGAAATATGACATGACAAGTTGACATTTGTTCTACAGCTAGGTTCAGAGTTAAAAAAATTGGTCGAATTTTATTACAAACCATTAGATATCAATCATTACCAACCAAATTCATCTTTGTTAATCTCATATCATAAGTAATTTGCTTTTTAGGTATATATTACTGGTTACCAAACGATTCTTGTGGAGAAAACTATGTATACGAATAGCAATGTGAAAGGCCAATAGTTGAACAAAAAACGCATGATAAAAGCGATATCGCCACCTACTGAGTTCTATGCGAAGTTAAAGCAGGCTATAAATCCAAGTTATCTACAACGTAGTGCCTACTGCCTACTAAATAAAATGAAAATTTTTATGATAAAAAACGAAAAAAAATTAAATGTAAATCCAGCTGTCCTGTAGGCAAATTGGGAAAATAAGTAAGACATGCACTATGGAGGGTATAACTTGTATATTAAATGGTTTGCATGTATACAAAAATTTTCTCCTTTTAGTAAGGCACTATAAACATGTTTATAGTGCCTTACTTAGATATCGATGAGTACCGTCAATGTCAATGGTACCGTCATCAAAGTAATTCAACAATTTAATTAAATAATAAACATTCAGCTTTTGATTTGAGTCAGCTTTGACTTCGCATGGAATTCAGTAGGTGGCAATACCCATCGCCCATCGCTAATGATTTCGTTTGGCGAATACCTACACTTGTCGAGTCAAAAAAAGAAAAGAAGAAGGTTAAATTCTTAGATGGTCCAGAGATCTGTGGTCCAGAGTTAATACTAAAGTTTAAAATTAAATTGATATTTAAATTATTTAAGTATAGTAAATCCTTAATGCTGAACTAAAATTCACTAAACTTTCTAATAAGGTGTGTATTCTTTTTACAATACAATAGCGGAGTGAATACCGTACTTATCAGTATAATATAGACATAGAGTAGGATACTAAAGAATCCAACTTTAATGGCAATCATTATGCAGATTGCAGACAATGGCAAAAATAACTTAAATTTTGCATAAAAAACAAAATAGCAGTACAAACATATCACATACATAAATAAAACAGTATAATTTATACACAAAAAATTCACTAGTTAGTTTGTGTATCCATTTCAAGTTCTATAGCTGGATTGGGACCCATGTAAGGCAGAGTATCGGTCCAATACCACGACGGATTTTTTGTTTCTTGCAAACGGAATATATTAGGCATCACATTGTTAATAATATTGTAATATGAGCAATATCTTATTCCATTACTAGCACTTTTAGTCAGATAAGGTGGTGCTAAAATATCCAAAAAAGCTGCCGGGCCATCAACACTATGTATTTCATGAATATTTTTAATATTAGGTTCTAAAAAGCAAGGTTTACTAGAAATATCAACTAAATCAGTACTGACTAATTCGGCAGTAATTATACGTTTTGAAGGAATTCTGAAACGATTATCACACTGAGCCGATTCATCTCTAAAATATTTAGAATCCACTTCCAATGTTTTTGGAGTACCAAGGGAATAGCTTATAACCTTAATTTTTCCAAAAAGTACTTTTATCAAACCATGCATTTCTGGGTGATTGTGTAGCGGTAATTTCTTATTACTTTTTAAAACAAAAATTCCCATTGTTAGTGTAGAATCTTCATAAATGTCAATGTAACTTACTGGGGCACCATCACCTCCACCATCAACATCTCGAACCTCTAATTGTACATCTTCTGCAGTTAATTTCTCCAGTACACTTGACAATTGATTGATATTATGCATAAATAATTCAGGTTTACAAGTAAATGCAGTTAAAGCTTGTTTTAATACTTTTTGAATTTGACTACTCATCTTTAAGGAATTTTTAGCAAAACTTTACATAAAGAACACAAAATTTAGAATGCACTACACAATAGCATTTGAGCACATAATTTCTCCCGTTTGATTGCATTAAGATATTAAACAATGATTGTTATTAATATAAAATATTTTAAAAATAAACAAAACTGACAAGAGCTGTTTTGGTAAGAAACCGGCAACAATGTTCTGAAAAGTAGATATGTCAACAGCATATTTTTTTTAAAAAATACTTTGTAATTATTATATAAATATGTGTTTGCTATTGTATTTATATTTAGTATTTTAGGTCAAATAAATTACTGGCTAAACTAATATATGTAATGTATGCTTAAGGATTAATTATTATAGTGTATTGAAACAACAGCTTACGACGACAAAGGCGCTAACTGTAACTGTAAGAAGAAAAAGTATGGTTAGATATGTTTTAATTTGGCGCCTATAAGTTTGTTTTTAAAGTAACATATTAAAATATTAAGACAATGCAAGCTTTTTTAAAGTCCGGAAAACTAGGCGAATTATCTTCAAAGCCTAATACTAATTCTAAGAACCCAAAAAAGCCTAAATTAGTGCCATGGGTAGAGAAATATAGACCAAAAACTGTATCTGATGTTGTTGAACAAAATGAGGCGATAGCTGTACTTGAACAGTGTATAACCGGAGCTGATTTGCCCAATCTTTTATTTTATGGTCCTCCAGGAACTGGTAAAACAAGTACAATATTAGCAGCAGCAAGACAACTTTTTGGAGATATATACAAAGATAGAATTCTTGAACTGAATGCTTCGGATGAACGAGGGATTCAAGTTATAAGAGATAAAGTCAAAAATTTCTCACAATTAACTGCTAGTGGGGTACGACCTGATGGTAAACCATGTCCTCCTTTCAAAATTGTAATACTTGATGAAGCTGATTCTATGACACATGCAGCTCAAGCTGCTTTACGTAGAACCATGGAGAAAGAAACTAAGACAACAAGGTTCTGTTTGATTTGCAACTATGTATCACGAATTATAGAACCTTTAACCTCTCGTTGTACCAAGTTCAGATTTAAACAACTAAAAGAAAATATGATTTTTGAGAGATTAACATATATTTGCAAAGAAGAAGGTATTTTATGTGACGATGACACCTTAAATAAACTAGTAGAAACAAGCAATGGAGATATGAGAAGAGCAATTACATGTTTACAAAGTTGTGCCAAGTTAAAGGGATCTCGAGAAAAAATTAATATCGACAATGTACTTGAAGTCACAGGTGTAGTTCCAAATCATTTTCTGGAAGAATTCATACAGTTATGTAAAGAATTCGTTGAAACCGCAGCTGTGGAGAAATTTGTGGAAAAACTAATCCTTGAAGCATACGCGGCCTCTCAGTTTTTGGATCAATTTAATGAAACACTTGTTCAAAGCAGTATTTTTAGTGATAAACAGAAAGCTTTAATTGGACACAAACTTGGAATAGTTAGTTATCGATTGCAGGAGGGAAGTTCTGAATATATTCAGTTGCTTGATTTAGCTAGTGCAGTTGGAGAAGCTTTCCTCGAGCAGTAGTTTATTTATTTTCGTATTTTATGTAACATTTCTTTTTTTATTGTGTTAATAAAACTTATTTTTCTATTTGAGGTAGTTTTACTTTAATGCCACGGGAACAGATAGTTGAAAAATTTACTGCTCTAAAAATTAAAAAAAAAATTAACCAATTATGGATCTGGTTACGATTTCCTTGAAGTCGGCTCCAATGGTTAATACATTTGGAAAAGATTTGAGTTACTAACATTCATTTAATAATAGCTAAAGTTAAAATAGCGAGTAATTTTGCCAGTGGAAATCAAAATCTGATGCCTAGTTGCTTACAATTTTTTTAAGAAATAGACTTTATCTTTTGATTTTAAATGCATTTTTCTTTTTGAAGGCATTTTTTTAAGTTTTTATTTTATCCTTTTTCCTTGCAACTTGGCTTTTTCAGATGTGGCGATGTGGGCGCAAACTCATGATATATTTTCTTCAAAACCTTTCGACTAGAAATTTTAAATTAAGTTAAATTGTTGAATACGTAGTCGGTCATGTAAAATCCGCCATATCGAATGTTGAAGAACATAAGAACCAACAAAAAAATCATGATTTATTCCTTAAAAACCTCATCAAAATTAATTCAGTTAATTAAACATACATAAATAACATACATGCTGAGAAATTCTTTTTTTAAATGGTAAATGCGCATTTAATTGCTCTCACCTATTTATTAATAGTGAAGGCGGTTAAATACTAACAGGAAACTCCATGTTTCAATCAATCGATTGTATCTATCTAATTCGCTTATAACAAACTTCATTTATTGAAACACATTTTACGAACGTGGTAAAATCTGTCATTATGCATTTGAATCTTGACCAATCAAATCATCGCTACGTTCGAGATGAACGAGACAAAGCCCTGTTTCATAGCTGTTTAATTTAATCTGTGTCCGGAATTTAGCAGTTTTTGACATATTAGATTAAAAATTATATTTAGGTACATGACACGAAGATCTATACTTCGTGGTACATGAATTCAATTTTAAATTTCACCGGGGTCTAAAAGCAATTAAATTTCCCTGTTTTATCGACATTGTTTGATTAATTGATATTAGACATTGACAGATGTGACATGTGACATTTCTTGTGTAAAAAAATTGTCAATAACCTTTAATTATGGAGACTGAGGAGCGTCCAAATATTAGAATAGAAATTCAAAATGAAAAAATGGACGTGGATGAATCAGAAAATGAAGATGGAGAAATAGTTGAGGAAGAATGGAGTCAAGTGAGGATCCCCCTTTTTCATAATAAGACAATTTTAAACGTAAATGATTTTTAGGTGACGCAAATACCAAGAACGGTTTTTACAACTGGTATTAATATATTTGATCAAGATGAACAACTGAAATTACAAGAACGAGCGAAGCGATTTGCTTTAAAACCTGAAGAAATTCATAGTTTTACTGATGCCGATTTGGAAGAACTAAGAGAAACTTTAGGAATTACATTTGAAAACGAAAGTATAGTACGCTTTGATACAGTCCATTTACTAGGAACAAGAGATATGTTGGTAGAGGATATTTTAGATTATTTTGCCAAGTACGCACCTACAGAGATTGAATTTGTGGATGAAAAGAGCTGTAACGTCAAGTGGTTGGATAATATAACGGCAGCTAGAGCTATGTTTTATACTTCGAAAGCAGTTAAAGGTATGCCTATTAGAGAGCAGGTTGTTGTAAAAGATCTTTTAGAAGAAGAGGAGACAGAAGCTGAACAAGGTCAAAGTATTTTACTCAAAAACAGAAAAGTTGAATTACAAGTAGATAATTCTTTAAACCACAATAAAAACGCTTTTAAAAATGCTGTTGATCTTACTGAAATTACTATACCTATACCTCCTGGTTATTGGAGGTTAGGTGAGAAACATCCAAAAGCAAAATGTTTACTTCTTAGATTCGCTCTTAAAACTGATAAAAAACCGTTTAAAACTGAAAATTTAGTTAAATATTATAAAAAGCTTGGAACAACAAAAACATTACTAGATAAAAGAAAGGAAGGAGGTATATTCGAAAGAAATAAAGATCTCCCAAGAGGTAAAAATCCTTGGGGTAGTTTAGCTCGGGACTGGGACCAAGACGCAAAATTTAGAGAAGCTACGCCTACTTCAGGTGAAACTGTGGAGATAAAAAATCCAAGTATAGCTTCTCGTTTAGGAGCAAAAGCTGCGTCAGAGTCGGAAAACGAAGTTGAAGTAGTTGAAGAAAGAACTACAGTTAAAAAACCCAAAGGTAGGTCAATGAGGATGAGAATGTATGCTGATGAGGAGGAAGAAAGGTTAAAAATGAAGAAAGCTATACAGAAAATAAAAACACAAACTGAAAAACTCACAAAGGAACCAAACGACTTACGAACTATTTTAAGTTTAAATAATACTTATTCAGAACCAATAGAAGTTATAGATTTAATACAAGAAGATTTAGGTAGTAAACTTAAAAACAGGTCTAGGCAAATGGTGTTTTCTGTAGAAAGGAGTGGTAATGATGTGGATAATTTTGAAAAAAAGGAAAATATCAGATCTGATATACGTGCTCTATTAAATAGAAGAAGAGCAAGATCCCCTCATATTGAAGAAGTTGGTAGGAGAGACCATGATAGGATAAACAGGTAACAACATTTAAACTTTCTTGTACCAAAGAGTTATTTTTCTTGTCACTTTTGTTTAACATTGAATAATATAAATACTTGTCTTGGAAAGAGTTTTTCAAAAAAATGGGATGCTGTTGCATGTGTTTAAATTTATTTGTCACATGACGCGGTGACCGGTGGACAGTTTATGCAATGCTTAGGACAATGCAAATCGCTTTTGTATAAAATTTTAGATAATTATTTTATATCTAAAAGTTCTTCTTAAAATACCCTTGTACGTATTAATTTATTATTAACTTAAGTTCTATGAACATATTTTTTTGGTCCTCCGTCCAGAAACAATACTATTAATTACTTCAAAATCGTCCGGAAAATGGCATTTTCCGGCCTAGGCCGGTAAAGTAGCTTTTAGATTATCTAAAGAGATGGCGCTATGAGTTTAAATATTAAGTCATCAAAAATACATAATGAATAATACAAATTTTAATTAAATTTATTTAAAAACAGCGTATAATATACTAAACTTACCTATAACTTTTTCTAAAGATAAGCAGGATTCTAATTTACATTTAATTTCTCTCACAACTTGTATTATAAAATTTGACATTTATGTCAATTTATGAAAATAGTTCATTATCTCATCTGTTGAACATAACAGAAGTTTTGAAAATATTAAAAATTAGTCGGACCAAAAAATAGTGTGTGTTACACGTCCGGAAAATATTTTGCAAGTGCTCGTATTGTTTCGCCTCGGTGCTACGCACCTCGGCTACACAACTTTACTCGCTCTTGCAAAATGTCATTTTCCGTCCTTGTGTCACAAATAACTATTTGCCTACTGCAATTTGAATTTACATTTTCTGATACTCTCTTGAATTTTTAACTATGGTTTGTAATATTCATGTTTTTTATTTATACTTAATTTATTTTCATTTTAGCACAATTTTCTGCTTTTATTTATTACTATTCTGACTCGGGAAAAAAATCAAATTTGGATTTTAAAAGTAGTGTTTTTTTAATCTTTCAAACAAGTTATTTCAGTTTTACATCGTGATTGTGAATGACATACGACTTGATCAAATCTACATTTCCTTTATTATTTAATAATAACTATTTTAAAATTAATATACAAAAGCAAATCGCTTTATTTTTCATTGTTAGTTTTCTAAAAATGTTTTATCTTTATTTTATATTTTTTAAGATATAGACGAAGAAGCTCGATAAAACGGTATGAATCACCAACAAGGCAAAGATCACCACTTAACCGACGTCGTCGTACTCCAGAAAGAACAGTTCAGTACAGACATTCAAGATACAGAGGGGAAGAAGATACATATAATGGTTCAAAACCTAGAAGTAAAGTTGCTGTTGTGGTTAAAACTCCGAAAAAACCCACAGTAGCTTCCACAATTTGGTCTAGAGTACAAGACAGTGATAGTGAGGAGAGTTCTAGCGACAGTGACGGTAGTTCAAAATCGGATGAATCAAATAGTAGCAGTTCATCAGAGAGTTCAGATGGTTCTGGTTCCGAAAGTGAATCGACATCGTCAGAGGAGGAACCTAGAAAAGTTAGGCGCCCTGGATTCGACGATTATAGTTCGAGGGTTCCTCCTCGAAGACAGTTGAAAGTAACTATGTCAAATGATCGTTACAGCAGAAGATAAGTGGTGTATGTTGTGTAACTGTAATTATTTGTATTTGTTATATGTTAGTTTTAATTTTTTAGTTTAATGGTATATATAGACTATAAGAAATATTTCATTGTATAATTTTGAAGCATTTATTTGTAACACAATGTGTTTAGATGAAAATGTTTATTAAAGTCTTTATTAACCCTTGGAGTACATAAAAAATAACAAAATTTAACCCAACGTTTACTCTACAATAATAAACAAATTTTCGTATTTTGTGCCACTGTATTCGACCTATATACAAATCTTAAATAAATACATTTCAGAAATTAATTCGCTTTCAAATAAACTTCATCGAAACAGATAAAGTTCCTGATAAAACATCACTTCAGAAAAAAACCAAAGTATTCGCAATGTGCCTTTTCCACGTTCATAAATTCAAAGTGATAAGTTAAACGAAATCCAAATTTTGTTTTACACAAATCCAAAGTTTTTGGTTTTGATAGCCAAAAGAAGTTTTTGTCGTAGTACGGTTCTGCTACTGTAAAGAGGGATGTAAAGCCTAGATATGCAAGTATTTGCTGTAGGAAGGTGAGCATCGTCTGCTGGTCGAATTGTAACTGATGGCATCGGTTGGAACCCGTCTTCACTTGCTGGTAGGGCTGGAGAACCAGTCCAGAAATAAACCTGAAAACATGAAATGGTAAAAAAATGTTTATTCACCATCATTTCAAAATATACGATTTATTAAAAGATTAGGAATTAGATAATTATTGTTAACAAAGGTGTTACGTTGTAACTATACACCTTTTAAATACAGGTAACTTGATTTTTAAATCGATATAATTCATTTGTGATCTGTAATCTGTCAGCACAGAAAATTGTATGGGTATAATATACAAGACAAGCAGTAAAGTAAAGATAAATAACATAACCTCAGAATCTTTCAAAAGTGTAACAGGATTAAGACAAGGTGACCCACTATCAACAACTTTATTTAACATCGTCTTAGAAAAAATAATTAGAAACTGTGGAATAAATCTTTCTGGAACAATATTAAATAAAAGTCACCAGTGCTTGGCATTTGATGGCGATATTACCCTTCTTGCAATAACAAAAGAAGAACTAAAGCGGGTTGCCAAGATTTTAGAGACATGGGCCAGAAAAGTAGGATTACAAATTAACGAGTCAAAAACAAAATACATGGTAATGAACAGGGAAAAAAAGGAAGAAGGGGTAAAAGAGAATTTTGACATTGAACTGAATGATGGAAAGAGAATGAGAGTAGAAGAAGTCTATAGCGTTACATACTTGGGGGTAAAAATATCAAATATAGCTGACACGTGTTCAGAAATAATGGCAAGAATAGTGAAAGGCGATCGATGCGCAGGGGCTTTAAATTCATTGTTGAGATCAAAGAGTGTCTCATACAAAGCAAAAATACAGCTGTATAAAAGTGTATTACGCCCAACAGTTACCTATGGTTGTGAAACGTGGGTAATGAACAAAAAAGAAATGGAAAAACTAGAAATATGGGAAAGGAAGGTAATGAGAAAAATTTTTGGAGGAAAGAGAGTCGACAACATGTGGGAAAGAAGAACAAATGAAGAATTAAAACAACTATACAAGGACTCGTCAATAACCGATTTCATAAAAGCTCAGCGCATAAGATGGTTGGGACATATAGAGAGAAGAGAGGGGACACGAATGGTAAAGAAAGTATAACTTAAATCCAGTAATGAATAGAAGACAGGGACGACCGAGAAAGAGATGGCTGTAAGCGGTAACAGCAGATCTGAGGGAAAAGGGAATAAATAACTGGAAGACAAAGGCCAGAAACAGCAAAGAGTGGAGAAAAATAAATTGTAATTCTCAAACAAAACAAGTAAAGCAGCAACTTCAAAATAACATTTAATAAATTCTAATACAAGCCTACTATAATGAATAATTTAATTCGCTAAAATAATTCTTAAAAAAAAGATCACAGTGTTACTGCCAACATTTGCTTAAACAAAGCAAAGATATTTATAATTCCAATTACTGTGACTTTGGTTGTTATCTAGAAATAATACTCCACGAAAGTAAGCGTCTAAAGCAGGAAATATAAAAAAAAATCTTACCAAATCCTGCCTTTCGATATGAGTCATTTTTTCAACAATGGACCATAACCATCTTTTGAATTTTACAAGTCTATCGCTACTTTCTCCCGATTCGTCATTGAATGAAGTGTATGAAATTAAAACAGCAACATTAATGTCACCAACTCCATTCAGAAGAAGTCTTAAATCCTCAGCTGTTAAAGTATCTAACGAACCTTCAGGCAAGACATCAAATACTCCAGTTCTTATACTCTCTATAGATTTTTCTTGAACTTTAAGCATTCTATAATTCGCATATTTCCGAACATAATCATATACATTGCTAGAAGTTACTTCTATATCTTTTCCACCTGAAATTAGTTCAATTGTTCCTCCTCCTTCTTCCGGACACAAATCAATTCTATAAAAAAAATATGTATGAATAGCACACACCAGATATGTTATATGTAGAATATTCTTAAATCATTTGTTAGTATGGAATTGATTAGTTGTGTATCTTAATTGTAATTATTCCACACATGTTCTGCTATAATAAGATATATCTACGGTTGTAATAAATTATATTTATTTATATTCTAGTTTATGAGATACTTTTCTATTATTTGAGGACTATCTTCCCACTGTAAATGTAAAAACTTATTTTATATTTGTTATAAAAACTCTTGCAAAAACGTTTATAGTAATGCTAGAAAAAAAGTATAGTATGAAGTTCTATTGTTAATGAGTAAAATACTTACGTGAAGTTCAGTTCTAAGGCAGAAAACAAGCTATTACTATCCTTAGTTTCAGCATCAACCACCAATTGCCTCAAAGATTCGTATACAACTGGATCGAAAAAAGCTAAATCGTGGAATTTTATGGGCCGACCTAAGATGGATTTCAGTACATGCCTAGTTAAGAATATTGGACATAATTCATTTTGCAATAAACATAAGCCCAATAATCTGAAAATTGCACAAATTAAGTAAAATTTAATATATTTAGATGGATTATACTAACCTTCCTACATTTCTAAACGCATTAAGTCTTTCAAATGTGGCTTTTCCTTGTCTAGGTGCATAAAAACCTCTTTTTCCAGGACAATAAAACAAAGGAGCAACATCTTCTTCATCTTGTAATGATTCTTCTGTAAAAATTAGGTAAGAATTACAGTTCCTATTTCATTTTAAAAATCCTTACCGAGAGCTGTGTCCGAAGTTATTTCTGATTGGGAATGTGTATGGGCTAAGATCATTTCAACAGCTTCCTCAACCTTGCTTCTTAAAGAATCTTCTGTAGCTAATAACAACAAAAGCTGCGCAGGCGACAACTCCAGAAGCATTCCCGTTATTCTACCCGCAAAAGTAGGATGTAAATTGTATACCTTAAAGAAATCAAATATGTTCATTTATAATAATTTTACCTATACTATAAAACATTTACCTTCGGATATAATCTATCTCCCAAATGTTGCTGTTGTGTAGTTAAATGTTCATTCCTATTGTTGGCACTTGGTGGATTAGGAGCACTATTAGCTTGTTGATTAGTACCCACAGGAGAGATGTCTGGCATTGAAGGAGCATCAGAATGATTAGCATTTTCCATGGGAACAAAAGGTCTAGCTTCGGCACTCATTGTTCTACGGTGATGATCCCTAGAAAGAATTCATATTCAAAATTTACAGGTCTAAAGTAAATTTTTTTACCACTTTTCGACAAGTTTTGTTTTTTTAATATAATAACAAAAAATATAGGAAATTTTCAGTATTTTTTATTGTGAATTATATTTCTAAAGCGTATATACCTACGTCCAGTGCAAAAGTCTGGAAATGATTGAAATTCGATAAAATACAAAAATAAAATTATAAATTAGGGATTAAGACATATCCATTTTGTGTTGCCTGACAGATACCAAAACACCATCTACCATTTGTGCCACAGTACGCTAATACATTACATGTACAAACCGATGTCCCTCAGGTCCTTACATTATAATTAAGTTCTAATCGTTACAATTACTATTAGTTAACACAAGATAATAACAATACTAGGAAGAAACATCTCTTCAGAAATGTAACAAGACACACCGATAAAATCAATATATTACCTTGCTTTACTCCAATTTCTAGGTACGATTCTTCTAAGCACATCCCTGTCTCTTTTTAATCTTTGTAATACCGTATATTGTGAATATTTGTTATCTACTTGCGCTGATTCTAAATTGGGTAGATTCTCATTTAATAAAATAGCTTCAGCAATAGCGGTATAAAAGCTTCTAGCTACTCCACTTCCCTCGCCAGGTTCGTCTTTGAAGGTGACTTTAACGCGATTTACAGCTAGTGGTGGTGATGAGGAAGAAGTACGACGATTGTAACTATTATATTGAGTGTTCAACTCTTTAAACGTTTGTATTAGTAGCTGAGTTCTGTCCCTTTCAACCTGCAATAATAAATTACAAATATTTAGTAGTTTACTCTACACCCTATGGTGTATATACTAACTAGTAAGGCTTGTAACAGTTTATGAAAAGTTAAAAAAATAATTTAATTAGCATTTAGCAGAAGCGTTAACACAAACAAACACGTTAAGACAAGAAAAAGAGAAAATGACAAAATTATTAAATAATATAATAACCATAAAAATAAAAGAATCATACACCAAAAATACCATAAAAACAAAGATATCATTAAATACAATGAAACGATAAACAATAATGATGAAATAACTTGATGAAAAATTTAAATTCATATTTGCAAAAAAATTGCACAAAAAAAACAAATATTTGTTATAAATTAAACATACTTTCGATAAAGTCAGATCTCTCTGTTGATTATTTCTTAATTTTTCCATATCCCGACGGAATTTGGCTTCTTTAACAGGAAATCCTCCGAGTTCAGACACTATGGACCCTGGTTCTAAACCAACATCCTCCATAAATACACGACCAAATAGATCAAGTGATAAACGCCATCTGCCTAAAAGGAGATCGTGTGATACAGACTGTCCGAAAGTAAGTCTAGGTACTTCATTATTCACGGAAGTGGTTACAACAGTAACGTTAGCGAATATTTCTTGATTCTCTAGTGTTTCCAACCGTGGAAGATCAACTGGTGACATGAGAATATCAGATTCTGCTTTGGTGTTCTGAAATTTAATAAAAATTAGATTAAACCATTTATTTAAAAAATACGTGAAATAAAAAATTGTGGGCCCCGTATCTGTCCTCAGTCCAAAACTTCATCCAACTGCGGTCATCAGAGAGCACTTTTATAATATAGGAAGTATAGTGATGTATAAAATACATCGTCCAATTTTATACACGTATAAAACTTCCACATTATTAAACTTTTATAAATAAATACAGTTCCTACTTACATTAGTCGATCTAGCTCTTACAATCACGCTTTTACTCGGACTTCTTGAGTTTGCTGAAGGAATGGATGAATCAGTAATAACTTCCTCATTTACAGAACTTTGAATACACTCTTCTTGAGCATGTTCCATATTTAACGATACCGTATTAACCAAAGACATCTAAAATATATGTACCGTTTTCATAACACAATTTATATGTATAAACGTATTAAAATGTAGAACATTATTTGTGTAAACTTACAGGTTCATGTAAACTGCTTGAAGCAATATTTTCATTTTTTTTAGGTGAAACAATTATTTGAGGTCTTGAAATAGGTGAATTTTCAGTGGAATTGGTGGCAAATGTATCCGTCCCTTGTCCCTCTCGGCATCTTGAAAGATCTTGAGGTTTTTCTCCAACTAATTCACCTGTAAAAATAAGTAATTCGTAAGACTTATTCATACAAATCTGTAATATACCTACTTTCTCCAATTTTAGTAGCCAAATTAATACTAGTTGAAGCATCTAAAGAGATACTTCCTTCCTTACAACTTTTACTTTCATCTTCAGGTTGATAATTCTGTGGATATACCAATGGATTCGGTCCCATAACATTCAGATTAGTAGATATGGGATGATTTGCTTTTGCTGGTTGGTTCATAGCGAATTCAGTAGTGCGTGTAGATAAACTAAGTTTTGTCGGTAAAGATTCTAAAGGATTTCCAGAATTTGTTCCAGAGGCTGTAAGAGTAATAGGTTGCTTTGGGATTCCAAAGAGATCTTCACGTCTGGCATTTGGTTGAAGTAAATGGGGTTGATCAGCAAGTGGTAAAGCCTCTGACATTGGAGTATCAAAAGGATCAGGGGGAGGACATCCCAAACATAAAGTAGATTCGGATCTCTGTAAAATATAATATATACACAAGAAAAACTACATGTTAAATACATACCTGAAAGAAAGAGTGTTTTCTGCCTTTTCCAGAACCACCCTGTATGGAAGTGTTGAGTGATTGACTGATATTCGCTAAATTCGATACATCTTGTTCATCTAAAGATTCTGTTTCCATTGCTACACCTATATCTTCTTCCGCGTCTTCATTTTCAGTTTCATCCTAAAGTATTACAATTAGTATTAAGTTAGAGGTAACAAATATTAGTATATTAAAAAGGAAGCTTTTGCACAATTAAGTGCGGGAAACTACTATTCCTGACAAAATCTTTTAATGTTGAATAGTTCTAACTTTTATTGGCTATAATAATATCCACTCTCAATTATTAATATTATTCGCTTTGTGCACGTAACCACGTGACTCACGTCGCCTGATCTTAGCGCTCGCGGCGGATCTAACGCGAAGTTCAACTGCAGGACCAATTTACATGTATGTGTTTTTATTAAAAAATATGGGTCATAGTGTTTGTTGCATTCCTTGTTGCCCAAATAACGGTAAAAATACTAAAAGCACATTTTTTACATTCCCTACGAAAATAAAAAGACCAGAAGAACGTCAAAAATAGATATCTGAAGTAAAAATACAAAAGTAAGTATAACCTTTATATATACGTAAATATGTATATTTTTATACAGGTGATATCAGAATGAATTATTATACAACAAACATGTGGATAAATGTAGTAAAAATAAATGCTAAAATATTTATTTAGTGGTGAGAAATCTTCTTGGTCACCAACACCCAGCTATATAATTTGTAGCGATCATTTTATTGGAAACAAAAAATCTGTTCTACCAAATAGTCCAGCTTATGTGCCAACAATTTTTTCAAAACAGTTATTGTGTCACACAGCAAATGCTATTCAAGTTCTCAACAGGTACAAAGTTTCTACATATTGATGGTAATGCTTTTAATTATTAAATTAGTAATATAAAAAATATTTTATTGCTGGTATAATTGTTATTTGAAGCGTTGCATAGATTCATCCCAGTCAACAAGTACTTAGGTTTCTTCCACAGAACAATCTACTAATACTAAGGGGACCCTTATTGCGAAGTAACTAACGATAAATTCATTGACAACGAAGAATATTATGAAAGAAGTGCAGGTTCTTGTTAAGAAAAAGCTTCTCTTCTTCTTTACATAATCGATGAAAACAAAGAAAATCAGATGTTTTTTAAAGAATCTTCTTTTTGCTGTATTTATAAATCTCTTGAAAGTGAAAAGTGTGATCTCCAGACCCGAACTAATATAGTGGTTCCATAAAAAGTGTTATAAAAACTTGAAATAGGTTTATAAATGAAAAGTACGTTACAATTGAAAAAACTTTAAGAGATATATCTGTTGGAACAGACATAAAAAGCATTTAAATAAATATAAATTTTTTAAACAATTATTAATTTGTATTAATTATCAGTTAAATTGCAATCTTTTTTACTGATTTTTAGTAACTTATTTACACTTTTTAGAATTTAAAAAGATTTTTTTTTAATATATTATACTGTGTATAACCTTACATTCTAATAATTTTAAGGGATTAACTAATCTTAATACATTGTATATACTTACTTTTTTACCCCGTAATGAAATAAGATACGAAGATGGTCAGAAAAATATTTAAAAACACTATGAAATATTTTAAAAAATTAATTAAATTGTATTTCAATTTTTTTCTATTTAAATTTAAACCCTGCGTTAGCGGTCCTGCAGTTGAGCTTTGTGATTTGGCCGCAAGAAGCCTCTAGTCTCGTGCGCATAGCCAATAGAAACGATTATAAAACGCAGGAAAACAACATTTAACGCAAAACAGTGACGTAATGCATAGGGAACACTCGATGCATCATTTAAAAAATGTTACGTAATTCTAATATAATCTATGGTTTTGCACTAGACACTTTGTAAGTGCTCCGTACAAAAATAGTATATTGTAATACAAGTGTTACAATGACAGAGGTTTCGTAGTACGAGTTCAGTTTGTGAAACGAACCGCGAAGCGGTGAGTTTCGCAAAGACCGAGTACTACAAACCGTCATTGTAACTCGAGTGTTACATACTATTTTTTATAATGAACTTTTAAAAGTATAAAAAATATATAAAATGAGAGTTTTTCGAAATATTTATTTATGTTGGCAATCTTGACACTTTTGACACTTGTCAGTTTTAATGATTTTAAATTTGAATGTTTGTCAAATTTGTATAAAATATTCCGAATTTAGCAAATAACGCTGATAATGTAGTTAATAATTTAGTACAACATACTTTTTGATTTACTACCTGAACTCTTTCGTTGACAATCAGTGCAGTGCAACCAATTGTGTACAACAAAAAGTTACCAAAAACAGTGTTACAATGAATCTATTTCGATACTGTTTTTAGTATCGAAATAGAAACTTTGTGAACGTGAATTATAAAAAAAGTATTTTTTTATTTGGGTTTTCTGTTAATTTTGATGTCAAAATTTTTGTCTACTTTGAGAAAATTAACTAGTGGGTCTTTAATCGTATTTACCATTACTTTCCAACTTTGAATAAATAATATGAACAAAAAAATTGAAAAAACAATAATGAAATAAATATAACACACTTAAGCTAAACAAAATAGTAGAAATGTACTTAAAGGTGTGCTGAGGCATTTGAATTGTTGTTACAATAATTAAAATATTAATAGCATCAGATCCGGAATACTTTTTCTAGCAAGTTTGAACAATTTTATACAATAAAAGAAAAATGTGTAAGTTGCCTATTATTAGGAAGAGGCAAATAATAAATACTAAACAAATACGGCATCTAGAGTATAAATGTGGCTTACTTGGTCATTCCATGTAGGTAATGGCAAACCTTCTCTTCTAGATTCAGAATCTAAACCATCCGAATTTCCCGCCCTCATGTAATAAATAAGAGCATCAAATACGTAAGCTACGTGTTTAAGAGCAGAGACATCCAGTACTGGCAAAGAATCTAAATGTTCATTGTTATGGGCTCTCATAAGAGATAAACAGTACAGTAAAAATTCTCGTCTCGCAGCATGCGCATCTCCACCTACAATCACATTTTATTAAATACAAATAAATACCCAAAATAAGTGATATATTTTTAATTAAAACGTTCACTTACTTTCTCTCTCTGGTCTGGTTCTTCCACTTTCTACATTAGTGGTAAAACCAACTATTCTGTTACCACCTGAACTGGCAGCACTACCTGTAACTGTGTGTGTTCTGTGAGTAGACCTGATGTTACTGGGCGTGCTATGAACTGAAATTTTTTAACATTATATATCGGTATTAGGGGAGGTTTGGATAAAATTTTAAATATGTTCTATACCTCGATACGCAATTGCATGTCACTGACGTCATTGTGACGTAAATGCAGGTGGAACCAATGCGAGGTTCGAATGAATACTAGTTGCCATGTTTAACTTAGAAAGACTTGCTGTCTTTTTCTTATTAACGCGCAATAGAAAAAGATAATTTTAAGAAAATGGCAACACTGGAGAACCTAATTAACAACGCTAGCGCCGCTTGCGATTTTTCTTAAAAGTATCTCACTCTATTGCGCGTTAATAAGACAAAGATAGTAAGTCTTTATAAGTTAAACCTGGCAACTACGATCCATTCAAACCTCGCATTGGTTCCACTTGCATATACGTCACAATGACGTCAGTGACATGAAATTGGCTATCGAGGTATAATTAATTTCCTTTTAGATGTTGTCCTAATTCAAAATAAAAGGGAAAATCCTTATTAAGATATTTATAACAATTAGGAACAGAAAAAAAAAATTATAAAAGCCAATAATAGACTCTAGATTTCATATCAGTCTCTTAATAATGATCAAAAATAAATTAATCTTATTGATTAATCTCATAGCCTATTAGAAGTATGAGTATGAACATATCTAAGCTTGCATCAGAACGGCTACGTTTTCATGTAACTCAATATTATTAACGGTTTTGCTTATTGTTGTGTGTCGAATTAATACTTTTATAAGTATTAAAAACGTTAAGTCTGATCTGACGCAGATATGAAAAGAAAAAAAAATGAATGAGATCCGAATTTTCTGATACGATCCTGAGAAGGTCAAAAATACCGTCTTGAGTCTAAAAAGAAAGCTTATCAATGATATTTACGATTGAAACAAACATTTATAATATTGAAAGAAGTTTCAGGGGCACACCATTTATCCAGCCTGAATATTGCTAGAAAAAAGTCTAGAAATATGAAAAAAATGATTTCACTCTTTAACAGGATCATACGCTAACACAATTCTTGTGAAGCAATTAATTGCGTAAAAACGGGACCTGTTGGAATAACCAAATGAAAATTGTGGGTAGTTATGTTATGTATGGTATGTTATACGAAAATGGTACACTGGAGAGAACAAATATTAAATTTAAAATCTTATATAAAAGAAGCTATATTGAACTTGTCTCCTCATTTAACGCCGGTTTTAAACCTTAATTTACTGATTGACAGACATGAGCTAGAATCTAAAGCACAAAGAAGCCAAAAACACCTAATGAAGCCAAAGATGGACCAGCCACATTACGTTGCCCACCTCCACTGTTACTGCTGGTTCCTGTGTTGAGAGGGTATCCTGTATTGGTCAAATCCAATGAGTTTGTCAGTGAAGCTCCAAATTTCAACTGAGCTTCAGTAGCATCCATTACAGTAAGTAGCCAATCCCACGTTGGTTTCAATCGAAATTCGAGATAAATCTAAAAAAACAAATTAAATATTTATAAGAAGCACAAGGATAGTAATAGAAAATTACCTGGACATTGTAGATATCATCTTGAGTTACTTCCATGTTGCTAGAAGAAGTGGTCAAAATTTGATTAGAATCGGGCATAACTGATAATAAATCTGATATTTGTCTTAGAACAATACCTGAAGAAAAATATGAATACATTAAAAAACGTGACAATGTAGGTATATTTATCAAAAATTTACCGAAAGCTCTAGCTAAACAGCTTGCTGTTGTAGCCATAGTAATAGGTTCAGAACTTGCTGCAACAGCTGTACTTCCAGTGGCAGATCTACGTAACGAACTTGGATCAATAAATACCAAATTGCTTCCATTAGGTAGGCGAACACCTTGTGATCTTCCCGCTTCTCGTGAACGTATTGCCCATTGCATATTTTGAGGAGCCAAATTGGTACGCTGACCATGACCCACAGCATTACTGAATCAATGTTAATTTAAGTTTTTAAATTTTATTTAGTGTACTAAAAGGTTTATTATAATGAAATATTGATATGCGTTTTTTTATCTCAATTTTGAAATACATTTTTAGGTTAATTCTTTTGTTTCGGAACAGATATAATATGACTCAAAATTTAAAACAACATTTACGAGTTTATGAGTTTCTCCATTGTACTATATCTTCTTTTTGTCCTAAATTCAACGACAAAATTGGTCGTTACGAAAGTGAATTAAGTGAAGAATTTTGAATTTCAACAGATAAAAAAAATAACATACATAAAGTGTCTTTAGCGCTTACATATTTGACATGCAGATATCCGTAACCTGAATAAAAAATAAATTTATTTACCTTCTTCTTTCCAATTGCTCATCTGCAAGCGAATAATCTTCAGTGTCTTGTTCATCAGTTTCTCCTGCTTCACTCTCTTCTTCCTCTTGTTGTGATGATTCACCACTCTCATCTTCAGGAAATAATAACATACCTCCTTTACGAGATAAAAAAATATATAAAAATATATACGTTTCGAACTGGGTTATAGATTACCTGTATCTGATCCTGCTGTGGCTCCAGTTTGCACGGATCTTTGAGCAGAAGCCGCATCTTGATTGCTATGATTATCGTCACTATCTGATTCAGTTTCAGCTAAAAGATCCAGTTCAGGGTCAGATTCTTCGCCAGGCATCCTGCTTTCTTGCTGACCCTCTGCAACTTCTTGAGGTTCGTTATCATTAAGTGAAGCCTGACGTACAGCTATGGGTATTTCCCTATCTGCAGGGGCATCATCATGTTCTGAAGCGTTGTCTTCGTCGTTGTCTATGG
The DNA here is from genome assembly GCA_964028335.1 of Altica lythri. NCBI lineage: Eukaryota > Metazoa > Arthropoda > Insecta > Coleoptera > Chrysomelidae > Altica > Altica lythri. The sequence continues at coordinate 51,540,514 of OZ034807.1, forward strand.
CCATACCTAAAGATGTTTGTAAATAACTTTGTAATTTTCGAAATAATATTGAAAACTTACTATCTCCATCATTTATATCACTCAATAAAACACGATTAGCTGCTCGTACTGCTTCGGCCAAAAAGGGAAAATTATCAGAAGACTGTGAGTTAGTAACTGATCTACTACCGCCATTATTCGAAGGTGCTAAAGGATCCACAAGAAACAGTTCTTCAGAACCCTTAAAATTGGATTATAAATAATTAATTTTTAAACAAGTTTTATTTTTTCTTACATTTAATATATCATTGGGTGAGGTAGCCAAAGAAAATGGTGCAGTAGGTCTTGCAACTCCTAATCTTACTGGAGCTATTAAGGCATCAGCAGTTTCACATAATTCTTCAATCGACAATTTGGACAAGGAATGAAATACTCTTTTGCATTTACTGAGGGGTAAATTTTGGTTACTAAAACGTTGCCTTTTTGAGGTATTCGGTGCCATTTCAATACTGAAGATTACAAAGATTCTAACCACAGATCGAACAAATCTAAAACAAATCAATGAAGCCTTCCATATACTTCTACAAAAACATTTATCATTACCTTCGAGCGACTAAGTGTGCAGTTTCTCTCTGCTTTGCATCCGGATTTTTCATTTCTTTAATAATAGTTTCCAACAAAATTTCTAATACCTGACACTTAACAAAGAAACAATGAGTAAATTTATCTAATAAAGTAGTGCCCATCTGCCCAGTAATGTAAGGCTGGTCTTCATAAGTTCCATCTTTTAAAGGTTCACTTGTTGCACCGGACATTATCATGCTTTTTACAGCTTTCCAATCGGCTAAAAGACATTCTAAAGCTTTTCTACTGAACTTTGGTGGTTCCAAGTCATGTTCAGGCATATCAGATTCAACTAAAGTAGAAGGGTTATTATGTAAATCAGCTAATGAGTCGATGAATGACTTACTATCTGATGAAGGAGTTTTATTTCTAGAATTCGATGACGCAGTTCTAGATCTGGAATTTCTAAATTGCCTTTGCTCTTGATTTTGTCTCCCAACAGTTTGAACTAAGAAAAGAAGAATACTTTCACCTCTAAAAACATTATTTGTTAAAAAAATTAAACGTCTAATGTTTGTTTCATTTTTTACCTAGAGTTGGGTTGACACACCAAGTTGGTTTCTTTAACTAATCTTGTTAGCAACTCGTATCTCACCGTTTGATTTCCCATAATCAAAGCTTTACATTTACATTTTTCCCAGCAATCGCAATAAGCAGTGGGGGAAGTCTTCTTTAATTTACAATCATGACCTTTGTGGCAAACTCGAGCGCATTCAGTACAGCAACAAAGAGTACCTACGATAATAAAATTATATTTTCTGAATTGGTACTATTATACTAAAGTCATGTTAACTAGTAGAATTTACTCAGATTATTTCTAATTTTAACTTCGATTAATAGTTCGATTTCTAGCTAATATATATCAATAATTGTATGCGGTGCTTAATGGAATCCAGAATCAGACTGATTCAGCTGGATATAACAGGAAACAAACGATTTCTACTACTAGTAGTATAATTTACTATTTCGTTCCATACAAACAAATTTTTACTGACCTATTAGGCCGCAAGTTCTACATTCGAAAATATCTTGATTTATGTGTTCTGCTCCTGTCCAAGTGAAACTACAGGTGTCATTACAACAAAGAACGTGTAGAGGAGAATGATCAGGATTTGAACCCTTCGGAAATATCATTTCTTCGCGTTCTTGGGGTGTTCCTAATTTGATGATTTTCTCAAATAATTCCAATGCTGCTGGGTAACTTCTTGATGAAACAGCTGACATAAATGGAGTTTGACCTTGAGCATCTCTATAAAATAGTGCGTAAATAACAATATTAAGGTAATGAAGTATAAATAGATAAAAAGAATATCACTGTTTAAAACAAGTCATCCAAAAGTTTTATCTTTTTTTAGAGAGAGAATATCATCCATTTCTCAAATGTGTTCAAATGGTAATACCAAAGAAAACTCAAAGTCTCGTACCACACAAATTGTTTTATTGTATTCGAATCAGAATAATTGACAACTAGTTTCGACCAACAAGGTAATCATCAGGTCTGTGAAAAAATATGGAAAAAGGTAGAAAGTAATAATACTAAAATTAGAGTTTAACAACTTACCAAATGCAAAAAGTAAAAGTAATAATAATACAATTGTATAAAAACAATATTTCCATGGAAAGTAAATTAGGTGGTAGAACTGGTTACAATATCTTCAACACAAAATATGCAGCGGTATTAAAACAGTAGTGTAGAGTGAGAAAACAACAAGATAGTAGGAATTAACTAATTAGTAGTCAACAGACAATTAAAGTGATACGGAAAAGTAACGATTTGAGGAATTTTTCAAATTTTAATTTATAAATGAAAAAACTTAAAAACATTAAAAAACTGGAACTGAAATCTGTGAGCCATAGGCTACGGCGCCGGCGTCAGCATTTCGTTGGTGATGAATAATCTAAACATAGGATGGAGTTTGGGGTCAAAAAATTATTTTATCTTTTTTTGTTTATATATTCACAAACGAAGAATATTGAAAAAAAAAATAGAAAGAAAAATGAAAATTTAATCATTCAATATTTTTTATTTGCTTTTATTGAAAATATTCTTTTTGTATAATAAATACTGTATGAGAAAATCTTAAAAGTAAAATTTGAAGACTAGCTGAAAAACCGATCAGAAAAGTTGAGTTTTGTTTCAATTCTTCAATTACAATTTTACAATATCTATAGTAATTAAATCGATCTATTTGATACAGAAAATTTTTTAGCCGTAACAAATCTTGCACAGGGTGCTTTCTGCACAAAATATAAAAACTCAAATTGAATTTGATCACTTTTCCCATGGACGTACACATATTGTTAAATTTTCGCATCATGGAAGCCCTCTAATCTAGAGGAATGTAATTTCATTGTATTGCAACAAATTTCCCATAGTATAATACTAGAAAAATGTATACCTATCTGTTTTACAAACAATTCAGGCAAGTAGATAAAAAAAATGTACTTATGTATATTAACTGTACTCACTTGGCACACAACATTTCAATTAAATGTGGTTCTAATGCTGACGAATCATAAAGTAAAGCATGTAAAATTTGCATAGCATTTGAACGTCTCTCTATAGGATCAATAACCATAGTTCCTAAAGGTGGATTTTGATTACTTCCACCTTTGTTTGCTGCGCTACTTCCCAAACTCATGAGACTATCTTCGTCACCAGAAGCAACATCGAAAGATTCCGGCGGCCAGCTAGGTGCAGGGGTAGGTTCTTCTTGAACAAATGCTGGTTGGTCTTTAAAAAATATAAATTAAGTTGTAAGTAATATAAAATAATACAAATAGTTTTACCTGTTTCAGGATCCTTATTAGATGTAGGTGTACACATATTGGCAACTGCATGGAATATGTTCCTATTCCCATCACATCTTTCATTCAAAAATGATTTACCCATTACATTGTAAGATTCTGTAAAAAAATAAATGAAAGTAAATTTATCCTAATGGTGTTAAAAGCCACTTACTGAAATCACTATCCAATTGTGCTAGAACTTGTCGAACACCCTCCAAATCACATCTTAAAATTTTCGGCATAATTAATTGTTGTTCCAAAGCCAAAACCACGATTGCTACCTGGTTTTTCATATTACTACCTGTTCCAGACAAAGCTAAAGTACCTGTTGTTAAACATTTAACAGGAGGCAAATCCAAAAATTGCGGATCTCGGATGGCTTCTGCACAGTCTTTAGCCAGAGGATAAATAGTGTTATTGCCATCACGTAAAATTAAAATAGACTCAGTACTCTAAAAAAGATAACTTCACGATAAATTTTGAATTTATTGTTTATAAAAGCTAACATAAATTTAGAGCAACTATAAATATATAGTAAACGATTATTTGAGATATCTCTCATGGGATTTTTGTTAAAGCTGAAGGTTGCGAGTTCGAGTCTCGCTAGATGCGACCTTTTTTCAATTCCTCCTTAAGGTCATTTAATATACCGATTCTTGTTTGTATACTTTCTAAAAACTTTCAAAAATCCCATGAGATATCTCAAATAATCATTTACTAAATAATCCATGGTTCCGGTCTCCTAACCGAATAAAAATATAACAGCCCGTTCAGACGGCATGCACGGGACGGTTTTGGAAAAAAACCGGTAACCGTGACACTCATTCACACGATACACGGCGACCGTAATACAAATTGACACGACACCTGGCGAAAGGGAACGAATTTCTATATTCATAGCGCTAGTTGGTTTCTCGCAACGATGAAAATGGATGTTAATACGTTTGTTACGATGTATTGGTATATAAAACGATAAAAAAAACTGAAAAACATCTTTTTTAGGTATTTGAAAGTTCTAAAGGGTATTTGGGAGATACAAGATGAAAAATTTATTTTAGAGAAAAATAGTTTAAACAAAAAAGAAATATATATTTACTTCTTTATTTGGGGATCTTTTTGCCAACAAACTTATAAAAAATATAAATCAATATTTTGAAAATGACCCTTGCTTATTGATCTTGATGGATATGTCAAATTTGTCAATGGTCGTCTTTTTAAAACTGAAAATGCCTAACAAAAATGAAAATATTTTTTTTTTAAATATGTTTCTGAGCTTTCGACAACCAGATCGGTTGTCGTTTTCAAAGATAAAAAAAATTTTTACTTCATACTTCTTTATGCAGTTTAGATTTTAAATTTTTGATTTGTTTTTTGGTTACTATTCATGGCTATAATTTGAAGTAATTGTATTATTACATGTCATTTGGAATAAAAAACATAAATTAATAAAATAGTGCGAAAAGAGGTGTTTTGTCAATTATCTCGGTTAATTGTTTATGGATTTATATAACTTTTATATTAAAATACCTTTTAAAATCTTTAATTTTTATTTTAACTATTTTTCTCAAATAAATACGGATTTTTCATCTACTACCTCCCAAATACCCATTTCCAACCTTTAAATACCTTAAAAACATTTTTTATTGTGTCACTTCAGCCGGTTTGTAGTGACAAACCCGGGTGTAAATATCGCCGATAACGGCAAGATGTCCCAGCCCGGTACACGATCGACAAGTGTGAAGACGCACATTTAAAACTATGCGCCACCAAGAACAAGACATCCGATAAACTACCCGTGCCGTTCTGTCTGAACAAGACAACACAAAAAAAATGACTTAGAGTTTGATAATCCAATTGTCGATTTGACAAAGTCTCTTCACGTCATGCTATATGTGCTTAGGAAAAAAATGAGTAAGTGTCACATGTGGTAGGAGTAGAATTTAACGACCGATAAGCGATTTGATGGCTAGGCATTCATAGCTTAGTTGTTAGTTGTTCGAGTCTCGCTGGATGCGACATTTTAATATATTCGTGTTTTTATACTTTCTAAAAACTTATATATATATATATATATATTCGACGAGAAACATAAAAAACAATATTTTGCATTAATTTTTCTATGGCTAATATACTTTACCTCTCCGGCACAAGTCAGATTTATATACTGAGGATACATCCCCATGAAAGCTGATGTTTCACTGGGAAATTGGTTATCTTGTTCGACGCGACCACTACTAATGTTATAAATAACATAGCTGAGTTTAGTGCCATTTCTGACAATAGCATGTATTCCTTGACCATCCACTGTTATGGTCAAAATTTGACCCCCGTTTTCTGGAATTTGAATACGTCGTGGAGTTCTTTGAAAACAGTCTGGAACGCGGGAATTTGAAGATGATTTTATCACCTAAAATATCGAAATATCGTTAGTAAAACAAAAACTATTCAGCCCTAAGACTTTGTTTATAAAAAGAAAAGTATTAGACTAAAAAATTTGTATTTCTTATAAAAATAGTAAAGAAAATATCTCATCTATCTACAAAGTAACATTACTACAATTGCTTAGTGGTTAACGAAACGAGTAACATTTACTTCTATGAAAACAAAGACTGAACTGATAATACAACAGTAAATAGTTAAAGGGTTAAATTTAAGATTAGCGTAAGGCTAAATTTCGCCCTTAATAAAGACGATTTATTATTATTATAAAATATTAGTGTAAGGGATGAAATGATGATCTACACCTACTTGTAGCTCGTCTTTTCGCATCAAGCGACAATCTTGTAAAATATCATCTGCATCTCTTGCATCTCTGTCTCGAGAATGTGCAGAAGGGAAGCGAACTGCAGCGTACGCACCATCTACCTTTATTACTCTCCCAGTTGGTACACTTCTAACATCTTCCACAAAAATAACATCACGTAGTAACCATTCTTCTTCATCTTTTTTCTGATCAGAACCTTGCTCTGAATTTGTTACTACTGTTCTTTTTTGACGTTCTTATAAAAATATTAAAATGGCAATTAAATATATAATTTAAACAGCAAAAATCTTATCTGTGACAAAACGTCAATATTAAGGATGGGTATTTTGTTCCGGTTAAAAAATTATATTATATGGTTATGTTTTAGTGATCTACTAATAAAAAATCATTACTTTGAATGCTGTTTAAAGTTAAACCATCATTTAAAGTACGATTCCATTTCTACTTCTTAGTGTCATTAAAACTTGGCATACAGCGATTTGGAAAAACTTACAGATTACAGAACATGTACAATTTTTTAACATAGAAATGAAATAGACGAATGTAAAACAAAATTTCTTTACAAAAAGTGTGCACTAGTGTGTCATTGGCAAAAACATAACATCAATAACGTCTGTAGTATATTTTTATTAATCAACAAAACTTTTTATTATTTTTAAATATCTGTAACTGTTAATTTGTTTAAAAATACATATTGTCAGAAAATTACTTGACTAACACTTGATAACATAATTCCGAATTGTCAAAGATAAATTTCTTATTGGTTCAAGTACATTACAAAGCAAAATAAACTCACTGTGACTGTTTACGCTGCCAGTATCACTACAAGTACTCGACGCAGGAGATGGAGGTGGTGGCATATCCAATCGATCCGTATTTTCTTTATTTGTCGTTGGCTTACTACCTAAATTGGCTAAAAATATGAAATTAATAACACATCTCTAAAATAAAGTATAATATTACCTAGTGTACTAGCTGTAGGAACAATTTCAGACCTCTTTTCACTATTGTTAGAATTTGTATTTAATACTTTGAAAGTGCAAGTATCGCTTAGAGTCCAAGCAGCATTTTGTAACTGTCCAAGTTTAGGAACACCACTAGCTACCGTAAAACCTATTGCCCCAGGTTGATACATGGGACAGTTTTTCATGCAAACTTGCGAACCGGTCACTATTTCAGACTGATTGTTTGATGGGCGTTGCTTTCGACATTTTGTGCGATATTTTTCCCATAGGCGCTTTCGTTGAGCAAAAGGTAAAACTCCCCTGAAAACAAGACAAAATAATGATACCTTCAAACACGTAAATATTACTAACTCCAATAATGGAGAAAACAATGACAAATCATTTTAACCTGTTAAAGTATATACTTGTGAAAATGTTAACACAATAAAACATTGGGGAACGTTCTGAACATATACAACAATAATGAAAAAAATTAAAAGTGATTAAAATGATTTATAAACAAAATCATAAAAAATAGAAAAATATGAGAATATGAAAAGGATACCTTCAATAAAAATAGCTAAAAATGGAATGAAAATGGAGTTGTTGGAGAAACCACAGTAATAGTTTCTCTCTTTAATTAATTGATTTCCCACCAGTTTTTTAAAATTGTTTTTCCTTCAAAAAGTTTATGCCATTGCGATTTGCTACCTTTGTTTAATAGCTTTGATCCAGGTTGCCTATCCTGTCATTTTTTTTATTTCAGAAGTTAATGGTACGTCAGAAAAGACAGTGAATACTTATATTTTAAAACTATACTCACCACCAATAGAGACTTCCACTTTCCAATCTAGCAACAGTATAAAGAGGACACGTATGTAACGATACAATTTTATCTGTTTGAAATTCAGTATAAGCTTGTGCAGAATGTTCTAATTTACTAGCAGCTGGTGTCAGTAATTCATCCAACCAAGTTGCTACTTTACCCGATTCAGTTGCCACCGAACACCTCATAGAACATGCTGATAGCTGTGTTATTTTTTCTCCTGTTAATGCTAAAGGTATAGTTTTTGGGTGGTGAATATTGGGATTTTCTGGATGTCTATAAGGTTCGTGTTCATTCCATTTCCATTGATAAATTTGACCATTAGAAGAAAGTCCGATCAATTCGCTATGAAGAGTAGCGATTTGGATAAATTTCGGTGCTGGCTCCGGCCAGAATTCTAAATCGTCAGATATCCATAGGGGACATGCGTTATCTTTTTTCTTATGATCTAAAAAATATTATTAGCATACAGAAACAGACCCTGGATAACTTTACAAATTAATTTGTTATTATAAGAAAATATACTAATTTACTAAATAATGAACACATTTACCTGAATCTTTATCGAAGTTATTGTCCCTTAAAGCCGTCTCAAGCCATCTTCGTGGGCCAAAATACTGCCTGTCTCTCCAACGGGAAAAATTTTCTCTTTCTCTGTCAGAATTTCCGCCGGCGTTGTTTGGCGGTGGATCCCTCTCCGGAAGGCGGTTTCGGCTGCTACTGCCACGACTGTTAAGGAAGCTTGTTTGAGCAAAGTCAAACATTTTCAAACAGAAGTTAGTGAAAAAAGCCAAACGAAAAAGTTGTAAACAGGGCTCGGTACAGACATCTTTTAAGAGCCAATTAATTTCAAAAAGTATCTTCTAAGTAGATTAGACAAAAAAAACTTAGTATATACACAAACTGAAAATTTAGTAGCAAACTTAACTAAGACAAAAATCAGCTGTATCCATATATTGGTTGATAGATTTGAGTTTAAGGGATTCCGCCATTTCAAATTACAAATAAAAAATCTTAGCGTTACAATAAGGTATATTTTCTGAGCAATAAATGACGTACAAGATAAAATCGATAAAAAAGTATATATCAGAAATATTTTTCTTAAGTATGATCTCAACAATAAATGAACTAAGGTAAATAAGTAAAGTTTTTAATAACGAAAGTAGATGTGGAAATTAATTACCTCTGTTCCGAGCACTGTGAGGGGTAAAACAAAAATAAATTAAAAGTTAAAATACGTTGCAAAAAATAAAATTAATAAATATGACAGTTTTTCTAAACTTTTATAATTTTAATGAGCAACTCACACAAATATAAGTTTGTAAAAACCAAATACTCCTACAGAGGATTTAAAAAAGGAAAACGTTATCCTAAAAAGGCACATCACATTCAAACAAACAAGTTTTATTTTATATTTAAGCGGTTCATGCAAATTATTATTTGTTATATAAATTCACTTACTTCCTGATACTGGAATATCCAAACATATCTTCTGAAAACATGGCATCAGCATCTATAATAACCGAATGATCAGGATGAAAACCTCCATCTAACAAAGATATAAGATCTTCAGGAACATAAGAATCAGCTGCATCATCTCCTTCCTCCCCTTCTTCATCGTCACGCGATAAAAGATTGTTAACAGCAAGATTCACATCTAAATTAGTTCGCTATAAAAATCAAAAGTTTCAGAAGCAGAGAAATAGTACTTTTTTAATTTCTAATTATCATCCTCGATAAAGATTTTAATGAAACGAATAAATTTTGTCATTGTTCGAGTTAGAGCTTAACTGAATATAGAAGTACCTCTTTTTCGTAGATAAAATCCAAACTGAAACTTGTGCTTATCATTATCTATTTTATAGCCGTAACTTCGTGAATACTTCCGTCTTATAAAAACAAAATATTTGCGGTTTACTTGTCAGTTCACATTTAATTTGTAATGAGAGCTCATTAATATTGTTCATTATCGAAAATACAATATATGAGCAAATATTGTTAAAGAAAAACTAATGGTAGTGGATTTAATTGACACTCATTTGTTGAAAACCGTTGAATTCAGCGAAACATGAAAATGAAATGTAAAATGAGTATGACCAACGGACAAACGCAAAAACGGACGTTAAAATACAAGTAGTTAAAGTTTTCATGATTTGTTACAACTAAATGGATATTAGTTAACTTTGGCTTAAATATTCTAGAAAATAACTTATTTGCAACTATGTATTCTCATGGTCCATACGTACAATATATAATTTGCTGAATTCTTTTGTTTGAATATGTATCTCATTCTCATATCGTTTATAAAAATTCATAGCATAAAAGAATCTTCCTACTTCTTCAACATATTCTACAAATTCTAAAAGTTTGTAAACAGCTGGTAAAACATAGAATAGATGTTTATAAATGTAAAATTACATCATTTGTCTACCTAATCAAATTTTAAAACAGCATCGCATTTTATATAAGTAAAACTTTATGGCAGCTAGAAAAAAGTATTACTTAATTACGAATTAAAATAGGCTAGTAGAAATGAAACCATTTATTACTAGTTCCCAATGGGCCATTTTGAAAAAAAATATATAGGCAAAATGTCCTACAGTGAATACATATTATAATAAAGACAGCTGCTACAAAAGGGTATAAATGTGTCTATTTTTATTTAGAACAAGTATATACAAAAAAATTTGATTTTATTACAAACTTTACTCACTTGTAATTCTCTAATAATCAAGTTTCTGCTTTTGCCTTGAAGAACAACTTGCGCTTGCGACACTAATTCTTCTGGTACATATGGTGCTGGAACTGTAACCATTGGTCGTCCGCTACTGGAGGAACTGGTGCCTATGATTACTGGCGCACTTCTACTACCTACAATAGACATTATTTAGAAAATTATACAACAAATTTCAATATCACATTCTTACCACTATTGCTACCACCTCTAATAGCAGTATTAGATCGCATAATTCTGGCTCTAGTTCGAATTCCTCTGGCTCCTGTTGGTTTATTACCACCTCCTCCACTTGTACCACTCCCCCCACCTGCTCCTGCGCCGCCAGAGCTGCGAATGGTCCATGTTCTTAAAAAATATATTATATAAATCCATGTTTTTTTAAAGTATTACCTATAAACTTACTTTTTTTCATTTTTGCTTAAATCCAATCTATCTGATAACACATTATAAGAAACCCTACATATTCTACCGTCATCTAGGAGTAAAGCAATATATGCAGGTGCCAAACATATACGTTTAATACCTGTACGTAAATTTGATAATCCAGGATGAATATTCTGTCCTAATCTGTTGATTTTATCTGCTACCTCTTTTAATCTAAAAATAAACAACATGTTGATATTCAAAGTATCTAAAACTTTTAAAACAACGAAAAAAAAATAGGTTGGTGCTACAAACATCATCCATATAGATTTTATAATATTATCAATTGTATTCATTATTTTTATTGTAATTCATTAAGTTAAAAATATCAAACAAATAAAATATATTTTGTAATTAAGCTTTCACATGAATCTCCCTAAAGTTCTGTAATAGTTTGATTATTACAATAATACTGTCCAAAAGAAATAAATCATTTCAAAAACTTCAGGAACACAACTCCTGTATTTTTAGTTTAAATAACTTCGACTGCATTCTCAATATTTTTATGAATTAAACTGTTGTCAGTCTACTTTCCAATCACTTTAATGTAATCTTACCAATATTAAAAAGTAAATTTTGCAATGTTAATGTTAGTCTAAGATCAAAACGTTAAATGTATACTTTTTGGTGTCTAGTTAAATCTAGTCAATTACATAATTTATTCGCAATATTGCATAAAGTAATCAATACAAATCAAATGTAAGCTTAAAAAGTCCATGTCTAACCAGCAAATATTATCGTCAGAAACACCACTTTTGGTAAATATTTTTTGAGTATATAATTTTTCCAATTAAGCATGCTGGTGCGGAAAAGAATATAAAATCCGGACTCAAGGATTTCCACCTTATGCTAGAACAGATGAAGGCTGCATTAAGAATATTGGACAAGAAAATCCACTTAAGTGTACATATTTTAATCGGATCTATCCATTTCTAACTCACAACCATATACAAGGCAAAGCAACGAAATTGTAACAAAAAAGAATATATGTATCATATTGCAAAGAGTTTTTTATCCAATAGCAGAAACCGCATGTCTCTTTGAATTTTTATGTTTATTCAGTTACAATATTAATACATTTGTTTCTATAATAAAAAAAAATGATTAACATAAACTGTATTTTAGTACGCGAAAGATTTCCAATGTGCAAATTAAAAATTTGTAATCAAAATTTAAAAATTGCATACGACCAATTCAAATAAATACTTGTTCTAAATTTTTTCTACTTTGTATTATAGTATCTTATTTAATGATACATCCAAAAATAAATTAATGTAGAGTATGTCAAGAAACTTTTCGTCTATAAAAAACAGATAATTCAAATTTAATTTTTTAATTCATAATTTTTCATGTTTATTTAGTATTATTTGTACCTGGTCGTAAATTGTCTTTTTATATAAAATATAGGAAAAAGCAAACACATACTAATATTAGCTGCATTTACATTCATTAAAACTATATTCACATTTAACTTCCATTTAACAAAAGTATTATCAAATTTGATTTGATAAATCATTTCTACTGCTAAAGATCACTGACTCAAGTATAGTATTTTTGTTTGTTATATACAAATAATCAAACAAATTTATTACAAAAATAGAAGATTATCAATAAAAATGAAACTTAAAACTTTTACATCACAATTAGTTTGCTATTTTAAACAATCTATAAAATAGGACACCGAAATTAATTGGTTGAAGTATAAAACTTCAGCACGTGTGAAAAAAATGATTTTCTTATATTAAAGATAGTATATTTAAATACAACGCATTTAAAAATAATTAATCTCGATTAAAAACTTTGGAAAAATTTATAATTATGTAAATATTCCGTGCCTTTGTAACAAATTTCAAATGACTAATGCAGTCAAAGTTAGGTTAGTTCCGCATAGTTAGATAATACGGATAAGTGTGCATAAAAAAAATAATTTAAGTCCTCTATTCCTAAATCTAGAAGTAAAATATGAAAATTTTAGCTGCACCTATTAAGTTGCGCAGTTTTACCTTCACAGTTAATGTACAGATACAATTCACCTGGTATATATATTTCCTAAGGGCTTTGTTAAACAAGTACCTGTCTTCTTCTTAATAACATATGTATTCACATATTAAAAATATTCCCTTTGATGCAATATTAAAAAAACACTATTGAAATGAGTATTAAAAATAATGACCTTTCAATGTGAGTTAAGATCAGGTCATCTCCCTCAAAATTAAACGTATCTTTCAATAAAGAACTTCAGGGCTACCCAAATGTTACAAAGTTTGATGTGAATTTAGAAACAAAAAACCTCTTTTTATCAAATTTATTCAATTAGGAAATATAAAAACAGGGAGTGGTTATCCTATTGCATGCCATGTTCTCCATTTTAGAGGAGTATCTAAACCCTACACCTCGAAAATGGTGGATTCCAATCAACTCGCCACTTTCCAACATTTACCTGTCACTAAATTGCTCCTCCGTACCGGGTAAAGGATGCACCACATATTGCAAAGAAGTCATTTTACACTAATTCACTCTTCACTACTAAAAATAGTACTAATTTGATGCAATAACTGAAGTAAAACACATTTTCAATGCCTCACTAGAAACAAATCGCCATCATGTTTAGTGTCTCAATTTTCAATGACCTGAAGTTTAACAATGACCATTCCAAATCTCAACTGTCAAGTTTGATCTGAAGTTAGCTTTGCACAGAGTTTGACTTGCCCAAAAATTAATCGGTAAATAATTTCCAATCTCTTATATATTATTATATGTTAGTTTATTTGCCTTGTTTACCTAAAGTGCTTAGGGCTTTAACTGAGATACTATATTTGATGTTTTTGTATTTGAAATTTAAATCATGTGTAACAAAACGAAAGTAAAGTATGATTAAATTAACAAAATTTTAAAATAAAAATAAAAAATATTAAAACAGTTGTTTGACATTTTTCTCTTTTGTTGGTTTAATTGCTTTGTGTAAATTTTATGTATAAGAGCAATCAATGCTATGTTTAAACAGTTTATGAATAAATAATAAATCACATTGAGCTCTGTAGTCCTCAAGGGAACTGAGTTCTAGCATAGAAAATTTTTGTAAATTTAGTATACAAGCACAAGTTCTAACAAACACGTTTTGAATAAGAGGACCATACTACGAAAGAGTAAGATAAGATACTACGCACAAGGGTAAGAAAGAGAATTCTTAATGCAGATATTGAAAAACCTCGAGAGTTCCTAGTAATAAAACCGAATATGCGAAAACCTTTGATGTTAATGTTTGGAATAAATGACCATGAGTTATTAAACAACACCCCCAAATCCTTAATTTCAGTCACTCTAGATAGAAGAATAGAGTAAATGTCATGGTCAATAGCAATAGCTTAGTGAAGGATATAACAAAACACCAGTTATGTAGTGAATTTATATCTTCTTGGACAATTGGACAAAAACCTTATTATCTCATAAATGTCATTAATAAAAGAGTTGTAAGGAAAGGACTCATATGAGAACCGTGAGGGAACAATGAAGCAACCAAAATAATAACCGAAAGTGAACCCTTTATGTTAGAAAAACTGAACTCTTTTACTAAGGTAACTACTTAGCCAGGAAAGGAATCACTAAGGAAAGCCTTAACACCTTGATTTAAAAATTAGTAACGAATGGATAATTGTGTCAAAGGCCTTTAAGAAATCAGTATAGATGGAGTCACTTGATATCCCCTTTCAAAAACCCTGACAATATAGTCGAGTTTCAATACAAGATTCGTAGAAGTAGACTCACCCTGTCTAAAACCGTGCTGCTCATTGACTAGCAGGTTTTTAGAATGCCAAGCAAGATATTTGTTCTGTAAAGTGTCAAAAGTTTTGGGATTACAGATAATATAAAATGTATTTAATATTATCTCTGTCATCACTTTTGTAAATAAAGCTGTCACGTCATTTATCAGAAAAATTTTGTAAATTTAAAGACAAATTAAATTGAATATGATATAGGTTCAGATACACTTTCCACAAACTCTTTAAGACCATTAATTGCTTCATTACTTCAGCCAATATAAACTGAATAAAAGTTACTAAGATTAATTTGACCGGAGTGGCACACACTAGAAAAATAAGTAGCAATCAAATTTGCTGTGTCTTCGTCATAGTCATTTAATTGCATGATGGAAGCCCATGATTTGTGTTTAATGAGTTAATATGATTCCAAAACTGTTTGGAATCTGATTGAATTTTGTTATCAATGGTAGATATACTTATAAGCTCTATAGCATTGCTTAGTTAAAACTTTTTATTGTAATACTAAGATTAGATAACTTAGTGTGATTAGTAGCTGACTGAGTATATTTGAATCTTGCATAATTGAATATTGCATGAGCTGCCTTCTAAAATGTAGCAAGGCTTTTTAGTTGTGGAGAAAACCAACGAGTTTTAGACGAGTTTACAGGATTAAACATTTGGAACCACTTCATAGAAATTTTAACTGAGATATTAATGTCTGAGTTGTCAAATAGATAACTCCATTCTTTTGAAAATAAGTCATTATTTAAGGCAAAAAAATTAGCATTTCTAAAATCAAAATAAGTAGTATTAAAATCTAATTTTTTAACCCTACTATTACAATCAAAGAATACATTTATTATCACAGTAATTATTCAGAAGTAAAGTGTCCAAAAATACTTTTTCTTTATTTCACACTATCTAGGTCGTAGTCATCACGGTCTTTTTCCTTGAGGGTTAGTTTGCCATTCCAGTTTTGCCCATCTGGCACCTGTTTCCCGTTGGATGTGTCCTGCCCATCTCAATCTCCATGCTTTTGACTCTCTTACAATGTCTAAGAGTTTGTACAACTCTTTAAGTTCTATATGTTTGTTCTTATCCGGTATTTCTATATATTTTGGTCCATGTTGGGCCGCAAATTTTCCTTAATTAAGACGTTTCGTTCGAAGCACTTAAGTCTTTCTTTCTTCTGTGGCTTTTATCAGCATCCAGGTTTCGCTTTCGTACAATATTGTCATGTTTTTTATATATTTGAATCTTAGTTTTTCTAGAAAGGTACCTATTTTGATTTAACAATGTTAATCATAGCGTACATGCATTTATTGCCTGCGATGATTCTAGCTATAATTTCTTCTTGCATGTCGTTATCATCTGCTATTATTGCACCTAGATATTTAAAGCTTCTGATTCTTTCAAACTTAAAGTCTCCGTTAGATATATTTTGTCCAATTCTTTCTCGTACAGTTGCCTGGTAACACATATATTTCGTTTTGTCTTCGTTAATGTTCAAACCTCAGAGTAAGTTCAAACCCATTTTATTATGGTCTGTTGTTTTAAATGAAGAAATTCTTTCTTTACTGCTTTTGTGGTTTTAGCAAATATATCTATGTCATCTGCGAAGGCTATCAACAGACCTGAACCATCTATACTTTGGTTTTCGCTTCCCTCATTCCTTTATCCAAAAAAATGTTGAACAGAAGTGGTACATTGCGTCTTCTTGTTGTAGTCCGTTTGTAATTTGGAACGCTTTTGATATTGATGAGCATATTCTGGCGCGACTTTTAGTATTTTCCATGCAGATCTTTGTTAGTCTGATTATTTTTTCTGGTATTTATATTTCAGCCATTGCGTTCCAGAATTCGACTCGGCTAATACTACAATATGCTTTCCTAAAGTCTATAAATAGGTTGTGTATTGTTGGTTGAATACCCATGTCTTTTCTAATATTTGCCGTTAGGGTATATATTTGGTGAATGGTTGATCTGTTTCTTCTAAATGCATATTGATAGTCGCCGATACTAACTTCCACAAATGGGGCTATACGATTATGCACTAAATTCACAAATATTTTATACGAAGTGTTTAGCAGCAATACGCCCGTATAGTTTGAGTAAATAATTTTATTCCCTATCTTGTGTATTGGAATTATGACACATTCATTCAATTTTCTGGTAATTGTTCTTCTTGCCATATCGTAGATCGTAGAGGATCTCTAAAGGGATGCAATCATTGCAAGGTGCCTTTCTTTTTTTTAAACGTCTTATTGCCAATTTTACCTCCGCAATAGTATGTCTGCTGTATGGTAGAGGTGACCATTGGAGTACTTTTCACGGTGTTTGTTAAGAAGCTCCTCAAAATAATTCTTTTAGGCATCTAAAATCTCCAATTCAAGGTATCTTCCCTTTTTAATATGTTTCCTGTTCTAAATCTAAAACACCTTTTTATGTTGGACACCTCATTGTAGAATTTTCTTACCTCATTTTTTTATTCCCGTTTCTATTTTTGATGTTTTGTTTCTAACCTCTTTGTATTGTGTCATATTTTGTTCTGATGGGTCCTGTAGGTCTTTAATTTTGGCCAGCTCTTTTTGTTTAATCAGGTATACCTGGTCTTTTGGCCTTTGCTTTGTCTTCTTCCCCATACACTCTTTTGCTTTGGCTGTATAGTCTTAGTCTTATCATTAAACATACTAATGTATGGCTTCGTAAGTCCAGACAGTTACTATCATGTCGTACATCTATGGTGATTGGTTTCGGGTCTGTCCATCATTTAATATCCAAGTTTGTTTGTGTATATGTTCTTATGCTGAAATATTATTAATTTAATGAGCATATTATTGCTTGCAGAAAGTTGTATTAGTCGGATTCCGTACATTGTTTGATTTTGTATCTAGATTATGCTAGATTAACTTATTGTTGATTTGAATACTTGTTCCCGTCCTATTTGCACATTAAAGTCGCCACTGATAATCAAAATTTCATATTTTGTGATTTGATCTATTTTTCTCTTCAGTTCTTCATAGAAAGCTTCCTTAGCCATGTAATCTATATACTCCATTGGTGCATGTGCCGAGATGAACGCGAGTACTTATAAGCTTTGCTTTTGAGTCGTATATAGCACAGGCGATCACTTATTGCTTGAAGCTGATAATATTATGGACGAGGCTTTCTTTGATTACAAAACCAGTTCCGGATTCATACTTATTTAGTTGCCAGTATGAAAAATATAAAATTTACATGTCTCCATTTCCTTGCCAACTGATTTCCTGTAGTTTTGGGATAATCATTTTAAGCCTTTCAATTTCCTGTACTGTCTGCTTGGCCGTTTCTGTTCTATACCGGCTCACTATGTTCCAAGTACCGAAATTCATGTTCCTTTGAATTTGCCTTTGTCGTTTGTTCAATACATTTGTCATGTTTCAAGGCTTTTATACCCTCCATAAAGGCTTTATTCCAGTTTTCATAACAATAGTATTGTTGGTCTTTTCTTAAAAGCACCTCCATTCTTATACTAGACTTGGGACCAGACAATGGTGGAGTTACACACTAAATTGGGTGGGTAGTTGCACATTGTACTAATAAACACTCATTATCAGAATAATTCCAAATTGCTAATGGTAGATTATAATCGCCAAATAAAATTAGAGGTACTTCAGGATAACTGTCTTTTGATAGATTCAAAAGCTGAGCAGTAAGTTAAATAGACATTTGCTTCTAAACTTTGAGGGATGTAAACACGGTTCAGAATAAATGATGCAGCTCCACCTGAATAAAGAGATGCTCAACATTTAGTACCTGAAGATTTGATTTTAAATGTTTTCTTCCTTACATCAAAATTCCACTTCTAAGCGTCTTCGTAGTATTTCGTAAGTTTCGATCTAACCTGAAAGCATGATAGGTAGTTGGTGTTAGCTTGTAACTGAACTTCAAAGTTTATCTAGCCTAGTTCGTACTTCGCCCAGATTCGGATAATAAACAGATGTAGCATATAATGTGTTAGATTTTTTGATGGAGATTTTTGGCCATTAGTGAATTTAATTATCAAATTATATTCCCCTTTCAGTTCTCAAGAGAGTAAATCTGCCAAAACGGTTTTAAATTGATTTTGCTGTAGTTTGCTTTTATCGTAGTCTACTTTTAAATTACTTTTAATAATATTACACCTTTTTTGCATTCTTGACTAGGTTTATGCGCTTATTAACTAGGTACGTTTATGGGTCTATTCTTACTTTCAGACCACTTCCCCAACTCATTAATGATATCTTTTAATAAAAAGATCATTATTATCTGCTTTAGGAATATTAGTATGTAGATGACCTTCTCATTATATCATTATCATGTGCTATAGTCTATACGAATGTCAGTAGATGGCCTACTCATTATATTTGAAATTGGAAAGTCAGTCTTGCAGGATGAAAATAGAAATATTTTACCTTTGGGTTACATTAATTCTTTGAAAAACACATTAAATTCATCTACAGTTAATCCTGCACAATTTCTATGATACCAATTGATGCATTCTTTATAACTTTAATCATTTTGCGTTTAATACCTAAATTGCACAACTTGCAAAAAGACATCCTTTATAGTTTCCAGAGTTGGTAAACGAAAACAACAAATTGCTTCTTATCTGATTGCTTATCGCAAAACCAGTTTTTATTTAGTTGTGCTACAAACTGCATGAATTCTTGATTAATTCGTCAATATAGCCAGTGAAAAGCAATGAACATATATCCACGCCATGGGGAAAATAATCTTAACAAGCCAATATAATTGACATCATATTTCAAATAACCCATCTAAAATTGTAATTTCTACTCCATGACTTCAAATTCCAAATAACCCATCTAAAAGTGTAATTTCTACTCCACGACAGAGTCTCTTAAGCACAGGTAACAGGTCTGTAAAAATATTAACATATTTGTAGTCACTTTTGTACTACACAATGATCTAACAATTAAACAGTTAAAATAATAAACAAATTAAAATAGAATTTAATGAACTACGTAAAGTATACACACATAAAGCTTCCCCTATAACAAGTTAAACTTTATTTGTATACTCGTATATGTACACAAACCTAACAGCTATTGCCACAGCATGTCGCAGACACGAACCCACAGAAAATGTTACCCTTTCTAGAAGCGTCCAACGAAAACATATACAATCGGATTAATATCAGGATTCAGAATAACAGAATTTATATTCAATTACTTGATTTGGTTAAAATTAAAATAAGGAGGTAATTGGGAAGTACGTCTCTGTGTTTTTATTATACGACGAGTTTGTTCGTTTGTACTAACTAGCCCACAACAGCTAATTAGAACCAAACTAAAACGTCCTAAAACGGGCGAAAGCAAAACATAACAACTGGTTTCTCCCTCTCCTCTATTCATCATCAGTGCATCTTTTACTAACTCAAAAGATTCGGTATCTTTTTGTCTAACATAAAATCTATTCAGCTATATTCATTCTTCATTCCGATTTCTCACCCTACCAACTGAACGGATCAAATCAGTCAAATTCTTGATGCGGTGTAGGTATGGTCGTATAGTTGGGTGTGTGTCCGTGAAATAATAAACAAAAGCTTTCGTGTTTGTTATCGGAATATTATTTGGTAACCATAATATGAATGTGAGTATAAATATTAAATTTCTGTGTAAAATTGTAAAAATTTTGGTATGGTATTAGTTTAAATTAGGGATCAATGACCATAGGGATTGGGTGGGCTGTCGGCACATATTCTTGAAAAGCTAGGACACATGTAACATCTTTCGTTTCTCTTTTCTGAGTGTATTCGCGTTGTAGTGGGTCAGCAGGTTTGTCGTTGATAAATGTAATTATCTAGTGGGTTGGTTTTTAGTTTGATATGGGTACAGGTTGTCTTAATTGTTATTAAGACCAATTTTGGATGCTTTTTAATAAAAAACCCACGCTAAATTTCGTTAGTAAACAAGCTAAATCATTAATGTAATCGTGGATTTTTTAATTTAATTGGTTTTTATAGTGTTTAAACATAGGAGTTAAGCTGGGAATTGAACAATGTAATTCGTATATTTATTCGTTTATAATTTATTTATAACTCAATAAAAGTGTTGTGGTTTTCATTCAAATAATAGCTCCGGTTGTATATTTGCTTCGTCATGGAATAAAATTGTATTTTCTTTATTAGTAAACAGTTAGTTGTGATTTGGAATTAGGGAGGATACCCTTCTAGGTAAAATAAAAAATTAATCAAGTGAGATCTATAATTTTATGAAATATTCACAATTAGAGTATTAGACATATGTAATAACATTATTTATATTGGGAGTTGCTTTATATATACAAGAAAACATGTTATACATATTTATGTTTTGTGTTATAAATGAGGAAATTGGTAATTTGACCAATTTCTATTTAAACAGTACTTATTAATATGATTTGATTAGGATTAACATTAATAATTTTGCTGTGTATTATTTGACAAAACATTCCCAAGGTAGTTAGTTCATTGCACATCCCAGAAAAAACAAATCAACCAAAAGAAGAATAATATTAAACCACATTTACAGTCAGCAAAACTATTAATGCTTTCAAGGTTATTAGTTAATTTGAACAATTATTTACTTGTAGCAATTTCGTGTATTAAATAAATATTTATACCTTGAAATACTAATAATTGTTATAATTTTGTAGTATTAAATTGAAAATAAAAAACCTTGTTGAGAGTTGTCTGAAATCAATAAAAAAAAATAATTGTATCTCTATATTATTTGGTTTAAGATCAAAGAGATCTTGAATTAAAAAAAAAACAGTACCTCTATATGGATGTAATTTACTATATGTAAAATTTTTTTTGGTCTACTGTCAGTTGGTTGGCCAGT